>CM052544.1:30713601-30798802 GCA_028533065.1 Trachops cirrhosus
ACTTATCTAAGAAAAAGAAGATAAAAAACAGGTGTAGTAAAATGACAGCAAACTCACAATTATTAACAACCACACTTGAAATAAAAACAAGAAGAAACTAAGCAAACGACTAGAACAGGAACAGAACCACAGAAAAGGAGAACACATGGAGGGTTAGCAACAGGGGAGTGGGAGGAGGAGAGTGGGGGAAAGATACGAAGAATAAGTAGCAATGAAGGTAGATAAAAAATAGACAGGGGGAGGGCAAGAATAGTATGGGAAATATAGAAGCAAAGAACTTATGACACATGGACTGAAGTAAAGGGGGGAATGTGGGTGGGAGAGGGCGTTCAGGGTGGAGGGGAATGAAGGGGGGATAATAGGACAACTGTAATAGCATAATCAATAAAATATATTTTAAAAAAACTTCTTAGGCACAACCAGACCTTAGTTTATAAATACTATTCTCCTCTAAAAGAAATCAAGTGTGCTTATTGAAGTGGTTGATTCCAGGGCAGAAAAAGTACAAAATGAGCCTACAGCATCTTGCGCCAGAAAGCAAGGATGTGTTCAAAGAATCTGGGATGTCAAAGCATAATGATGGAAGGTTTTCGACTCTCCAAACCTGAAACAATTTCAACATCAAAATGCATATGATAGTAAAAGACTGTGGCCTATTGAATAAATTAGGAATCTATTATCCCATACTGATATAAAAAATAAATAATGGGGGGAAAAGAGAGCTCTTATAAGAATGCTGTGTGTGGAATAAAAAATAATAATACTTTTTTCTCACATTGTAAGTTCTCCTAGCTGGGCTAATAATCAAATTAATAGATACACATCAACAAAAGAAAATAAGATCTGAATAGGTACATGTATGGAAAATTCACACAAGCATGAAAATTTCATGGATGGTGAGGTAAAATTGGGTATATGTGTCATTTTGGCCAAAGGAGAAAGGGAGAGGAGCAGCCTGCGATTTTAAAGGAAAGAGCAGTCTACACACAACATACATGGCAGGTAAATTCTTGTTTCAATGGGACAAAGGGTGATCTAGTTACAGGCCCCTGCCTGGATCCTTCCCATTTATCATACTCAAATTAGGCTAAGGGGAAAACCCTAAATTTTCCATTCTGAAGCAGGCTTTTCCACCTGAATCTCTTAGGCAAGTAAGAGGCAGGTCCAAAATTACTTCCCAAGCCTTTTGCTTCTTAACAACCAGATAAAATCAATATCCCAAACAGCAGCTTTGGGTGGCAAAACTTTGGTCCCCTTCAGTTGATTGATGAATATAGAAAGAAAGTTAGAGTTAGAAATCACTGTTTGAACCTCACAATAATCATTATCTTCATCATAATTGTTTCAAGCATGAATCTTTAAAGAATGCTAGCACTACTGGGTAAAACTTTGAAGAGTAGTAGTATACTTATATAGTCTCAATGTATCTATTATTTGAAACTACTTACATAGTCACAAAATATCTTTCCAAAAGATACTTATTGTAACAAAGATAAAGAGGGATTTTACGCTAGAGCTATCAGGCCACACCACTTTAACAGTGTTCAAAGGTAATCTCACCAGGAATGGACAAACCACATCACATGCATTCTGATATGACATATATTACATCTATTGTATTTCTACCAAAAACATATAACCTGAATCTAGTCTTGAAAAGTAGCAACCAAATTAAAATTGAGAAAGATTTTTTAAAATAACTTGCCTTTTTTATAAAAAAAATCATGAACTATAAGAAGAGATTGAGAAATATTAAAAATTAAAGGAGACTGAAGATTTATGATAAGTGAATGCAATATAGTGCTATAAACGACATTATTAGGTCAACTGGCAAAATCTGAATAAGCTCTGTAAATTAGTATTGTATCAGTATTAATTTTCTGATTTTGATAATTTTAGTCTGGTTATATAAGGGATTTTCTGGTTTCCTTTTTAAGGAAACACACTGAAATTATAAATATATATCATAAACATATGATATATACTTATATATCAAGCACTACAAGATAGTTCTTGTCCCACCTATGTATTTCCAGTTCTAGAAATTAAAAGGAACTACATTCCATTTCCTAGACACCCTTTGCTAGCTGAAGTCTGAATTAGGTTTTGCAAATGAGAAACACGTTTGTGAACTATTGAACAAACAAACCCACATTAACTTCCAAGGCTAAAAGTTGTTTTAAAAGAAATGTTTTACTAGAGAACATTGCTAACAAAGAGAAAAAGATTGGGCTTGGGGTGTAGGGCCTAAATTACCCACAGCATGGCTGGGCAGGAAAGATATGTCCTTTGTCCCAGAATTTTCCAAGTGTTTTTAATACATCAAATAGGAGGCAGGAAGATGTTAGCTTTTCTGAAAGGATTTAGATTAGCTATAGACAAAGGGGATAGAAGAAGTTGAAGTGGGGCTAGTTCTGGGATAGGTGCATCAGCATCCTCAAAAAAAAATGTCCACTCCTGTGGATTAGTTTTGGGCAATAGATCAGAAATTCATATGTAAATAAGAAGCAGAGACTCCTGGGATTACAGGAATTGTCAGAATTTGTTCACAGCTATTAACAGCCTAATGTTTTTGTCTTTCTCCCATTCTCCAGTAGCTTTTTTTTTAAGTTTAGAAAAACTTAAAAAAAGTTTTTTCTCAGATGTTTCTCAGTTCTTTTATCTCAGTTTTTTCTTCTTGTCAGAGATTAGAAGGTAGAGAAAGGTTTCTTTCTCTTCTGGTTTTGGCAATGATGGTGGCAGCTTAGCACTCCAGCCTCCTTCAGTGGTGGTGAATTTCCTGATGTTCCTGACCCCAAACAAAATTCTCCCACCCTGTTTGCATCTTCAGTCTTTCCAGCCATTTTGTAATCTTTTTGCTTAAAATATCTAGAATGTGTTTTGTTTTCTTGTACGTTGTATTAGGCAAGGTGTTGTTCAAGGAAGAAGCAACAAGCCAGTGTTTCCAACCATTTAAAAAACAAAACAGCCTTGGCTGGTGTAGCTTAGTGGATTAAGCGCAGGCCTGTGAACCAAGAGATCACGGTTCGATTCCCAGTCAGGGCACATGCCTGGGTTACAAGCCAGTTCCCGGCAAGGAATGCACAGGAAGCAACCATACATTGGTATTTCTCTCCCTTTTACCTTCCCTTCCCCTCTAGAGATAAATAAAATCTTAAAAAAAAATAAAAAACAAAACAAAGTTCAGGAGGAAAATATCCATAGGCCTTTTCTGGAAAAAAAATTGACTTGACAATAAAATCCAGCAAACAAGAGTTGAAGAAAAATAAAGGACACAGAAAGGAAGAATTGTGTTTGAAAGATGGATGATTGAAAACAGAGCAGAGAAAGGAGGAGGTAGGAAATGCCATGGTGAGCATAGTAGGATACTTAATGAATAAATGTAGGATGGTTCTGGAAGACCATGCTTGTATGGTGACATATTGGGAAGAAACATTCATAAGTAAGTGAATGAGGGGATTTCTGAGCAATGAGTCTTCAGTTTGTAAAAGGTTACAAACATCAGGAGAAACATCTATCCTTGCTATGTGCATCTTATGATTGAACGAGGTGATTATGACACCTACCACCACCAGATGGCAGCACACTCAGAAAACTAAGGAGAGCACATCTGAAGTGATCCAACTAAATATAAGCAAAACTCAGGATAAAAGAGTTCTATGTGGTGTCTCTAGCCTCTGAATCTTAAACTCATCAAACATTTCATTAGACTTTCTAATTTTATCAGAAAACACACACACAATATCTCTTCTTTATAGGTTTTATGACTTCCAGATTCCATTCCTGAATTGAAAATGGTGAAAAGATCAGATTTACAGTGCTTAAGTTATCTTTATTTCTCCATTATGAAACACATCTGCCCACAGATTGGGCTTTTTTTTTGCATCAGGTAAGGAATTCCTCTCTATTCTGTGCACAAGGACAATTCAGGAGGATGGAGAGTTAACAGTCCCAGAGAAAACACCAACAAGGTTGTACAGGATGAAAGTGGTAAATAAATGCTCCAACCTCAAGATGTATATGGGCATGCTGCATGTTTCTCAAGAAATAAGGTCCTCAAGAAATACACAGTGCCTTCAATAATGGATGCTTATATTGTCTTTTTCTTCTTTCTTTTCTCACTCTCCCTGATCCATCAATTGTTTCCTGGAAACTCTTCTCAAATAAACTATCAGAACCCAAATCATTGTCCCAGGATCTGCCTTTTGGGGTGCCTAAACTAAGGCAAAAATTCATTCAATGAACATTTAGTAAGTGACTATTCCATGATAGGCAGTGAGATAGAAGACCTAGAAGATAAAATTCCTAGTCCCTGCCATGAAATGTATAGAGGGGAGACAAACAAGTAAAGAATTATCAAAAAATACAATGTATTGTTAGAGATGCTGTGTTATTGGCAAGAATAGAGTGATGAAGGAAGACATGAGAGAGGAGTCACCTAACCTAAACTTGGGGGAGAGGCTTCCTGCAGGATGTATGGCTTGAGGTAATAGATGAAGTGTGAATCAAACACACCTATAACAATTTTATATCATGCAAATATCAACTGAACAGTAAATTGATACCTCTGTGTAATGGTTATGCTCTGCACTGTTGTGGTATGTGGTATGTGACATGATTTTAAGTGATACATGGATGGACATTTAGACTTCTTTGTGGTTATTATGTTAATGTGTACCAGAAGAAGAATAAAGAGTACAATAAACTTGATTTTACAGAGTATTATGGTTTAGGATGAAGCTAAAACTATTTCATGAATTGAAATTGGCTTCAGAAAAATATTGAGTGAATAATTATACTGGGTACACAGACTGGCAGAGATTGTGGGGATGGTACTCAGATTACTAAAGTTTGGGGCATAGTGCTGTAGCAGAAGGAAAATCTAAACTGAAATTCCTGCTTTCCAGAAACTCAACAGTTTGTTAGGGACACACAGACCCATAAGCAAGGATGAGTAATGCTGCAATAAATTTAGAAACCAAGTACCTGAGAAGATTGGGAAGCAGTGCGGATCAAAGCAAAGGAGAGGCTAGAGACTATAAGATTAGTTGGAAAGCTATTGCTGTAGTCCAGGGGAGAAGTAATAACAGTCTGAGTTAGAGAGTGGCTATGGAAATGGCAGAACAAGTAACATAATAGGCTCATTACAACCATCCTGTAAAAACCTGACTGGTTGCGAGCATCACTAAGGTGAAACCGGTCCGGCCAAGTCCAGGGCAGTTTTGTAGGTACGTACACACAAGCACACACACTGTGGCAGAGTGGAGTTAATCAATCAGAAATGCTGTAATTAGAAGTATATATATATATATATATATATATTTTATTCGGCTTCAGTTATCAGAGCTTTTTGGCGTGAATTATTCAGCTATTTGCCGCCATTTTTCCCCTACTTGACCCAGAGGCTGGAGAAATGCTAATACTTATATAACACTTTCTACGTTCGAGGCACGTTCTAAGACCTTTGCGTTCTTCATCCTCATGACCCTTATTTAACAGAAGAGAAAACTGACTTAAAGGACGTTAGGTAGCTTGCCAGAGGTACTGCAGCTGATACATGAAGTAGCAAAGATTAAATGCAAGCGTTCTGACTCTAGAGTATGTATTCTTAACAAAAGATTAGAATAAGCGGGTAGGGCAGACAGGGCAGACAATGCTAAAGCAGGTCACACTTCAACGTTGGATTGTGAAATACTCTTCTTCGTGGCAGAAGTCTGTACTGAGATCGCGGTTGCTCCATCGGCAAAATGGAGATAATGACGCTACAAGTTTTGCGCAAAGGAAGAGTGAGAAAAATGTGCAAATGAACTTCAGATTATATATGTGGCTTCACATACCAGTTTTTCTGAATAGGAATACGCGAACTCAAAATTGCTACGAAAGTCTTGAAGCTAGTAGAGGCGGAGCGAGACTCCGCCCCGGAGGCTCCGCCTACAGTGAGCGGCAGGTGGGGCCGGCAGATATGCTTTGCGCATGCGGAAATTGCTGTCCGCTCCCACCTCTAACCCAGGCTGAGAGTAGTTGCTGTTTATTAGCCGAAGATTCGTAAGGAGGCCCCAGGCGCGGTCTCCCTTTGTTCTCCCTTCTGCGGGCTCTGGCGGTACTTCAGCGTGTCTAGAGCGTGATCTGTTCTCGTCTACCTGCCTGACTTTCTGTAGAGGTGTCTGTCGTTGGCCCAATAGTTTGTTGTCGAAAGTGCCGGCCCCCGCGCCGGCGTCCGCCGCAGCCGGGTGGGAAGGCTCAAGATGGCGTGCCTGTTGGAGACCCCAATCCGCATGAGCGTCCTCTCGGTGAGTGACCTGCTGCAGCCGCTAGCCTGGGAGCTCGGGCCCGGCCCGCAGCATTCACCCCAAACGCGGTGTGTCTTTGGGGCATCACCGCTTAGGGTCACCCGCGGCTCAGCTTTGGGCGGGGGAATGAAAGAGGGTGGGCGAGTGTGATAGACGGAACGCGGGCCGAGCCACGGACGTCTACTCCCGGAGCTCCCGCCGGTGCCGGTTCTCAGTACTGCATCCAGCGGGCCGGGTGGTAGGGCGAACGGGCAGCTAGTTTGGCCGCGCGGTTTGGGATTTGCCAGGCGCTTCATTGAGCTTTCCTCTTAGCAATGCCAATTCTCCGGGGCCGAGGGCTCTGTCCTGTGAGGCGCGGGGCTTGCTGGTGGCCTGGGAAGGAGCGCCTACCCTGCCCCTCGCGGCTTTGGCAAGAAGGGATGCGGGCTTCTTGTTCTCCACAGCCTCAGAGCTGCCAGGCCAGGTCTGTGTGGCTTCTATCACGTCCCAGCACCCGGACACTGGCTGGAGCAGCTTGCTTCTTGGCAATGGGGATTACATATCAGTTACAACATCTAATGTGTGTAGTTAGTTAAGACCCTTTTCTCTACCGGGGAGGTTGCAGCCCTGAATCTAAAGGAACTTGTGCTTGGCATTCCTTTTTCCTTTAAGGAGAGAACTTGGGAAAATCCAACTTTCCTGTTAGAAGAAAACATATTGACATCGCAGGAAGTAATACCTAGTTGTTGTTAAGCTTAAACAAAAACAAAACACGGCTTTCATTATGTTGCTCTTGAGAGATCCAGGACCAGAGGTGAAAGTTACTTTGCGGTAACTTCGAAGGGTTTTGTAACAAATTAGATCCGTCTAATTCTGAATGGTCATTTTATCCATAGTCTCTTTGCTATTGCTGGAAACAAGCAGGCATACACTGGTTGACCATCTTCTAGACTTGTTGTGGAAGGCACTCTGATATTAAGAGGGTAATTGGAGTATAGATGACTTGTCAGGTTCCTAGAGTCTGTGACTCCAACTGGTTTCTTTTCTCTTCCCTGGTTTCTCCCACAAATACACTCAGCTATCAGGAAGCACCTAGGACAGACATTTGCTTATGATTCAGGGTTAGAGCATTATGGCATACTACAACTTTGATCATTTACTTTCGAGGGGCAGGCTGTTAACAAATTTCTCCCCTAATCCATTTTAGTAGTCCTTTGTCTTATTTTTAAACTGCAACTGGGAAACACCTAAATATTGAATCAGATTAGCCCATTACTCCACCTTTGACTGCAATATCCAGGAATGTTTTGTGGGAGAGCAGACCAATGACTTTTCTCTCATATGTTTTTAAGAAAGTATGCATCTCCACTGTTCTCAATTGCCTTGTATTATCTTGTTTATCTTTCATTTCACCTGAAACTTGTTTACTCTTTGTACATTTGTCAACTTGTATAGTACATACAATTGAAAATTTTGATTTATTTCACTTCCTCAGTAAATATTTCTTGATTACTTTTATTCAGAAACTTCTTGAAGAGTATTCCCTACTTCTAGTGGAGATTTGCTTTAACCCTAGTCTCATTGGGGACTTTTTTTTTTTTTTTTTTAATATTTTCACAGTCCCCAAGTCTGGTTTCTCTGTTCTTTAGTCCTACAGTTTTGGGAAGTCATATCTTTGGATAAATTACTTAAACGGTCTAAAGTCACTGATTATACTAATTTAAAGTGAAGGCCATTCCTTTCAAATTTTTGAAATACAAAGTAAGGTGGAACAGGAAATACTAATCAGCAAGTATCTTTAAAGTAACTGAGTCTTTTAAGGGGTTACTTACTGTGCACCAGTTAGGTACAACACCTTGTAATGTATATACTTTAGAGAATGCAAGGGTATGCCCTCACGGAGCTCACAGTCTGAGTGACTCTGTAGTTTGATAAATATAATTTAAGCAAGGGGCAAATCATACTGTTTTAAAGGATTTTATTCAAGGCCCTTTTTACCTTCTCCCTCTGAAAGATCTTACTTTTTCTTGTAACCTTAACTGTGATCAGCTCACACATGTACATTACCAGCCTTGACTTTTCTCCATTTGGTCTCACGTCTTCAATTGTGTGGATGTTATCCATGACTTCCAATAAAGCACATTCCATCTCCTAAGAGGACTTGGTCATGACTTCCCATATTTATTAATGGTACTTACTCTCTTTAACTGATTACTCACTGTAAACCCCTTGACTTATAGACTCTTTCCCCTTTTATGCCCCTATGTCTGATTAGTTCTTAAGTTCTGTTGGCTCTTTATTCTTAGTGTTTCTCACATCTGTCTGTATCCTTGGTCACCCTCTCTTTCAGGGCCTTAACGTTTTGTGCCTGCATTCATACAGTGTCCTCTCAAATATTTTTACTGCCTCTAATGTCTTACCCTCTCAGTTCAAGTTCATTCTCTACATTAATTTTCCTGTGGAACACATTGGATGTGCCACGTCCCTGCTTCAATTTTTAGTGGGTTTTTATTGCCGAAGGGCTGACATTTCATTTTCAGCTTTGGATATAAGATTGCTTATCCTTCTACATAAACCTTCTATCCCATATAAAAGAACTTTCTCAAGATGAAGTGATCTAGGGTTCTTCTAAACCCCAGTAACTTATTGTCTGCTTAATCATTTGTACATATGAATTACAGCTTTGTGTAGGTTTATTCATATGATATACTTTGTCATTTACCAGGCATTGTGTTGGTTTGGGATTACAGTGGCAAGCTACACAGACCTGTTTCTGCCTTTTTGGAGATTTTAGCCTAATAGGGTGGGGTGGGGGGAGTAGATACCAAGTCCTCACACAATTCTTTGTTTGTGAATGGAGGTTAGTGTATGAATGAAAAATATTCATCCTTGTAACAGGATGCTGTTACAGGCGTATAGTGGGGGAATCTGATCTAATGAGGAGAGTTAGGGAGATTTCCCGGAAGAAATGACAATGAACTGAGAGTTCAAGGATGAGTAAGAACAAACCAGAAAAATGGAAGAGTATTCCAGGCAAATGGAAACTGGTTTTGCAGAGGCCTTTATGCCTTTAATAGTTATTCTGTCTTATCTTTTTAGCAGATTAATTTCTTTTTCTTAATCCCACGACTATTTATGGCACCAGGTTGTGTATACTGGGTACTGAGTAAATGTTTGAACTGTCTGTTTTAGGGAATTGAACAAACTCTCCAGCTCTTTCTAGGCTGCACCATGAATCCATACTGCTGTTTGGGTTCACTTAGCTTTACATCACCCTTTACAACAAATTTATAAGTTCTCTCATGTTTCCCGACTTCTGGATGACTTAATATTAATTGCATTTTTAAAAAACTTTTTATTTTGAAATAATTGTAGGTTCACAGGAAAGTAGCAAAGATGGTGTAGATTCCTGTGTACACTTCACTCAGTTTCCCCCATTGCTTACATTTTGTTAACTGTTGTACGCATTGAAGCCAGGAAATTGACATTGATGAAAGTATGTGTATAGATCTGTATCATTTGATCACATGTGTATATTTGTGTAACCCCCGCTGTCATCAAGATGCAGAACTAGTGTATCATCCCAAAGATCATGCAACCTCTTTGTAGTCACACCTTCCTACTCCCTCTCCCCTACTGTCTAATCCCTGGCAACCACTAATCTCTTCTTTATGTCTCTCACTTTGTCACTTTTTATAATGTTACATAAATAGACTTATACAGTATATGACTTTTTGAGTTTGGCTTTGTCACTCAACATAATACTCTTGAGATTCACCCAAGTTGTGTGTATCAGTAGTTTGTTCCTTTTTATTGCTAAGTATTATTTCATAGTATGAATGTCCTATGATTTGTTTGGCCATTCAGCTCTTAGACCTCCGTAGTGTAAACTTTGACAGTTCTTTTTTTCTTTTTGTGATATAAGTGCCTGACTTCAGCTTTGGTTGCTGAGGCATCCACGTCAAAGAAGCATTCACTTCAAGGATGGCTATCTCCAAAAAACATTGCCAGCCACCAGACTAGATAAAGAGCCAGGCCATCTCCCTCCTCTGAGGTGCCTTTGTTTTAGATATTTTGGTTGATTTCAATAACAGGCCCTTTGGGTCATTTGTTTTTCCTCTTCCCAAGCTTCAAATTCTGGTTTTTGTGTTTTAAATTCACCAATAAAGAGTGAGCCAGTGAAACCCTAGGCTCCCAGCCTCAACCTCAATAAAAGCAGAACCCCAGGCCCCTGTGCATGTGTGCTTCCCATTCCCTCACCCCATGGTCCTGCAAGGAATAAACCCTTGTGTAGCTTTCTCATGGTTATTGCCAAAGGGCGTCTTGCAAACATGAAAAGTACCACAAAGGCCTGTTCAACCACAGCATCATTTATTGATAGGATGAGACCAGCACATGATAACATTTTGGTTTTTTACAGTTTTGGGCTATTACAACCTGCTATGAATGATCATGCACAGGTTTTTGTGTGGACATAACTTTTGTTATCTCTGAGATAAATGTCCAGCAGTGCAGTTGCTACATTTTATGGTTTAGTTCTTAACGAAATCAACAAATTTTTTAGAGTAGCTATACCACTTTATAGTCCCACGATTAATGTATAAGAGATCCAGTTTCTCTGCACCCTCACCAGTGTTTGATATTCATTATTATTTTTTTTATTTTAGATTATTCAGTACAGTTTCAATCTTTTATTCCCATTCCAGCCCACCCACCCATCCCTCCCCACCTCCCTTCCATTTCCAAGCCCCGTAGTTTTGTCCATGTGTCCTCTATATTTGTTCCTGTAAACCCTTCCCTTCTCCCCTGAAATTCCCTCCCCTCTCCCCTCTGGTTGATATTGTCATTATTTTTTATTTTAGCAGTTTTAATAGATATGTAATAATTTTTTATCATGGTCTTAATTTACATTTCCATAATAATTAGTAGTGTAAAAAGTATTTTCGTTATTTATTTGTCATCCATAGTTTATTGAAATATGAATGAAATATTTCAGTGAAATATTGCTTCATGTCCTTTTGTCCAGTCTATAATTGGACTGTTTTTTTGCCTGTTGAGTTTTGAAAGCTCTTCACATATTCTAGTTAGAGTCCTTTGTCGAGTGCTTTGCAAATATTTTTTCTCAGCCTGTAGTTTATCTTTTTGTCCTCTAAACCATAGGTTAAAAAATTAACTTTGATCTGAACTTCACACCTTGTACAAAAACTAATTCAAAGTGGATCATAGATTTAATTGTAAAAATAAATACAACTTTGAAGGGAAAAAAAAACAGGAGAAAATCTGCAGAACCTTAGGTTTAGTGAAGAATTCTTAGACATAACACCAAAAGCATGACGTGTTTTTAATTTAAAAGATTGATAATTGGACTTAAAATGAAAATGTACGTTTTGTGAAAGACCCTGTTAAAAGGATGATTGCATTTTACATTGATCATTTTGTAATTATTTGAGAGAGACAAGGTAATAAAATGCTTTTGAATCAGAATGTAGCTGAAATAGACAGCTGAGGCACTTACTAATTTTAATTGTTGTCTTTACAATCTTTCCCCAGTATACAGTTATGCCTTTTTGACAAGCAGCTATTAGAACTGTATTGTGTATTCCAAGTCTGGATATTCCTTGATTTTGTTCTGTTCCTAATGTCTATAAGTATTCTGTTGGTCTCATGTTGCACATTGATTTGCTCTCTTACTTGGACAACTGACAATAGTTAGGAAAAAAGTTTTCTGTGCGGTTTTAAGCCCAGCTATCTTATATGCAGAAATTTGGCCTCTCGATTTATAGTAACAAATGCAAAGTAGTATGTGGTCAGCACATTTTAAAGTTTGCCATTAGTTTACAAAGCACCAATAAGCACAGGGTTTGTCTGGAGATGGTATGGACTTCCTAATCTTTATTGGCAATGTGTGAAGAATGGGAGATGCTCAATGTCCAATGTTTCCAGACTTTTTGCTGTCTCTTTAAGGAAAGACTGGTACCTGAATTCAGAAAACGAGTGCTCAAGAGGTCCTTTAATCTTTACCAAGAACTAGGCATATCTTCATGTTGGGTCCCTTCAATTTCACTTGGATATCTAGCCTTCCTATATCCTCATTCTCTTTAAGAATTTTAAAATAGTGTCATGGGCCAGGAATTTCAGCGATTTTGACTTACATCTTTTTGATGTCTGAGTTGGCAGTTGTTTTGCAGTGCCATCTGTCATGCTGGCTTCTGGGTAAAGATAAAGAATTACTGACAAAGGAAAATTTCTGTTACTTTTTGGAAATTGGAGAATAGCTGCCTTCATTCCTATCTAAATGGAGGAACCATTTAGATAGGAATGAAAGGTATCTCAACTTAAAAGCTGTTTTTCAGGAACAACCTCCACTTGTCTCTTTGATAAAGGAACCTGTTTTGACCTGGTTCCATAAATGAGGATTCTTCCATCAGAAGAATCAAGAGTTAGCTTTATCCTGTAGAATATGCATAATACTGTTGCCCTCTACTATGAATATACTAGAATATACTAGTATGAATATACTAGAATATACTAGTATTTATCCTCTAGTATGAATATACTAGAATACCCTCTAGTATGTTCATAATACAGGACCAGAGGGAATGATGAGATTGGCATGCTTTCTATCAAAATGAAAAGTTGTGGTCTACTGGGAAGAATTTCTAGCCTCTAGGATCTGTTAATATTTGGAGATCTTTACCACCTGGAAAAGGATTATAGAACACATGATTCTTTTGTTTTAGGGGTGTTTTAAGAATTTATTCAGCTTTCAAAAAGTTGTAAGGGGTGATTGACTGGATGAGGGGAATGAGGAACAGGAAAGTGTCATGATCGAGATCAAGGGTGATTCACAGGGTTTTTACCTTTATGACTAGGTGGTATCATCTACTGAGATGTGAGGGTTAGGAGAGGAATGTGTTGGGGTAATAAGGAGGAAAAATAAATTTTATTTTAGACATGCTGAGTTGGAAGTGTTTTCTGGACATCCACTTAGAGTTGTCCAATAAACAGTGGCATATTCTAGAGTGTTTTCAATATCACCAAGCAATTCTCAAATTCTCTGTGGACACCAGCTGGGTGTTCTACAATTTAACTCAATTCTGACGCGATCTACCTGGAGGTCGTGTCAGATCCCCAGGTTAAAGGTTCAGTCCTGCAAGACTGCTCCCGTTTCAGACACCAGTTGCAAGTACAGGTTGTTCTTCTGTATCCCTGACTGACCAGCTGAAATCAGAGGTTCCCAAAGTCCCTTCTCAGAGTCGATCATTTGTTACCACAGTTTGCAAAGCTCAGGAAAACATTTACTTCTGTTTACTAGTTTATTATAAAGGATACAAATGAACAGTCAAATACATAGGGCAAGATCTGAAAGGGTCCTGAGTGCTGGAACTCCTGTCCCTGTGAAACTGGGGTCTGCCACCCTCCTGGCATGTGGATGCTTTCACCAGCCTGGAAGCTCATCAAATTTTAGTCAGCAATTTATATAGAACTTTGATCTGCAGACCCTTACTCTTCCCCTTTCCAGAGGTTGGTGGGTGGGATTGAAAGTTCTAATGCTGGATTACTAGGTCTTTCTGGTAATGAGTTCCATCCTGACACTATCTTGGGGCTTCAGCATAATCATTCATTAGCATTAGCTCATGTGCTCAAAGGGGCTCCTTCTGAATAACCAAAGACACTCATATGAGTCAGGAAATTCCAATAATTTTATGAGATCTGTGCCAGGAACTGGAACAAAGACCCAGTATATTTATTATACCACAGATACAGAGGTCTAGTGCTTGAAACTGGACTGATCATTATTTGGAAGCTATCTGCGTATTTATCAGTGGTTCTTAACCTTGTAAGCATAACAGCCTCAACATCCTCTGTCCCAGAAAAACATACATCTGCCTAAGGAATCACATACTTTCAAGAGGTTCAGGGATTCCTTGAAACCCACACATCAATTTTGAGTTTACATTTCCTATTCTTTACTCATCCTAAAGTCAGTCACAAAATCATATATAGCAAAATTTTAAAGTTATTTAAAATCATTTTTAAACTCATGTAAGATATCATGTGGGATTCTTGGCTCTGAAGAACCATAATCTGTTGCCCAGAGTATGTTAGTGATCTTCCAAAAGGTGTAGTATATCTACAGAAAGGGCTTTGTGTAGCTTATGGTGTAGCAGACCTGGGAGGCAGTGCTAGGTTAGCTGCAGGCCCAAGCTGGGACAAAGCACGTGGGTCTGGGCACAGGCAGAATGGACTAGATGGAGGTCACAAGTGGCTCGCAATATTGGCATGGTTGTCATAGGCCACCATGTGCGTAATGGATCAGACAGCTCCTGAATGGTATTATGATAGGAAAGCTAATGCACCAGTTGCTGGAAGTGGTGGGCTGACTCTGAGTCAAGCACCATGGATAGCTCCGAGGCAAGGATGTTTGATGCCTCTAAGACTCTGAAGCAAATAAGTCCTTTTTAAAATCAGCAGACACTTAGCCTGTCTGGACAACACTACTTCTGAGGTATACTGTGAGGATGGTACCCAGAATCTCTAAGTCGTTACATGATTGCAATCTTGAATAGTAATTTAAACTATTCTTATGGTCCAGGACAACACCACATTCATCTGAGAAGCCTCACTCATTCAGGATTAAGACACAGGCATTTGAATACATCCTAGTGGGTTCCCTGAAGTTGCTTATCATTTTTGGAGGCATTTAAATGAACCCCAGCCAACCCAGAGAATATGTCAATCTTCGTAAAACTCCTCACAACCATTCTCACTCTTATGCCTTAGAGATGGTTCTTGCTCTCTTAGACCTCCAGATTATGCTGTTTTGTGCCATACATCCTTACTTAGTTTATTTACTCTACCTGGGGGGATGTCTTCTTGGCCCTCAGTCCTCAGACATTCCTGTCTACACTGAAGAGTGAACAAATAGAATTTAATAGTAGGGGGGTGTCCTTAGATGTTATCTAGATGCATATGACTATTTATGGTTTGTACCACACCTTAAAAGGATAAACAGTGTCTGTCATACCTGATTAGAAAGAAGCATGAATACTAAATTGCTTCCAGTTCTTGTGACCACCCAAAGTACGTTTATAACAATTGTTGATATTATATAAGGACTATATTAATATTTCATTACTTTAAAAACTCACAGGAACAAATATAGAGGACACATGGACAAAACTAGGGGGGTTGGAAATGGGAGGGATGGGTGGGTGGGCTGTAATGGGAATAAAGGATAGAAACTACTGAATAATCTAAAATAAAAAGAAAGAAAAAAACTCACTACAGGTAAAATAAAGGCTACTCTTCATGTCCTTTTTAATCTAGTTATGCCTGGATTTTCTATTGTTAAAATCCCTTTTTGTTTGGGTGTAAAGTTATGGAATCTTTGCCTGGAAGAAACCTGCAGATAATCTCTAGTTCATTCTTGTCATTTGTTTTTTAATTGGGGAAAACAGAACCAAAGAGGTTGAATTGCCCACTGTAATGTGCCATTATATAAAGTGTCAGAGTCAGATTTCCAAACACCTAAATTAAAAAAAAATTGTGTGCACAGCCTTACATTTTAGAATTTTATTTTCAGACTCTATGAGCACTGATTTATTTATTATTTATTTTAAAATACGTTCTCTTAACATGTAAAGTCTGATTTTCAGTCAGTTATTTATTGAGAGGTCAGGGTTGCCTCTTATCCAAGAAGATAAGTATTTTCCTGATTGTGTTTGTGAAATTAAAGCAGATTATGCTCTAGGCATCTTGATTGTCATAAACATATTACTTCTGTACTGGTGGGACCCAGCCAACTATGAAGTGCCATTTTATAAACTTTTCAAAGTTGCAAGACACTACAGAAAAGCAGGGCTTTGATTAATGGGGGTGGACAGAGGGGGCTGTGAACCTCTAGAAACACCAAAGAATGAATTCATGATTTAAAAATTTTAAGGATAAAAATAGTTGCAATACTATGTGATGGGTTTAAAATAATTGAATAAGAATCTGATTGAGTTCTATTGGAACCCTAAGTTTACCAGAATGCAAGAACTAAAAAAAAAAGAGAACAAACCAAAATCTTGGGTTTTAAATAGTACTTCGGCATTTTGTTCTATTTTTTCTTCCTTTTGGAGGCAAGTAGGAATTTTGGAGTACATTACAAGGCCATGATGGCTGTCTTTAGGAAAAGGTCAGTCTTTGTTGATAGTATTATCTTTATTGTATTGTTCCAGAGGGAGGCAGATATTTTCTTTCAAAATTAGGAAACAATTGTGTAGCAATTATTTTGGTTTAACAGTGGAATAAACCCTCTAGCAGAGAAATACTATGTAGCACCAGAACTCTTCAAAGTAACAGTATTTATGCAGCAGTATTTAGGTTGTTGTGAGTTTAACTATCTGACTAGAACCAAAGAGGACCTATGATTTGAAATTAAGGCACAGGTTAGTAAAATGCTGATATCAACCTTAGTAAATGCTGATTTCTGATATACTGGATTATGGCAGCCCCAATCTCTTTAGGGGCAAATACAAACACATCAAGTGTCTCTGGACTTGAAAATGAATAATTGTGAATTTGGCATTTCAGAAAACTGTCAAAGTAACCAAAGGAAGCGTTGTTTTTTTTGGAATGAGAGTTTTGGAGACATTGGAAAATTAAATTTTGGTTTCAAATAATTTAGGGGATGGAGACAGGTTTCTGGGGCTCCCGGCAGACTGGAACATGAGTTGTTTTAGTTAGCGGTTCCCAAATGTACCAAGCTTAATGCCCTTTTCTTAAAACATATTTTGTGGCATCAGCTTGTCTATCCTGAAGTGAAATTCATAGATAAGTTAACTATCCTCACATGTAACTTTTTAAGAACTGGCATAATATCCCAGCTTTATTAAGGAAGAAAGAGCAGGAAACTAATATATATCATTTAAATAAGTAAATATGCAAGTACTACTATTCTAGAAAGAATAATAAAGTAGTGATATATTTGCAAATATGTAATTTGGCTATGAATATGACTGCTACACTACAGACTGATATAGGTAGGATGTAATGGTTACTTATATACAATAAGTGGGTTTTTTTTAATGTGACTTTCTGAAATGAACAATGTTTGGTAAAGTTCCTAAATAGATAAAGTACAACTTTTTCTTCATTCATATGGGAGTTACATTCTTGGAAAATTGTATAGTAAAATGATATGGGACATATTTTGTGTTTATATGTAAAAATGGAGTTAAATTTTAAGCTCAGATAATTAAAAATGGTTTTCTTTACTATATGACTGCATAGTGGAAAGTTTTTTGGAGATACGGGCCTGTTAGTCCTTGCCCACTAGGTATCAGTCATACCTGTTGTCATTTTAACAGTCAAACCACTGTTGTGGACTTACAAAATGTATGTTAGAGAATGGTGCTGCCTATGATAGGACTGCTGAGATGCTGAGAGCGTGCAACTTTCTGAGCTGTATGTATCTTAGTGTACCTCCCTCTTTCTCTCCTGCATTTCTCCATTCCCCGGTCTGTGACAGTGTATATACAGAGTCCTGTACAGATAACACCCCATTTTTATTACAAAATTATAAGCATATAATTCTGTAACATAACAATGTCACACCCAAGCACCCCATATGACATTTTAGGTAAAATGTTTAAATTGCTGTCCATCTCATGCAAGACATTCTGTACGCTACCAACCAGACTCAAGCAAGTGTTTCTTCTGCTGGACGTTGTAGTATAAAGACGTGGAAATAAAGTATTTCGATTAAACATTTTTCCCATTAGTATGTATAGTGCTCTAATATTCTATATTACTTTTTTTAAAAGATTTAATTTTTTTTTAAGAGGGAGGGAAAAGGAGGGAGAAAGAGAGGGGAAACATCAATGTGTGGTTGTCTTTTGTGCACCCCCTACTGGGGTCCTGGCCCACAACCCAGGCATGCGCCCTGGACTGGGAATCAAACCAGCAGCCTCTTGGTTTGCAGGCTGGCACCCAATCTACTGAGCCATACCAGCCAGGGCTATACTACTTTTTTATTATGTTTATTGCTTTTTATCTTTCTGCCTGTGCTAAAAGGTAAGCTCTGCAAGTGTGGGCTTTTCTTTTTTTCCTTAAGGGACAGGGACTTTGTTAATTACCTAGAACAGTGCCTCATAGCTGTTTAAATATTTGTTGACTGAGTTAAAGAGTACAACTTCAACTTTGTTTTGTATCTCTAAGTGCATATACTATATCATAATACTAAGTTGCATTTCTCAGACATACCACATTGTTTCAGAATTCTCTTTTGCATATGTCATGCTCTCCACCTAGAGTCCTTGTCTTTTTTTTTCCTTCCTTTTTCACCTGACAAATTAATACTAGTCTTTCAAATTACTCATCCTCATTGCTTAGACATCACCTCCCATTCCACCCCTAATTTCAATACTTCTGTTAGTTGTATCTTTGAGTTTCTATCTTGTATCGACTTTTATGGTTACACTAATATGTGTTATAAGTTATATTTGTAATTTGCTTACATATCTGCTTCCTTTCTGTGCTGTAAATGCCTTGAGAATATGAGACTATCTTATCTCTCTATTACCAGGACCTAGCATAACACCTGGTAAATTAAAGATAGTCACATGTTGAATTTGTCTGAAGTAGGTCTTAAACTTCCTATTGTTTTGGTTGTACTTCTTTCATTTTTCCCCCAACCAAGATTTTATGTGCTGAATGATGAACATTATGAACAATTTTTTCTTGAAATCTGTAGTAGTGTGTGGAATAATTGATATTAAAATTTGATTGGCAGTCATTAGTTTGAAGTTTCATTTCTTAGGGGTCACAGTTTCCTCATGAGGACTGTAATATTTTAATTTCTACACTACAGACAGATATGAATTAAATGAGAAAATGGGTAGGGTATGCTTTACAAACAGTAACATACTAAACAACTATCAAGTATTATAAAAATATTTATCTGTCTCTTTTTGGGGTGTTGTCTGTCTCTTTTTGGCGTGTTGGTTGTATGGGAGAGAGAACACTATATATAAAATGATTACTCCTTAAACTATACATTGGTATTCTTAACTGTGATCTTATATTTTCTCTATGTTCATGGTGCAACACTTAAAGTTAGTGATAAAAACTGCACAGATTATTACTTTATACATTTTTAGTGGTTTTTAGAAATCCCAAGTAATGAAAAGTTTAGGTTTTTAAGTTTACCACTCAGATGTGTATTGTTAAGTATGTAGCTTTCTCTTTGAGAAAGTTGTTAGTAGGTGAGAAAAGATATTTTTGTCTGAATAATAGGATTTAATCATGAATATGTATAACCAAGAGGAGCATCAGCACACTTGTTAAAGCCATTTATCTTTTTTGTACAAAAATAGAATTTCAATGAAATCAGTATTTGTATGGTATTTTTAGAGTTTATAAAGGGTTTCCCTTATGTTATCTCATTTGATTCACACTGTGAGCTATGTGGTAACATTACCATTTTATAACCAAAAAAACAGTCTCAGAATTTTATTTTGGCCCTAAGTCGTAAAGCTTGTTAAGTGATAAAAGTAGGGCTCAAACCTAAGTCTTAAATGCCAAACCATTTGTTCTTTCTACCACATAATGCCTGAGTATGTTCAGAAAAAAAGAACATTATATTATAATCAGATATACATAGAGTAAGACTTTAGTGAAATAAAAAGTAGTTTGATATTTTCTTATTAACCTTAAATTGTCATTTTTCATTGTCTAATACACTCATTGTTTCACCCCCAAATTTCAGTTGGACACATTTACTTCTGTTTTTGAGTTAAATTCCATTCATGACAAGTCTGGGACTTAGTAATTTTTGCATTCAAAACCCTTCCTGAAAAATTTGTTTTGTGAAATACAAGGTTTTAATTCACCCCAGTCCTGGGTAGTTTATTTAGAAGGGCAAATAGAGACTATTCTAGTTCGCCTTTTCAGGATGTCTGACCAGTTTTCTGACTATCTAAGTTTTTCCTCTTTTCTTTTGTATTACTAAAGAGGGATAACAGTTAGGGTTATCCTGCAGCCCAGAGCTCTTGGTTTATGTGTATTATTCTGTGACATTTATTACAGTGCCCCTTCACTATGATAAACTTGAAGGTCCATTTATCTGTTGTATTGTTGTGTAACAAATTACCCCCAAACTTAGCTGCCTTAACACAACATTTATTATCTCATAGCTTTTATAGGTCAGGAATTCAGGTGTGGCTTAGCTGGTGCCTCTGTCCCAAAGTCTTGTAAGGCTGGGTGTCATCAGGAGCCGAATCTCACTTGAAGGCTCAATTGAGGTAGAATCCAATTCCAAGTTACTGGCAGGGTTTAGTTACTTGTGGGCTGTTGAACTGAGGAGGACCTCAGTACCTTGCCAGCTCTTGGCCAGAGAGACACCTCTCTCAGTTCCATGTCATGTGGACCTCTTCATAGAGGGCAGCTCACAGCATGGCAGCTGGCTTTGTCAGAGAGAGAACTGAGATGACATCCATCGCATCTGCTGCATTCTCCACATTTGCTAGAATCAAGTCACTGCATCCAGTCTTCAATAAAGGTGAGATGTTATACAGGGCTTGAATACCAGGAGGTGGGGATCATTGGGGACCAACTCAGGCTATCCGACACAGATGGTCACTCTAATAAAAGGGAAATTGCTTCCACACAGCAGAATGCAACTCATTATCTGTTTTTTCTTGCAAGAAGAAATTTACTTCCAACTTCTTTTTTAATGATTACCTGTTTGTGCAAACAGTAGATTCAACTCTTAGAAGAAAATCTAATTCGTAAATGTGCTGTCTACAAACTATGCTGAAGGGATCCATGTGTGTTTTCACATAGTATAATTTGGGGAGTTGCTATTAAGCATAAAATGTAATAGGTTTTTAATATACAAGGGTGGGCAAAAGTAGGTTTAAGTATCTACTTCTGTTGATTGTTGCTTAAATTACCAGCCATCATTACCTAAAAGATAAATTGTAAGTAAGGATACAAAATAATAAGACAGATAATACAAGCAATATAATACTTAATAGATAAATACTAATATAAGAATAGACAGTTTTGCATACTCCCAACTGTAAACCTGCTTTTGCCCCTCACCCCATGTGGTAGCTCTGTTACAATTTTGAGTGTGTAAAATGAGTTTGGGTTTTGAAGTCTTGCTAGGTCATTTGTTTGCAGCCTTCTGCTGAAAGGCAGAGGTCGTAGTCTGACTCTGGCTAGCTTTGCTTTTTTTTGTGGGCACATAGTGTACCCTGAGCTTTTAGCTGGTTACTTGACACTTTCACTCTGTTGGTTGGGAAGATGGAGGAATCACCATGTGTACAGTTGCTTCCAGCTACTGGAAGCTATATATACAAAGTAATTTAAAAGGGCATTGTTTTATTTTTGAAGTGAGAGTAAAGCCACATCTTGAAAGATCAGAATATCAGAAACCCTCCTAACTTTTTTGCATGGACCAGAAGGAACTTCAGTGTGAATATCCAACCCTGGCTAAGTTTAACTCTTATTCATGGTTACGTCTGTATATTTTAGTGTACCTGGAGGGAAACATAACCATGCTTACTTAGTCTCACTTTAAATTTATAATCATGATCCCCTAAGAGAGTTAGTGCTGCCTGGCAGTCCTGGTACATATTCCTGGCCCATTCAGTGTCTTATTCCTTCTCTTTCTTCAAACCAGTAACCTCCCTATCCCGCCCCATCTCCACCCTCAGCATTTTTACTCTAAAAAAATAGAAGTGGTCAGAGAGAATGTCCACAAGCTCTCAACTGCCATAATCACCTAGTTAAATTCCTTTGGTTATTGTACTTTCCATGCTGTATTTGGTTAGTTAATTCCATTCCCTCTGAATTATACATGAACATTGTTCCAGAAGTTCTCCCCTACCCCACTGCACCATCAGTTTTTCTTCTCTATTAAAATTTTTTTCCACCAATGAATAAGCATGCTCTAATTTATTCATCTTTAAAAAAGACAACTCTCATGACTCCACTTTTCCTTCTAGTCACTCTTCTATTTCCTCACTCCCCTTTGTAATGAATCTCCCTTGAAAGAGCTAGAGCTGTCTGTATATCCTTTTTCTAATTCCTCTTTTCCCGTTCTCTCTTAAACCTTCTTAAAGCAAGCTTTGGCCCCACCACTGTACCCATACTGCTATTGTCAAGATCACCCATGGCTTTCATGTTCCTAAGTCCAGTGACCAGGTTTTAGTTATCATCTTAATCTACATATCAGTAGTATTTGGCATATGTGATTACTCCCTCCTTGAAACATTCTCTCATTTGGCTTCTTGGATTTCCTTCCACCACACTGGCTGCTTCTTCAAGTTCTCCAGAATTCAGTCTTCAAGGGTTGCTTTATCCATGGTCACTCCCTTATTGAACTCATCTCATTTATATGCAGACAACTCCCTGATTTTGTATCTCCAGCCCACAATTCTCTCCTAAACTATAGACTTAATGTATCCAACTGCCAACTTGACATTCTCATTTGCATGTCTAATAAAATTCTTAATTTAACATGTCCCAAACTGAACTTTTGATCTTCTCACTCAAACCTGCACCACCCACAATTTTCCTCATCTCATTAACTGGCAACTCGGTCTTTATAGGTTCTCAGGCAAGAACCTTAGGTTTTATCCTTAGTTTCTCTCTTCTTTTACATCCCACATCTAGTCTGACAGCATATCCAATTTGACAGTCATTTTAACTTAAACATTTATCTGGCATCTGAGTGAATCTTATTACCTCTAAAACTCTTGCCCTAGTCCAGGCTACTACCATGTCTCTGAAATAACAGTATTTCTGATTATTGAAATAGTCTCCTACCTAGCCTCCCTGCTTTTTGTTTTCTGACTCCCTCCACACATTTGTCTGTTCCTAAAATTGTAGCCAGAGAGATCATTTTAAAACAAGTCAGATCATGTCTCTATTTTCCCAAAACTCTAATTGCTTTCCAACTCACACCATAAAAATCAAAATTCTTGCAGTTACCAACAGGACTCTATACCAGTGCTGTGCAGTGAAAAAACAATGCTAGCCACACATGGAATTTTTAATTTTCTAGTAGCTGTGCTGTAAAAGTAAAAAGAAAATAGAAGAAATTAGTGTTGATATATCTTATTGAAACCTATGTATCAAAATAGTATTTCCACAGGTAATTGGTATAAGGAATTATTGATGAAATTATTTTGCTTTATAGCAAGTCTTCAAAATCTGGGGTGTATCTTACACAATTTGGATATTGAATTTTGATTGGAAATACTTGTCTGGTATTTAGGTTTCATAAAGTTTGCTATTGAAAAAGTAGATTTACATACCTAAGTAGTTCTAAACGCTCTTAAAAGTTTTCTAATATATGAACTCAGTGTGTGTGTGTTTGTTTGGTTTGGTTATTTTTTAGAGTAGCAAACACCTTTTTACATGAGCTAAGATAGGAGGGAGGAGGATTTATTTGCCTTTCTGAGCTTTGGTTTTCCTCAATAGAACTCCACCTTCTTGCCCTCTAGCATGTCATTGTCTGCTCAGCTGCACCAGCCTGGTCTTGAAGCGATGCATGCCAGGAGCTTGCCCTGCTGGAACTGCTCCTCTGAGGAAGACTGCTAATTTTGGCATTCTTTTTCCTTTTATCATATTTCATCTGAATTTCCTTTGATCATTTTTTGTTTAAAATCTCTTCCTCCTCAGGAGTCAACTTGGCCCTCATCTTGCAGCCCAGGGGCAGTGTGTAGTGGGACTCAACACTGTCAGCAGTGCGCTGTCTTTGAGTACGCTGCAGTTTTTTACTAGAGTGTTGGTGTGGACCAGTTTGTTGTTGGATACATTGTAGACAACCTCAGTAATCCTTAATTTGCCTGTATAGCACTCCATACCCCAGGAGAAGTTGTCCACGTCCAGCCTCAAGGCACGGTACTTCTTGTTACCTTCTGGTACATGGACTGTGTATGTGCCATGTAGGCCAATCTTAGTGTTGGAAGCAGGGTGTCCCAGCTCCTATTTTTGCTTCTTGTGGTAGGGCTTTCTCTTGCCCCTGGTCTTGCAGTGCTAGTACCTGTTGTCCCAAGAGATGCCCATGGCTTGATGCCACCTGGAAAGAGCCAGTGTTGGTTTTTAGAGTTTAATTTTAATTAATTAAAGTTAAAAAATTTGTAAGTTTAGTTCCTAGCCACATTTCAAATGCTCAATAGCCATATAGGATAGTGGTAATTATCTTGGACAACACAGCTCTTTATCAGCTGGCCCCTCTTTGACCAGAAAGTCTCCCGCTTTCTCCTTTGCTCATTCTGCTCCAGCTGTGATGGCCTCTGTTGTTTGAGCACAGCAGACACTTCCCATTTCAGAGCCTTTGCATTTGCTGTTCTCTTTGCTTAAAAAGCTTTGCTCCCAGATAGCTGCAAGACTTAGTCCTCTACCTTTTTCAGGTCTTTGTTCCAATGTTACCATCTTTTATTTTTTCCCAAATTATAAGAGAAAGTTTATTTAGAAAGTTACAGGGGCAGTTAAAAGTGAGCCATAGAAGAAATGGGCTAAGGAAACAAGTTACAGAGGCAAAAGAAGGGTCCTGGGGGGGTGGGGGGGAGGCGGCTTTTCCTGAGCAACCTATTTAATATCTGTACCAATTGCCTTCTCTCTCAAATTCTTTCAAATCCAGGCTGTCTTTTGAAAGAAGAGAAAAGAGGGCTGAGAGGGGAGAGATGACCTGATTTACAAAAGAAAGCAGTGAAATAATAGGAATTGTCCCATACAGACAAATAAATGAATATGTTAGGCAGAAGCACAAAGTAAGATAAATGTGAAAAAGTGACTGTATTGCCCAACTTGCTAATACCT
Organism: Trachops cirrhosus; assembly: GCA_028533065.1. Classification (NCBI taxonomy): domain Eukaryota; kingdom Metazoa; phylum Chordata; class Mammalia; order Chiroptera; family Phyllostomidae; genus Trachops; species Trachops cirrhosus. Next base: position 30,738,696 of record CM052544.1, read on the forward strand.
AGGCAGCTCAGAAGATTAGTTTTTGTGTACATGACTGATCTCCTTATAGACTGTAAGCTCCTTAAATGCAAAGCTCTGCCATAGCATTCTCTTTTACTTTCTATGGCACCTAGCACAGAACTTAACCAAAAGTCAGTCTAAACTGATGGGTCACCTCTTCGTTGGCCTTCTGTATTTTACATTCTGTGGTCACCCCTCTACCTTTCCTCCTCTTTCAATGCCAGCACCTGGTATACTTGCTGATGTTACATGGCTGTTGACTTCACATGTCCTATGGCTGTGATTATGACACTGGTTTTATCTTTCCTTTCCCATTCTTGTGCAGTCTTATTCATTTTCCAAAACCAACTCCTGTAAGAAGGCCTCACTGAATCTCCCGGTTTATTAACTCCCTCCTTAGTGCTCCCTTTATGTTTGTATACATCTGTTTTGTATGCAAGTAGGGAATATAAATATGTAAACACAATAACAATAGAATATGCATTATTGAGGGCAGAGACCAAACCTTACTAATTTTTTAAATCTTTAATGACTTTTTCAGTGCCTTACATATGGTAGGTATGCTCTGCTTTTTAAACTGAATGAACTAGGCACAGAACACTATAGAAAATAGCTATTAATGAGCAAAATTTGTGTTATTTAAGATATAGGTTTTAAATTCAACTACCTTTTTAAAAACTACAATGAGAGGCAAGAGGTGTAGAAGCTGTGGGAAAATATATTGAGAGGAGCAGTAAAATCAAAGATTAAACCCAAGTAGGAGGGAGCCTAAGGGGCTGAGGTGCTCAGAAGAACTTACCTTATTAGAAAGCAGGAAAACACATGTGCTCAAGTGGAGTGATAAAACTTACCTGTTTTTTATTACAGGAATACTATTTTAATTTTAATCCTGGCTGTTGCTCTTGATGTATTTGCACAGTTGTTTGCATCCCTACTTCACATTTGACAGTCTGACTTCTACATGAAGATCATCCCTCATTTGTTAACCAAGGGATTTGTCCTTCTGACCCTGTGATTCTGTTATTTTGAGGAAACCAGACCCAGTTACCAGGTATTTTCATGGTACCCTGTTAGGCACAAGAATTTTCATCAGTCTTGCTTTTGCTGCCACTTCTTTTTTTTTTTTTAATTTATTGAGGTGACCTTGGTTAATAAGTTCATATAGGTTTCTAGTGTATATTTCTTTCTCTTCTTTAAAAAAAAGTATTTTATGTATTCCTAGAGAGAGGGGGAAGGGGAAGAGAAAAAGGAGAGAAACACCTATTGGTTGCCTATTAACACACTCTCCAACTGGGGACTGGGCCCACAACCCAGGCATGTGCCCTGACTGGGAATCAAACCAGCAACCTTTTCACTTTGCAGGGCAATACCCAACAACTGAGCTACACCAGTCAGAACTCAAGTGTACATTTCTACGGTACATGATCTGTAGATTGCACTGTGTGCCCACCACCCAAAGTCAAACAGATCATCTTCCGTCACCATATATTTGGCCCCCTTTGCCCTTTACTATCCCCTCAGTCACCACCATACTGTTGTCTTTGTGTGTCTATGAGTTTATATCCTGCAAACGAGTGAAATCATGTGGTTCTTAACTTTCTCTGACTGACTTATTTTGCTTAGCAAAATATTCTTAAGGTCCATCCATGTTGTCACAAATGAGAGTATTTTATCTTTTCTCATAGCTGTGGTATTCCATAGAATATACATACCACATCTTCTTTATCCAGTCCTCTATTAAAGGACACTTTGGTTGTCTCTGTGTCTTGGCCACCATGAATTATGCTGCAGTGAACATAGGGGTGCATAAATCTTTGCAAATAAATGTTTTCAGATTTTTCAGGTAGATACCCTGAAGATGTGTTATGCTGGGTCATATGGTAACTCTTATTTTAAGTTTTTTGAGGAACCATCATTACTGTTTTCCATAGTGGTTGTAGTAGTTTACATTCCCACCAGCAGTGAATGAGGGTTCCTTTTTCTCTACAACCTCCCCAACACTTATTACCTGTCTTATTGATAATAACCATTCTAACAGGCATGAGGCAGTATCTCATTGTATTTTTGATTTGCATTTCCCTAACAGCTAATGAAGTTGAGCATCTTTTCATGTATCTGAGGGCCATTTGTATGACTTCTTGGGAAAGGTGTGTGTCAGGTCCTTTGCCCATTTTTAAATGGATTGTTTGTTTGTTTGGTGTTGAGTTGTATGAGTCCTTACATATTCTGAATATTAATCCTTTGTTGGAGCTGTTTGCAGATATCATCTCCCATTCAGTTGGTTGCCTTTTTGTTGTGTTGTTGGTTTCTTTTTCTGTGTAGAAGCTTTTTAGTTTGGTAGAGTCCCATTCATTTATTTTTGGCTTTAATTCCCTTGCCTTTGGGGTCAAATTCATATATTTTCTATAACCCAGGTCTATAAATTTTGTAATTCTGTTTTCTTCTGTGTATTTCATTGTTTCCGTTCTTATATTTAGGTCTTTGATCCATTTTGAATTAATTTTTGTACAAGATGACAAACTGTAATCGAGATGCATTCTTTTGCATGTGGCTTTCCAGTTCTCCCAGCACCATTTATTGAAGAGGCTTTCTTTTCTGCATTGTGTGTTTTTGGCTCCTTTGTCCAAAATTTTTTGCCCATATACTTGTGGTTTTATTTCTGAACTCTCAATTCCATTCCATTGGTCTGTGTATCTGTTCTCCTGCCATTACCATGCCATTTTGATTATTGTAGCTCTGTAGAATAATTTTAAGTCAGGTAGTGTGATACCTCCAGCTTTGTTCTTTATAAGTGGAGTACATTTTAAAGTGGGTATTTGGGTAAACTGTGAGTGTATTTTGGTTGCAAGCTGATAATATGAAAGTATGTTTTGATTTTGGATTAACTATATTGTCAGGAAATTAGAATTTATGTAGTTTTTCTTCAGAGTTGCTTTTGGTGACACAGAAGCTTAAGCTGGCACTGTGTCTTGGCAATTAAATTTTTATTGATAGGATTCTGGGTAAACTGGAAAAGTATTTTCTCCTCACTATAATAATTTATTGCTAATGGGTACATGAGCATATTCTAGCAGGCATCAAAAAGAAAAGGTGATGGACAAAATTGCCTTTTCTCTGGTTCTTGGACTAATAATAATGCTCTTTGTTTTAAATAATGTTAAGTATTGAAAATTAAATATAAAAAATCACTGTTACCTCCCAAAAATAAGTATTACAAGAAATAACATATAGAGCAAGCCCCACAATACAAATAAACGGAGGTAAGTGTCTCCCCTTGCCCTTTATGCTCTAACTCTCCCCCTTCTATCCAGCCTTAGCCATTTCAGACTAGCTAACTTTCTCGGACCTGAAAAATCACTCTAATTCTTAATTGTCTCCCCTCACAGAAAGTGTGACAATCCTTTGTTTTCCTTTTTGTTTTTACTTATGTATGTGTCCTAGCAGCACAGCTACGGTGCATCACTCTTCAAGTTTTCCTCTTGCACCTAGACTATCCCTAGTAGACCATTCATGAACTTCTTATCCTTTTTCCTTCCTGAAAGCCAGATTTCTTTTCCTTTTAGTGGGAACACAACAGAAGCAACATTCCTATCTCTTTCTTATTCATATGTAGGTGACATCCAATAGTTTGTTAAGAAACTTAACTGCTTCTGCTTCTTAACAGTTAACCCTGTTCTTATGTTGGCAAAGCTCGCAGGGCTCACCACAAAGGTCCTACTGTCCAGTTATGTTTTCACTGAGAACCAGGTGTCTTCTTGCTTCCTTGTCTTATTATTTATCTTGTCACAAGCTTTTCTCAGAATGACTTAATATAAATATTTTATAGAAATTCTAATGCATCTACCTTAAGTTAGATTATATAGCTATTTGATGTGGGTGATGCTGTGAATTTGTGATTTGCATGGCTTCAGATGTCATAATTTTTCCCCCCACTTTCTAGGAAGTAACAGCTAGCAGTCGCCACTATGTTGACAGGCTATTTGACCCTGATCCCCAGAAAGTTCTACAAGGTGTCATGTAAGTAGTATGTATTTAAGAGTCTATCAAAAGTCTTGTTTGTTTTCATGTTTGAATCTACCAAATATTATAATTCTGAAAATGCAGGGTTATAACTTTTCTTCTGCTGTTTTGGAAAGACCCCTTAACAGTCATGACTTTAATATTGTACTGTTAAAAATTGTCTTTTGTATAGTTGTTAACGGACATGGTGAGTTTCTTTTTTTTTTTTTTTTGGTAGAATACTTGTTTTACTTGTTAAAGAATGTTTTCTTTGGTGAATGCTTTTGTGACTTTAAAATCCAGCAAAAGCAAGAAAATAAAATTGGTGATCTTTTATCATTGGAAAGGGTTAGGAGGGTAGCTCAGAGGATTTTTTGTTTGCTTGTTTTGATTTTGGTTAACTCATCGATTATCTCTAAGGTTTGAATGTCATGGTAATGTTTTAAATATCAGAAGTTAGAAAGCACTCATTATAAAATTTAAATAAACTTTAGATAACATAAATGCCCTTCTCTAAAATTCCCCTGTGTTTAATGAGAGGAAACATTTTTAAGCAACATACTTGAGGTGATTATGCTTTAAAAAATTAAGTGGGACAAGTACAAGATTGCAGCTGATTGAAAAATGAATTCTCCAAAGAGCAGATTATCATGCTCTTCGCACCTTACTTCTAAGGGATAAGGTCAGCCTGAGACTCCTCATAGGGTCGGGAACCATGTAGCACCTGCAGGCCTGAACTCTGTCCAGAGGAAGGAGCCAAAAAAGGGTCAGGATAAGATACATTTGGGATAGCAGCAAAGGCACAAATGAGTCTCTTTCTTCTCTCATCCTGCTAGTGTTAGCCAATAGTCCCTTCAGGTTGACTCTTGCTCAACCACGATAAATTTCTACTGACTGCAGTTCTTATTCAAACCCCAATCTCCTTTCACCCCCGACCACCGAGGCATTGTAGAAGGGATACCGTGGGGATGTGGACTTGTAAAGTGGAGGCAAAATATTGAATACAAGTGAATAAAGCTGTTTGTTCAAGTTGAGCTGGAAGGAAAAGTTAGGAGCTGGACTGACACCCATCTGGGATACTTGACACCCACCTTATCTTCACAACTTCTCAGATTACAGAAACAGAAGACGGTACTTCATGTTTTCTCATTATGTTAACTTTGCTTTTGTCTCCTTAACTAGGAGACTTTATAATGATTTAATGAGCCTCTTTGAGACTAGTTTGATGATTACCAGGAAATGTGCTATTAAGGGAATCTGTTAAATCAGTTTGGATTGTACTTACATACACAAATTAGTTGAGGGGATAGGTTTAATTTAATACTTCTCCTTAGATAGATAGGCAGACACTCTACACACAGGCAGTGTGTATTGATAATCCTGGAAATAACTAAGTGATTAATCAAATCACCTAGATTAAGAATCACTTAAGATTCCTCAATAAATAGTTGAAAATGCCAGACTCATTAAGTGCTCAGTGATTGATAGTAGAAGATGTTATTATTTTTATCACTGCTACTATAACCATAGTAGCATTTAGGAGAATAAATTTATCAATCAAGGATTTTGTGTAAAAGACTTGTACCTTGAGTTATATCTGATATGAGTAGCTAATTCTAGTGTTACTTGTCTATTTTAGAAACTCTGTTTACCAAAGAACACTGTAGCTTCTTGAAAATTGATAAAATATTAAGTAAAGCATATAAAATTGGAAGAGTGCATTATAACAACCAGTTGAAGTGTAGTTTTCTAGCCTTAGTGCCTCTTAAAAATGTATCAAGTTTCAGACATTTAGCTGTCGGCTAAGACAGATAAGAAAGGTGTTTTGTAAAGGGGTGGTGGAGTGGAAAGAATATGGAGTTGGACAACAGTATGTCAAATTCCTGGTTCTGACATTTTGTGGTGGAGTAATTTACTATCTGTGTGCTTAGGCAAGTTACTTAATTTCCTCCAGCTTTAACCTCATCATCTGTAAAGGGAGAGTAATACTGCCCATCTTGCCACATTGTAAGAATTAAGCCAGACATACAAAATTCAGTACCTGGTATGTTGTGGATACTACAAATTAGCACTTAAGTGGTTAGTCAGTATTGGCCCCTTTTTAAAACAACTTGAAAAATTAGATGATTCTCCTCAAAGAAGAGGAAGGAAAATGCAAATAAAAAATATCAAACAAATAAAACAATTCAAACTGAAGGAGAAGAGGGAGAAAGGCTAGAATTCTTGATTCACAGAAGACAATGCTAGTGATAACACATTCTGGCAAATGTCATTGCTACTTATAATACTAAAATTTGTTCATAGTTTTAGAGAGACAGATCACTCAGAATCATTATATTTTATGTCAGAATAGAACTGGCCTTATAGGACTATGTGTAGTATGATTTGATAAAGCTTTCTTTTCCTCAGAGAGAAATATTTATTCTTTCTGACTTAATTCTTTCCTGAATTTTGGAACTGTCTGAAAATTAAATTTATATATAGGGTCCAGCACAAATAACTCCCTCTTTTTTATTGCAGAATCTTTTATTACAAAACCATAGGCATGTTAGTCTATAACATAACAATATCACACTTAAGCACTCCATATGACATTTTAGGTAAAATGTTCAAATTACAGCTATAAATTATTACACCCATATTAATTACCCTACCAACCTCACTCAAACAGGTATTACTTCTACTGGACCTGGTAAAGTCAAGAGAATAAGTGAATTATATTTTTATTTTTAAGTAATTTTGTCTAATATTGGAATAATACAGTGTTGGTAGAGGAAAGGGGGAATCAGAATGAGGTTTAGGAAAGGAGAATTGACCAGTATTTTTCTTTTTGTGCACATTACACAGACACTATTGAGTCAACCAGAGACCTTTACTAGACCCAAATAGGTAGGTAGAAGGGAGGTGGCCACAGAGCATAAACAGCCATGGTGGTCTACAAAATTTAGGGAAGGAAAAGACAGAGGCTGAAGTAGTAGGCTTTGAATCCAAAATATCCATTGGAAAGGTATAAAAGAATTGACAGTTAGCTTTAGCTGCAAGACAACAAGAGTTTTTATTATTTTTATAGCTATATTGAACTGATTTTTCCCAATAGGATTGTGAACATATAAAAGATACTAGCAGGAAAAAAACAAAAATTGAAGAAGTTAAAGGTGAATAGTGAGTTTTCATTATGGCCTGTAACTAATCTGCTTAGCTGAGTTACAGGCATATAGCCTTAACTGAAAATATAGGGAAATTCTTTGTAGAGAACATCATAAAAGGACCATTTTACCTACTCAGTGAGTAGGTAATAGAACCAGAAACAGAAAATTAGACCAGATCTCTCTGGTAAACTCATGCAGATGGTTGTGGATAGTATAGAATATTCTGTAGTTTTCATTTCACCAACTGGCCATTTCTAAAAAGTGTCTTCAGAAGTATATTTTAATGTACTGATCAAATAAGGTTATTTTAGTAGTGACTATTTGACTTTCCAGGAAATTATGTGCCTCTGGTTTCAGTATGATACAGGGAGGTTCCATTTTCTTACATGAGCTGAAGATACGAGCTCCCATAAAATTAAGCATTTGGTTTTTAAGAAATTTTAAATTAAAGGGTAAGTTTGAGAATAATTCAAAACAAATATCCTCTTAAAGAATATATACATATATATTTACATGTATTTATTCTCAATACTTTTTAATCAGTTACTTTTAAAAAGTGTTATAGATAAACATAAACAAAGATGACTTTAATACCAAATTAAATGGAGTGATTCTGAGTCTTACTTGTTTAAAACCGTGTATTCTGAGACAATTCAGTCAGAGAATTATGATTTAAAGGCTGGCAAGATTCTTCAGAAATTACTAGATCAGATGGACATAGTTTTTACATATAGTTAGATAAGCTGTTTGTATATGTGGAATTAACTTTGATATCTAGAATATCTGTATTTGTAAATGTGCATGTATCTTTCATATTTCTAAACCACTTAACTATATGTAATATATAGTTATATATAACATATTATGTGTATATAATATATATAACATATATATAGCCATATTATTCCACAATGCTTTAACACATTTTTGATGTTCTTTGGAATGATTACATGTATTCAAATTATATTATTATTTTGGCATTTTTAATGCAATTATTAAATGTCACTCATTATTGGAGACTATCAGGTGCTTTATAATCATATATTGGTAAAATAAAGAGTGAAATACAATAACTCCTAATTTCTGAGCAGGTATTTATACAAATTGCAACTATATCTAATACTACATACATTCCAAAAATCTACATACACCATAGGGTAATTTGTTTATAAGAATGAACTAAATTACTGCCAATCCTCAGTTCTGTTCAGTTGTACATATAGTAGGTGCACAATAAATGGCTGAGTTAAGTTGAAGTTCACTATAAATTTCTCAAGTGCCTCTTGTATTAAAGCCTTATGTTAAACATAAGTTTAGTTATTTTTAATCATCTGTTTTACTTATTTTTGATGATATATTGATCATCATTATCAAGTTCTTTTAAAATTGGCAGTTCACATGTGGAAATAGTAACTTTAATTGGAATATGACTATATCTCATTTCCTAACCATGCTGGATAATAGAAAACTTACTGTGCTTGGATGTTTAGATATTATCTTCTCCAAAAATAACATTATAATAATTATAATTAAAGGCACAGAGCAGTGACTATGTTTGTAATTTGTCAAGTCCTAGTAATTTAGTAAGTTGTTTATTTACCACGTTGCCTTGTTCTGGCTAGTCACAAATATGTATTTTTTCCTTATTTTATGGATGTCCTAATGAACAGTGAGTTTTCTTTTTTTTTTAATATATTTTATTGATTATGCTATTACAGTTGAACAGTGAGTTTTCATATGTAGGTCAGACTTTATTTATACTTAGATGGCAGTTTTCAGTGTCCAGTGTATTTTTTGGCTACTTGACACCTATTAGATCAAGAAGGAATGTACAGTATTCCAAATAAGAGCTTCTTCAGGTAAGCAAAAAATAATACTGATTCAAAGTGAAAGTGACTTAATGAATCTTTTAGCTACAGGTTCCCATCTTCAATAATTTTCTATTTTTAGATTAATAGTATGTTTTCATGTAAAACTTACGCTGTTTTGATTGTTTAGGAATAAATATGCTTATACCTGATTGACTGAAACTATGTTTCTCCTGCAGATCTAGATCTTAATTCTTTTCTTACTTTTGCTACTGTTTTAATGGCACTGTGCAATATATACTTTCTCTCTTTATTTTAATCACTATCATTATACTCTTAATTTAGACATATGCTGTTGCAAGCACTGTATATTATATTGTTTCAATATCTGAGTCCTTTCTCTTCACCATGTTTAATCTCTTTCAGAGCAAAGAAAGGAAGCAGAAAGGTTAGCTTCCATGTAAAATTAGGTGCCTCTTGAGTTCATATATGAGGGGAAACCGCCCCTAAAATGGAATGTATTTACCAAAAATTGTGCATTTATTCTTACATGTTTAAACTTCAGTCACCTGCAAAGTACTCTCCACTTGATGCAGTATACCTATTGAGACATTTCCATTGCTCAAAACAGTTTTTGAACTTGTCGATTTTGATGCCTTTTAGTGCTTCTGCTGTTTTTTGGTTTACCTCCTCTTCCACATCAGCAAAACATTTCCCTTTGAGGACTTTTTTTTACCAGGTGAAACAAAAACAGTCACTCAGGGCGAGATTGGGTGAATAGGGAGGGTGGGGCACAGGTGTTGTGCTGTGTTTTGGTCAAAAACTGCTGAACACTCAGTGCGGTATGGGCAAGTGTGCTCGTAAATCCCCATCATGCAATAGGCAAATTTGTTAAGAGAATCTTCAAAATAAATTCACTAGAGCTGAATGCAGCCTCTTACAACAATGCCAACTGGTACACTGGTACAGATGAGTTCATGGAATACTCACCTAGCAGTGGAAGCCAGTACTAAAAGGGGCCCACCGTCCAGCAGATAATTCTGTTTTTGGGGGGGTCCCCCTCTTATTAGTGGGCAAATTTATGATTCTAGCTAGATTTGAGCTTTAAAAAAATGTTCCCTGACAAATTCATGTCTTCTCTTTTTCAGTCCTCAAAGAATGGGATATCCCCAAAGCTTACTTTTTAACATTTCTTTCTGGATATCCTTATCTCACCTCATAGATAATTCAGTGTGTCCAAAATTAAGAGAGATCTTTGTCTTGCAGTGGGATTTATTCTCCAAACTTTGTAGTGTTCTCTGTACCCAGGCACCCAGACTTGAAGTACTCATTCAAGATGTGTCACATAACACATTTCCTGCACCTTCAACTCACCTTGTTAAGTAAGTGCTTCCTCAAACATCCTTTGTATTAATGATTCCTATGGTTGCCACCCTAACCAGTGTCACAGAACCAGATACCTGGATAGACTGACTAATTCCTTCAAAATTTGTTGTGTGCCTACCAGGTTCTATGCATCATGCTGCTGTGGCAATTTGTAAGGATGAATAATGTACTCCTTTTGGAGGATCCAAAAGTCTGAAGGAGGAGAGAGATAGCTAAAGAGACAGTCCACCATAGTTTGATTGTGAATGTTATGGTAACGATAAGAGCAGGGAGTCTTGGGACCACAAAGGAAGGGCATTAGCCATTGTCTCTCTTGACTTTAGTATTATCTGCATTCTAATCCATTCCACATTCAGCTTATCTTCCTTAGTTATTGCTTTCTTCATGCTTGTTTTCTGATCAAAAACATGATTGTTCCTTAATCTACCTCCCTTTAGTTTGTCTGTTCTCCCTATCACTTTTCTAATTTTATGTTCTGTGCCATCTTAAAGGGGACACTCTTTTCAATCCAGGCTCCTGGTATGGCCCCAGAAATATGCCATTTTTATTTTCAGTATGGTCTTCTATGAATGGCTTTTCTTTTTCTTTCCCCATCCATTTGTCAAAATCCTTGCCATTTTCTTAGGTTCATCTTAGTTCTCACCATTATCTCAAAACTTGTTAAGCTTGTCCTTTTCATCTTTCCTCAGCCCTATAAGCACTCAATTTATAATATAGCCTTACATTGTTAGTGTTATTTTGGTCTCTCCATGGAAATTGTAAGCTCTTTAGATGAGGCATCCCATTATATGATGTTTTTGTATCCTTCTTAGAGGTTAGCACATGGTGAGCACAAAACTAACTGTTGAATTTCAGTAGTATATAAGTAGGGCATTTCCCCCCAACATTAAAAGGTGGTAGACATGAGATTATATTTCTCTGATTTAGTGGGAAAAGTACGTCTTTTACTGAAAGTTAGAAATATTCTTATTTTGTATAAAAATGTAAAATTGAGACGCAGGAGAAAAAAGGGAAACCTATTTCCTGACTTCTTTTTTTTTTATTAGATTGTTCTAAATGCTTGATATACCAGAGGCAATGGAAATAATACTTGGTAAAAAAAAATATGGTTTAAACCAGCTCTCTCATTTAATGTGGAGCTCTGAGAAAAGCTCCAAAGCTGAGTCTAACTTCCTCATCTGTAAAGCATAATCTTACTCAAGGTTGTGATGAATATTAAATAAAGTAATTTATTTTATTTTGAATAAATATGGAATGCTTTGTAAACTTTAAAGCAGTATATAAATCTTGCATAGTTTACCTGTTGTGAGTTTGCATTTTACAAAAATATGGATTTCTGTGTGGCACATTTTATGATCCACTGATAGTAACTTTTCTGATAGTTCCAGGTCAGGCTGGCTTTGTTGCCTCTCCAGACAGATTTCTATCCTAACAAAGTAATGAGTGTGCTATAATAGAGGGCACTGGAGAGGGACACCTAACCCAGACCTGGGAGTTGTTGGGGCATGTTTCTAGGAGGACATGCCATGACATCCATGTTCAGACCTGGAAAATGAGTAGTTAGCCTGGGAAGGGTATAAAGGTATGAGGGAGAGAATAAGGAGATGAGAGAAGAATTGCTGTAATCTGGTAACAAGAACCTGCATCTGGTTGGCTCTGAAATGGAATCTTATACTGTACTTAGAACTGCTGAAGATGGGTATATGTGATAATTATCATCTTTTTTGGTTTTAACTCTTTTATAGAAATGATCTTATAGTATCCCTTTGTAGTAATTGCAGAATAGAATTATTTGCTGGGCATTAACATCTCTTCTTCCTTATCTAGCATGGACATGTCTTACTTATTAGAGCCAGGGCAAGAACTGCTTTCTTTAGACATTGGTCCATCTTATTAATTCTGTTCTCTCTAGTCTAGATTTACTCTGTAACTACCAGCTGGCTCCTTCATGTCTTTTTTGCAAACTATTAAGAGAACTGGACAGTTGGTCTTGGAAGGGTTATTGTTTGCTTTTATCTGTAAAAACATTTACTCTGACATTTAAGATATGTTTATATGGTTATGTGGGAATACCTCATTTCTGCTTAGTTTAGCAAGAATGGGGAGAAATCTGGGGAAATGTCATGGCTGGGAGTTCCAGAATAGAGAGAGCGTCCAGAATGGAACCTGGCACAACAGAGACCCTCTATAGATAGCTGGTGGACAAATGAGTGTGCTGCACTGGTATAGGCAGAACATACCAAGAAAGGGGAATAAGATGAGAGTAGATGGCAAACTGCCAGGTTAGTATCTATAAGCTGATGGCTGCAAAGTAAGTCTCTTTGTAAGGAAGCAGGAGCCTAGATGTAGTCTGCCACAACTATATGCTTTGCTAAATGAGGCTTTGATATCACATAATTTTAACATCATGTATCAGAACTTAGTAAAATCCTCGGTAAATTCATTCAATTTAGTACCCATAAACAAAAAATACTCCTACTTCCCCTGTAAACCATATGGAAGATCTGATGAATAGTTTACAGAGAGAGATCAGGCCCTGAAAAATAGACCTACCCTCAGGTACTGAGCTAATGGAAGAAGACTAGGCAGGTGTGCAGTGTTTGCCTCAAGACTTGTGCAAATGCTATTCCAAATTTGTAAGGAGAATAACCTTTCAGCAGAGCACTATGTTATAGTAGTCTTTTTCTGCAATAATCTAAGAAGGTAATTGAGGAGAAGGATGTAATTATTACCAGAGCTTTTAATGCCAGTGAATTTCATTGGTTTTATAAAGACATAGTGACTGTAACAATTACTTGTTGATTTTTTTAAAGTAACTTTTTCTCCCTGTTTCCTACTCTGCTTTTCTACAAGATCATGGTTTGCCAACTATAGAACTCTTTTAGGATTCTCATGTTCAATGTTGGCAAAAAATTCTTATATATTGTAGAGTTCTGCCACCTCAAAGAGGGGAGGTCAAAAGAGATGTTGGTCAAGTACCTAGGGGAGCTTAGTTTGGGTTAGAAAGAAATGGGTGAGTTAAGAACTTTTGAGACTCTCTAGCAATGGCCTTGTGCCATCAGACCTAACTTCCCTTTATAAATATTTTGTAACATCCCCTGTAGCATGCTGAAATTAAATCCATATTAATATAACCTACTCTCATACATAACTCTAAAAATAATCCCTTCCCTCTTTGTAATATAAAGGAAAATTTAAAAAGAAGGTAATTTATAATGTTTCAATATATAAATGCTTAGGTGTGACTATATTAGAAAACTTAATGAAATAGTGTAAAGGCAGGGGCTACAGACGAGGGCTGATGTAGGTGTGTGGTACTGATAACTCATGAACCAGGAGTGCTGCTGTGCTAGTGATCTGATTTTCCAAAGTGAAGTAACTCTTAACAAAGAGTGTACACTTCCTTTTATTTATAGGGTGGGTACAGTACTGAAAATTATAATTTTTTACATTGCAGAGTATGCTTTCTATTTGTAAAACTATGCCCAGAAATTTCCAGACACCTCATAAAGGTTTGAAATGTCCCTAGGGGGCTGTACTGCCCTCTTTCCCACTTTGAGAACCACTGCTATGGAGATCACGTAGTGTTCTGGTGTTTTATATTAACATAGGACTACTGACTGATTAGGGTATTTTAAAAAGTTCATTAAATGTATTGTTTTTTATTAAACATTTTATTAGTAGGACTAGGGTTATTTTGAGCTATTTTTTCCTCTACCCGTTTTTTGAAACCAGCCGGGTTTGTGAACCAATTGGTCATTGATAGAGATACTCTATTAACAAAATTTTAATTCCTGGTGAAGTAAAGATCTGAGTGTAGCTAGAATAAAAATTGCTGGTGAATATGAAAGAAATAACTAAGATTTTTTAAAAATTTAAATCTCCTTAAAAGACAATTGGCTGCTTAAGCAAGCAAAGTAACAATATATTATGTCTTTTCTAATTAATTTAAAAATAAAATGTGTGACAGCAGCACAAAGAATGGATGGGGCAGTGGAAGTAGCATACCTGCATTGCCCTTACAATACCCACAAAATGGGGATGATAGCCCTTGAAGATTGTTGAAACATGCACATTATAGATTGTAAGGCAAACACGAAAAAACCCAAAAAGGTACAGCTAATAAAACAATAAAGGAGATAAAATAGAATCATAAGAAACACTCAGTCCATAAGAACTCACAAAAAAGAGTGAACAAAGTCATTCTCCTTGAAACATGGTCAGATACTTTCTGTGGGCTGGTTGCTTTTACTTTGTACTCCCAGATCTGTGAGTGAGAATGTGGTCTATATTTCTTTATATTCAAAAGTTCAGTGGCCTTTTTAAAAAAACTGTTTTGTTGTGTTTTCATTGGGAGTCTTTTGCCCAGTACTCAGGATATCTCCCACTTCCCCCACTCCACTGCCTGTTTTACATCCCTCAGGTTCACTCTCTTTGGCTTTCCGGTGAGGGGAAAGGGTCAATGCTTTGACTTTGTCACCGACTTCTGTACTTGCCAATCCAAGATGTTACATAATAAAGATAAAGGGGAATGATTGATCTTTGATTTTTTTTCTGTGACGTCTCAACATACCTTACCTTTTCTCTTCCCCTAAATTCAGAGACATGAAAAATGCCGTAATTGGAAACAACAAGCAGAAAGCAAACCTCATTGTTTTAGGAGCTGTTCCAAGGTATGTTTGGTATCATTTCCTTTTCTGCTGTTCATACTAATTCTAATGTATTTCTCATTCTCAATCATAAGAATGATCTTTTGCTGTATTGCCTATCCTGTTTTTTGGAAAGCCTCAAATTTCATGAGTTTCATGAAGTATTTGTAAGAAACAAAACAAGTCAAAGTATCAGAGACTGGACTATGAAGTGAATGTGTGAATACTTTTTAGAAATTCAAGATCATTGACCCTGCAATAAAAGAATGTGTCGCACCAGCCTAATTTATTCTTCCCTATCTACTCATAGCCCTGGCAGTTTTTGTATGATTGGATAACAATTTCTCAGGTTTCTCAAAATCCTTTTGTAAATTAAAAGAGAGAGAGAGTTGGTTGGTTTTTTATTCTGCTTTTCTTTATTTGACTTCTAATATTTACCATTTTTTAAAAATTTTATTTATTTATCTTTAGAAGCGAAGGGAAAGAGAGAGGGAGAGAAATATCAATGTGTGTTTGCTTCTCATGCGTCCCCTCCTGGGAACTGGCCTGCAACCCAGACATGTGCCCTGACTGGGAATTGAACCTTGATCCTTTGGTTCACAGGCCCGTGCTCAATCCACTGAGCTACACCAGCCAGGACTACCGTTTTCTTTTTTTTAAATATATTTTACTGATTATGCTATTACAGTTGTCCTATTACCCCCCTTCATTCCCCTCCACCCTGCACACCCTCTGCCACCCACATTCCCCTCCTTTAGTTCATGTCCATGTGTCATAAGTTCTTTAGCTTCTACATTTCCCCTATTCTTGCCTTCCCCCTGTGTGTTTTCTGTCTACCATCTATGCTACTTATTCTTCATGCCTTTCCTCCCTCTCTCCTCCTCCCACTCCCCTGTTGCTAACCCTCCATGTGATCTCCATTTCTGGGGTTCTGTTCCTGTTCTAGTTGTTTGCTTACTTTCTTTTTGTTTCTGTTTTAGATGTGGTTGTTAATAATTGTGAGTTTGCTGTCATTTTACTATACAGGTTTTTTATCTTCTTTTTCTTAGATAAGTCCCTTTAACATTTCATAAAATAAGGGCTGGGTGATGATGAGCTCCTTTAACTGGACCTTATCTAAGAAGCAGTTTATCTGCCCTTCCATTCTAAATGATAGCTTTGCTAGAT
This sequence comes from Trachops cirrhosus, assembly GCA_028533065.1. Lineage (NCBI taxonomy): Eukaryota > Metazoa > Chordata > Mammalia > Chiroptera > Phyllostomidae > Trachops > Trachops cirrhosus. The sequence continues at coordinate 30,754,854 of CM052544.1, forward strand.
AGAGCAATCTGGGATGTAGATCCTTGCCTTTCATGACTTGGAATATTTCCTTCCAGCCCCTTCTTGCCTGCAAGGTCTCTTTTGAGAAATCAGCTGACAGTCTGATGGGAACTCCTTTGGAGGTTACTGTCTCCTTATCTCTTGCTGCTTCTAGGATTCTCTCCTTCAATTTTACCTTGGGTAATGTAATTCTGATGTGCCTTGGTGTGTTCCTCCTTGGGTCCAGCTTCTTTGGGACTGTCTGAGCTTCTTGGACTTCCTGAAAGTCTATTTCCTTTGCCAGATTGGGGAAGTTCTCCTTTATTATTTGTTCAAATATCTTTTCCACTTGTTGTTTTTCCTCTTCTCCTTCTGGTACCCCAGTCTGCATGAATGTGTCTAATTTTAACTCCTTCGGTGTCGGACTTCCATGCAGATCAATATTCTGTCAGTTCTTGTTGTTATTTTGTTTCTATGTTGTTGTTGTCCCTATCTTGGTTGTGCGAGGAGGCACAGTGCGTCTACCTAAGCCTCCATCTTGGCCGGAACTATGATTTACTGTTTTTTAAGTTAACAGAAAGTTTATTTCTTCTGATGACCTAATAAGCTTCCTTTTGGTGGATATTGACAGTTGTATAACTTTCTATTTGCCTTTGCTCCTCAGAACTAGTTTTATATGCAGTTGTTACAAGTTTTCATTTCGAATTTTTAAATATTTTGGGGTTTGTTTCTGTTCTTTTTTATCTTTTGATATAGGATTAATGGTTGTATTGTTTTTATCATAACCAACTTCAGATATATACTTTGGTGACCATAAAGCAGCCAGTAGTCTTTTTAGGGAATTAGTGTTCATATATAAATATGCTTTAGGGAGCATGAGAGTTCTGTCTTAGAACAAGAGAGGTAGTCATAAGTGGTAGATGATTGAATTTGGAGAGTAGTTATTTGTCAGGCTGGGCTGGAATGGAAATGGGAGGATCCCCTGATTCCCCAAATGGGAGAATTGGAGAAAGGAGAGAGCTTCCCTTGCTTGAAGCGCTGCACAAGGACTCTGAATAGTCCCTCTAGACCAGACCTCTGTGATCTCTGAACTGTAGCTCTGGCTATTTCAGGTCCATTTCTAGTCTGAATGGAAGACCCAGCAGCACTTGGCATTGGTTGTCTTCACATTCTGAAGTGGCAGGTAACATGGACTTGTGATGTTGCTGTTTCTACAGAGGCCACTTTGGACAACTTTCAGATTTATAGTTCTGATGAACTCTTGAGATTATATGATAGTTTTTTTTGCTCAAAATAAAGAAAAATCTCTTTTAGATTTTCCCCAGATATTTCTTTAATTGGCAGCTAATAAAACAAATGGCTATTTCCTACCCTTTATAAACTTATCAACTGTATTTTTAGTGTGTATAATTTATTGGTAGCCTTTTTCTGTCACATTACTTTCAGCTAATTCACTTTTAAGTGTTTTAGTCTCTTCTGTTTATCAAGTTCATTCTTTTTAGATTGTTGTACTTGCTTCAGCAAGAAACCTCAAGTACAGAGCTGAAAACTGAATGTGCAGTCGTATTGGGAAGTCTTGCTATGGGTACTGAAAACAACGTCAAGTCTCTACTAGATTGCCATATTATCCCTGCCTTACTGCAAGGTATGAGGGAAAGCATTTTTATACAAGTAAAACTTAGAATCAGTTTGCAGTTTTAAATAGAGGTTGAAAAGATAAGTCTCAAATCTATTTTCTATTAATAGGACTATTGTCCCCAGACCTGAAGTTCATTGAAGCTTGCCTCCGATGCCTGCGCACCATCTTCACCAGTCCTGTCACTCCAGAGGAGTTATTGTATACAGTGAGTTTTAGTTGTTTTTGAATCATCTGTTACATTTCACTAACATCTTACTTCTAATTTACTTAGCATCTCAAGACTCAACAATGTTACGTTATAAAAAAATCTCAAGAAGTACTTGAGTTCTTGCTAATTTGCAAATGTCAAATTGATCTAGGCTTTGTAAAGAAGTGAAGATAGTCTCAGAACTTGAAGAATTTACAAGCTTGCTTTTTAAAAAAAGGCCCATTTTGATCTCTTAATATATACAAGTTAAGACAATTTGTTTAATGCTAAATGACTGATAGGGAGTTCTGCTCACTCTAGGCTAAATCTAGGAGAGAAAACTTACAGAGAAGCTAGAATTTGACCTGGGTCTTGAATAATGGATAAGAGTAAGAGAGTAAAGAGGCCAGTCTAAGAAAGATCTGTGTAAGAGAAGATGCAGGATTGTGGGCATGATAGTCTGATGCGGGAAGGGCATGAGTGTTAGCTTCAGTTGGAGAGATGAAGCAGAATCAGTTTGCAAAAGGCTTACTTGCAAGGCTAGAATTGCATGTGAGAGAATCCAAAGATCTTTGGAATCATTCAGTATTTTTCACAAACCTCAGGGTTTATTGGGAGGAAAGTGTTTTTATCTGTTGATAACTTGGGGCTTGCTTAATGAAAATTATCCAGACCAATATTTTTCAAACACTCTTATCCACAATCCATAGTAAGAAATATATTTTTCCATTGCTACACTGTGCATATTGTGAATTTGGGTGTGAGAGAGAATGTGAGTGAGAATCCTGAGGCAGTCTTCACAAAACAATTCCATAAATGTGATGCCCTCTGATTTCCATTATATCCTTTTACATTTTTAAAACATGCTGGTTGTGATTCTCTGAGCTAACACAAAGAATCAGAATGTCATATCAGACACATACAAATCAGAGATTTTGCCGAGAATCATGCTTTACAAATATTTCAAGAACATAAGGAATCAAGAGGCAGAGGGAAACTATCAGGAAGAGGGGACTTGTTACGTGGCTTCATAATCCATGATTCCCACATCAGACACATGTTCTTCTGGCTGGTAATGATACATAAGTATTATAAGAGAGATTTGTGAGTCACCTCATACAGCAGGGAGGCTCTAAATGATGAAACATCTTAATTTTATACCGCAGGGATTTGTGTGACATTCTTCAGGGAGCCATGCCTCATAAATCTGTAAATCATTTACTACAGTGGTTCTCAAACTGGAATATGTACCAGAATTGCCTTATTATTAAGCATAGATTGCTGGACCTTACCTGTAGAGTTCCTGATTCACTAAGTCTGGGGTGGAACCTGAGAATTTGGATTTCTAACAAGTTTTCAGGTAACTTAGATGCTGCTGGTCCTTGGACCGCTCTTTGAGAACCACTGATACTGTAAGCAGTTATAAATTGGAAACATTCTCCTCAAAGCATTCCACAGGACTCTCCTAGTAAATATCAGTTCGTCTTCCTAAGTTCCTATTGTCTTGTTTACAGAGGTTGAACAGCCACTGGTCTTTACCCTAGAACAGGGTTTTCAGCCCATGTGCCACAAGAGGGACATATGTATGCCTCAAGAATTTTTAAAACATGCAATTCTGAACAAACATGACTGTTTCATAGGGGCACTGACCTCTTCTTCCTTAGATTGTCAAATAAAAAAATGACAGCCAACACAACAGTAGCCATCTGGTGTGCATGAATCTAAATTATACCTATTTGGGGGGCGTGCTGCGGTATTTTAGTGGTTAGTTTCTGTGTGCCATGAGATAAAAAAGGTTGAAAATCACTCCCTTAGAAGTTTCCTCTAAACCCCCAACCCAACAATAGAGGAAGAAATTTATCCTGGCTAGCCGTTTTAACTTCTTCCTCCTCACACTCTAAACTGATTTCATAACTTACTAATGAATCATGGCGCATAACTTGGAAGACTATAGTTGATTCCAGCTTAACTTTTTTACATGAGAAAAATTAAGACTTGGGGACATTGAGTGACTTTCACAGTAAGAACATGTAAATTATGAAACATCTCAATTTTTTTCTTTCCCTTTTTTTTCTAGTTTTTTTTTTAATCCTCACTCAAGGATATATTTACTGATTTTAGAGCAAGAGGGGGTGGTGGGGGAGAGAATGAGTGAGAGAGAGAAACATTGATTGGTAGCCTCCCTTACAAACCCTGGCCGGGGATCGACCAGAGATCAAACCTACAACCTTTTGGTGCAGCGGTTGACGCTCCAACCAACTGAGCAACCCTGCCAGGGCAAAGCATCTCAATTTTATGCCTCAGGGACAATGGGGAATCCATGAAAAGTGTTGGGTAAAGTAATGACAGAGAGTATTGTTTTCAGTGTAATTAACTGCCATCTGTGAGTTGAATACTGAAGAGGTCAGCTGCATGGTAACTCAGGCACTAAACTGAAGAGAGCAGTTGAATTGGAAAAGGGCAGGATGTCTGGTTTGAGATTCCATTTATCCAATGAGCAAATTATAACTATTCTTTTCCTGTTTACTCAACTATAAACTGCTGATACATAACAGAATGGGCAGAAAGTGGGCCAGGTGTGAAGAATAGGATAGGGGTTGTTGTAACGGGAAAACTGAGAGGTAAGAGAGCAATGGAGGAAAGGAAGGAGGTAGAAGTGGTTTTAGGAGCCTAATAGAGGCTTTTTTTATCTTCTTCTAGATTGCCTGATCTATCTTAGCTGCTACCTACATCCCCATCTTCTGCTTCCAGCCCCCATATTCTCTCTTCCTTTTCTTTCTTTTTTAAAAAGATTTTATTTATTTTTAGAAAGGCGGAAGGGAGGGAGAAAGAGAGGGAGAGAAACATTGATGTGTGAGAGAATTGTTGATCATTTGCCTCTTGCACACCCCCGGCCAGGGACCTGGCCCATAATGCAGCCATGTGCCCTGATGGGGAATTGAACTGGTGACTTACCGTTCGTGAGACGATATCCAACCCACTGAGCCACACCTGTCAGGGCAGTTTTTCTCTTCTTTCTATGCATTTAGTACCTGACTTTCTTTGAGGTTTTCTAAGTTTTTCTTTGTTTTTAAACTGCTTGTGGCAATGCGGAGGATTATACTAACAAGGAAAGGGGGAAGGTTCTACTTGGGAATCGACAGCCTCTTTTTCTACTTAGTTTTTATATATCTTGGACATTCTTTTCTTTCTCAGAGAAACCCCAAATCTTGTTCATCCCAACAATGTTATTCTTTTAAGTTTCCGTCCTTGCCTTCTGTTTTCTTTTCTTTTTTATATTTTATTTATTTATTTTTAGAGAGAGGGGAAAGGAGGGAAAAAGAGAGGGGAAACATCAATGTGCGGTTGCCTCTCGAGTTTCCCCTGCTGAGGATCTGGCCTGCAACCCAGGCATGTGCCCGAGAATGGAAAATGAAACCAGCTACCCTTTGGTTCACAGGCCGTCACTCGGTCCACTGAGCCACACCAGCCAGGGCTGCCTTCTGTTTTCTTTTGTCAGAGTGTGGCCTATGGACCAGCCATATTGGCCTCATCTGGGAGCTAGTTATAATGCATGGTCTTAGGTCCTACTCCAAACCTACAGTCATAATGTACACACAAAAAATATCTTCTTGGAATTGGCACGCACATTTGTACTTGAGAAGCATAACTCTAGGACTCTTGACAGCATTGGTAAGGATGCTTGAGCGTACTCTCCTTTCCATCTCTGCTTCATTTCATATCTCCTTTCAACTTTTCATTTCTTTTGCATTCTGAGAAAAGAAAAATGATTCTTGAGAAACTTGCAGCAGGTTGGGTGGGTTTTTCTTTTCTTCTGAACCATCATGTATGTTGTTAAGTGTCAACAGTAGGTAGAGTATATGCTGAGAGAGAAGTTGCTATTGTGAAGATTGAAATTAGCTAACTATAGTCATTATGACAGATTGTTACTGATCACTGATATTTATCATAATGTCTCAGAGATCATAACTGCCCAGTTTTATTTTTGTACACTGATTCCTCCCTAGAAGCCATTTATTATTGTATTTCTTACTAGTTACCTCACATTTGGTTTCAGAACAGATTTCTGTCAAGTCTTACTAAAATGATTTTGTTTTATTGTGGGGATGTAGGCTATGTATGGGAAAGAAATTGAGAATTTTCTGTTCTTCTTGAGATTAAATATTAAAGCTCTTTTCCTTTTTCTTTGCCGAGACAGTTTTGATGGCCATGTTGCTTTTGTTTTCCTGTATTCCTTAAGCAGACTTGATTTACTGTCATTAAGAGGCTTGCACAGTACCTGCTCATGGAAGTAGTGTGTTAGATGTACTCCACAGTGTCTAAGTTCCTTGTTGCTATGCTCTCCTTCCCTTCAACTCCAGGATGCTACGGTGATACCACACCTCATGGCACTGCTTAGCAGGTCCCGCTACACCCAGGAGTACATCTGTCAGATCTTCTCGCACTGCTGTAAAGTAAGAACCGGAATAAATACTCTCTGTAATGTAAAACTTTATATGCCTTCAAAAGATGTGCCTTCTTTGTGTATCCTGTCAGAGATAATCTATATATATAAGCAGACTATGTATTTATCTCCTCCCCCCTTTTTTGACATAAAGTATACCATACATACTTTCTGCACCTTGCATTTTTTACTTAACATATTTTGAAGGCTATTGCATATCAGTACATAAGGATCTCCTTCATTCATTTTTTATAAACAGCCATATAATATTTTACTGTATAGATGTGCAATAATTTATTTAACCAGTCCTCTATTATTGGACATTTAGCTTGTTTCCTGTCTTATATTATTACAAAAAATACCTTGCATGTAAGATATTTTATAAGAAATGGAATTGCTGAGTCAGAGAGTGTGTGCATTTGTAACTTTACCATGTGTTGTCTTGTACAGAGGTTGTACCACTTTATACTCCTACCAGCAGTGTGTGAGGGTTTCCCCACCCCTTCAGTTTCCACATTGTTGGAAATTATTTTAAGTGATCACATACAAGGAGAACTGGGAGGTTCTTCTGCTTTTTGTTGAGGACGTTTCTGTTTTTAAAAGGACCTGAACCCAACCTGAAGAGTGCTGTGAGGTGCTAAGGTGTATTCTGCTTCATAGTTTACACTCGTTATTTTTTTGCTAGCAGTGGGTGATTATTTAAGATCTTTCATAATTTCTATACATTTTCTAGCTTCTAACCAAATAGTTTATCATCTGAAGATTCTGTAAGTTGTCCAGGACATTACTCACCTATCATTTAGAATCCAAATATAAAATGAGGAGTTTGAGGAACTGTAAGAGAGTAGGGAAAGAGAAGTGAATGCCTACATACTAAACTAGGAATATCACAGATCACATTTTAGAACAGTTTCCCAGATAAATGAAAATTAAATAATTTTGTTCCAGAAAAATTATCTATTGATTATAATTTAAATGCTTAAACCACTTCTCAAATCTTAGAGGAATATCACAGCCTACATAATTCTGTTTTAGACATTTAGAATTTAAGATTTTTGTCAAAAAATTTTTTAGACAAAAAGAGCAACCTCTCAGGTTGCTCTGACTCAGAGGACCAAGGATGTCAGATGATCCCTTAATCTTTTGAGGTGGGCAAAGAAAGGCTTTGAGAAAACATCATTTTTGTTGCAATTCATTTACTGAAAATGAGGCAAATTTTACAGGGTCTAGAATCTTCCAACAATGAAATGGTGTCTCGTAGCCAGTACTGGCAGATAGAAAGGGATACTACAGAACTATATGCATCATTAAAAATCTTTGAGCATCTATACCTGAGTGCTTGAGAACACAGCATCTACTAGTTACAACTACAGCAGTCCCAAAAGGGCACTGAAATTGGACCTGTATGTGTATAACTACTGTATGTCAAATTATGTTAAATGATGAGAAGTTTGAAAAATCCCATTGCTGAAGTTACTTAAATCACTTTTAGAATTATTCATTAAAAACTTCTCACCACTTCTAGGCTCGCTCCTCTGAAACTTAACCAGTGCTGTTTTAGCTGAAATCATAGATAAAGGAATACCATTAAATCACAAGTTCTTGTGCTAGAGAGCAACTTATGCTGAGCAGGAATTTAGAGGCACCCTTATGCTACTAACAGAACTAAAGATAACAGAGAAATTCATCTTAATTCAGCTTGCTTTTAGCCTGATAAGAGTATTTGCCACTGTAATTAAATGACCAAATTCAACTATTCTGAGATATAACTAGACCTCAGAAAACATTATGGCATTTATAAACCCAGTGACAATAGAAACAGCCTAAAATACAATATTAATTTCTCTACTGAGATACTAACAATATGTGTCTTTGAAAACAACTGATCTGATGATTTCTGTATTATCATTATTATAAAAACATGTTATTTTCTCTTTGGTCAGTTTACATATAAGATTCATAATAGAATTTTAAAACTCACGAATTTACATATACTGGTATCAATATTAAATAAATTTACATAATTGGGGGAGAGGAGACAGAAAAAGAGGAAACACTACTAAAGTGTTTGTGTGATAAGCTAATCGTAATTTTGTCTTTGAAATTTTCTCTCCCTGATTTATTAAGAAGCAAAAAAGGCTAGTAATAATATTAAGTGGAGCTCTAACTTCTAAATTGTCATTTCTTAAGCAGTTACTCAAATTCTGACACCTGTCTTTTGGAGTTTTAGATCATGAGGGCTTATGTGCCTCATACCCTGTGAATGCTGCCTTTATAACCCTAGGTTCATGCAGGCTGATTTGGAGAGACTAGAGAGACTTGCTAAGAATCAAATAACAGCTTCTCCTTTCTACTTGCTGCAGCCACTAGTTCCTTCCTTGCAGTTGTTTTTATACAATCCTGTGTAAGGCCACAGAGAGGAGGAAGAGCTTTTGTAACAAATATTTGCTGCAATCTTTGGGGCAAAGAATTTGAGGGATTAAAAAAGTACACTTCATCTTTAGCAGTAGCTAAACAGTTAGTAGTAGCGGACAGTTTTGTTCATAGAATTGCATTGTGCTTGACCTTGTCATCATTTATAAATGTAACTCCATCAGTAAAGATACTCCATAAGTGACCCAGCTCTCGGGGGGGGGAAGGGAAGATGCTTGCACATCGATATTCATTGTCATGATGTTTGTGATAGTAAAAAACTGAAAACAATCTAAGGGTCTCACTACAGAGTACTAAAGTATGGGGCATTCATACAATGGAATAAGGCCCCAAAAAAAGAAAAAGAAAGAAATGCGAAAGCTCTTTACGTACTGATATGAATGATCTCTGAGATATAAGAAAAAGTAAAAGAAATAAAAGGTTTAGGGCAATATATATAATTTATATGGTACTATATATATAAATACTTTATAGTATACATAAACTTATATAGTATCCTATCATTTGAGTTAAAATGGGAAAGAATATACTTGTGTATTTGTTTATATATATATAAAATATCTTGATGAATATAAAAATCTATTACTATTAAGTCATCTCAAAGCAGGGGAACAGATTGACTGAATACAGAGGTAAAAAAACAATGATGTGCAAGGGGCAGAGGAACACCCTGCCTACTTAGCTATTCTACAGGCACTGCCAGTATTTAAATTGGGATGTTAAAATTTATAAGGAAGGCAAAAAAATTTTAGTATTCTGACATGTCAGCCAAGGCTAATTTAGGCTCATCTTCTACTTACTTACTTGTTACTAGGTGAGAAAAAAATGGCTCAGATTCTTAAGAAGACCCTTCTTTTCCTTGGTTCCCCCATTACAGTCTCCACCACTACCTTTCTGTTTTCTATTATTTTTTATTGTATTTTTTCCATTACCATTTATCGCCCCCCATTCCCTACTCTTCCCACCATCCCTTCTCTCCTTGTGTGATCACCACACTGTTGTCCATGCTCATGAGTTTTTTCTTTCCTTTTTCTTAGTTGCTTGACCCTAGATCCCCTCTTTGCCCCTCCCCCAGAACGGTCAGCCTGCTTTCTCTCTGAGTCTGCCTCTATTTTGCGTGCACCACTGTCTTTATAATGAATCAGCCAGATTCTCCAGTGTTTCAAATGAGACAGTTCAAAGTAAAGCATTTAGAACAGTGCCTGGCACATAACAAGCAAATAAGAAGTACCTATAATTATAATTGTGGGTGCATGGATGAGAACGAGGTGGGAAGACAGAGCATACTTTCAGCCTGTGTCCTAAGAATGCCAGTATTTTCAATTATAAGGGCAAGTTTGCACTATTCTGAACGGATGTATAGTGATAAATATATCAAGCAATTGTACTGTGAGAATTTATCCTCATTCCCTAACGATCTTCACTGAGATACAGCTTTAATAAAAGTCAGCAAAACATTGCTTATAATAGTGAGACATTAGAAACTACCTAAAATATGTAATTGGGGTTTGTCTGAGTAAACCATGGAATATCATACACTGATTAAAAATAAGAAATCAGAAGTTAGAAATATATAGAAATTAAGAGACAGATTGCTGAAGTTTTTTTTTAAAGGACTCTTAATAGTATATAAAATATTTAGAGGATTATTATTCATAAAATAGAATATGGCTGTTTTGTTATTCAGAAGTATGAGTGCTAATCTCCTCACTTAAAATGATGGGTATTTTGGTCTAAGAAGGAATGAGCACCTTACAATAGTTGTTACTTGGCTGAATAGTGGGTTGGAGAAATTGGTCTGAGAGCTTTTTCCAGAGTAGTATCTGGTTTCCTGTGTAAACCCAAACACGCAGTCTACCTTTCAGAGCTACATTTTTCTCTTCTGAATAATGATAAGCATGGCATACCACCCTTGTCCTGGCTTTAATTGACTTTGCATTATTTGAGTGGGTGGAACACAAAAATCAGTGAATAAAAACTGAGACAAATTCAAAGCCTTGCTTTAATTTTTAGCTTCTGCCACTTTAAGGACCTTCAGTAAATTCATTAGTAGAAAACAGTTGATGAAAAATAAAATACCTGAATTTTTCTATTCTGTACCTATCTACCCTAAGAAGTGGTAATTTTAAGAAGAGAAATGAGATAGAAACAGAAACCAAAACATGTTGTTCACTTCTCAGTTATGGAGTATTGTGTTTCCCGCCATCCATTGCTCAAACTGCCTGATGTGTTGAGATTGGTTAGTCCCTGCTCCAGTTCCTCTTGCAATTATTTAGTTTTAGAAATCTCCTCACTAGTTCATCAGCCTTAAGTTGTAGGAAAGACTACCATTGTGGGTGAGGGTGTGCACATGAAATACAGAATTCATAGTTCTGTTGCTGTGATAGCATCTATTTAAGAATTGCAAAGGGCCTGTACCAGGATAGCTTCTGTGTCCCCTTCCTTGTTGGGAGGAGGGAAGGAGGCAATAATTTTACATAACGAGGATGAAGTAAGATATGGCAGCCCCTTGCAAGACTAAAAATAGTGTCTACCTTCCTTTCTGGGGAATGCATTTATGCAAGAGAAGGAAGGGTAACTGAGAATTCTGCCTTGAATTGAATATGGTTTTCTACATTTAAGTAAATGTTTTATTGGAATGAATCATTGCTCTTTTTAATGTATTACTGTATTCTCTTTTTTCATAGGGTCCAGATCATCAAACAATTTTATTTAACCATGGTGCAGTTCAAAATATTGCTCACCTACTAACCTCAGTATCTTACAAAGTAAGATGTTAAACATTATCTCCAGATTTTTATACTTTATATGATTTCTAGAATATTGCTCTAGAAAATTACAGATTTTATTTGTTGATAGATATTGTGATCAGTATTATCTTTCCTTTTTTTTTTTCTTCAGTATATGGGTGTGACATGAGTTGCTATTGATTTTCACCTGTGATCATTAATAATCTTTTCCAGCTAGGTGTCTGTGCCAAAGCTGATGCCTTGAAGTATATAATGGCTTGCTATGTCAGGAAAGACTTTGGATTTCATAATTCAGATGTTTATTTAGCCACAGTGACTCACTCAATCTTACAGCACATATGTATCATATATCAACATAAAATGTTTTATATTTTGAGTTAAAAAGTCAAGAGTTTTCAGATTTGTTAATTAAATTTTTTACTATGTTTTTTTATATATAGGTAAGTATCATCATGATGTATTATCAGACATTTAGGTAAAACTTTAGACATTTCATTGTTGTTCAACTAGCAAATTATAGCAAACATTGGGACATTGTCCTTACTGTGTCACATTAGAGCTGGGTATACCAGGAGTTTCCTGCAGAGCAGATAAGTCGTCATTTTGTCTTCTCTCCATTTGTACTGATTCTGGTTTGCTCTTTTCGTCCTTAGCTTTATTACAGCTTGCTACTGTGTATGTCATCCCTACCACAGATGCCCAAAGTTTGCTCTTGGTGAAGAGCTTACAAGGATAGGAGTATTGCTCACGTGAAGGACATGTTTCTTTACTCCTCGTCTACCTGTCCTGTCAGTCCCAGGTTCACATAAGAACATCAAATATGGACTAAGCCAAGGAAGTGAGGATTAGGTCATCTGGTGCAAACTGAACAGAAAGGCTAAAAAAATAACAGCTCTCATAGGAGCCCCAGCAGATTGTAAAATATGTTGTATGTGGCCAAGAGTCTGGGTATCATCCCAGACCTGACCAGACCTGGTTTTGAGGGATGGTAGCACAATTTATACATGTTTTAGTTAAAAGTTAAATTAGTTTAGTTCTTTTCAAACTTTTGTTACAACTTTTGTTTCCTTTTTTTCCTCAACCCCATCCCATATACAACTACAAGAGTACTCTTTTTTTCCTCCTTCAGTTCTGTCTTTTATAGTTTGGGAAGAAATGTCCCACTTGAAAGGCAGTTGGTAATTGTTATTAAGTTCCCTTTGCTTTACTAACATTGTGTTTTGTACAGTGTTCTTTTAAATTCAATTAGGGATTTTACCTAGTTCAATTTTAGTGCTACTTTACTGCTTTTACTTTTTCATTACTTCAAAATTGATTTGAACTTACTGTACTCCAGATATACCAGTCTTATTTCTATTCCCTTTAGTCCTTCCTTTAGTACTCTAGCAGATTTAAATAGTCATTTCTTCAGAAGAGTTTAGATTATGAGACATTAAAATCCATATTTACAAAATTTAAATAAATTGTTCATTTACTTTTACAGGTTCGAATGCAAGCACTGAAATGCTTCTCAGTTTTAGCTTTTGAAAACCCCCAGGTATCGATGACCCTGGTAAATGGTAGGCTGATACTTTCAGTGGCACCTACATGATTTAATTCGTAAACTTTGTAGATTTAAATAATTTCTTAATTCTTATTGTTTGTTTTATTTCTAGTTTTGGTTGATGGAGAATTGTTACCACAAATTTTTGTGAAGATGTTACAGAGGGATAAGCCTATTGAGATGCAGCTCACATCAGCAAAATGGTAAAAGTCAAGACAATGTGGGAAGAAAGATACGGTGTTATCAATATCTGAGAACTTTTGGATAGATTGATTAGTTCAGTTTCAATCCCCGTCTTGCTTAGGGATTTTGAAATTTGAAAGTCATGGAGTTGTCTCACATTTCCTTAAATGGATGTGAGTTTTTACCTCATCTACTCAGTAGCATGCAGAACAGGAATTCTCTTATAACATCTAAGACTGTCTACAGAAAATTACTTTATTATATTCCCCTTCTGTATTTCAGTTGAAATAATACAGAATTAGATGAGAAGTAACCAACACATATTATGCTAAATATTAAAAGTATTCAGCCATGAAAATGAAAAGATACAGAAATATGGAGTGAGAATTAATTGACATTGATAACCAAGGCATGATTTCAGAGAATTCCATTTTCTCATTTTAGAAGAAACAAAACAAAAATATCCTCTTAGAGATGTAACAGTTTATAAGATAGTTACATAAAGTTCTTACTAGCATAACTCCTGGCTCTTATAAGCCTTCAATACATGCTAATTCTGCAGTTATCAGTACATTAACAGATAAGTTGAACACCTGTTGTTCAAGGTTCTATGCTAAATGAATGATTTTGTTTCAACATTTAAGAAGCTGTGGCTCTAATATTTTGGTAAGAATGAGGAATTTTCAGCGAATTACTCATGACCCATGAATTGTTTTTATGTTATGTTTTTATAGTACTTGTATTTTTTGTTTATTGGATTCTTTTGAATATTTGATTCTTTGTTAGTAAGGTAGTCCTGTCATGGAACTGACTTAAAAAATCAGTGGGGTAACAAACCTTGAGATAATGGTAATAGCTGTAAAGAATTCAACCCTCTACAATATAAGTAAAGAATTTTTATTGATTTGTTTATTGTGTTCCCTAGAAGCCAGGACATTTTCTTTTGTTTGTTTGTTTTTGTTTTTTCCACCCAGCTTACTAAAGGAATCTAATTGAAAAAGGAAATTCATAAATTAAGTTTCTGAAGTGCTTAATGTTTATTACCTATTTAGGGAGAGCAAAGTAATTCTATGCTTATTCAAAACCAGATATAATTGTGAAGGTAAATTGCTTTTCAGTAGAACCAAATCATTGGCTAATTTTTAAAGCCACTACTGGTAACTTCTGAATAGTTAGTTAATTTTTTATGGATACCTATACATGTTAGGAGTTAAATGCTTCTTTTGTGATACTTTTGCCGTTGAAGTTGGAATATCTCAACTTCTTTCAAACTTACTTTGTTAGCTTTATATTTTAATGTTATTCCTTTTTATTATGGAAAAATTAAAATATAAAAACATATAGAGAAAAGTATAAAGAACTATAAGGTGCCCAGCACCTAGCTTCAAAATTTATTCACCTATCAGGCCATTTATTTAAAAACAATTTTGCAGGGTTTTTTTTAAATACGTGGCTTACTATCTGTATATCAGTTAGTTTTCTTTGACTATTAAATTAGAAGAACCTCAGATAATAAAATGTCAAAACCTCCCTCAAAGTAAATGAGAGTAATTGTCCCATTTTTGGCCCATAATATCTTAAAGGCAAGTAATTTTCCTTTCAAAGCTTTAAAACACAAGAGAAAACTAACTTTCTGCCATCTTATTCCAGTTTAACTTACATGTGTAGAGCTGGTGCAATTCGGACAGATGACAACTGTATTGTACTGAAGGTGAGCTAATTAATTCTCTACAAGCGTGTGAAAATTATCCAATCATATAAATGTTGAAAATAAGTTTTGGCATTCCTTTTTTTTTACACATTTGTCACTATGATATGTGTGCATAGAATAAAATAATAGTAAACACCATGCCTTTACTTTTCAATGAAATGCCATGTAGTTTTTAAAAATTAGTTTTAGATATGTTTTGAAGGTCAAAGTGAAATAATTATTTCCTTGTCACACCTTTTTCATTTTTATGATAATAAGGAAGATGTAAAAATATGTAAAATTCAGGTGAAAGAAAAAATACATTTTACCCTTAATTTTCATTGTTTTGTAGGAAATCGTTCACTAGCTCTGTAGATAAAGACTTTATATCACTCTAATGGCAGATTAATCAAAAGGCATAATGAGAAAGAATAAGCAAATAACACATGAATACACTTATTATTGATGTCCAGATCATCTAGAAGTCAAAAATACCTAGATACGAGACTAGCCCTAAAAGTCCCAAGACCTGGAATCTGATTTTCGCACTGCCACTGCTGCCTAGCTTGATAACCTTGGGCACACCCCTTATTATTTTGGTGCTTCAGACTCCTAATTGTGAAAATGGAGGCAACAACTCCTGCTCATCTTTCCTACAGGTTTATAGTGAGAATAATAAAATTTTAAACATATTAAATGTCTTACTAGCTAGAAAGAACAAAACAAGTATAAATAAATTGATTATGTGTCATTTTTATGAATATGAGATCTCTCACTATCAGCATTCAAACCCAAGGGTAAAAGAAGATCAGTGTTTGCTTTAGTCAACAATTCTGCATACAGTGCTAAGTGCTTCTGTGCAAGGACCTTGTTTGTTTTATTTTCTTAACTGCTTTACTCCTCATTTTCTTCCTCATTGGTCAACTAGGTTAATAGGATCTTCTTTGTGTAGTAGTCATGAGCATGAAATTCAGTAATCCCAGAATTTCTAGTATTGATAAATGTTAGTAACTGTTCAAAGGAAAAGAAGAATAAGGCTTCCTCTTGGAAGCCTAGGCCTGTATTGAAAAGACTGAATGAGCCTGAAATCAATAGTAAGCAATAGAGTGCTAAACCGTGGTAAAGACAGAATGGGAACTTAGAAAAGAGCAAAGCACAGTTGACTATGGTAGTTGAGGAAGTCTTCCTATAACTGTAACATTTCAGTTTTTTACTTCCACATGGGATATTTTTATTGGGAATCTAATGTAGGTAAATAACCAACCAAGACCAGTACCAAGATTTTTGAAGGACTTCAGAAATAAAATTGGACAACTAGATATTAGTCTTTCCAAGGAGCTCTGTGGGAAACATAGGAACTGTAATTAATGCATTTCACTTGCATTATAGGAGAACCAATGGAATCTGAGTAATGGTAAGATCACTGAATTATTAAAGTGATATTTTTTTTGTAGCTGTAGATATTAATCCCCAAACAAAATATAAAAGTCAGCCCAGCTATATTACTCACTAAGAAAAAAATAGCATTCTTTTTCTAAGACGAAATTGTTCCTGATTAAATTGCTGCATGACAATTAGGTAAATAAATACATATGTGGTACAGGAGCATCAGACATGATTTATTAGGGATTCTGAAATGTCTTTTATAAAGTTGTACAGTAACACTTTAGTCTTAATTGATCACAAAGCCTAATTAGAGTTTATATTATTGTAATTTGATTATATGATTAGAGTTTAGTGTGTTAGCATAAATGATTCAATTGCACTGAATTTTATGTATTTTTACATTTAAAAAAACCTCTTATTCTCTGTAAGTCTTTATTGAGAATTTGATCACAAGCATGACTCCAAAAAAAACCATTGAGTTGATTCAGTCACTATATGCTCTCCATCAATCTTTTGCCTTCACCAAAAAGCAAATAATTAATTTCACTACCTTTCAGACATTGCCTTGTTTGGTTCGAATGTGCAGTAAGGAAAGATTACTAGAGGAGAGAGTTGAAGGAGCTGAGACACTCGCCTATCTGATTGAACCAGATGTTGAGCTACAGAGAATTGCTAGCATTACTGATCACCTCATTGCCATGCTTGCTGATTATTTCAAGTATCCCAGCTCAGTGAGTGCCATCACTGACATTAAAAGGGTATGTTCTCTTTTCCTTTTCAGCAACTAAAGAAAGGGATTTGTAAAACTTTTACCTACTGTTCACTACTTTGAACCAATTGATAATTATAGCTCAAAGCCCTTTTAAATAAAGGAATCTTTTACTTTTGGTAACATAGGTAATGTTGCTTTATGAATTTTTGAGTCCAGTTTGTTTCATATTTATTGTCAGAAAATTTTTATTAAGGAAATAATTAGGAAAGAAGAACATTGGATCCCCAACCCCCAACTAAAACCCCAAAATAGTGGGGTCTGGTCTATAAACTGGTTACTGACTTTGTATCAATATTTATGTCATCCTGTTCAAGTTCCCAGAGTCACCTCTCTTGCATTGTTCTCATTCTATAGGTCAAGGGTGATCTCTTGTTATGTGTGACTGAGTGGCCTTGTTTTACTCTTCACCACTGTCTTCCTCTTTTGCTACCGTTTCTAACTTTTGCCATCTTCGTCTTTCTCCGTTTTGCAGTTTCATACTGTCCTTTGGGTCTGCTAGTGACAGCTAAAGCATCATTTAATCTTTAGACTGAGACCATCAAGGACCAAATTGTGCTAACTTTTTCTAAAATATAAGTTCCTTAGGATAGGTAGATATTTCTTTGACTCTGTTTTTCTGAGCCTGTTTGTCATACCTGTTTCTCTAAGCAGAAGACATAAATATTATGTTAGAGAATGTTTACTTAAGAAGGTCATGATACACGAAGCACTGCCTCCTAATTAGTAACCAGTACTATTTCATGAATATGACTGTATTTTTGATACCAGTGGTCCCAACGGTAAACTTTTAAAATTGATTTTCTTGACCTCTTCCATGCCCCTGAGTTCCAAAAAAAAATTCATGTGGCAGGTAACTATTCCTTTGGCATTTAATATTGAAAATAAAATAAACTATTAAGGATATATCTTTTCCCTGTCTCAGGAAGGGCCTGACATACCTTCACTGATATTTATGTTAATGTATACTGCCCTGTATGTATTAAAGTGGTGTGTGTGCAGTCATCCTTCAGTACGATTGTTTTCCCAGTAGAGTTAATTGGTGACATTGAACTATTTGTCTTGTCTGTTTACCCTCTGGTTACTTGCCCACACTTAGAGTGTCTCACTGGTACAGAGATACAGGTGCAGGTCCTAACTGTGGCCTCATGAACAGCCTTAGTTGACCATCCCAGCAAGGCAAATAGAACACCTTGATGGACATGAGAGTGAGAGAACATAGTTATGAGGACTTCTAACCTGTGTACATGCAAATCATTTAACTAGTGTGTAGATTACCCCTTCTATTAAGGTTCTGCCTTCTTATTTTCATTACAGTAAAACTAGAATAATAATTTTTAAAAATTATCTCCTTATGCCAAACTTGAATATTAGTTTGTTTTGTCATCTTTATTTTTGATGATGGATTATCTGGTGGTTTCTGCCCATGAAAGGATAAATAATTGACCCAAAGAGAGATTCTTACATGCTAATAATGCATGATTTTCATGGTGTACCAGTCCAAGTCAGTATTCTAATATCTGTTATGACTAGAAAGTAGTAAAAACATTAAGAATAAATATTTTAGGACTTACCCATCAAAATGAGTATTCCTTGTTATGTATTGGGAGGTTCCTCCAATAATCCATCAATGACGGCTTTGATCAGAATATTTTTGGAACTACTTTTAAGAATTTCCTTCAGAACTACCCTAAATGGATTTCAGGGTTTTTTTTTTAAATATATTTTACTGATTATGTTATTACAGTTGTCCCATTCCCCCCCCCCCTTATTCCCCTCTGCCCTGCACACCCCGCTCCCACCCATATTCACCTTCCTTAGTTCATATCCATTGGTCGTACATGTAAGTTCTTTGGCTTCTCCATCTCCCATACTATTCTTAACCTCCCCATGTCTATTTTCTATCTACCATTTATGCTTCTTAATCCCTATACCTTTTCCCCCATTCTCCCCATGTCTTCTCCCCACTGATAACCCTCCATGCGATCTCCATTTCTGTGGTTCTGTTCCTGTTCTAGTTGTTTGCTTACTTTGTTTTAGTTTTTGTTTTTTTTGGTTCAGTTGTTGATAGTTGTGAGTTTGTTGGCATTTTACCACTCATATTTTTTAGCTTGTTTTTCATAGGAAAGTCGCTTTAACATTTCATATAATAAGGGTTGGGTGATGATGAACTCCTTTAACTTGACCTTATCTGGGAAGCACTTTATCTGCCCTTCCATTCTAAATGATAGCTTTGATGGATAGAGTAATCTTGGATGTAGGTCCTTGCCTTTCATGACTTGGAATACTTCTTTCCAGCCCCTTCTTGCCTGCAAGGTCTCTTTTGAGAAATCAGCTGACAGTCTTATGGGAACTCCTTGGTAGGTAACTGTCTCCTTTTCCCTTGCTGCTTTTAAGATTCTCTCTTTGTCTTTCATTTTGTGTAATGTAATTATGATGTACCTTGGTGTGTGCTTCCTTGGGTATAACTTCTTTGGGATTCTCTGAGTTTCCTAGACTTCTTGGAAGTCTGTTTCCTTTGCCAGATTGGGGAAGTTTTCCTTCAATATTTGTTCAAAAAAGTTTTCAATTTCTTGGTCTTTTTCTTCTCCTTCTGGCACTCCTATGATTTGGATGTTGGATTGTTTAAAGTTGTCCTGGAGTTTTCTAAGCCTCTCCTCATTTTTCTGAATTCTTGTTTCTTCATTCTGTCCTGGTTAACTATTTATTCCTTCTTTTTGTTCCAAACCGTTGATTTGAGTCCTGGGTTTCTTCCCCTCACTGTTGGCTCCCTATGCATTTTCCTTTATTTCACTTTGCATAGCCTGCACTTTTTCCTCTATTTTACGACCATACTCAACCATTTCTGTGAGCATCCTGATTACCAGTGTTTTAAACGCTGCATCTGATAAGGTTAGCTATCTCTTCACGTAGTTGTATTTTTTCTGGAGCTTTGATCTGTTCTTTCATTTGGGCCATATTTTTTTTCTCAGTGCACCTGTTATGTAGTAAGGGATGGAACTTTAGGTATTCTCCAGGGCGGGACAACCCACACTGCTGCATTGTGGTGCCCTATGTGGGGGATGGTTCCAAGAGACACCAATGCTGCCAGCTCAGCTCTCCCTGGCTTTCAGTCACTTCCCTGCTACCCACAAGCAAATTGGGCCCTTCTGGTGCTGATTCCCATGTGAGTGGGTTTGTGTACATTCTAGAACCCTGTGGGTCTGTCCAACAAACTGTCCTGTGAGGCTGGGAGTTCCTCGCTCCACCACAACCCCCACAGGTGTTTTCAGTCAGAGGCTTGAAGGCTTTATTTTCCTGTGCTGGAACCCTGGGCTGTGTGGTCTGTCTCTCTCCCCAGTTGTTCCTCCTGGTTTATCTGCACACAAATGTGGGGTCACCCAGTCTGCCAGCTGCCTTGTGCTGAGTCCTCTCCACCCCGGCTGCCTGTCTCTGCCCCTCCTACTGGTCTGAATGAATGTTTCTTCTTTAATTCCTTGGTTGTTGGACTTTCTTACAGTTTGATTTTCTGGCAGTTCTGGGTGGTTTTTTGTTCTTAAATTATTTGTTGTCCTCCTTTTGGTCACGCAAAGAGGCACAGTGTATCTACCTACGCCTCCATCTTGGCCAGAAGTCCCCTCGAGTTTCAGGATTGTTTTATTTTCTTTTGTTTGTTACTGTAAATGTCACCCAACTGAATTTCCCCCATCTTCATACACCACAGTGAATGACAATTAACCTCAAATCCTCTATATATTATAGTCAGGGGTTTATAGCTAATATGACAGTTAGCTCTTAAGGAGATTTTAAAAGAGGGTTTCAGAATGTTTTCAATAACACCTATATATCTTTTCATAAGGGTGAGCCTCTTGAAGGCAAATCATTTGAAGAAAGTGGTACTCAGTTGGAGGAAGTTATATCTCTTAGTTACAAAATTATTTACATTATTAATATGCCTTGTATATGTACTGGTTCTTAGTCACTAAAATTGTCCTGGGAAGATGCTTCTATTGTCTTATTAGTG
Source organism: Trachops cirrhosus (assembly GCA_028533065.1). Classification (NCBI taxonomy): domain Eukaryota; kingdom Metazoa; phylum Chordata; class Mammalia; order Chiroptera; family Phyllostomidae; genus Trachops; species Trachops cirrhosus. The sequence goes on from CM052544.1 coordinate 30,775,860, forward strand.
ATAGTTTGGTGATAAATCAGGTGTATGGAAAATTGATACCTTAGAAGCCAGTTATACATAATGGAAAGATAGTGTTAATTGTATCATTCCAGTAATTTTAATAAATTTATCCAAAAAAGTCCCCTGAACATAAATCACAGATAACTGTAATAGATAGTAATGATTACCATGGTACATTGTTTATTAAGGATTTTCACAAAAGTTTTTCCTGTTTCTAAAAGTTATTTATATAGTGAAATTACGTTGGCACTGCTCTTAATGTTTGGGAAACCTGCTAAAGACACTGTTGCAGCAGCAGTCAAGCTGTCGGCTATATTCTGGAGCTAGCATGGCCTGGGCATGCCTTGTTTTCGAGGAGGGCATTTCAAAGTGCCAGTACAAGCAAGCGTTAGTGCCTCTAAAGCTACCATCTAGGATCACTGGATTTTTATGGCTCAGAGGTTCACAAAAGTTTTGCATATACTAGTGTCAAATATTGTGGCATTCACTTTTAGACAGTAGCAGCGTGTATTCCAGATCATGCTGACACAAACACAGCTAGGTCTCAGTCATGTGAGCAGAACCCAAAAATAATCAGGAATTCAGTGAGAGCACTAGGATGTCAATAGGTATTAAACATTTTTTTCTTCAACTCTGCTCGATTGGTTTTATTGAAAATTAATTTGTGGACTGATTTGGAACATGTCTTTTTCTCCCTTCCCATAGCTTGATCATGACTTAAAACATGCTCACGAACTCCGCCAGGCTGCATTCAAGCTCTATGCCTCTCTCGGAGCAAATGACGAAGACATCCGGAAGAAGGTGAGTCTGGGAGAGGGGCGTCCCCCAGTCCTGACAGCCAGCAGGCAGGGAGTGACGTCAACCTGAAAGTCGTGGTGAAGAGCACTAACAGTGACTGTTTGAATATAATAAAGCAGAGTGACTAAAGGCATAATTGAAGAATGAATGGGACCCGGATTTGGGGGGTTGTTTGTTTGTTTGTTTTTAGAACATAGAGTGGCATGGCCGTGCTGGAATGACAAATAACTGGTGTGCTTTTTGTGTCATTAATATGGATTATTGTGTTGCACCTTTTTTGCATGTGTTCTGATAAAAATCGATTCTAGCACTGTGAAGCTTCAGACACCTTGAAAGACCTAACACTAGAATTGTAAATGTTATTTATGGAAATACTTTCCAATACCATTGAGAAATTTAAATCTATTGTATATTGTTCTTTGATATGTGGCTTAGTTATGTTTTGATTTTTTTGCTACTGTGCAAGTTTGATGTGAATAAAATCTTTGTGGAATGATGATTTTATGTTTAGTGAGTGGTCATGTGAATTTCTAGGTCCCAAAAAAATGTATCACTGGTATAGCACCTTATGTTATTACAGCCTAGTCCTACACTGAACTCATGCTCTTGATGAGAATAGTTTTAAGCAAAAAATAAAGTATAGTGGTAAGCTCTGACTTGGCTCCCTCCTCAAACCAAAAGACTGAACCTATCACTCAAAACAATTTATAATCTAATAAATTTAACACAAGGCTTTTAGGAACCACCAGTAAAGTAATCCCACATGTTCTGTCTTGAAGATCCATAGAAGAAGAATAAATTGGGCATTATTTACTGAGCATGGCATTTACTAAATTTTTCCATCTGGATTGATATTTGTAAGAGAAATCACAAAGTACTGGGAATTTACCATGATTTAGAGAAGTTCTGAGGTTTATAGATAGGAAGTATGAATAACCATAGGTTTAATGAAATAAATTGAAAAGGACCCTTTCTTGAACAAAATTGAAGTAAGCAGTAATATTAGATATGTGAATAGCTTTGATTTAAAATTAGTGCAAAAAACAACTACACTGAATATTTTCCATGTACCTCAATTTAGTTCAGTTAACAAGATATTTTTGACTTGAAGTGTTCTTTAGTAAATATCTATGAAAATCCTTCTTGACACCTCTAAGCTTTCATCTGTAAACTGTTACTTAAAGGCAAATATACTAGTCATATGGTATTCCCTATGTCTGACAAACATGATTTCTGGATGTTGATTCTGATATGTTTCATTCAGTTTAGGTACATGGTGTATTGCAAAGGAAGAGGCTTTTATGGCAACTCATATAAAACATTTTGAAAAATTGACATGAACTGTATAACATATACATAATGATTTGTTTTTGGATGGTTATTAGGGCTCATTAGAAAGAGGAGAAGCGTTTTACCCATTCTTTAGCTCAAGAAGGTCATGCCATAGACTGAAAGGGAGATAGATAGATGGACCATAATGGGAGGCTGGGGAGAATAGGATGTCCATTGTACTTCTTTGTACTTTTTTGTTAATAAACTGTTGTTTTGGAATTAATGACTTAATCTGTGATATCATGTTCTAGAAATACAACACAATAGTCTGATGCTCAGTAGTCTATTAAAAGTTGTATTTATAATGTGTATAATTTCCTGGTAAGTCTAAATCCTGGTTAATTTCTGTAGAAAGATGACAAATAAAGAATAAGTTATAATTATTATAATTTTTTGTGTGATGAAGAAAAGATACTGTGATATTTTTATATAATGGGGATTACATAGAGTTTTTAGGAAGATAATTTCTGAAAAATTAAGTGTTTGAATAATTTATAGTTCATAACAATTACTGAAGAGAGAAATTGTAAAATGGAAAATATAAATAATTTTGCGATAAAATCTACATGAAAATGTTCTTAGGAGTGGAAAATCCTTATTTTCAATGCATAAAAAATGATGATAACCCTTTTCCTTTGAATGCCTTTATTTCTGTTCCATTTTTTGTTAACGTAATTATTTGGATAGATTTTTATTTGCCTTTACCTTTTATACTTATACCTTATGAACTTTGATTATATTTATTTTATTGAAGTACAGTGTGTATTATTGTTTTATCTTTTAATACAGTTTTTATGCTTGTTAAGATAGAATTTCAGTTCACTGAGTTAATGAATGGAGAATCTCTGAAAGAGATTTCAAGGGCTGTAGACCATCCACCGCCCCCGCCACCCACAAAAACTAAAAAGCTACAAAAACACTTCGTGGCAGGATAAAAGTATGAAATGTTCAGTTGATATGCCTTTTAAACTGAAAATGGGACTGTAACTCAGTAAATACAGGAAGTAACATATATTCCATTGCCCTGTTATGATCAGTTCAGGATTTGAGGCAGAATGAAGAAAAAACTGAAGCTAGGAGGTAGAGACAATGAGAACTTCCTGGCTGATGTAGCTCAGTGGATTGAGCGTGGGCCTGCAAACCAAAGAGACAATGAGAACTAGACACAGCTAAAGGAGAAAGATACAGGCCTTCCCTCTTTGTAGAATTGTGCCTCTATCTTACTGCTTCTAAAGACGTCTGCAGGCCTGCTGTGATTTCATTACTCAACGCCTTCTTTCTGGGCCAGACAAAATTAAGCTGAAGACTGAGGTATGACCTATAGGTCAGAGATGACAGTCCTGCTCTGGAGCAGTGTTAGTGTATTCCCATTAAAAGATAGCAAGTATATAGTAATTCCTGGAACCTAATAAGCACCCAGTAAATATTTGTTGAATAAATATAGAAATGAAAATGCAGAAATCATACACAGAGTGACATTTCCTTCAATATGCCTGGATCTCTGTGTATCCTGTACAGAGCAAAGTTGGCATTCTGTTTTCTAGCTTTACATCCTTTATTGCTCTGTGGCAGAGTTACAGATTTCCTGACTTCCTGTGGCGTCCTGTCAGAGTGAAGGAGGGTGAAGAGTTCTGCAGGTGAGAATAGAAAACATTACCATTGGCTGTGCCGTGAAGAGGCAGAAGCCCAAGAAAAGATGGACCACTGAGCTTGACAATAGATGTGGCCTGGCCATGTTCAAATTAGAATAATTCAAGAATTTTGGTTAAGGTAAGCAAGGGCGGAGGCAGGAATGGAGAGCTCAGTGGAAGAAGGGTCCAGAACACATTAGCAGTAACTATACTGCCAGCAATGCAAGGTAAAAATTCACTGTGATCTCTGCCATGGGGAAAGTCTAGTTTAGTTTTTAATAGCTTTTACCACATATTAATGCTGACTAGGAAGCATAAGTTCAGTTAATAGGACAGTGAAAAAGAAGGTACCTAACAAATTATTTCACATACTGGCTGGCATTGCGGTTAAAACCCCAGTCAGTGGTTAAGTCATGCAGAGGCAGCGGTGGCAAACAGCCCTGTAATTGTGAAGCTGATTCTCTTATAACAGAAAATTGCTCTTGTGAAGAGCATCACTTGTTTGGTACCTGTCGATTATAAAAGAGGCTGGAAATTTTAAAGGCTTGTCTCTCTTTACTCTCTTTGAGAAACTAGTGGAATTTCGTAGAAAGTGTAATTTGAAGAACATCAGAAATAGTAAATATAAATTAAAATTCAAGGAAATGTATAAACTTAACAGGATGTTATTTTTATTTTTGATTAAAAATATACATTACAAATCTTAAATGTAGTACTTAGTGTAGCCTTTGCTCCTTTGATGTATCTAACGGAGCCTTTTAGGAAGCTTTCCTCTTAGATTTTGAGTACTTAGTATTATAGCTGGAGATCCCTTTTGAGGGACTAGGATGTAAGCTCCACGAGGGCAGGGGTTTTTTATGTTTTGTTCATCACTGTATTCTCAGTACCTACAACACTGCCAGGTGCATAGTCAGCACTTAATTACATTATTAAACACCCTTAAACTGTATATGGGCTTCCTTACATTAAGAACTTTTATCATTTTACTAGCAGTTCTATGGGTATGTAAAGAGAGAAAATTTAAAATAGGGGAAATAAAATCTGATCATATAGGCAAAGGGTTTCACTATTCTTAGCATAATGAAAATGCAGGAAATTCCCATTTTTCAAGAGGCAGAAAATCCCAAGGACATGTCTTCTCACTTTAATATAGATAAAGGAGAACATGTTTTATGGTATAATACTTGTTTAATTTTGAAATAATTTTTACCATTTCTTAGTTTTTTTTTTCCTTTCTAAATGTGTCATTTAAAAATAATGTATATTATTCACAAGTGTGAATCTGGACCCATTTGTTTTCTAGAGATAAAAGTATGATTTGGTTTGTAGAAATTAGCCTGGCTCAGGAATCAACCCATTCTGTAAAATATGCCTGTATAAAATAATTATCTTCCCAATTAATGAATGTCAGATTTTTAAGGTCAGTAATTTAATTCAGTTCTACATAGATTGATTGAAATGCTTACATTGTGTAAACATTATCTGATGGGAGGAGGGAGGAGAGAAAGCAATGCAGTGAGATGAAGAGCAGTTAGACACAGCCTTAAAACTCAGCATTTATAATAAAACCTGTAAGCCAGAGAAGAGTAAGGAATGGCCAGTAAGAATTTGCTAGGGGTTGAAGGAATTATTTGGAAACAGTTAAAATGGACATGGTAATATCAGTGGGGCTATCCTTGAATCAATCATTTATAATTTAATATTTTTGTCATTTTTAATGTTTTCTAACTGCTTTTTATTTTATATTTTCAAGAATTAAAAACATAAAAATTTAAGTTTTGTTCCATGTGGGGGATCATCCAATCATACTGGTTTTATATGACATGTCAAGAAGGTAGCTAAGGATGGATATTTTTTTCCTTTTAAACTGAACAGTTTTTAAAATAAGTATAGGCAGAGAAAAATAAAAGGAAAAAAACAAGAATGAGAATTTGTCTTCTACCTGCAGAAGTTATATCTGCAGGGTCACTGTGAGGATGACAATACAGTGTATTTAAAATACTTAGCATGGTGCCTGTGAGCACTTAATAAATGGAAACATTTTTTAGAATATCTTAAATGACTCCATTGGAAAATTAAAAATAAATATATATTTAAAGTCTATTAGAAAAACTGAATAACATTGGGGCATAAATAAAAATGGTCGCAATGAAAACAGTAATTTTATGCTATAAATTTCCACTTCTGTTATTCTTTATAGTAAAATGAATATTTGTACTTCAGAAGCATAGAAGCTCTTTCTTTAGCTTAGCTCTTATTAATGACACAACATCTTCTTACTCAAAATTTAGAATATATTTAAAATTTTAGTTTTCAAAACTTTTTGTCTGCTTATAGCATGCCCTTCAAAGCACCAAATAAAACTTGGGGGGGTGGAAATTAAATAGAATATACAATGTATATCAATGATTTGTTGAATTAATAGGTAATAGCTGTGTTAGGAAAGTATGGAAGCCAAATTCTAACTTTGGTCATCCAAGTATTGATCATCTGACTTTTGGTTGCCATAGATACTATTTCTTCAAAGAGTTATTCATATGAAACTCTCTTAAATACATATGTTCAAATTTTAAACAAATGTAAATTCTTCTCTATATTTTTAAAGTTACAAGATTTTAAAGTACTGTTATATTTTAAAATTTAGTTCAATTTTTAAAAATACTTTCTGCCATCTCAGAAACTTGCTAAGCATTTCACGTTGAACATTTTAATCATTTGCTATACCTTGATTTTATTACTAATTAGTCTTTGGGGCAGGAGTACAATTATACCATGAATTTATATTTTTTTAATATTTGCAAAGTTCAGTGATTCTAAGTGGTCATTTAAAAAGCACAGTGTCAGAATTTTGCATTTTGTCTCTGCCATGAAATCAGGCAGATGCAAGGAATTATTTCTGAGCCTTAGGCTGCAAGTTGACACAAATGCCTTGAACATTTTGAAGGTTTTCGACGGTACCACAGAAGTAGCATCCTTCAGGACTTGGCTGTGTTACTGAATAACAACAAATCCATTCAGAATTCAGAATCCATTGACTTAATCTGTGGTAAAATTGTTAGTTATCATCTTAAAGCTAATCTACCAAGGAATTCTAAATGAGCTCTGCAGCATTCTTTCATGCTGGTAAGTATTTTTAACGAGTTAACTGTGGCAGGACCAGGTTTGGCCATTGCCCACAGTGTTGAGACCCTTGGCCTTCTGCAAGCTGAAAGAAGCAAACCTGGGGAGTGATAATGCTAGATACATAACAGAGGTATTTATAAAATAAGTTATGAGTATTGATTTCAGAGTTTTGTTAAATGGAGACATAACATTGAGTGTTACACTATTAATTGTGATCTTCTAGTTGCATAAACAATTTTTTTTACAATTCCTATTCTTATTTTAAAGTATGAAGTATAGGTTGATTATTTTGTTATCTGGTTACAAAGCATTGAAACCAGAAAAAATATATCGTTTATCTCACATACTTTTTGGTACAAAGTGGGTAATGAGATGCTTTAAGCACATCTGTTTATTCATCTGGCATTTATGATATACCTTCTCCTGTGTGCCCAAGAATAAAGCAGAAGACTGGTGCGTACCTTGTAGGAGCTTACAATTTAAAGTAGCTAAAGAGATGAGATGTTAAATTGCTATACAGTAATTCCAGGGCCTCATGTGTGTGTAAAATGTCTTGTCTGCACTGAAAGCCAATTTTGCCATGACTGTTACACCCAGATATGATTAAGATGTGACTATAATGAAAAAAGCCTATATGAATGAGTCTGAAAGAGTCCATCTCCTATAAAGAAGTTCATTTGAAAGCATTCGTACTTTCTTCTTCCAAAACGTGAAAATTGTTTCAGGAGTTTTGACCACAAAATTTGTGTTACTTCTGTGTCAATTGAAAACATTTTTCTGAGGGACCTGCCTAAATGTGATTACATTGTAAATTAATATTTTAGAAAGGAAGGAGGCTTCCAGAGTAAATGATGTCATAGAGGGGCTATTTCAGTATTTTATCTTGTAGACAGCTTCCATATGCAGTAGATTTAAACATGAGGCAACATTTTTAAATCCTTGGAACTTCTTTTGATAGTTATCCTTTCCTTGTCAAACTGTGTAACATTATAACTAGGAGTTAAGCCGTATTTGGCACACAGTAGCTTGTATTTATTGAGTAAATTGTGTATGTCTGGATGTTAAAATTCAGCCAGCCAACTTGTAGGGTAGAGGAGTAGGGGCTGAGCAGGGCCATTGTGTTACCCAGCCCTTGCTCAGTGCATCATTCAGATCTCTGGAAAAGAGAAATAGAGGGGAAGTTTCTAGTTCTCCCATTTGAGTAGTAATTTATAATGTTTTTATTTCTGTGCTAAAATGAAAGGATAATTCAGTGAGTGTTTAGGTTCTGTTGTCATTAAATTAATTATTGACCTTTAAAAATTGAACTTTTGCCCTGGATGGTGTGGCTCAGTGGATTTGAGTGCTGGCCTGCGAACCAAAGGATCACTGGCTCAATTCCCAGTCAGAGCACAGGCCTGGGTTGCAGGCCAGGTCCCCAGTAGGGGGCGTGCTAGAGGCAACCACAAATTGATGTTTCCCTCTCTCCCACCTTTCCCCTCTGTCTAAAAAGAAATAAAGTATTTTTTAAAAAATTGAACTTTTATATGTAGAAAAATCTGTTTTTATAGAGGAAGTATTGATCTATTTTTAGACATTATAAGTATTTCTGACACAGCATGTTTATATTTTTTGTTTTGGGAGAAGGAAAAGTCAGGCCAAGAGAGCCCCCATTTTTTTTTTCCCAAAATGTAGGAAAGTTTAGAGCTTGGAATGCTTCTTCTACACATTAACATTAAGTGAAAGTTTTCCATCTATTAAGATGAACAGATTCTGATTTAGAAATTACAGAATACCACTTAACAGGGCTTAAACGCAAGAAAAATATAGAAGTTTAAAAATAGTCCCACCATAAGAACCCCTCCTCTGTTCTTCACTCTAAAGTGAAGTAACACTGCTCCCAGGCCCACTCAGGCCCAGGAGAGACCTCATGTTAAGTTAGTTCAGTGCCTTCAAGAGAAAGGACCAAAGGAGGCCCTGCAGACCAACTCAGGAGGTTCTGTCTTTTAGTTCTCTGGCTAAGAAGAGATACACTATTTCTCCTATCTCTTGCCTCCCAAGATTGTGGAGTTAGGGAAATTTGGTATGAATGTGGACGTAGATAGCAATGGAAGAGTGAAAAAAGGGAAAGAAATACTTTGTAAAATGTTTGCTTAAACTCCAGAACATAACCTATCTGTTTCAAGAGAAGCTGTGTATCTTTCAGGGGAGGGAAAAGAGCCTTTGGTAAAAAACTATCCTTTATTTAAAAAATAAATAAGGAAAATGTCAAAAAAAATCTTACATTGGAGTATTGACAAAGATATAGAGTAAGCTGTGCTTGGGGAAGTCTGCAGTTCTCATCTAGAACAGATGTGGTTTGTGGCCTGTCAATAGTAGAACATTAGTTCCATTTAGTAGTATCTGTTGAAGCTAGATCCTGATTCAAGAATGCATATCATCAGGAATTTAAATAGAAAAGTGAGTGGATCTCACTCTCTTGGTTTCCTCACAGTGTTTTCTTGACTTATCTTTTTGTCATTGGCTTGCATCCTCTCTGACTCTGGGCATTTGTACCCATTAACCCAGGCTGAATTTGTCATTTTCTCTCTTGGAGGTCCCGTGATAAATATCTTTTTTTCTTGTCAGTTCAGTTTATTAAAGATGACCTCTCTTGGCTTCCTATGGTAACTAATCTTTGTTGGCCTAGAATTTTTAAGTTCTCTTCTTTCCCACTATTAAAAGTCAGATCTCAGTTTAGTTATTAAGGCCAAGCAAAAATCTCATTCTTACAGCATAGTGAATAGAAAGGATCTCACACTGGAAGTAAGACAGTGGAGCCCCAGCTCCGTCCCAATGTGCTTAAGAGAACCTGGACCAGTAACTTAATCTTTCTGAACTTCAGAGACTTCACTGAATAACAGAAGTTGGATGAGTTTATTTCTAAGATTCCTTCAGGTTTTAACATTATTCAACTAAATTAACAGCCATAAGTGTGTTTCGTTCTTTCAGATAGTTATGTCTGCTGCCATCAGTACCGTGCAGAACTGAGAAACCAGTTGAACCTGTTTAAGAGCAAGCCCTGCAGCTGCCCTTGCTTGATGCATGGAAGGCCATGTGCTAATGGAGTGTTGTTGGTAGTGGTTTTGCTTCATTTTACTAGCGGGGAAATGGCATAGATTACACGCAGGAATTATAATTTAGGTGCTCAAGCATTTCTGTGATATGCACAGCATCATGTCCTTTAGTTAATTGTTCTGTGGCAGAATCACTCGTTGCTTCCTGAAACCTAGGAAAAGTTTGGTTTTTCATTTTTAGGAATGGATCCTTCACAGACCCCTACTGATATCTACTCAGTCCACCAGATAAGTTGGGTGTACATGCTTATCTTGCTCTTAATGTCTGACACGTTACCTCGTTATTCCTCTTCTTCCTCCTCAGCTCTACCCTATTTCCAAAACCAGTCTCTTGATTGCATTGACATCAGAACTGTGTTCATAGGGTTTATTTCCTTGAAAAGGTTAAGATGAGGGGATACACCTTAAATAAGCGGGCCCTCGGAGGAAGATTCAGTGTGTCCTGGACTCGTCTGCATTGGCACTAATGAGACTGAAGCATTGCTACCCACCTTCTACAGGTTCAGTCTCTATTGTAGATCCTTTTTCTCTCCAGACCTAGTCTTTCTCCCTGACCTCCTTGTGCTGCATCCTTCTTGGCTGCTTAGTCCCTGTTGCTTTAACTAGACTTTTTGAATTTGATACTTCATTCTCCTAGATCTTACATGGCTGCCTCTTCTAACATACACAGTTTGATTCTAAGTCTTCATTCTTTCTGACCAGTTCTGAATTGTTATCCTCTACCTAACTGTCATCTTCTTTCTGTGCACTTTTCACAAAAGCCCATTTAGAATTAAATTGTATTTGCCTGGCCATTGTGTACATTAGCATAAATAGTTGATGCTAAGAGAATACCAACTTTGCATCCAGTTCCCTTGCCTCCGTGTCCACCCACTTTGAATTTTCTGAGAAGTTTGGTGGCACCACTAAGAATCTGGTCTCAGTTTTCACATCCTCTGTTGGACTTGGTTCAAAGTCCAAGCTGAAGTTTCTAGTACCTGGAAAATACTTCATTGTGGGTCATGCTGGAGAAATAGTTTTATTTTTTTCAAAGACCTCATCTCTGACTGTCTTAATTCTTCACATGCTCCAAGGAAAAGATAGTGACTGATTTGGTCACAACCAAGTTGTGGGTCCACCAGAGCTCATGGAGTGTTGGGGAATTCCCTTATAAACCAAAGCCATCTTGTTAATATCCCGTGTATGCAATGGATTTCTCTGCATTCAGATTATCTTAAGTTTTGTGTTTTCTCCATCACCCTCTAGGCTAACTTCACTTCTCTCCCACAGGCCACAGGGATCTCCTATCCCAATGACAAGGGTCTTTGTTTCTGTCCCAGAAGATCCTCATCTGCCCCTGCAAAAGCTGCAGTGTCAGAGACAAAAAGCCTAGCAAAAGTGTGTAGTCATGAAGACTAAAGACACCAGCAGAGAGGGACAAACATCTGGTCCATTAACCTAAAACTGGCTCAGTTTAGGATGTAGCTTTTGTTTTTAATGTGATTGAATTCTGTAGTTAAATTTATAGCCCAGGTCCCTAGGAAAGCAGAGAAAGTGATGTCCTTCTCCACTGTCAGGGTTCAGTCTGTCACCATCTGTGTGACAGAGGATCTCCATCTCTCTCAAAGCAGATCCAGAAACCTGTGCCCCAGGGCATATGTGTTGAGCTGTTGCTGAGAAGTCTGCAGCAAGAACCTTGAATGAGGCAGCACAACTTCGGGCTCCATTTGGCATTGCTCTTACATCCTAGAAGGACCTAAGATCCTTTGCAGGTGCTAGGACTTGGCTCTCTGTCATTACCAAGGCTATGTAGCACAGTACTGGGGTCATTGAAAGGCACCATGGAGACCTTGTTATATTGCTCTCTGCTTTCCAACCCCAGATTTGAAAAACTATCTGGGGCTCTGTTACTCCTTCACATGAGTCAAAGAGCTGGGATAGCAGCCACTGCCAGCCGTTCCCAGCTGACCTGAAAAGTTTTCCTCTGGATTCAGTTACAGACTTTTCCCTGTCTTGTAATCACATTTTTATCCTCATTTTGGTCAGTATATATTTCACAGTGCTCCTTTTATCCCTGCTGAGATGGTCTCAGTGTCCTCAAGCATATAAAACCACTGTTAGGTCATGTTGCTCATTCACATGGCTTCTCAGGAGATCTGTGTGGATTGGAACCCAAGGTTCACATTTTGATTCTCCATATATTTATTCTTTTGCTCCTAGGCTGGTATTTTGATTTTGATGTGGAAAGACGCTTGAGGAGTGTACACTTTCTGGAACCCCAGCAGGTTTACTGGAGTTCCTCCATAACAAGTTTGGTTACAAGTCCCGGCCTCCTGCTGTAGATGTTCTGATAGACTATGACCTAAGAAGGGTGACCTGGTGCCTGAAGGAAACAGACCTCCAGATAGTTCTACTCTTTTACAACCTAATTCAGGGAAGGGTTACCAGCCACCTTACAGTTATACTTCCTCCCCAAAGTGTCAGCCACCACACCCCGAGAAAGTTTGAAAGTTTGAGAGCTCTGCTCTCACGTTACTGGGATTGGATACTAATGTAGTTCTCCACACTCCTCTGTCCTGAGCTGGAAGAGCCTTTAGTGAGGCCATTAGTGGCCTTTTACCAAATGCTAGTAAAACTTCCATTCTTGAGAGTGGGTGTTCTAGATACTTATTTTACTCTGCTGGCTGTGAGCCCCACGGCACCTGTCGTTTCTACAGTGCTCTCGCTGACAGAGCATGGAGTGCAGCAGCACTCATTGAACAGGTGATTGCGCGTGCCTCCCCGATGCTGGAAGTTTGGTGGGAGTACCAGCTCTCTCTCCCTCACCGCTGTGTCTTCAGATTTTGAAACCGTGCCTTGCAATCAGTGGGTGCTCAGATATTCGCTGAATAAATAAATGGGCATGCAGGTAGGAACTGTGCCCTATTTGCCCTTCCTTGCCTTCTCCCTGGTTTTGACCCCCTAACTAGACCTGCATTATCTCATCTCTTTTAATGCCTTTCTTCCCATGCTGTTTCTGAAAAGCATTATAGTTTGGCTCAGGCTGTCATTTTTATTTGCCTACTGATCGCCAAGGACTGGAAGTAAAATAATCATTGCTGTATCCTTTCATTTTACTGAAGGCCCAGGGAGCCAAAGTGAGTTGCTCAAGCTTATAGAGCACATCTTATATGCCTACATGATTGCTACACCTCCCCTCTTCCTTGGCAGATTTACATCTTTGGTTGAATGTGGCCAGTAAATGTTATCCAGAAGCTTCTTTCTAATCTTTTCTATGTCCTAAGTCCTGGAGCCAGTTGGGGAGTAACCGTGTGTGCCCACCCCCACCCCCACCACCATTTCATTCTCTGATAATATAGTTACACTCAGTACAGCCAACTGTCTCCCAAGTTAACACTTCTCATTCCTAAGTAAAAATTAATTTCTCAGACCATTAGGAAGGAGCGTTCAGGCTTCAGTATGTGGCCACCCAGTGTCTGAGACTTTTGTCCCAGGTTAGTGTCCTTTCCATGCAGAAGGTCCTGATTTGGCCTTGACGTTTCAAGAACAGTGATTAAGGCCTGACTGAAGTAAGCTGTCAGCCAACCAGTCTTTACTGTTACCCCAAGGAAATAGTAATAGGTCCTGACTGGTTTATTGGAGTGAGAATGGTGATGGAATGAACAGATGGTACAGTGCAGAGTCACTTGACTGGGCATTCTGGAAGAGATGGAATCAGAATTAACATCATTTTAGTACCTGGATGACTGGGGAAATGAAAACACCATTAGCAGAGAGAGAGAGAAACAGACATGTAGGCAAGTGCAAGTTTAGAGAGAGAAGGTAAACTCAGCGTGGGACATAGAGAGCATCAAACATCCAGATTGTGTTTAGCAGGCAGTTGGAAATACGAAGCTAGAGGTCAGGGAAGAACTGTAGGGCAGAGTTGCAGACTAAAATGCAGAGGACTATCCATATCAAGCTAATGTTGAAGTCACAACATTGTTATTTGTGTAGAGTGAGAGATGAAGGGAGCCTTGAAACACATACCCATTTAAGGAAGGTATGAGAGAGAGGACTATAACTTAAAAAAGAGTTTAATGTTGGGCATATATGTCTTCTAAATAGGGGCAAAAGTGAGAGGTGGCACAGGCCAAGGGAAAGGACCCAGTGGGGTGGGGCAGAGTAAAAATGTAAGAAGTGTGGGGAAGTAATTTCTGGATCAAGGTGCAAGGGCTTTGAGCTTGAAGTACTTGAAGCACCCAGCTTCCGTGTAACAAGAGCGAAAAGTATGGAGTCATTTTAATGAGAAGGATGTTTAGGCAACTGTATCCCAAACAGAAAGCTATGTCCCTGCAAAAATGAGGAGGATGCAGAGGGACTGAGGGTGTGAGAGGGGTAGGAAGAATTTGAGATAGGAAGTGAACATCGTAGTGAATGTGGGATTCTCCTGCAGGTGAGTGCAAGGCTCGGGGAGCAGAGGGAGGGTCCCACCGAGACGCGGCAGCATACACTAAGAGGCCAGGCAGCCAGGTTTGGTGATTTTCTACTGAATATCAGCAGCTTGGGATGTGAAACAGGAATGATTGGTGGGAGGACAGTGAAAAGAAGGTGTTTGTCTACTAAGTGCAGTATCTGAGCAAGAAATTGAGGTCAGGGAGAAAGCTATATGAGGATCAAAAAGAAGTATGCAGTGAGAAAGGGAGGAGTTTAGGGGCTAGCAGGGGCAATGAGGACAAGGGGCGGATGTGCGGAAAGGTAAGGATGAAGTTAAGTTTGGTCTTGGGTGAAAATAGATCAATATAGTATGCTTTCTTCAGCCACTTACAAACCAGCAAATCACTGTATAAAAATTACTATTACTACCCTCCAGCTATAGTGTGGTTCCCTGTACTTACTAGTGCACGTTCTTCTCCCCATCGCCCTTAATTTCAGCTCCTTTTTTTCTCTTCCCATTTGGTTTGAACATCCTGAGATTTCCCACCCCCTCCTACTCTGAGATCAGCCTTCTAACTCCTTTCATTTTAGAATAGGTCAGTCAGTGATCCTCATCTTAGTGGCACCCTGGACTCTGCCTGAGCTTTAAAAAAAAAAAAAAAATAGGTCCCTGGGCCCCCCGTCCCAGAGACTCTGATTTAATTGGCCTGGGATTTGTTTTTTGAAGCTCCCCAGGTAATCTTCCCATGGGAGCAGTGACTCCCATTAATGTGTTGTCTGTATTGGGAACTACCTGATGAGCACAGGACTACTTCTCTAACCAAGACCGTATTACAAGCATGGGTAAGCATAAGGATTCTGGAGTTAGCTGCCTGGGTCCCCGTCTCAGCTCTGTGATTCCAGGCAAGCTCTGTATTACCTAAATCCTCAATTTCTTAATATGCTGGTGGGAAGAATCATAATCATGCCCACAAAAAAGGTTAAATCAGATAATGTAAGGTGCTCATTCACACCACACCTGGCACAAAGAAGTACTCAACAAATACTGGTCTTGTTAGTATTTGTATTGTGATTGCATTAGCATTTTTAATACGTTGCCTTTCCCTAGGACCACACAAGTTAAACTTAATTTCTTCACCACACTATTTATTTTGTATGTACACATTGCTTAATGAAGGAAAATTGTAGGCTACCTTGTTTTTAAATGTTTGGGAAAGCTTCATGATTGCAGTGATTGCATGTAGCAGGGCTTGGTGCTATAGTGAAAAATGGCAAGGGTTACTTTTCTAAATATTCAACTTAGTTTCCGTTTGCTTGGTAAGAAAGTAGCCAGAGAGTGACTCTGTCAGAAACCCGCAGATTTCGTTTCATAAAGGCTGAGTGTGGACCATGATTTTCCTACAATGTCAGGCTGGCAGGAGCCTGTCCAATAGTAGTTCGGTTATATCTTTCACTCTTTCTCAAGACTGTTTATGCAACATCTCTCTGCACTACTCATGCCATGTAATTGTTGTTTCAAGTGTTTTTTTAAATAATCAAACATAATCTGCCCCTTACACCTGTCATTCAGTCTGGTAGGTCCTTAGTTCTGGTAGCCCAACCTTTCTGATGAGATGCCTGCCCCCACCGCAAAATGATGGTTCCAGAGGTAAAAACTCTTGCTCAAAACACCATTAAACTTCTAATGACGTTATCTAACTTGCATTTACAAGTAGTGAAGTTTGTCCTCTTTGTGTTGTTATTTATGCAGCATTAACCTTTTTCTCCAGATCATTGAGACTGAAAATATGATGGACCGAATTGTGACTGGCTTGTCTGAGTCTAGTGTCAAGGTGCGGTTAGCTGCTGTCAGGTATGAGCTTTAAATGGTCTGAATAAAAATCCCCTGCCATGTGTTTAACCTGTTTCCTTTCTGGACCTTCACCAAGTAAGCACAGAATCCAGGTGTTACTCGAAAGTCTGCTCAGGTGAATTCAGTCTGTGACATTTTAAACAGAAGCTAGTCTAAAAAGCCCACGAAGATTTCTGGCAGTTGAATTAGTAATGTCTGTGGATATACTTGAAGTGGATGTTAGTAATTGTGAAATGCCAAGCAGTGTGTTTGAAAAGTACCAGTTTCAGCTTCCTGTGAGGCTAATTTTGATTATCCTTTGTAGATGTTTGCACAGTTTATCTAGATCTGTGCAGCAGCTTCGAACCAGTTTCCAGGATCACGCCGTGTGGAAACCGTTGATGAAGGTAAGGAAAGAAAAGGTCAGCATGTGGCACCCATTCCCACAGAGCCTTTAGAGAGGTCGAGGTAGCTGATTGACGGCATTCCGTGGTCTAGGAGTACGCGTGCTTTTTTCGTAGAATGTCTCGAACAGTTATTTCCCCAAGTCTCAGGATCTAAGCATCTTTATACCTGCAGAATGCGTTTCTGAGGTCAGCATCTCATGTGTGACAGGGATGTGCCTACCTGGTTTTCTTTTATTAAATAAACCTTTAGTTACTTACCTGAACTCCCTATGTGTTTAGTATTACACTTTGGACTTATATCCAGTCATCTTTGTAATTTTTAGTTATAAAGGAAGACGAATCAGCCATTTACAGATATAATCTGTTTTTAGTCGTTTGGCACTCCCTTGGTATTTTATAACACAGCTGTTGCCTCCTGCTTCTCTACTTCAAATTAACTTCTTTTGGTCTTAGGTCTTTTCTTGGGGCCGGGGGAGGTTGTTCGGGTCAATTAAATCTCAACTGAGACTCAGAATATGCATCAAGCTGCTGCTAATAGTATTATTCCTGATACATTACAGAACCACAGGTCAACTTGGCCTCTGGTCCATCCTTTTTTCTTTAAGTGACCATACACCTTGCATTCAATCAATAGAATTTTTTGTTTATTTTTTGGGGTTTTTTTTTTAGTACCTGCTAAGAAAGCCTCAGGGCACAGTAAGGCTACCACAACTTTTTACTTATACTATAGAGCTCTTGCCTTCAGCTTAAAGGATCAGGTTACAGTTGGAAGCATCAGTGGGTAGAAATAGTCTTGGGAGGCTTTAGGCAGCAAGACTGTGGAAAGAGAGAGGAGCAGCGTGAACAGAAACATTACATTAGGGTTTGTGCAGGAAGCATATGGGGGCCTCCGGGACTGTAGTGCAGGGTCGGGGTATGAGCACCGGTAGAGTCGGACGGTGCTGTCTTCAGTTGGTTGATTTTCCTGTTGCCACTCTTTCTTGCCTTTAGATCACACCTTGTTCATGGCAGCTTAATCTTGGTTTATTGATTCTGTCCATTCAAGATTTTTTTAAGTATTTCCTGTTTCCCTAAATAACTTTCAAATATTTCTTCCTTAATGGCTCAGCTCAGTACCCCTCTATCATGTGAATCAGAAGTGCAGTAACATGTGGTTTCTCACCCCTTTTACCTGGGCAAGGTTTGGTGAGCAATCTGGAGGGCTTTTGTGCAGTTGGGTACATGTGGGTGTACTTACTATCAAACTACTGCTTTGTTGTACATTTAAAGCATAGATAGCATTAAAAGCTGGGAAGTAGATCAGTAATTTATTTTAGATATTTCAGTTCATCTTCAAAGACTGTTTGCGTGTCTATTGATTTTTACCCTTTTTCGTTTCCATGTTTTTAAGTCTTGGTTATCAGACGACAGGAGAGTAGCCATTTGATTTCAATTAAAATTTTTGTCTGTGATCATTTTTTGTCAATATTTTGGTGAAACTCAATTTAGTCAAAGTTAGATGTCAGCTTCTGAGTTTCACATGTAGTATCTTATCTACACGGAGTAAATGCTTTTAAGAATTTCACAGACTCTTTTCTGCTTTAGTTTATCATTTAGTATTATCTAATTTGAAAATAAAACTTGATAAAAGCACATTCATTTCTATAAAACAATATTTTAAAAAGTGAATCATAGCAAGCAAAGCAGCTTTTTAAAGCCTCTTACCCACTCACGTATTTAAACCAGTGATTCGAAGTAGTGTGATTTTGGAAATGATTATTGCTCTTATTTTACAGAAATTCATTGCATACCCATTTTGTGCTGTGACAGTTGGTTGATACTGGCCAGGATAAATTAGGCCATAGGTGTATAGATTATTCCTTCAGAAGTTTAAATTTGTTAATAGCAAAGGAGATTGGCATGGCCACACACAGAATTTGAACAGTGTGGACAGTAATAAGGGTCCTAAGAGAGGCCACAGACAGTGACAGTGGTTGCTCAGAGGAGGATAGAATGACTTCTGCCTGGGAGGGCTCCAAGGAGGCTTCTGGAAGGAGATGGCCGTACCGCATGGGTACGGGGTGCACTGGAGAGATGTAGGAAGGTCATGGAAAGGCAAGGAACGGTGACCAGGGTATTAGAGGGGGTGGTGGCACACACAGAGATCAGCATAATATATGAGATTTGATCTTTATCAACCAGCTAACAGTTCACAGGAAACTTAAAACAGTATCTTAGAACTGCTTCTGTTTTATAATTCTTGCTTATTCTTAACTTGAAAACTTCAGATTTGATTTGGCTGAAGAAGCTTAATATGTGTTTAACTCTAATTTTTTTTTTGTAATTCTCCACTTCCAATTTGCATAGCTAGAGCTCCTAGGACTGGTTTGGGATCACAAGCCTTATCCAGATCTGATCCCAAATCCAAAGGATGTAGGTGGAATGGTTATTGCATATAAGTGGTACTGTTTATGAAGCCCTCTGTCTTAGAATCTAGAAAGAACAGGCTTTGATTAAAGCTAATGGCAGCTAACATTTGTCATCATGCTGTGCTGTCTTCTCAGTTCAGTGTGAGTCTGTGGCATTTACTTTACTCATTGCCTGCCACATGCCTGGTATTGTGCCTGGTGACAGCACAAACTATGGCAATAAATTACCTTTCTAAAAAACCTTACTGATACAGCCAGTACTGTGAATGAAAACATTCTAAAATCTTTTCATTTATTAATTCTCACAACAACCTTATGAAGCACGTACAATTATTATCCCCATTTGATAGCCAAGGAGTTCATATACCTCTTCAGTGGCTGAGCTGAAATTGGCACTCAGGTAGTCTGTGTTCTTATCTTTTGTGCCATGATGCATCCCTTATTCTCTCTATCACATTTTATCCTGATAGTTCTGTCAAGGAAGTGTTGTTTAATTCAACTCAAAAGCGCAGAGAGGTTAGGAAATGTGCTCTCGTGCACACATCTCATAAGCGGGGGGGTAAGAGTTGGAACCAGACTAAGTGATTCCAGTCCCCAGGACCAGCTCTCCGCATTTACCCTGCCTGTACAGCAGCTTGTTCCACCCATGCTCCTGGTCAGATAAGTCTTTCTAGGGACACTTTGGAAAGTGCTGGGCTCTTGGACAATTTTGTGGTTTCATAATCGGCCTGATTTGTTACAGTAGAATGAGCTAACTTTCCCTAAAGCAGTCCTATGGTTTTCAAACTTTTTACATAGGGCACCGCTATCTGACTTGTGTCTGTCTGCTTGTCTGTGCAACAACCCCTACCCTGGCGGTGGAGCTGTAGCTTATCCAGCAAGATAGATGTGAGGGACATAATTACAGCACTAGGTAAAGGCTCACACTATGTCCAGTGGGTCTTTCCTAACCAGCTTTCTAATATGGGAAATCAGGTTGAAAGATAAATTGGGCTTTTCTTCCTCATTTATTCTTAAGATCTCACCTCCATGTCTCCAAGCCAGTAATAGTGTCCCCTTTTTTTTAATTCCCCAGGTTTTACAAAATGCACCAGATGAAATCCTAGTCGTAGCATCGTCCATGCTATGTAATCTTCTTCTTGAATTTTCTCCAAGCAAAGAGGTTAGTACTGATTTTCTCTTCCTAGACCTTGCTCGGTCCTACCAAGACAGACCTTAGTCAAATAATCTTCACAGTAGTTGACATTGAAATTTGACGATTTGTTTTAAAAACTACTTCTGAGTTGTTTGATGCTGCAAGGAGGAGGGCCGTAAAACAAATCATTTTTAAATATGGTTATTATTTTGTTATACCTTTTATTCTGCCTGGCATATTCAGATTATTTTTAAAATACTGTCATTTACAGTAACTCTAAACTGCCTGCAACTGCAAATGTAAGAAATAATTACAAAAATAATAGGCTGCTTTCAAATTACACTTAGTAAAGAGTAAAATAAGACTCAATTTTGTAAACCAGGATTATAAGTAATTTCAAGGAGATAGCTGCTCGCATCAGAAAATAATCTTTTTAATGTTTAGTGTTATGGTAGTTGTTTGGAGAAGGATTAAATGTGAAGATATTTTTCCCTTGTTTATGCATTTTTAAGTTATTTGCGTGTGTATTATTCTAACAGGGAAAATTAAAATCAACTTTAATAAAGGAAGGAGGAAACCTTACAGAGTTAATTTTATCATGTTGAAGTTTCTCTGGTGTGCCAGTTGTGAACTGAGGTTTAGACATTGTCCTTACTGTGCACCGAGCAGTCCCATTTTTGTTGGACTTCTTTTCTGCATTGTAATACCTACGGACTTCTGACTGGTAATTGGGAAGGCATTAGTAATGGGTGGAGGTTCAGAGACAGCCGTTCAACAGGCAATAGTAATCTCGGAACAGAAGGGGAGAGACTGATTATTCTGAAGGAGACAAAGGCGAGATAAGATGCCAGCGCTTCCATCAGCTCTTCTCTGCCTTGGTGGTGGGGATCTTGGTCTGGTGACAGTGGGGTGTCGTCAGTGTGACACCGTTAGTCATCCTGCATAGCTGTCCTGATGCCTTAGATCCACCTTCAGAATAGTTGGGGTCTAGTTATGAAGTGAGGTAGATGAATGCAGATATAGGATCATTAATAGAATTGGTTTTTCATATTAAAAATAAGCTAGCTTATAGTTAGCAGTACTGTATTGTATATTTGAAAGTTGTTAAGAGACTAGATCTTAAAAGTTCTTATCACAAGGGACAAAATTGTAGCTATGTGTGATAATGAGTTTTAACTAGACTTATTCTGGTGATCACTTTGCAATACATACTTATATTGAGTAATGTTTTACACCTGAAACTAACATAATACTTTATGTCAGTTATATTTCAATAAATAATTAAATAAACTGGATTTTGAACTGGAAGGTAAGGAAGTGCTGTAAGAGCATTATTGGGTCAGGTGACTTAATTGGAATATGGACTGTAGATTCCATAAAAGTATTAATGTTAACTTCTCTGAATTTGGTAATTGTTCTGTGGTTAGCTAATAGTCTTGTTCTTAGGAAATACACATTGAAGTAGTAAGGGTAAAGGGGCATGATGTATTCACTCTACTTTCAGGTGGTTCAGAAAAGATAAAAAAGGCAAATATACTGACAGCTTTAAGAGGGGAGAGGGAGCTGCCGCCCACCCCTAGCCAAGAGGAGGAGGTGGAGGAGGAGGCGGCTCAGGGAGAACGAGCAGCGAGCTGGAGCGGGGAGCGTGAGTGAAGGAGCCCAGCCGCTTGCCTGCCCGCTGCCGCCTCCCCTTCCACCATGTCGGCGCCAGCGGCCAAAGTCAGTAAAAAGGAGCTCAACTCCAACCACGACGGGGCCAACGAGACCTCAGAAAAAGAACAGCAAGAAGCAATTGAACATATTGATGAAGTACAAAATGAAATAGACAGACTTAATGAACAAGCCAGTGAGGAGATTTTGAAAGTAGAACAGAAATATAACAAACTCCGCCAACCATTTTTTCAGAAGAGGTCAGAATTGATCGCCAAAATCCCAAATTTTGGGGTAACATTTGTCAACCATCCACAAGTGTCTGCACTGCCTGGGGAAGAGGATGAAGAGGCACTGCATTATTTGACAAGAGTCGAAGTGACAGAGTTTGAAGATATTAAATCAGGTTACAGAATAGATTTTTATTTTGATGAAAATCCTTACTTCGAAAATAAAGTTCTCTCCAAAGAATTTCATCTCAATGAGAGTGGCGATCCATCTTTGAAGACCACTGAAATCAAATGGAAATCTGGAAAGGATTTGACGAAACGTTCGAGTCAAACGCAGAATAAAGCCAGCAGGAAGAGGCAGCATGAGGAACTGGAGAGCCTTTTCACTTGGTTTACTGACCATTCTGATGCAGGTGCGGATGAGTTAGGAGAAGTCATCAAAGATGATATTTGGTCAAATCCATTACAGTACTACTTGGTTCCTGATATGGATGACGAAGAAGGGGAAGGGGAAGAAGATGATGATGATGATGAAGAGGAAGAAGGGTTGGAAGATATTGATGAAGAAGGGGATGAGGATGAAGGTGAAGAAGATGAAGATGATGAGGGGGAGGAAGGAGAGGAAGATGAAGGAGAAGATGACTAATGGAACACTGACGGATTCCAACCTTTTTTAATTTTCTCCAGTCCCTGGGAGCAAGTTGCCGTCTTTTTTTTTTTTTCCTCCCCCCTCTTGTGCTCAGTCTCCCTGTTTTTGAGGTCTCTTTTCTCTCCTTTACACCATGGTTCTCACCTGATTTGGGGGGCTGTACCTTGAGCAGAATACAGTGGGAAAAGAATCTCTGCCCCTTTCTGTTCCAAATTCATTTTTATCCCTTCCTATCTTGACAAAAACTTTATGGAATCAA
>CM052544.1:30799302-30840113 GCA_028533065.1 Trachops cirrhosus
TCCTTGCAATTTAAGATGACACTTTTAAAATAAAATTCTCTCCTAATGATGACTTGAGCCCTGCCACTCAATGGGAGAATCAGCAGAACCTTGTAGGATCTTATTCGGAATTGACATTTCTCTATTGTAATTTTGTTCCTGTTTATTTTTAAATTTTCTTTTTGTTTCACTGGAAAGGAAGATGATGCTCAGTTTTAAATGTTAAAAGTGTACAAGTTGCTTTGTTACAATAAAACTAAATGTGTACACAAAAAAAAAAAAAAAGAGGAGAGGGAGGTGGGGACTGATTGAAAGAAGGTGAAGGGATTAGTCAGAGAACATATATGAAGGACCCATGGACATGGACGACCGTGAGGGTACTGGTTATGGAAGTGGGGGGTGGAGGGGTGAAGGAGGAAAACGTGGAACAACTGTAATAGCATAAATAATAAAACATCTGAAAAAGCAAAAGTGCAAATATAGGTTTATAGAATGAAAGAGATAATAAATAAGCAAAATGATATGGCAAAATATTAAAAATAGGTTAATCTGGGAAAAGAATGTATGTAAGTAAGAAATAACACAATTTGTACAAGTAGAGGAATGTGTATCCTTTGAAAATGTCATCGTGAAAAGCACTGCTCTGTTTCTTGGTATGTAAGTCTCTATTGTTTAAGACATTTTCTAGAATCCACTTGACAAATGGCCCTTTAAGCATTCATTGGTGATGCAAATCAGTCCTCTAGGATTTGAACTTTTATAAAATTAACAAAACTCATTTTCAGCTAAGTGTCATAAATGAAGTGATCAGGCTAAAGCATGCTATTTTAGGTGTAAAACATGGTATGCCTGTAAGTGTAAGACTGTTCTGCTTATATTATTGAGCAGTAGTCCTGAAAGTAGCTCTAAAAGGCGAATTCTGTTTGGAGTAAGATTGACAATTTGGAAGGAAGATGGGTTATCTTAAGTTCCATTCTAAATCAGCCTACTGCTTCATAGTCCCAGCTTGTAAACAACTCGTGACCTAGTGAGATAACATGCCTACACAAAGCAGGAGCGTTGGGCTCTCAGAAGATGGTGAGAAGGAGAGTGTGGAACTGGATCATGGACTCATACAGAGTATGTGTAGAATGTACAGATGATTAGGCTATCTCCTGGGTCTCTCAGGACTATCAGAAAAGTGGGGAGTGACAAGGAATATTTATTTATATTTTTAGATTTGAGAGAGTATAACTGTCTTTGCCCTTCTCGAGGTGATTTTTATGGCCACCTCACTCCCTGCCCTGTGAAAGTTGCTTGGATTTGGGTAAGAGTGGGAACAAAATCATAAGCAGAGTGCCACAGTATATGTACATTTAGTTTGCAAGCCTGAATTAAAGCTGTGTTGTTGTGTTTTTGTGTTTGTTTTTTCCCTTGCCAATGGCAGCCAATTTTAGAATCAGGAGCTGTAGAGCTGCTTTGTGGACTAACCCAAAGTGAAAACCCTGCTTTACGAGTGAATGGAATTTGGGCTCTTATGGTATGTTCCACTCTTTTATATATGTCATCATTTACAAAGAGATTAGAGCTTTTTCAAAGGTAAAACTAAAGAACGTGTTATTTGAAACATCTGGGTTTTTTTAAATCTTGCTATTTTAGTCCAGCTTTCTAATGACCTAGGACCTAGAAGACTCCATATTCAGCTTTCAGATTCAAATAGAAGCAACTTACATGGCCACTCTGTGCCTCTGTTCTCCTATTTATTATTAAGGAAAGTGGACAGATGGTTGAACTTGATGTACCTAATTTTGGAAAGCAGGTTTTCCTCATCATGAATGTACTGATATATGTATAGGACTACCTACTTTACAAAGCACTTTTGTGTCTCCTTTGCTTTTTTAAAATTTTATTTTTAAATTACAGTTTACATTTAATATTATTTTGTATTAGTTTCAGGTATATAGAATAATGGTTAGATAACCATATACTTTACATAGTGATCCCACTCCCCACCCCCGATATTTCAAGTACCCACCTGGCACCTTACATAGTTATTACAATGTTATTGACTGTATGTCTGTATTGACTGTACCCCCGTGACTATTTTGTATGTGTCTCCTTTGCTTTTTATAGCAACTTTGTGAAATAAGCTAGGGAGTATGTATATTTTACAGGTAAGTAAACTAAGGCACAGAGTAATTGAATAACTTGTCCATGGTGCATATGCAGAATTGGTGCATAAACTGTTTCTAGGAAATGATTTATAATCAAAATTTTTTAAATTTATAACTATGAAGCCAAAGAACCATTTATCCTTAAAATTAATAAAGTAAACTTCATTGAAATTGAAATCTTACATAGATTTTTTAAAACACAATTATAGTAATTACAATTTAACTACTATGTACCAGACACTAGGCAGGTGTTTTATACTTCTAATTCTTACTCTAAGTTACACCGGTATGTATCCACCTTACAGCAAGGACACTGGGACGCAGGCAGGGTAAGTGAGTTGTCCAAGACCTGAGAGCTAATCTGTGTTGGAAATGGGCTTGAACCTGTCCCGGGCCCATACTCTTCTCCCTGTTCCAGCTTATATCTGCTGTCTTTTCACTTTGGGATGGAAAAAAAAATCATCTTAAGAAAGTACTGAATCCAGTAGCTTTACACTTATTTTTTTCCTTAACTTTGCACCAGCTTTTAGCACTTTTCCTTGTTGAAACTCCTTCCTAGGACTTAATTTCTTTTCTACCTAGCTTCCTCTTTAACAACCTTCTCAGGGGACATTCCCCAAAATTTCAGTTCCCGGTTTCCAGTTCCCTTTACACTTCAGTTTCAGGGACTTCATCCACTCTCATGGTTCCAACTTCCACCAATAGATGAGGTAGCCAGACATGATGCCCTGTTCCCAGTTCTATCACTCAACCTATGAGACTACATTTGAGGGCTCCCCGATGTGTAGTTTTAGTGTTGAAAATTGAATTTATCATCCCATTCCTCAAATCCACATCAACTATTCTTATTCTCATCAATGTCCATATCACCAGCCACTGTGTTCTCTCTCCACTTAGTGTAAAACCTCGGAATCATCTTTGGCCTGGTCTCTTGACTTTTTGCCCAGTACTGTTCTTACTCTTCCATGCCACTTTGCATCATTTGGTTTCTTGATCTTTCATACATCTTAACTCCTTAATTAAAAATAAGTTCCTGGAGAGCAGTAACCACATGCTATAATAAGTCTCTAGTTTACAAGAGATTTTTGTTGATTTATGACTTATTTGGAATATACCACTTTTTTTTCCTTCAGACATGCAATTATAACTTCAGGTGAAGCTGAGATCATTCATAATGTGTCCAGAAAGGAGAAAATAGCTACTGGCCATCTGGGGTTGCTGGTGGGTTGCTTGGATACAGCCCCTGCCTTCTGTG
Organism: Trachops cirrhosus; assembly: GCA_028533065.1. Taxonomy (NCBI): domain Eukaryota; kingdom Metazoa; phylum Chordata; class Mammalia; order Chiroptera; family Phyllostomidae; genus Trachops; species Trachops cirrhosus. The sequence continues at coordinate 30,802,690 of CM052544.1, forward strand.
TGACATGGCCCAGCTGTGTCAACACCCAGCACAGGATTGTGAACACAACAGGTGTTTCATGCCAGTGAAGTTAACAAAACCCACCACTTACTTTCTTCCATAATAAACCTTAACTTTAAGTCATTATCAAAATGCACAGCACAGTATACTTAGTTGTTAATGGTCATTTTGTTATTAAAGTACACAGAAGGCAACTTGGTTAACCATAAGGGTAATCTCAAAAGTAATAATGGATTTTGAATTTATTTGAGAAATCTTAAGACACTCCAATGTCAGTGTCAGGAAGCAATCATATTCCTAATAAAGGAATATATACAGAAGTGACCTTTGTTTTTCCCTTGACAGACAGAATTATAGATAATTAAAAGGAATCAGAAAAATAATGTGACTTATACTTAAGGGTTTTTTGCAGATCCTATTAGTACTTTGAAAATAATCAGCATTACTATTAAAGTATAATTTAATAAAGCAAATGTAAATATGATTCTTGAAATTTCTTTAACCTTTTCAGAATATGGCATTTCAGGCTGAACAAAAAATAAAAGCAGATATTTTACGAAGCTTGAGTACTGAACAGCTATTCCGGTTGTTATCAGATTCAGATTTGAATGTGCTGATGAAGACACTGGGACTTCTTAGAAATCTCCTCTCAACTCGGCCTGTAAGTAAAATTGCTGAGGTTTCCAGATTAGCTACCCCTGCATATGCATTGTGAAACATTGCCCTCCCTTTCCTCTCCAAGTGTGTTCGGAAAACTCCTTCCCAGAGAGGCAAGGACGTGATGTCTAGGCCTGTCACCCTCAGTGGTGTTCTAGGAGCTGCTTCACCAAAGCGCCGCCTGACCCTTCATTCCTGCACTGCCTGTCCTGTCTCCTTCCCCTTCCTCCTCACTGCATAGGAGCCTGTCTCAATTCATTACTTTATTCTTACCTGGTTTGCTGGCCATGGAGGGTTCTCTTACGGCCTAATCAGTTATCTCTGAGGCCTCTGATTCTTTCACTTTAGAGAATCCCCCTCAGTGCCATTCCGTAGACATACATCCCCTGCCCCCCACACACACCCCAGCCCACATGTACTGGACTGACCTCGGAAGGTGTCGTTGTGGAGGACAGTGGGTGTATGGAGGAGCAGGGGAAGCCGAGCCTTGCTCTGGGGTTCCTCTCATTGTTCTCTAATGGGCCCTGAGCAACATTGTCAGTGGCCATTCATATAGATGAAAAACACAAGTGGTCCCTTCTCTGTGCCTCATTTATTGTTGCTTTTATTCAATTTATTTAAACTAAAAGTAAAAAGAAAAAAAAGCAGTTCACCCATTTCTCCCACCCCACCCCCTACCCCTCACCTCTGACAACCACAAAACTGTATCTGTATCCATGAGCTTAATTTTCTAATTTCTATAAAAATATTTGTATATGTTATTATGTATTATTATTTATATATCACTTGTTTTTTGAGTCATCTTTGTACATTTATGCCCCAGATAGCAAGTGTAACTATACCATATTGTCCATGTCTGTGGCTTCCCTCATCTCCTTCACCATTTTTATGTGCCTGTTTTCTTTAATATGCTTGGGCTGGAGGATCCCATGTGATTGTAATTCTATGTTCTATCAAGAGAAGTCTATGCTGTCTTCATCTTCGAGTCATCAAAAAAAATTCTGAAGGCAAAATACAGCTTTAAAATGTAATATACACTGTTCTTTGATATCTGGTTCTGTATGCTATGGTGTTCTCTTTGAAGTAGCTGTGTATTTAGAAGCCTTCTGTTATATCCTGTGGTTTGTTCCTTTGTTCCCCAGATGGTAATTGTGGATTTCCCATTGTTTTGCAGCATATAGATAAAATAATGAGTACTCATGGAAAGCAGATTATGCAAGCCGTCACTCTTATTCTGGAAGGAGAACATAACATTGAAGTCAAAGAACAGGTACGTGTTCCCCTTTTTTGAGGAATATCTCCTGATTATACCAAGAAAGGTTTTCTACCACCCTTTAAACTCTCTTTAAGAATTCTTCCCTCTGAAACAGAGAACATGACCAGAGCTTATAGTTTCACCCTCCGTGTCAGGTACTGTACACGCTGTCTCTGTCTCCACAGGGACAGCCGCCTCAGTCATTCTAGAGTGAATCCTTTCTTTAGGGTTCACCATTTCGAGCCCTCTCTGCCACCGTGCTCCGACCTGAAATTCCTGCAGCTCCCTGATAAAATAATCCCTTATGCTGAAAAAAGTTTTTGTTTCTTTATTCTTATACGTTTCTGTTCTTTATTTGTATCCCTTACCCCTACTTTTTATTGAATTTCTGTAGGGCAGGTTTAGGGTAGGCAAAAAAACAAACAAACAAAAAACAGAAGCTGTGTGTTCGTGAGAGGACATTGTGGGAAATACTTTTCTGTAATTTCTTGGAATTTATTATAAGACTTTTAACATAGTATGTATTTTATTTTATAATTTTAAAAATCACCTGCATACTTAAAATTTTAACACAAGATCTGAGGTAAAGATAATGCTCAACTAGCTAGCATCGGTATTGGCTATAGGCGTGTTCACTTTCAAAATCCATTGAGCCGTACACTTACACGTATGGAGGAAACGTGCCAGGTTTATCAGTTCTGGAGTTAGAGTCACTCAGCAGGCTTTAGAAGAACAACCCAGAAAGTTAGAGTGTTTAGGACTTAGGAGCTGAGATTGAATTTGTGAGCAAAAACAGGTGATACATTTGACAAAGTTGTTTAGAGGCAGATACTTTAGATGATTTCTCTTAAAATTCAATAACAACTGCTTTTTGGTGAATAAAAATTTAACACAGAAAAAGTACAATTTCATAAGCATCACTGAAATTAAGTCGATTGAGATTTATTACTGGAATACAACAATGAGGTACACACATTGTTCAAAAGAACTTTTCTACTTGGAGAGCATAGGAATGAATATCGTGTATTAAAGACAGCTCACCTAAATAGAATTCCACTAACTTGAAAAGTGAAGCAGGGTGAGGCAAGATTTGGGTGAGTTCAAAAGAAAAGACCAGCAACATCAACAGTAATGTATTTTGGCAGAACACAAATAATATGCTTATAGATTTTGGTGATGATTTGAAAGTAGGCAGCTGTAGAAGGCTTAAACTGTCTGATTGTTAGCTGGAAGTTTAATTCCTCCCAAAAGCATCTGATAAATTTTGTTTTCTTCTTTATTAAGGTATGTTGATTAAAAGTTAGCTGCATGTATTTAAAATGTAGAATGTGATAAGTTGACATGCACATACTGTGAAATGACCATTGCCTTTAGATCAGGGACAGGATAGTTCTTACCAACCCTATTCAGCATGGTGCAGGAATTCCTACCAAGCACGGTAAGGAAAAAGGGAAAAGTAAAGAAAAGGCATACAGGTTGGAAAGAAGGAAAACTATTCCCGGAGACATGAATTCTATGTGGAAAATACTGTGGACTCATCAAAAAAGCTAGAGCTAGAGTTAAGCAGCGCCACAATATATTGTAGAAGAATCGACTGTATTTTTAGATAGTAGCAGTGAACAAGTAGAAATTGGAATTTTAAAAACAGTACCATTTACAGGATCTCAGAAAAAAATAAAATACTTACGTGGAAATCTCTCAAAACAGGTGCAGGATCTATGTTGAAAACCCAGGACCCAAATAAATGGAGAGGTATATACTATGTTGAAATGTCAGTTTTCCCCAAGTTGTTTATAGGTTCAATACAGTCCTAATCAAAATCCCAGCATGACTTTTGGTCAATATGAACACAGGTGTAAATATCTGAAACCTCTGTCTTTAGATATAGATTGTAAAACCTCTTGGAAAGGCAAGGGAACTAAAATAGCCAAAACAATTTTGGGGGGGAGAAAAAGAACAAGGTTGGAGGATTCACAATACCTGCTTTCAAGACTTAACTATAAAAGTAATGCAGTCATGGCAGTGTGCTGTTAGCAAAAGGATAGCACATGCAGGTAAATAGAATAGAATAGAGTCTAGAAATAGATTCACACCTATATGGCCAGTTTATTAATAAAGATGCAAAGGCAGTCCAGTGGAGAAAAATGGTCTGTTCAACAAGTGGTGCTGTAGGGAAGTGGGGGCAGGTGGAAGGAGGGTAAAGGGGAGATAAATGGTGACAGAAGGAGACTTGACTTTGGGTGATGAACACACAATACAGTATACAGATGACGTATGATAGAACAGTATACCTGAAACCTATATAATAGTATTAACCAATGTCATCCCAATAAATTCAATAAAATTGTTTAAAAAAACACAAATGGCATGGTACCAATTGCCAAAAAAAGTAACTTTGAACTCAATTTTATACTTTAGACAAAAATTAACTCAAAATGAATCATAGACCTAACGTAAAAGGTAAAACTATAAACTTGTAGAAAGAAATGCAGGAGAAAATCTTGGAGATCTTAGAATAGGCAAAGAGTTCTTAGATATAACACTAAAAACATCATCTCGTAAAGGCAAATGGACTTCATCAAAGTTTAAAACTTCTGCTGTGTGGAAGGCACTGTTAAGGGAATGAAATGACAAGCCCTCCACTGGAAGATCATTTACCTGATCAGTGGCTTGTGTTCAGAATATATAAAGAACTCTGAAAACTCAGCAATAGAGAAGACAGTCTACCAAACAAAAACTGAGCGAAAGATATGAACAGACACTCCCAGTGAAATTTCTCTACACATCACTTGGAATGGCTGTAATTTTTAAAACAACAGACAACACAAGTACTAGCAAGGATGAGGACATCTGATGGGAATGCAAAATGATACATTTTGGAAAATAGTTTGGCACTTTCTTATAAGGTTAAGCATATACTTACTAGACAGCCCAGCAGTCCCATCCCTAGACATTTATTCATGCAAAATGAAAATCTATGTTCACACAAAAACCTGTATGTAAAAATTTATAGCAACTTTATTTGTAATTACCAAAAACTAGAAACAAACCAAACATCCCTCCACCGGGTAACAACTAAACAGACTGGTACGTCCACATAATGGAATACCAGTTAGCAATAAGAATGGACAGATGCTGATATGGGTTTCCAGGGCTTGAAGGTAGGGGAAGAATTTGACTGTCTAGGGACAGCACACGAAAATTGAGGGGAGAGAAGAGATGGAAGTGCTGTGTATGATGAATGCAGAGTGTAGTGGTCGTTATAAGACTCCATGCATTTTTCAAGTAAAACTAACACTGAAAGAGTGAATTTTACTATATTTAATAATTGTATATTGATTTTTACCAAAAAAAAATCCTTTTGGGATTGTAGTTGAATTGAATTTGTAGATCAGTTGGAGGAGAAGTGGTGTATCTTAGTATTGAGTCTTCCAATTTGTGAATACAGTGTCCTACCAATTTAAGTTTTCTTTAGTTCTTCTTAGCAGTGATTCAGAACCATCTGCATAATGATTTTGTAGTTTTCAGTATATAGGTATTACACTTCTTTTGTCAAATTACTCCTCAGTATACCTATATTTGATGCTATTGTAAGTGGTATTTTTAAAAAATTTATTTCCAATCACCCATTGCTGGTATATAGAAGTACAGCTTTCGTATATTGACCTTACTAAACTCACTTTTCAGTTTTGTTGTGGATTACTTAGAATTTTTTTACAAATGATGTCATGTGAATAAAGACAATTTTACTTACTACTTACAATCTATATGCTATTGCATCGTTTCTCTTGTGTTATTGCTCTAGTACAGCTTCTATACAATGAAAGTGGACATGTTTGCCTTATTCCCAAAGGTAAAAGGAAAGGCATTCAGTCTTTTATCATTAAATATGTAAGGTGTGATCTTTCATACCTTTATTAGGTAGAAGAAATTCCTTTCTCTTCCTAATTACTCATGAGAATTTATATCATGAGTGGATCTTGGATTTTTTTTAGTCAATTACTTTTTCATCATCTATTGATATGTTTTTGTTTTGTTTTAGTTTGAATAATATGGCAAATTCTACTTACGGGGTTTTAGCTGTTAAACTAATCTTGCATAACCTTCACTTGGTCATTATGTTTCATCCCTTACATATATTGTAGGATTCAATTTACTGAAATATGGTAAGGAATGGTTCACATCTCTGTTCATGACAAAGTTTTCTTGTGATGTCTTTGTCTGGTTTTGATAACCAGATAACATCTGGTTTTGATGGGGTAATGGTTGTCTCTGGGATAAGGTAGAGATGCTCCTTCTTCAATTTTCTGCAAGAATTTGTGAAAAATTGCTATTCTTTCTATTTTAAATGTTGGTAAAATATACTAGTGAAGCCATCTGGACCTAGCATTTCTTTTGTGGAAAGGTATTCACCTGCAAATTCTGTTTCTTTATAGTATAGGACTATCCAGGTTATCTATTTCTTCTTGGGTAAGCTTGAGTATTATGTGTCTTTGAAGACATTTGTCCATTTCATCTGCATTTTAAAATTTGTTAACATAAAATTGTTTGTAATATTCTCTTAACTATCTTTGTAAAGTTTGTAGTATTCTTTGCAGTGTCTCCTCTTTTTTTCTTTATTTGGTGATTCCTTTTTTCATGATCAGTCTGACTAGAGGTTTATCAGTTTATCAATCTTCTCAAAGAAGCAGCTTTTGGTTTCGTTGATTTTTCTTTTCTCCCCTGTTATTCTTCTATTCTCTCTTTCAGGGGTTGGCAAACTGTTTCTACAAAGAGCAAGATAGGTATTTTAAGTTTTGCAGGCTATTCAGTCTCTGTAGCAACTGTTCAGCTGGTCTGGCCTGAAAGCAGCTATAACCAATATGTAAGCAAGTAGACGTGGCTATCTTCCAATAAAATTTTATTTACAAAAACAGGCAATAGGTTGGATTTGACCCACAGGCCATAGTTTGTCAATTCATACTTTGTATCTTTGATTTTTAGTTGTTCATGTGTGTGTGTGTGTGTATAGCTTTTATCTCTGCTCTCTATATCATGTAAAACTGGCTTGGCCTACAAACTAATGGATCTCTTTAAGATTTGATTTATCTCCATAGGAATATTTACAATAGGGGTTATGTGGGCTTCAAAGCTGAACTGTAGGTCACTCTGCCATGCTAAACAAGCCTGAGGATGCGTGGGTATATTTTAACACTCCAAGAAGGGGAATCACTCACTTATCTTGTTGACCCGGCCTATTCTGAGGAATATGTTCATAAGTCCCCCCTTATATTCTGTCTTACTGGGTAAGAGTGGGGTAGTTCTAAACGGTGTTTGTCATTCATTTTTCCTCTTCCTAGGAATACCTAAGTTATGAAGCCCTTAAAATTCTTGTCCGTGGTTAGAGTCATTTCTATTATTCCCTCTTAGGAACTCTGGCCAACTCATAGGACTGAGTCTTTCTGATGAGGAATAGGTGGAAAACTGAGAACAGGAGAGAAAGTACCTATGATCCTTCCATATGCTGCCCCTCCCACCTCTCAGCCAGGCTTTCCTTCTGTTCCCATCACTTGGCTTCACTCTCTGCAGTTTGGTTTTGTGTTAATAAAGCCAACACAAAGCCTGGTAGCACATCACTGATGAGGATGGGCTCACTACCACTGAGTATCATTCTGCTGGCTTTTTCTTGGAAGGTGGGATTATTGTAAAGCTTCCTTTTCTGGGCCTTTCTATAATCACATGAAGAAAGAGAAGAAGTAGAAGACTCTTTATTTTGCCCTCATCACTGAGGCCGATGGTGCCAGAGGTGGACTGCAAGAATGTTAGGACATAGGCTGGGAAGGAGGAAGAGAGGAATGGATACTCACTGTATGCAATGACCCATCGGGGTTAGAATGTAGGATGAGCAACCTTCAGTTACATGAGTCTGATGTCATCTTGAACTTTGACCCCTTAAAAACAGTTGACTGTCAGCTCCTTTTCAAACTAATTACTTCTGTGAATTCCATTTGTTATGCCCATGTTTGTCCCCTCATAGGATTGTTCCCACAAGAGACTCACCAAAAGTGCATACCCATTATTATTAATTCTCTTAGGCATAACGATAACATTTTAGTATGTAGGAAAATGTCATTATTCTTAGTATATTCTAAAATACTTGGAGATTAAGTATCATGATAATTTTCAACTTTCTTTGAAATGCTTCAGAAAAAAGAAGTAAAAAAATAAGCACTTCCACAAACAAATACATGCATGCACACACCCATACTCTTTAGAACAAATATGGTGCAGTGTTTATGATGTTGAATCTAGGTGGTAATATATGGATAGGTGTTCATTGTACTATTGTTCTTATAACTTTCAAAATTTAGTAATTTTTAATAATAAAAAGTTAGGGAAGAAAATAGGCCCAACCTGTTTATTCCCCTTACTGCTTCATCTGTCCTGAGAAAGTCAAGGGTGTTGTGCCTGCCAAGACTTCTGACAGACTCACCAGGTACCAGATCACTTGGACATCTGGCATTTTCTCCAGGTCATCTCTCTCCCACTTCTGGGGCATGTCAAGGTCTCTTTGTTATGATTTGTTTGCCTCTGAGGGTGTCTTCCTCTAGTACCAATGTGGTGGTTGTCCTCAAGATGTGCATCCTGTCAGCTTGCACAGGCTCCGGTCTCCGTGTCAGGCCCACTCTCAGAGGAAGAGACTGGCCGCATTAGCTGTCCTTCCACTCTCGCAGCCAGACCCTCAGGAGGCAGGATTAAAGTACAGGTGCAGGACTGCGGTAGGGATGCTGAGCCAGCACTGGCCTTAGCAATTGAACAGACTTTACTGAGCACCTACAATGTGCAGGCACTCCCCAGGGCATCAAGACGAGGCAGGAATAAGACACATGCCCTAACTCTGAAGCCTTCACACAATTACATTTCACTGTGGTGTGACTGAGATAAAAACAGACCCAAGAGAGCACAAAGTAAGCACGCTTGCTTGAACTGCAAGTCAGGGAAGCTTCTCGGAGGGAGTGACACTGAGTCCAGGAGCAGCGTCAATCAGGAATCACACAAAGAAAGTGATGAGAGGTGGGGCGGGGGGGGTCTGAATTAAAATAATTTTCTCCAACTTTAATCCACAGTTTGTTTCCCTTGTGTTCCTCTAATAGGTTTCAGAAAAGTCAAGGTCCTAATTGCACATGGCTAGTGGACAGGGTTCAGGCCTTTCCCCAGAAGGGCATGTGCTTGTGAGCAAGTAGCAATTAGAGAGAGAGGGAGGGGGCTTGGAACACTTCTGAAGCTTGCCCCAAAGAGACTGCCTCTTTGAAGAAGCCTTGTGGGGCAGTCACAGGAGCTTCTTTTAGAAGTAGAGTTTTCGAGAAAATAATAATAAATTGTTTTCCCTTTTATTTATGTGATAGCATGAACTTTAATACATGTGTGCCTTTGCCCAGCAATGTCTTATGCCCAGAAATACACCACTGAAATGTTTGGGTTCCTTAGGCGTTGTTACTCTTGTTGGCAGTGAGGCCAGGGGTGAGAAATCCGGGCATTCAGACTGGAACCTGTAAGAATCCAATCTGGGGAACTGCCCAGATTCCTGAGAGAGCTGAGTCTTGGGACTTCAGAGTTTTCCTGACCGCTGACCCTTTGTTCTTTTCCAGACACTGTGCATCCTAGCCAACATAGCAGATGGGACAACGGCAAAAGAACTCATTATGACCAATGATGACATCCTGCAGAAAATCAAGTATTACATGGTAGGCCTTGGTTTTCTTTCACTGCTCTACACCAGCTGCGCATTAGAAGGCAGGGACTTCTAACAGACTCAAGGAACTCTCTTCCGTCCTGAAGAAAAAGAAACAAGAGCAAGTCCTAGAAGCTTGTGCCATTGGCAGTATTACCACCCACCCTACTCCCTACCCTTGTCATCTGATTGCCTCCCTCTTACTCAGTGAAGACTTGGGCGTTTGGCTTTCTCCCAGCATCCTGCAATCCCTGTCCTCCCTCAAGGCTTTAATTTTATGTGGGTGAACCCTCTAGCCCTCTGGCACCTGTTCTTTGATCTGGTTACTGTCAAATACATTTTACCACCTACTTACAAACATTTCAGCCACCAACCCATGACAATACCCTTGATCTTATCATCAGGAATTGCCAGTTGCCAAAATGTGGATATCAAACACTTGTCCTCTTTTCACTCTGTTGATGTGGTGTGGCAAAGCCCTGACCGTGGGTGAGCCTGTGTGCTCTTTGCTTGTCATGTCTGAGCCATCAGCTGTAGAGAATGGCACAGAGCCAGGCTGACTGCTTCATGTTAAATTCACATCTACAACCTGGAGGGGCACTTGGCACCGCCTGGCTCCCTCCCATGATTCTCCAGCAAGCTAGCGCCCTCATTCTCCACAAGAATAGGTTCTTACCTTCCATTCTGTTTTATTCTTTAAAGATTTTATTTACTTATTTTTAGAGAGAGGGGAAGGGAGGGGGAAAGAGAGGGAGATAAACATCGATCTGAGGAACATCAATCCATTGCCTCTCATATGTGCCCTGACCGGGGACCGAACCAGAAACCTAGGCATGTACCCTGACCAGGAATCCAACCAGCAGCCTTTTGCTTTCTGGGGAATTCCAAGATTCAGTCTTGTTATTTTTGGACATATTCCTATAAAAATAAGAGTAATTTAAATCAGATAATCAGTAGGTGAAGGGACAAATACAGAACGCATACCCATCCAATGACTGGCTGCTAGTGACTTGAATGTTTCCTAATAGAGATAAACCATAGCTTTAGCCACAAGCTTAGAATTGCCTTATGTCAGTGTGGCCTGAATGATAAATTACAAATGGCACCTATGGCTCTAGAGGTGTTTTTGTGGCTATCCAGTGGGTATCTAAAATTTGAAGGTAAATGTCTTGGCAAGACTTAACTCCCGAGTTTGCCAGATCCTTCACCACTTCCTATTGTCTTTAGTCTAATACGTTCACCCATCAGTGCTAACTTTGTGGCCCCTGAAGACATTTGAGTTTGAAACCCCTGCTTCAAACTTTTAGGCTGTTGGGATTATTTATAATATGTCACACACACAAAAATAATCTAAAATGAGATTGCCTCCATTTTTATTTTCCTTTTCTGCATTGAATAGGGTCATTCACATGTCAAACTGCAGCTTGCCGCTATGTTTTGTATATCAAACCTCATATGGAATGAAGAGGAAGGTAAGAGATTGGTGAAATTTGTTCTGAAGGAAATTATGGGAAGAAAGTCCCACTCAGGGAAGGCAGCAGCCATCCCTGAGATCCTGGGTGTAGAGGCACCACTCACCAGGCCCCAGGCACCCAACAGCGTCGCCTTGGGAGACTGTGGGAGGAGCCTGAGTCAGCTGACAGTTAACACTGAGCCCCCACCTTGGAGTCTACACTGTAGAAGTAAGTGGCAGTCCCTGCCCTTGAGAGAGCTGAGGAGGAGGACGGTGAGACGTACCTGGAGAAGATGAGAGGTTAGAGTGAGTGGGATGATAGGCCTTTCACTGTGTGCAGAGGAACACATATAAGGACTAGGGGCAAATAAGCTGAGTGGAGAAGAGGGTGCCGTGGTGAGAAACGAAAACCGCCGTGTGGCCGTGAGGCGGTTGTCCTGTCAGAAGGCCTGTCTTGGTCAGGGGTTCTCCACCTTGGCTGTATATTGGAATCTCCTGGGGTATTTTGGCATTAGACCAATTAGTTCAGAATCTGAGGAGTGGGCTCCAGGCATAAGTTTTTTAAAACCCCACAGATGATTCCAACCCCCCAGATACAGGAGAGCACTGGGCCTCAGCGCTGGGTTGGCTGCATGAAAGTCACTTGGGGAACTTTTTAAAATGCAGACTTCTGGGCTCCACCCCTAGAGATTCTGGTTCACTGGGCCTAGGGGGGGTCAGTGCCTGAGTGAGTTACTGTAGCTCTTCAGTGGGGAGGAAAGACTCCAGGCGGATTACCCTGCTGAGCAACTGTATCCAGAACAGAGGAGGAGGAGGAGAAACTGGATTCTAAGTACAAGCCCTAGAGTCCAAGTACCATCCAGGTACCAGGGAAACAAGGCTCCGCTCAGGAGCTTCCTGTCTAGTTGGAGGATAGACCAGAGCTATATGAAGTTGGAACTACCACGTGCTCATGAGATGCAGCACGAAGCGCTGGGAGGTCAGTGGAGGGAGGAAGAGAAAAGAAAGAGGAGAACAAGATCCGCTTGGGGTTGGAAGAACCTGGCTTCGTGTGTTCAGAAAGAAATGATAAAGCTGGAGCCAGATGACAGAGGACCTTGTGCCAGGCTGAAGAATCTGACCTGAACCCAACAGTCCATGGAGAAAATAATCGAGGAGCAGAACTCAGGGTAGATTGCAGGAGGGAGGGTCTAGAGGCAGAGAGACCAGTTAGAACACTGTTGGAGCATCCAAGCAGGAGGGGTTCCGACTGCACAGAGAGGGGGAGGCCAAGGGGGTGGGAGGGTGGAGAGCAAAGGACACCGGCAGGCTCTAGATGGTTGACTGTACACCAAGGAGAGCAGCTGCCTGGGTCATGTGCCCAGTAACCTGTTAGCTTTAATCTCTTAGGTTCACAAGAACGCCAGGATAAATTACGAGACATGGGCATTGTAGATATTCTACACAAACTGAGTCAGTCACCAGATTCAAACCTTTGTGACAAGTGAGTATCAAAAGGGCCTTGCTTTGGGGCACATTGGATTCTTTTATGAAGAATTTGAATTGTTTAGTAATTAACGTGGCCAAACTTAAAATCTTTTAGATTCTTGGATTCCCTTTTTAATTTTCTGTGAACCAACTATGACATTTGAGTAAGAGATAAAACTAATAATTAGCAAATTAATAAAGTTCCTCATGTTACTCTGAATTAACATGAGCCTGGGCCAGCTTAGTAGGTATCTGGAGAGGATCCAGAATCTACTCCTTTTCATCCCCACAATCATTAGAATAGAAATGCATGTGGCCTTTTGTAAAGCAGAAAGGAAGGTATTAATTAATAAAACATTGACCCAACACCTCTCTGTGTACCTGTCCTGTGCTGGCCCGGCTGCTGGGGATACAGCAGTGACAACTAAGGAGTCCTGTTGTCAAAGAGCTCACCCTTTACTGTGAGAGGCACGAATCATCTCCAGAGATTCCTCTAACCTCAAAATAGCCAACGTTTTCTTCCCTGCTGTGTACACTTCTCTATAACACAGCCTTCACTTTTCAGCCCACTTCTGTGCATTACAATAACGATAGCAAGGAACATCAACTCTTTCATTCTCCTACTCTTAAGCATGGCTCAGAAGCCCGCCATGGTTTGGCTCTGCCTTTCTCCTCCCCTGCATCCCCGCTCCAACCCCGTGCTCACCCTCCCTGCCCTCCTCCAGTATCACACTTTCATGTTCCATCTTGATTTGCCTTCTCAGTCCCCTCTCCTCGGAATCCCCCATGCATTCAACAGACATTGTTTGTTTTGTAATACTAACCTCTACCAGGCACCGTTTTAGGCATCAGTGATATAAAGGTGAATAAAATTAATGAAGTCCTTGTCCTCGTGGCACTTATATTCTAGTACAAAAACAGACAATAAGTAAACATGTGTAATGTGCTAATAGGAAATGAGATGTACTGTGACTGGAAAGCAAGTTGAGGGACTGGAGAATAAGAACAGTTCTTTTCATACAGATTAGTCAGTAAAGGCCTCTCTGAGGATGTGACATTTGATCAAAGACCTGGATGAAATGCAAGTCTGCCAGGCAGATGTTTAGAGGAAGAGTGTTCCAGGCAGAGGGGCAGTGAGTTCAAGGCCCCTGAGGCAGTAACGAGCTTGGCATGTTCAGGGAATAGCAGGAAGACCACAGGGGTTGGAGAAAAGAGAAAGGGGGAGAGTGAGAGAAGTGAGCTCAGGGAGGTGGTGGGGAGCAACTAAGGATCCTCGTAGCCATAGTAAGGACTTTGGATTTTATTCAGAGTTTAATAGGAAGTCATTGGAGAGTTCTGAGCAAAAGAGACATCTGAATTTTTAGAGGATCACTGGAGGCTGTGTAGAGAATCATCTGTCATAGGGCAAGAATGGAAACAGGGAGAACAATTAAAGGCTATTGTCATGTACATAAGAGATGAGGGTGATAGTGGTAGAAGACCTGAGAATTGGTCAGATTCAGGATTTAATCTAAAGGTAGAGCCAACAGGGTTTGTTCAGGGATTCGATATAGGACGTTAAAGAAAAAGAGGGAAAAAAATGCCTAGAGTTTTAGCCTGAGCAATTGCATAACGAGTTGTCATTTACCAATATGGTGAAGACTATAAGAGAACTGGATATGGGTAGGGAGAATCAAGAATCCTTGTTCGCGCATGCAAACTTTGAGATGCCTGTTAAATAAACAAGGGACTTGGAAGAGTGGAGCTGCGCATATAAATTTGGATGGTATATAAAACCATGGAGCTTGATGAGGTCACCGAGGGAGAATAAGAGAGGAGAGAAGATAGGAGAGCTAAGGACCATGCTCTGGGGTCCTCGAACATTTAGGAGAAGATGTGGAAGATCAGCACAGGAATGGAAGAAGCACCCCATGAGGCAGGCAGAGATCCAGGTGCATAGGTGTCCTGAAAGCAGAATGCCTAGACAATGGCCATTTATCCTTCAAAACTTCAGTAAGTCTTGCCTGATACATTTTCCACTCTAACCCCCAGCCTATGCCAGGGACCCCTTCTGTGCTCCCATTGTTCCCATAGAACATATCACACTGTGTCATAGCTGACAGCCTGCTTGTCTGATCCACCAAAGGGAAGAGGCACTTGGTAACTCCTCCTCGAATGAACATCTGTGCCAGACTGGAGCACACAGAGCTGGGCCTGTGCCTTCCTGAAGCTTGTCGTCCAATTCGTTAAGGAAGAGAGAGAAATCCCTGAATAATTAACTATAGCCCAAGGCTGCTGCTCAGATGAGTGTCTCATCAAAGGCAAGTAAAGCCAGCCATGAAGTGAAGGCTGGATTTGAGCTGTACCTTGAGAGCATCCACCTCCACCTCCACAGCAGTAGTAACAGCTGCTGGCTTAAATGATGGGCTCTGTCAGCCCATCCCTTCTGGCCAAGAGCCAGATTATTCCCTGAGTAGCATTCTTACGATTGCTCAGAAATGATAACAGTTCTGCTGCAAATCACCTTTGGGATGACCTGGAACACTGCAAGAGGCCTCAGCAGCATGATGTAGGATAGGTTTGAGCCCTGGCCTACATGGCTTAGACCAGTCTGGTATTGTTTCTTCAAATTTGTATGGCACATAAGTTCAACAGTTGCTAAACTTAAACCTCTAGAATAAAGGCCTGCACTACCCTACCTAAGTCCTACTAAGGAAAGATGACTTTGTTTCCGTAGATAATAATATAGCAGAAACAGTAAGGGCATGGTCTCAGCTGACCTCTGAAGAAGATCCAGAAGGAGTCTGAATTGGCAGTTTTAAAGAGTAATACAGAGTTTTGATCAAAACCCTCTTGTGGACATTCCCACCATGTCCCACAGCAAAGCCTATTATCTCAAGTAGACACCTCTCAGGTTTCTTCTGTCGTTAAGGCTTTGGGAGCCTTTGACTTTCAAACACTGACCAGTGAGGAACTGTTGCTAACCAGCTCTCTCCACCCAGGCTCAGAGGGCATCAGGTTTTGGGGGAGAGGTGGATGGTCATTCAGGGTAACATATGACATCAGTCATAAACTTGTTTCTGTCGGAAGATTTCCTCGTAGAACCCAGCTCACTCTTAACTTGGAGACAGTCTTCTGATGGGTTGAACTATTGGAACTATTATCTTTAGAGAGTCTTAGATAATTGCAAGAATATCCCTTAGTATACCACTTTTAAAACTAGATCATATCTATTACTTTGCTATATAGAAACCACACTTGAGTCCGCTTATTGCATGCCCGATCTACTTGCTACTTGCAACAGCTAATAGTAACTGAAATTGATAGCCTTTCCTAGTTAACATAGAAGAGAAGGCCATTGCTACAACCTGACTTCCTAATTCCCACAATTGCTGTGTCTTTAGAAACTCTGCTAAGCTCATAATAGGAGTAATAAAGGAGGCCTCCTCAGCCCTAGCTCCAGTCACTGCCCACATTATACCTGACCCTCTGCACCTAGTGAGTGCTCAGGCACTGTAATAAATGCACGCCCCACATTGATCAGTGTCATCAGAAGATGCGATGAGATCGTAACCAGTTTTGAGGCATTGGAACCACAATGCTGCCTCATCCCATGAGCTCTTGGCCCCTTGCGCGCACCTTCTGATCAGCACCTAAACACCTTCCTGGGTCAGTTTTTAGTTTCGCAAGCCCTCAGTGTCCTTCGCAGTGTCGTGTAACACTAGGTAAAAGCTGCATGGCAATAGACCATAATTCCAGATCCGTGACAACTATATGCCAGTGACAAAGGAAAACTACAGTGTCGCTGGGCTGCAGCAGGTGTAAGAGCGAGAGCCACCCTTTCTGAGAACCCCAGGAGGCATGCAGCCAGCTGGGTTGGAAGTGTCTTCTGACTGCAGATTTCTGCCCCATAGGGCAGGTGCCTGGGTGGTCTCACCCCAGTTCACTTTGAGGAATCTAACATTTTAGACCTTCCCCACTACCATCTTCAAGCCCCAGGTTTTTTTCCTCATTTATACTTCTGAGATGACGACCAAAGGAACTTTGTGATTTCAGGGCCAAGACGGCACTACAGCAGTACCTGGCGTGACGTGAGCACCCTGGGCGCCTGTGAGCATCCCACATCCTTGTTAAAGGAAGTACAGGAACTAGCCTCATTTGATTCCTTCTATTTGCACAAGTCACCTTGGACTGCAGGGAGCTGTTTTGCAAAAGCAATTTGGTAGGCTTAGATCTCAAATTCATCTTGAGAACATATTTTTGAGGTAGTAATTTCCTCAGAGGACTATTGTGTTTTGTTTTGGTTTGGTTTTTTTCCCGAGCTACCTGGACTCTTTATTAGAACAATCAATCGTTTTCCTTTGGACCTACAATTTTTTGCCTATGCTGCAGCCACTTTGTGAGTGAGAATGAATGTGTCTGTGTGTACACAGCTGTGTGTGTGTGTGTGCGTGTGCACGTGGGTCAGGATGAATGGATGTGTGAGGGGGGATATCTTAAATTTTTCTTTTCTTATTTTGTGTGAAAATCTCTTTTCTACAGATTTTCCAGGGTTTAAGCATTGCTTGCTATATAAAAAAAAAAAAAACTTTACTGAATTATATACAGTTTGAATGAAATGTTATTTTAAAGACAAAACAATTGTTAAGTGTTCCATAAAGGTTATGTTGAATTTTGGTCAGATGAATATTTGTAAGTAAAAAATATATGCATTTCTGAACCTCAATTTACATAGATTTTCTTTATAAAAGAACAAAAAAATAAAAAAAAGAAAAAGGAAAGGTTGGCTATTGTTGGCCTGAATAACAGGCATGATACATGGTGCTGTGCAAAATAGTAAGCTAGCCTCTTACTGCCGTCAGTATCAGCCTGACTCAATAAGCTCTCCGACTTCCAAGTCAGACGGACAGGGTGGAGTACAGTAAGGGGACAGATTCAGCTTAGGTCTTTTGAAGCATCAAAGGGAAATATAACTACTGATAGTGAAAGCCCAGCCATAACCCTGGTTCCTTGGCAGGGACTGGGCACCCAGAGCCTCCCACCTGCCCTCAATTCTGTCATTGGTGTAGCAGTATCTGGCAAGAGTTAGAACCAGTCATAGAACTTTATGCTCAAGCGGAAGTAGCTTATCACTTCCTGGAAACAAAGTCTGGTCGCCTTGTGCTTCCCAAAGCAGCATATATCACTATGATACTCAAGAATGTTCCTCAGACCCATCTGTGGAAAGAAGCCAAAAGCAGGATAGTTTAGAAAGCTGTTTTCCTCTTCGCAAAATGTGGCAAATTCTATACTAGTCACTCAGGACTGTTGTTGAATATCCTTTTGGAAAATGATACAGAAATTTTAGTGAGAGATGTGGCTAAGACTTTTTCCTGCAAGAAGCCAAAAGCACTGAAGTTTGAAAGAAGGACAGGGACTCTCCCCAGGAGGACTGAAGATGAGCACCTTTCACGGCGAGTACTGCTTAGCCCTTCTGCACCCCTTAACTTGGCGTCTGCTGCAACTGCTGCGTCAGCTTCAAGGTGAACTCAACAGAGGTTGCTCTTGACTGTCTGAAGGTAGAACCAGCCTTCCTTTCCCTTTGTTTAAGAAAGTCAAAGGCACTGTGGTCAGGAAGCGCGGTCTGCGGCCCAGAAGCTTGCCATGAGTGCGTGCCACTGACGGGGTCCCAAGCCCACCAGCCACTCCTGATGAGGTTGCTTGCGTCACAACCGCCACATCACCAACCTGTACCTTCCTTGGAAGACTCAAATGTGTCTGATTGCAAATGAATGTTTTTAAATGTATTTAATGCAGTTCTTCCTGTTCTCAACATGACCACCCAAGATTCAAACACAGAGATTTCTAAGTTGTTCTTTTTTCAGACCAATTTTGATTTAAAAATCGATCACAACTGGCACTTGGGTTTTGTGCAGCTATCAGTGTGCTAAATGCGAGAACACCCTTGGTTGGCATTTGAGACACAAAACACTATAGAGTTGGCATTGCAAAGTACCAGGTAATAAATATAAAGAAACCAATAATGAATTGCTGAGACAATCCTGAACCCAGATAGCATCAGAAAGCTAAAGGCCCAATGAAATACTTTCACACTTCAACTCTGTGGATAAATCTTGCCTGTGGCTATAAACAGATGGTCAAAGAAAAAGTGCTTTACGATAATTAACTTTTCTGATTTGAATGAAGGAAAATGTATTTATTAAAACAAAGCTGTTTGCTGCTCTACACAGGTGCAGTGTTCAGTCAGCAAGGAGGTGGGAGGAACGGGGCTGATCTTGTGTCTTCACCCAAGTTCTCAACTAAGCTTCTCGCTCTCTCTAATACTGCATTCTGTTTCTCCTTTTATGCCCTGATTGTAACCCAAAATTTATGAACTAGAAAAGAATGTCCAATTTAACAAGTTGCATTTTTTTCCTTGAGCACTTTATGCAGAACAACACATGTTCTTCTGGTAGTGTTTGAATGATATGATTTTAACACATGCTAATAAAAGCCAAGAAAGACTATGGCAACTTCTATAAAGGAGTCTGTTTTCCAAATGTCTAGAACATTAGGAAATATTAGAAGGTAATGTGTACTGGCTTCTGCAACCTGTGATTTTTGGTGAATAAGAAACCAGAAAGTGACTTTGCATTTCAGAGGGGGTGGCTGGTGCCCAAGGGTCACTACACAGTTTCCAGGGGCCTCTGAGTCTGGGGGCTCCTCTCTTTCTGGCCTCCTGAAGGCCAGCAGACCCTTTCCAGGTGGCCACTCCCAGCCACCAGCATCTCCCCAAAGTGTGTCTGCCCCCTCCAACCTCTCCTCTTCCCCTTAGTATGCCACACCTCCACTGCCACCTGGACCTGGGCCCAAAGTTTGGCAAACGACCAGCTGCACGGCACACAAGCAGCTGCTGTCCCTCCGTGAGGCTCCGCAGGCACTTCACACACTGTGCCGCCGCCTTTTCCTCGTCTCTAAAATGCAGAGACACACCTCCTGTCTCTTGGTTTCACTAAAAATAGAGAGAAAGCCAAGGATCCTTGTCCCAGAGCACGGGAGCAGGGGGGCGACTGGGGGTAGGGTGGGAAGGAGGGGTGGTGAGGTGATTGGCAGGAAAGGGGATTCCCCTGTCATGAGGGAAACTTGGAATTGAGGCCTGAGAAAGGAGAGGAAAGGGGGACTGGCCCCAGACCTGACAGAGAGCCGGCAGGGAGCCATCTCAGCACCTTGTCACCTGGGATAGAGGCTAGTGTTGCCCCAGCCCCTTTGTACTGACTTTCCCTCATCGCTAAGCAAAGAGGCGCCTGTCAGTTCCCAGCCTGAGGGAAGTTGTAGTCCATGACCTAGCTTGAGAGAAAGCTGAGGGACACCACCCTCCCCCCGTCAAGGGCCATGTGTGGCCTACCTGAGCCACCTGCCTTTCTTTACCCCTCTGTCTCTGCAGCCTCTGGCTCCTGACCTTGTCTGCCAGGCAGTCCACCCTCTTGCCCAGCAGAGGCCAGAGCTCGTAGAAGGAGCCACCTTCCTTGACTTCATGGGGCTGGGCCTGCCCTCCACCCTGTCAGGTACTCACACCAGGAGCTGAGAGGCTTTAACACCAAGCGGTGGCCTTCCTGCAGCCTGTGGCTTCTGTGGGAGGAAGCCAGGCCCAGGGTCGCTGCCAACAAGTCCCATCCTCAGAGAGTGGGCTGACATTTTAGCCACTCTCCAAAACGGACTCTTCCCCACCATCACCGCCCCCATTCCTTCTGCCATGAACCTTCTGGATTCTGAGAAAAACGCCCTACTCTGTAAAAGAAGGCAGGGTGTGTCAACACTCCTCCCACTCTGGCCTGTCACCTAGTGCCCCCTGCATTCCGTCCCGCCCCGCCCCACATACCAACACACATCGTGCCCCCACCCCAGGCTCACTTCTCTCACCTGCCCCTCCTCCCTCCCTGCTTTCAGAGGCTGTGGTCACTCCATTGCTCATCTCTCCAGTGATGGCAGATCCTGGCTTCCCGGCTTCTGGGAAGATCAGATAGCTGTCAGCTGGGTGCCCCACCTCCAGCTTATTCAGAGCCACAGGATACCCGTGGCGTGGAAGACCAGGCGTAGGGCTCTAGTGGTTCTGGCATTTGCCAGCTCTGAGGTGGGCACAGAGCAATTGAGTCCCCCTCTTGAGCCCACTCACAAAGGCGACAGCACAGCCCCATGGTGGGCTGGAGTCCAGGGGTGGGAAACCGTGAATTCAACTCCGTACCATCTTGTCGGGGGTGGGCTCCATTGTTTCACACGGGGGTCTGCGTGCAACGGGCATGTGTGTTCCCATCACAAGGGGGCCCTGGTCTCCACTTTCATCAAGCCCGACTCACCCCACCCCATCTCCAGTGCCAGCACAGAGTGCCTTATGCTATGGGCTGCGGAAAGAATAATGCCCCTGAGAAGAGTGGTCTTCTGGGCGCTCACTGCCCATTTAAAGAACTTCAAGTCAGAGGAGCGAAGTTCTCTGGAGAAAGCCAGCAAAGGAGAAGGAAAATTGCTGACATTCCCCTCATGATGTAGAAAACCACAGCCTTTTGCTCAGTCAGAGAGGAAAGGTTCTGCCTGGGCTTAATGAACGTACAGCACCCTGGTAAGAGGGAATGGCCGAGCGTGTTAATGTTCATGGGGTGAGAATATCACTTTTTACTGGAGACCTGTATCTCTCAAGGACATGACCATGGAGGGGCAACAAAACCAGGCAATTTGGTGTAAGCTGGAGGCAACAACCTGGGTCCATGAGGAATTCTCGGGTTTTAAAATTACGCTTTAGCCAAAATCAGAACCCAAAAAGCTGTGGGGAGGGAGTGTCAGGAAAATTCGGGGGACCCTGGTTCCCAGGTGATCCCAAGCATCGCTTCACAAACACACCCTGGTTTCCTGCGGACACAGAGGGCAGGTCTGGCAGCACCATAGGGCTGTGTGTGCGGCTGGGATTTCCAGCCCATCCCCACCTGCCTCCAAGTCAGCGTGCCCTGGTGTGGCACATCCAGTCCTGGGCACTGTTTTCAAGCTCATAGTTAAGCTTTTAGTTTCAAGCAAGTTAAGCTCTAAAATTGTTTACTCATAAAGTAGATCTATTATTGGGGGAACACTGTCCTATGTAACTCAGCGTCCCCCACGATGACAGATCAAAATGTAATAACTGATACCCACTTATTTCAGTGACATCCCAGAAGTAGCCCCCCAAAAGTATAAAGTATATGTTTATAGACTATTTAACAAGGCAGGAAACTATGTATTTTATTGTTCATGAAAGATAGCTAAACTAAAAAGTTTCAGCACTCAAAAGGGTACCATCCAATCCTAGACATTTCCTTCTGTGTGGCAGACGCAAATGCACTGACGTTGCGTTTTGGGGCCTCACCCTGGGTCATGTGCTCTGGAGGCAGCACATCCTCAGGGAAGGGAAGCATGTCCGTGGGGCTCACCGCTCATTCTTCCTCGTGGTCTGTGGGACGACAGACGCCCTGTAGGGCTTCTGAAACAGCCCTGTCCCAGTCCTCGGTCCCACACAGCACCCACAAAGGAACAGGCAAAGGGGATCTAACTACAACACAGACAATAAAATTAGGGGTCAGGGTCGAAGGGACAGCAAAGAGAGGTCCTGATAAATGTGTCAGGGACTAGAAATTAAAGAATTAGAATGAGTAACATTTGTTGAGCACTTAATATGCATCAGGCACGAGACTGAGAACTTGACATCTTTTGTCTTCACAACAGCCCTCCGAGGAAGATTATTATCACAGAGGTATTATTATGGGGCTGTAATGGGTCTGTCATCATTTCCATTTCACTGATGAGGAAACTGAGGTTAAAAGGTACATTAACTTTGCAGAGGCTATTCAGCTGGTGGATAGCGGAGCCATGATTCAAACCCAGGATTACCTGCCTCCAGTGTCCTTGATCCCTGCCCCTTAGCAGAAAAAGTGCTGGGTCAGATGAAAGCACACTCTGCTCCTGCCCACTGGGCAGGCATGGCACAGCAGAGGTCAGAACGTCGACCCCGCTGGGAGGCTGCTTCAAAGTCACGCCCGCACAAGGCTGCGCACTTACTCCCCGGACGTGATCTGGGCTCAGATGCCTCTGAAATTCTGTCCCCTGTGCCGTTATCACCTGAGGCCCAAACGCCACCGTCATGCTCTCCCAACACTCAACCCAGTGGCTCAGGAGCAGGGCTGGGCCGGGTTCTCCCACTGGTGGAATGGGGTAAGTCACGTGCACTTTGGTCTCTTTAGGTTTCTCACCCAGATTGGGAGGGAATGACCCAGCATGATTTTCCCAAAATGTGGGTGCTGAGGGACATGAGGGTGATGGCAGGCTCCAGGCAGAGGCCCGTCTGTGTAACCCTCTGCTCAGCTACCCCACCAAAGGCTCAGTGTGGGGTCTGCAGGGCACAGAAGCAGCGAGGGAATGATGCCTGGGCTCTGACTGGCTTTGATGATGGCTTACAGTAAGTTAAATTTTCCCAGTGATTCATTCCCACAGAAAAATGCAAAGTAACTTTGCAATGAAAACATGGCTTCAGAAGTAAGAAGGCAGGAAAAAAAATGTAATGTGGTTTAAAAACACCACTGTTGCTCTATGAAAAGACCACACTGATCAGGACTGCTACTGAAGGTATATAATGGCTCCTGTTTTCTGAGCAGGACCTTATTACACTGAAGACTCGATCACCACGTAGTTATCATCAGTCCGCCAACACCGCCCCATATTCACTAAAGATTTATAAAGACCAAACCTGCCTCAGTGACTTACCCAGGGGGGCTTCTGGAACTTGGTCTGAAAACTTAAAACCAGGGAAGAGCAAAGCCAGTTCTCGGCGGGCGTCTTCTCTGTCCCGGCTCCCATGGACCGCGTTGAAGGGCATTTCTGTGCCGTACTGAGCGCGGAGACTGGGAGCATTGGCAAAATGTACAAGACACAATTGTTTCATTTCAAAAGAAATGTTTTGCTCTCTGGCAACATGGTCTCCAGCTACCAATCAGCACCCTGCATTTCTGTGAAATGGCTTTCTCTCTGTTGGAAATGCCAAGAACAACAGCCAGAACGATACTAGCTGACATCTATCCCGTCACGGCAGCATTCTGGGCACACTGCCGGGGCTTCACATACACGCTCTCATTTCATTTGTGCCCCAGCTCCAGGAGGGAGACTGTCGTGAGTCCCAGTTTAAAAATGGCGTGAGTCGTGGTGTCAGCCCAGGAGCTACCATGTTACTGATATTACAACCACAGGCTGGCCGCCTGCCGGGCTCTGTATGGGTTTGCACGGTTAATCCCCCAGTAACCCACCACTAATGCCAACATGGCTAGGACTTGCGGTGTGTCAAGCACTGTCCTACGTGATTCATACATATACATGTGCCTGTTTAATCTTCCATCGACATCTGACGTGGGTCCCATACTAGTACCCATTTTTCAGATGAGGAAATTGAGGCAGAGATCAAAGCATAGCCCGAGGCCACACAGTCAGAGGAAGAAATTTTGAAAGCTGTCTCAACCATGACACTCCAAGGCCTCCCATGATAGATGCTCATATCCCCATTTCACAGATGAGAGAACAGAGGCTCAGAGAAGGGGTTGCCTAAGTCTGTGGTGACCTAGGCTCTGAGCACTGGGTGTCCTTCACTAGCCCAGGCCTACTTATGTATGAATGTTGCTGGCCCCTTCAACTACAAAGTACAACCTCTGTTACATAGCCTCTTGCTCATTTCTTTCCTGTTGGCTGGGCCTCTCTCGGCTTTAAGGGAAAGACACAGTGGCTTTGGCATTGGTGGTGCCAGGCTGGAAACTCACGGGGGCGAGGCACAGACCAAGGCAGCCTAGCGTGGTATATGGAGCAATGTGCTCACGCTCAGGACACCCAGGGTGGGGAGTAGGGGTGGAGGGCGTTGAGTCCAATGCATATTCCCAGGCCCCACCCAGAGTCTGACTTGGGGTCCTGGAATCTGTATTTCCGGAGTGTTGCAGGTGGTCCTGAGACCACACTATGGGACCCTCTGGCTGCATAGCAGACAGTGAGGCCTGGGCCCAGCAGCAGCCTTCAGAAGAGGGCAGAGGAGGCAGCGAGGAGGCAGGCCACAGGAGACCCTCGGTGAAGGGCTGGGAGGTGAGGCTGTCAGGGTCTCCCCAAATACATAACAAAGAGGGGGTTCGTGGCCATCAGAGAGCCCTCTGTGTTACCCACAATTCTAGGCTGAGCATCAAGTAAGGCTCTCAGCTTCCTTGGATGCAGGCGCTGAGATGGATGAAAGAACCCCAGCTTGTGATATCACCTGTCAGGTTGCTCCCTCCTTGCCACTTCTGGGTCACAGGGTCCCATGAAGTTTCGCCAGGCAGTGACAACATCCTCGGTGTCCTCAGTCCTGGTGAGGATCAGGAGGTGGCTTGGTCCGCTGCACATGTGATGTACCAGCTTTTCAAATGCCTCCTGGAAACAGGGAGAGGAAACAGGGACCCTGGGCCTGCAGAGGGTCAGCAGGGCCCATACCACCCACAGGAGGGGTGGAGGATCAGTGAGCAGCCCTGCTACCAGCCAGCATGCCCAAGGAGGGAGGCTGGGAAGGGTGCTGTTGATACCCCACCACACCTGGAGAAACCAAATGTAAGCTGAAGGCAGGAAGATGAGATTTTGAGTTGATTCATTTGGGGTTGAACATGAGATTATAATTAATTGGGTAGAGGCATTAAAAAGACCACGTATATGAAAATCATGTGGACACTGGATAGCCAGGGGGTGGGGTGTAGTTGAGACTTCATTTATTATTATTATTATTATTATTATTATTATTATTATTATTTGCAGTACCTTGCCATCCTTCCCCCTTCTTCAAGGAACAGCACTCTGGTTTTCCTTTAGAGAGCAGCCCCTTCCCCATCACTTGGCCCTCATCTGGCTGACTAATTTCTACCCACACCTCCCACACACCCACGTCACCTGAAAGGGGGGCTGTGACCCACGCCAGACCCACCAGACCCGCCCTCCCAGGTAGGTGAGTCAAGCTGACACAAACGGAGAGTGGCTGACCCTGAGTTCTCCGACGGTGGCAGCTAAAGTGACTGTCTGTGAGGTTTTGCTCCTGAGATCCCTGCAACTGTCCTGGGTTTTCTTCTCCCCAGAACCTCCTTGCTCAACTCCTTCTTTGTTTTTGGGAGCCATGGAGTATCATTTCACTGTATTCCTTATTTCATTACTTAAGGTAGAATCAAAATCTCTTCCTGCAACCAAAGAACTTTTACCTGATACAGCCTATAATATAATTCTGAGAGCCAATTCACAGCTGTTCATATTCTTGTTCTTCATGATACTCTATTTCTCCCAGACTAATAGCAACCTATAAACACACTCAAGAGAGAAAGGAACACGAGTGCATTGGGCATGCAGGAGCAGGTGAGCTGACCTTTCCGGCTCTGTGTTGGTAGAAGAGTCGCATTTCTGCCTCTGTCATGGTTCTCTCTTCACTTGTTAAAATGTCAAACCCAGCTTCCTGGATCTGCAGGATATATATACACAAATTCTGAAAGGGTAAATCAAGCTCAAATTCACATTAAAGTGGGTTAAAAAGGAAAAGAAGCTCATGAGAAAAGCAACATTAAAAGCAGTGGCAACCCTCATCTTCAGCATATCTTTCCTGATTAGATTTAAAATTTAAATATCCTCAAGTGAAATTTTGGTTTAAGCCCCTTCACAGCTTTCTTTTCCCACTAGGAAGGACGTGGTGCACGATGCCCCACCTGTTTTTCCACCAGAGAAGAGTGAGGACAGACTGCAGGGTAGGTGTTGTCCCCCTTACCTTCATAATAATCTCACCAGTCTTTCCGTGGACCACTGCATCTGGTTTAATGATTGCCAAGGTACAGGTCTTCTCTGACGAAACTGTAACAATACAAGGATGGTGCTTCAGATGCTGTGCTCACAGCAACCCATCTTTGAGGCTCTCAGGAGGCCGTCTGCCGGGGCCGTACAGCCTCTGCACACAGCTCCTGGGGCTCCCTCTCTGGGCCTCCTGACTGTGCCCCTGCAGACCTGGACCTGAGTGTAAGCACAGGTCTCCAAACCTCAACCTCAACCTGCCTGCAAGGGACAGAGACATGCAAGGGACCCAAACCTGGGAGGGAGGGAGTGGGGAGAGGGGAGAGAAGGGGTGGCCAGGAGATCAAAGATTCTCCAGGAATCTAGAAACAGCTGGAAGAGTAGTCCTGCAGGGTGGGGAGTGAGGAGCAGGAGCAAAAGCAAGGCAGGCCTGGCTACTCTGTTCCTTCCTATCACCCTCCCATGACTCGCAGCTCTCTAGCTGCTGACTACTGTGTTCTCCTCTCACTCTGTTGGCTCCTTTGCCAAAGCTTCTTTTTAACTTTCCTGGCATGTGGCCAGCAATGGCTGCCCGAGGCCTGAGTTGACACGACCTTTCAGTGCCAGCACATTGACCAAGCTGCAGCTCCAGTCTTCTCTGTCTCCGTTCAGATTCCCCTGGGAGAAGACTGTATTGGCCAGCTTGTTGTCGGGAGCCAAGACACCAGTCATAGCTCTCTGACCAGTCTCTCCTGACCGGCTGTCCTTTACTTAGGGCCCATCGTCTGTGGTGCTGAGAGAGACACCACATAATCACTGTCCACTGCTCAGTCCCACACAAGCTGGAGGGAGCCCATGTCCAGTCCATGAGTCCATCCCTGTTGTATTCCTGTTTGTATGAACTTGGCCTTGGTGAGCAACCTCCACTCTGCACAGACTCTGTATCCCCCTATCTACCTTCCATTCTCAACTTCTACATCAGTTCTGTTGCAATGAAACTTGACAATATTTGAAAATCTTAAAAATGTGTACTGCAAAGGTATGAGTTATTTTAAGCAACAACTTCATTTTTCTGTGCGTACTATCTATAACATCCTATGAGCACTCAGACTTTGAGGGACTCTTACAATAAAAGTCCTAAATTGACCAGTGAGTGAGATCAGCTTCGAGGTGTATGGTGAGAAGAGAATTGGCTGGAGCAGGGGCCTGGAGAACCCCAGCTTGAAAAGGGAGCAAAAGAAAAGAAGCCAGTGTGAAGAGAAGGCTGAGGAGAGGCTAGGGACATAGGAGGAAAGCAAGAAAGGTCATGCTGTCTGAGAAACCAAGACAGAAGGGGATTTTGAGAAGGAAGACACGGTGAACGTCGTCCAAGTCCACAGAAAGATGCAGCAGAAGATGACTGGGCCCTGGCCAGTGTGGCTCACTGGGTTGGGTGTCGACCTGTAAACTGAAAAGTCACCACTTCTATTCCCAGTCAGGGCACATGCCTGGGTTGCTGGCCAGGTCCCTGGTTGGGAGCATGTGAGAGGCATCCAATCAATGCTGCTCTCATACATTGATGTTTCTCACCCTCTCTTTCTCCCTCCCTTCCCCTCTCTCTGAAAGTAAATAATAACATCTTAAAAAAAAGAACATGACTGGAAACTGTCCCTTGGATTTGACATAAAGAAGGTCCCTGGTGCCCTGGCGAGGACCAGTTTAAGGAGGAGCAGGCTCAGAGGCCAGAGCAGCAGGTCAAGGCAGCAGCAGAATGTGGGTGGGCCCAAGGAGTGTGGACAATGTTCAGGAAGCTCAGCATGATGGAGAGGAAGGCTACGGGCAATGGTAGCGTTTTGCATTGTTTTCTAGGTAGACTTGATGTGAGAGGAAATAATGAAGTGTAGGGAGAGGGTGCAGACACAGGAGATAATCTAAAAAAAGAAGGCAACAAATATTTCCTACAAAAGCCAAATCAAAGATCTTTCTTTGCGCGCTCAACCTTTCTTGCTCTCTTAAACTGGGCCTCTTTCTGTGTTAGAACTCAACTTAAACTGTCCTCATTATCCATACACAAATAAGCAGCCTTTCTACTTCATGTGATAATCAAAATCTCCCTTTTCTTTCCAGGTGGGTTCCTGAACTTAGTCCTGGTTTCCTCTGGAGCCTCACTGACTTTCCCTCTTTCTCTGCCACAGCCTTGCTAACTTCTGGCTTCTCTTCACACTCTCAGGTCAAGTTCTTCTCCTAGTGGAGGTTCAGGAAGCACTGCCATGCCCAGCAGTGTTGAATCGTGAGCTGATACATGGGGAATAAGAAGTAGAGGGTACAGGGCTCGGGGAGGGAAGGTGTTCAGTACAGCTGACTTTCTGACACTTCAGAAAAAAGGTAAAAAAAAAGAAATTTGAGTTTTTCAGCTCAAATAGGGACTAAGGAGACACCAGCATCATTAATTTACAATATTAATGTCGCTGTCCTCCATTTTATTAAATGGTGCTTTTCCTGATGCCCAGTAATTGCTGTGAAAGTCACACTTATTATATTTAAATCTGATCAGAAAGCTGTGAAAAGTGCCCACGATGCCATTAAAGGACAGAAAGGAGGTTAGATACAATGTTTGAAGTCAGGTGACTGGAGACAAAATGTTTTACCGTTAATCTTCCCAGAGTTCAGGTTGACTGATAAACTGACTACTCACATTTTTAAAAAAACATCAAATCTGAGTCTGCTTTGCCTTTTTGCCTTGCTCGTTGGTTCTGCACTCACCCACATCCTCATCTTCACCATCGTCCTTTTCGTGGGAAAAACATTCATCTTCTTCAGAAAGCACCTCATCTTTAATCTAATACAAATTGGTCATCAACAGAAGGTAGTTAGCACTAATGAAAATTACCGCAAAGCCTTCCTGCAGAAACCAAAAAAATAAAGGTCAAAATACAGAGCAAAAAAAGGGGGTCAAGATTTTCAGTCTTGGAAACCACGAGATCCTTTATAAGTAGTCGTGTGATGGGGGCAGGATGGTGAGTGTGCTTGAAGACAAGGAAATCCATGCAGATCTTAAGGTTTAGATTCTGCCTGTTTTCACAGGCACAGATACAAACACAGAGTTGGCAAGAAGACAAAGGAAGAATTGAAATGCAAGTAAATATTAAGCGACTGGCTACACAGTGCAGGGAGGTAGTACAGAGGGAGCTCATTTTCCCCGGAGGAGGCACCAGCATTTGTGGTCAACTTTCTTGGGGGAAAATTGCCAGTTTTCTTGGGGTGGGGGTATGACTTGATTCTAATCCATTCTATGAAAACAGGGCTTTGCTCTTTGGAATCAAATACGAGACCTTGACAATGAGCACTGAACATGAAAGCTCCTTTGGCAGATGCTCAAAGCACCAGGAAATACCTCCCTCTACCTAAGGTGTGTTGTTTTTCAAAGCCAATTATTTATGGAAAACCTCGGTCTACATTATCATGGCAATAATGTATCAAAACCACAAGTTATGACCCACCCTGTTTCTCATGGCCCTGACAGAGTTAATGCCTAAATCAAGACACAAGCCCTCCGGGATCACAAGTAAAACTTTCAGGAATGTGAGGTGATGGGAGCAGATCACCAGGATAGATTTCACCCTGAGGCTGGACTCCACCAACCACTTCTCGATTTCATAACTTTATTTTCATTTCTGAATTCATTGTCAGTGACCCAAAAAGCCCTGTGACAAGTTGAAGTGAGGGAGGAAAGGGACATAGATAAAAGAAGCTAAAGCATTCCAGATGAAGGGCACGGCTCTTTAAAGACTTCAAAATGCACACATCATAGTGGGCATAGCGCTGTCCCCTGAGCTCTCAGAGAGGACCCGGGTGGGCATTTAATGAAGCTTCCAGCTGACAGCTCCAGGAAAATTAATGGGGAAGGGGAGGGAATGGCTGGCCTCGAGCACACCCATGAATTTGCTGTTTGCACGAGTGACCTCCTTACCACTTTCCGCTCTCCGCCTTCAGCCATCACCTTCCTTTCGGCCTCCAGCTGGTCTAGGATGGTTTTCTGCAGCAGTGGGGCGTTCGCTCCTCTAACCACAGCCACCAGTTTTCCTCCCTGGGATAGGACAAATGTGCTACTCAAACCACACAAACCCTCTTCCCAGGTACTAATCTCTTTCAAGAGCCAGCGAGAGTGTCCAAGTGCTTTGTTTAGGAGAGTGCCCAAGGTCAAGGGCCATCAACCCCAGGCCCACAGCCTCCATCCATTTCTCTGCCTTTTACCCCACACCCCTCCTTTCAAAATTTCCTTCAGGTCAATGGGGAGTTAGCTCAGGAAGGGACAGGGCCACATAGGATGTAAGTTGCCTATACATGGCCCATTCACTCAACAAATACCTACTTACTCTGCCAAGAATATGAACCCTAAACATCAAAAGACATAGTTGTGCCCTCAGTGAATGCAGAGCCAAGTGGGGGCAGAAAGGTGATCATGCCTAACAAACACTTGCAATAAAATAAGATCATTGCTTTAATAGGGGATGTGTAGGATGCTTGGAATTTGGGGGAGACATGATTCCTAACTCCATCTGGGTGGTCAGGGACACTTCACAGTGGAGGTGGTATTTGGGGTGAACCCGAGTTTCCTGCTTTCTCTTGTTCAGCAGTCTCTATGCATATTGCTCATGAAGGAGTGATCTGGGGAGGGAGAAGTTCACGCAGAGTGGGTCCTCCTCCATTTCCATCCGCCCCTCAGGGGACCACCACAGGGTGAGAGCCTGTAAAGTTGCCCGCCGGCTGGACACAGCTGATTGTGATGGTGCTTCCATCACTAGGGGCTCAAGCAAGAAGACCATTGTGGTGATGCCCCCTTTTCTGCGAATCACCCCGATGTCAGTTTGGCTGAGGGCATGTTCGCCTGAGCTGCTTTCCACTTCTCTTTCCCACCCCACCCATGTTTCATCATGTACCTTCAGTCAGTCTCCTTATTAAAACTCGAGGCTCAAATAACGTTTTATCATAAGCTTCCAATCTGCAATCCTTGTGGTGTTCAGAGCAGGGGCCCAAAGGTTTCCAAACTAAACAAACCTGGCCTGGCTGTCAGGAGGCCTGGGGAGATGGGCCTCAGTTTCCCTGATGTATGATGAGGGTGCTGGCCTGGGTCAGGAGGAAGGTCAATCAGTTGCCTTCAGAAAGCCAGGTGTGACAGTGGGCCCTAAGGCTGTGGAGTGGGGATGTCACACCTGAAGACATCCAAATTATCTTCAGTCGGAATAGTTTTTCTCATTCCTGACTTTCTGTAAACAACCTTCACATTTTATGATTAAATAACAGTGAATGCAGAGCTCGTCCACCCCATAAAGGAGTATTCGTGTTTGCTGTAAGATCCCCTCTACGGAGCAGAGGACAGAATGCTTGAAACTCTGTGCTCTGAGAGTGAAACCTCAGATGAGGGTGTTCATGAGCCGGGAGCATTTCATTGACTCCTATCCTCTCCCCTCTACTTCCAGTCAGGAAGCTGCCTCGCTCAGTGGGACCTCTCCCTGCCAGGCCAGTGGGCAATGCCCTCAGGCCACCATGCCATGTCCTTAGTCAAAATAATAAAGACAGTCACAGAGAACACTTGTTTGCATCAGTGTGGCCCCTTGGTGGCCCCCAGTGAGAATGAAGGCCAATAATACTCATCTATCTGAACTCTAATGGTATGCAACCATCAAATAGTCCTGGTTCTGAAAATGTACTTACTGCATAAAACAGAAAGGTTGGCTCACATCTCCCGCGGTACTTTTCCAGGACATCAAGACAGTCTGCCTCTGCCTAACGAAAACCAGCTGTCAGCAGGACCCCAGGCACAGCAGGAACAGGGGCACGATGGCAGGAAACCACACAGGACAATCCACACACACCACACACACCAGGCGTCACACACATCACCCACATCACATACCACATACACATATGCACAGCATACACCACAGCACATATCACATACTGACACATCACACACACCATACCACACATCACACATACATATACAACTACATGCAGCCCACAGCACATCGCCATGCCACACACACCACACACACACCACACACATACATTGCACGCCCATAACTGCCTCTCCCCAGATGAAGCCCTGACGTGCTTTCATGCTTCTCCAATTGTTTTTTCATCAGAATCATAACTGTCCTGTCAACATATTGGCAAAAATTGTTGGCAATATACTTTTCTGAGGAACAAAGGAGGGGGAAACAAGGGTTTCCCCTGCTCTCCACCCAGCCTCTCCTCCAGCACAAGGAAGCTCACTGTCTAACCCCCGCTGCTGCCACCGCGGGCAAGCTCTGAGGTGGAAGGTGCTCCGACCGCCTGCAGTGCCTGATGGGTCAGTCCAGGCATTTCCTCCACACACCCTGCAGAAGCGTCCGGATGGGCTCCCCAGGGAGGCAGGAAGGGCAAAGTCCTTGAAGTCAAACTTGTTGGGAAATTAGCATGAGGTGTATTTTCTCCTGTGTTCAGTCTATGAACCTCAAACCCCTAGTGTCTCTTGCACACTTCTTTGGAATTTGCTCCATTTCCATACATGAATCCAAGTAAATGTTTACTAACAGTTCCCCTTTATGGAGCAGAGGATAGAAATCTTGACAGCCTGAGCTCTGAAAGTGAAACTTCAGAGGTCACGGCATTTGTGAGCCAGGGAGGAGCATGCATGTTGGAGCGGCACGTCTTCCTTCCCTGCGCACAGCACCCAGACCGGCCGGGCCCAGGCTGGCTGTGCGTGAGGTGGGGGTGCGGGAGCAATCTTCATGCCCCAACAAACTGGGGAGCATCCTTACCGATATGAAATCCACAGCTGATGCCTTTTTAATGATCTGAAAAAGGGGGCTTACCCTTCCTGTTCCTGTTTTTAAATGGTTAATTCTTTTTTAAAAAGGTTTTATTTATTTATGTTTAGAGAGAGAGAAAGGGAGGAAGAAAGAGAGGGAGAGAAACATCACTGTGTGAGAGAAACATTGGGTGCCTCTAACAGATTGGTTGCCCCTCACACGCCCACAGTGGGGGACCTGGCCCACAACCCAGGCATGTGCCCTGATCAGGAATCCAACAGGCAACCCTTGGTTTGCAGGCCAGTGCTCAATCCACTGAACCACACCCTCCAGGGTTAAATGCTTAATTCTTATTGCAATGTTGCCTGCCATTCTGCTAAGAGAGGGTCTTACCAGTGCAAAGTGCAGAAGGTCCAGGCCAACTTCCATCCTCATCTTCTGGAAGAGGCTCACCACGGGCTTGCAGGGGCCACACCAGCCTTGATAGACATCGACAACTGCGCAGAACCGGGGAGCAGGAAGGTTCAGTGAGTGCCAGCGTCTGCCATGTTTGGCAAAATTTATACCTGCACATTCTACCTCCCTCAGATGGATGTCTGTTTGCAGGGATATTAATGGTTATAGGGATTTATTATCCCATCAGAGTGGGCAAGCATGGAAACACAGCTATCCCTCCTTCTTAGCAATTCAGTGGTCTGAGCTCTAAACAACAAAGTAAGTAGGGCAGGAAATCATTTACATAGCATGGACCCTTTACCATAATGAGTAGCCCTCAATAAATATTTGAATTGTACTGAAAGGAAGAAGTCACTGCAGGTGACCTGTCAGCAGACAATCAATTCTTGGCTACCTTGATGATAAACACAGCTTTAGTTGACCTTTTCCCCTGTGAATTAAAAGTGACTTGCTTTGGGTACAGGAGAGTTTTATTTACTTCATAAAATCAACATTGTTCCCCTGGAAAGTGAATCTGATAGAGACCTAGGTGGAACTCGGATGCCCTTGTCTTCTTCGGTCCAGCTGGTGGCATGAGCCAGGGTGGAATGTGAGGGCGCCTGTCCTCTACTGCACATGACCACACGGCCTGTTGTCCGACGGTACCAACTAGGGTCCTGATCTGAACTTACCAGCAGATATTCAGGCCAGATCTATATATACAAAGAAATCACCTAGCTCTTTATTCATGAAACTCAAGGTTAGAGGAAAATGGTGGTCATTACAGGTTTCCTCTCCATAGTAAATCTGTCATTTAGCAATTCTGAAATGGATGGATCTCAACAATTATCTTAAATTACCAGTTAGTCCTTTGGAACTGAGCATTTCCTCCCAAAGCTCCTGGGTGCTGATGTTGACCTAACATCAAAGAGGAACAAATACTGAATTACTGAGGGCACCGATGGGGAGATACTTTGGTGTATTTGCTCCAGATTCATCTTCATATTCATTCATATTCATTCTCTCTCTGTGCCAATGAAATAGTTACAAATACAACTCAAGCCATCCTCTGTTCCCAATCTCCTTTTCTCCTTCCCTCTCTTCCTACCTCCTCCTCTAGGAATAACCCCTATACTAAGAAAATCTCAGGTATTTTTAAGAAAATAATTGTTACTTGTTACTCGTTCAAAAGCCATATTTAAAATAGTTTTGTGCCTGTAAGTGTAAATAAATAGTTAACAGACTGTGGATATTTTTTACAATTTGTGTTTTCACTCAACATTAAGTTTTGACATTTGTCTATATTTGTGCACAGAGTGGTACTCATTTGTTTGTTCCTTGTCTTCTTAAACATTTTATTGATATATAAATTATGTGTAGTGAAGTACACAGAACTGAAGTGTTGTATACAGTTCAATGACCTTGGGCAAATGCATACACCTGTGTGGCCACACCCCCATCACAATACGGAGCACTTCCATCACCCCAGAGCGTTTCCTCATGTCTCCTCCTAGTCACTCCCCACTCCACATAAACCCTGATCTGCTTCCTGTCACAACAGACTCATTCTGCCTATTCTAAAACTTCACATAAATGAAATAATACGCATATATCATTTTGTGCCTGCTACTTTCATCGGCATATTTTTGGGATCCATTGGTGTAGCTGTGTGTAAGTAGTTTGTTCATTTTTATCCCTGAGCATATTCCGTTGTATGACTGTATTATAATTTGCTTGATAGATATTTAGGCTACTTCCAGTTTGGACTATTATGCATAAAGACTTATGAACATTCTCATTAAATCTTACTGTGTTCATGTTTTCCTTTCTCTTTGGAAAGTAAGTACCAGGAGTGGAATTGCTGGAACATTGGGTAAATGTGTGTTCAGTTTAATAAGATACTTCCGGCGCTTTTCCTACAGTGGTTGCACCATTGTAAACTTCCCTCAGCAAAGGTTAAGAGTTCCAGCTGCTGCACATTCACCCGAAAATCTGGTGATGTAAGTCTTTCTCGTTTAAGCCACAATAACAGTAATATAGTGGTATCTTATTTTGGCATTAATTACATTTCCATGGTGACTAAGAGTATTCAACATATTTAATGTACTAATCAGCCATTTTTGTATTTTCTTTGAGAAGTACCCATTGGTCTGTCCATTTTTGTTACTGGATCGTTGGCCTTTTTATTAGATTATAGAGGGTTTCTTAATATATTTTAGGTAAAAATTCTGTCAGATATAAATATTATGAATATTTTCTCTAAGTCTGTGGTTTGCCTAAGGAAATTGTGCTATTTCCTTAACAGTGTCTTTTGTTGAACAGAAGTTTTTAATATTGATGAAGTCTAATTTATGAAATTTTAGTTTTATGGTTAGCGCTTTCTATTGCCTCCAAAAAAAAATCCTGAAAATCACAAAGATGCTCTCCTACTTTCTTTTAAAAGCTTTATAATTTAAATTTTTACATTTAAGTCCGTGATCTATCTGAAATTAATTTCTGTGTATGTTGCAAGGGAAGGATTGTGGTTAATTTTTTTCCCATGTAGACATACAGTTGTGTCTGCAAAATTTGTTGAGAAGATTTATTTCCTAACTATATTGCTTTGGCACCTTTGTTGAAAACCAATTAACAGCATAAGTATGGCTTTACTTTGGAGTCAGTTCTGTTTCATTGACCTATTTGTCTATTTTTATGCCAATACCACACTATTCTGATCACTATAGCTTTACAAAAAGTCTTGGAATCAGGCAGTGTGAAGCCTCCATATGTTTTCTTTTTCAAGATTGTATTGGCTGTTCTAGGGCCTTTGCATTTCTGTAAACATTTTAGCACCAGCTCGGCCATTTCTGCACAAACTCCTGCAGAGACTTTAGTTGGGACTGCATTGAGTCTATGGATCAGTTTAGGAAACAAGTGCGACATTAACTCAAGTCTTCCAGTCCCTGAACATGACATTTCTCATCAGCTATTAATCTTCCTTAATTTTCTCAGCAATTGATTGGAATTACTTGGAGCCAGTTGGATTGTTTGAAATTGGTTGGATTGGTTGGAGCTGATGTATGCATTTTGCACATCTTTCAAAAACTATATCCAAGCATCCACATCAGAAATAATTGACAGTTGAATTTATTGCCATCTCTTCACATTTTTCTCTAATCTACAAAGTATTCTGGTTTATATCAAAAATTAAATACAAGGAGAAATACATATTATCCTTCTTTATAAATAGTATAATTTTGTATAGTGTTTTGATTTTGAAAAAATTTCAAACTTACAGAAAATTTGCAAGTACAATATAAAGAACTTTTTCTCTTGAATTATTTGAAAGTGAACTACCAGTATAATATTCCATTATTCCTGAATACATTATACTACATAGCTACAATACAACCATCAAAATCAGAATATAAATACATATATTATTACTATCTAATCCTTAGACTCCATTCAAGTCTTACCAATCCTCCCAATAAAGTCCTGGTAGCAAAAGCTCTAATCAGAATCATGTGTCAGATTTGTAGGGTCTCTTTAGTCTCCTTCGGTCTGGAATAAATAGTCCTTCAGTCTTTCTTTGATTTTTCATGACATTGACACCTTTGAAGAGTGCATACTGGTTATTTTGTAGAATGTTCCTCAGTTTGGCTATGTCTGGTGTTTCCTCCTGATTACAGTCAGGCTGTGCATCTTTTTTTTTTTCTCCTGTATTTATTTTTTTAATTTTTTAAATTGTTTTAAATATAATTTTATTGATTATGATATTACAGTTGTCCCATTTCCCCCCTTCACTCCTCTCCACCCTGCACACCCTCCCCCACCCACATTCCCCCCCTTTAGTTCATGTCCATGTGTCATAAGTTCTTTAGCTTCTACATTTCCCATACTATTCTTGCCCTCCCCCTG
>CM052544.1:30840613-30861496 GCA_028533065.1 Trachops cirrhosus
CCATTGATTTGAGTCCCAGTTTCCTTCCCATCACTATTGGTTCCTTGTGCATTTTCCTTTATTTCACTTAGCATAGCCTTCATTTTTTCATCTAATTTACAACCAAATTCAGCCAATTCTGTGAGCATCCTGATCACTAGTGCTTTGAACTGTGCATCTGATAGGTTGACTATCTCTTCATCGCTTAGTTGTATTTGTTCTGGATCTTTGATCTGTTCTTTTGAGTGGGCCTTTTTTTTTTTTTGGTCTTGGTGGTCTGTTACGTATTGAGGGGCAGAGCCTTAGGTATTCACCATGGCAGGGCAACGCAGGTCACTGCATTGTGATGCTATTTGTGGGGGAGCAGTCCGGGAGGGAACAATGACGCTTGCTCCGCTCTCTGCTGGATTTTAGTCACTTCCGCTGCTTCACCCACACAAACTGGGCCCTTCTGGTGCTAATTCCCGGGTAAGTGGGCTTGTGTACGTTGTAGGACCCCGTGGGCCTCTGCAACGAACTCACCTGTGAGGCTGGGAGTCTCTTCCGGCACCTCAACCCCCACAGGTGTTTTCAATCAGTGTTTTGAGGCTTTATTTCCCCGCGCTGGAACCCTGGGTTGTGCAGTCTGTCTCACTCTCCAGTTTCACCTGGTTTATCTGCGCATGAATGTGGGACTGCCTAGTCCACTAGCCGCCTTGCGTGCCATGCCCCTCCACAATCTGCCACCTCACTGGGTTCACCCGTTGCCACCCTGTGTCCAAGGTCTGCCAGCCACCGCTTTTTTTTTGCCATGACCCCTCTCCGGCCACCGACTCCACCCCTCCTACCAGTCTGGATGAATGTGTCTATTTTAACTCCTTGGTTGTCGGACTTCCATACAGTTCAATTTTCTGTCAGTTCTGGTTGTTCTTTTATTTCTAAATTTTTGTTTTCCTTATTTTGGTTGTGGGAGGAGGCACAGTGTGTCTACCTATTCCTTCATCTTGGCCAGAAGACCCAGGCTGTGCATCTTTAGATTGGTTGGAGCTGGTTGGATTAATTGGATTGGTTGGAATTGATTGGAGCTGGCAGGATTGGCTGAACTTAGTTGGAGCTAGTTGGATTGGTCAGAGCTGGTTAGAACTGGTTGAAATTGGTTGGAACTGGGTGGAGTATCAGAGAAACAGAAGACTGTTCATCCTATCAGGTGACATACAATTTCCATTTGCCTCATTACTGCAGATGTTCACTTTGGCCACTTGATTAAGGTGGCCTGTCAGGCTCCTCCACTGTGAAATTATTCTCTTTCCCTTTGTAATTAGTAGATTGTATGCTGGGTCCACAACTACAGTCCTGAGGAAAGTGATAGAAGGGTACCAAAGAGCCACCCCCAACCCCACCCTGTCTCTCATCACGGTCACTTTCAGAGGCTCAGCTGTCCTCAGGGGCAGCTCTCTGTGGAGCACCCCTGTGAGGGAGTGAGCCGCACCAGCAGTGCAGCCAGGACTCTTTGGACAGTTGAAGAATCTCTCTCCTAGGAGCAGGGCAGGGGCAGAACAGTATGAGGAACACCCAGACTCCATTAAGCCCTCCCTACATTCGGTAGGGAATGAATGGGGAATGTGTGGCACCTTTCAACTTCACTGTCCCTGGATGTCCTGTCATTTCTGCCTCAGCCACAGAAGGAACCCTAAATAGTCTTACCCAGAGAGAAAACAGGGTTCCTGGGTTGGCAGACCTGAGAGCATTGCTTCCAAGTGTTGACCAAGTGGAGAGTCAGCACAGATGCCTCAGGGAACACCCCCTGTCCCCTTCCTCAGAAGATGGAGCACTTACTCTGAGTACTGCATTCAACTCAAGAGCTCTAAGGAAACACATGAAAAAAAAATTGCTAAAAAATGTTATTAGGCCCTGGTTGGTGTGGCTCAGTGGATTGAGCACCAGCCTGCAAACCAAAGGGTCACCGGTTCGATTCCCAGTCAGGGTACATGCCTGGGTTGTGGGCCAGATCCCCAATAGGAGGCACACAAGAGGCAACCATACATTGATGTTTCTCTCCCTCTCTTCCTCCCTTCCACTCTGTCTAAAAATAAGTAAATAAAATGTTTAAAAATGAATAAATGGATGAATGAATGAATAAATCTTTTAAAATTACAAATAAATAAAAATAAAATTCACAATTAAAAAATGTTATTAGCCCCAAAGGGGATATAGGGACATATCCCTATACATATAGACCCATGAAAAGGATTATATGAGGCAAAAATCTTATAGCCACCACAGATGGTATTCAGACCAGCTTGGAATTGTCCAAAGAAGTTTTGTCACAACTGCTCCCTCTGTAGGTTATGGATTATTCCCTCACTTCCATTTACATAAAGGATATAGAGGCACAGAGAGGCTGAGGACATTCATTATATGTGCTGCGATAAGTGCTAGGAACAGGTACTTAGTATTTGTTTCCAGGTAGAATATACATAGATGACAAGTTTCCTAACTTTATAGACTATTAGAACCTTAAGGATGGAAGCCCCTGAGAGATAATTCCCCCAGCATCGTCATTCTACAGATAGGCAGTTATGTGGTTCAACCAAAGTCCCAGAGTTGGCTGAGAGTCAAGAAATACATCAAGTCTTTAGGCTTCCAGTCTGAAGCTCTTCCCTCCCCTACACCAACCCCATGCACTACCCTTAGATGGGACTGCTTTTTCCTGTTTTTAAATCACTAGGTTTTTGAAATTCACATACAAAATGCTGGTGCCACTGAGAACAATGGAAGTGAAGTTATGTGTCTCAATACCCTGCCTCTCCAGGGGGTGCCTATAGCCTGAGCATTTATCCTGATGGGCAGACTGACTATGAGACATTTTAAAGTTTGCTTTAAAATGTACCCATATTGCAGATCATCCAGATGATCCCTTATGACAAAGCACTTCCTCCCAATTCCACGGCCAATGCCTGTATGTTTTTACCATCATCTTAGAATCACTCACAACTTACTGTCCAAGACCAGGAAGAAAGAGCGGATGCTGGCTATGGATTCACTTGTCCTGGGGGCAAGTGAAGTGAAGCACTGTGTGTGACAAATGCATAGCACATAAAATATCAAACATACCGTTGAATAAGCAAATGATTGAATAGATCAGTCATGGGAGAACTGGGTCTCCAGAGCACACAGTTACAGAGGCATGCCCAAACTCAGAAAAATCTATATCATATTCTTGCAGCAAGTTGCAATTATATTTCAATAAAAAATACTTCACATTGCATTGTATTGATCAACATTTTCTTGGTTTTGTACTTTTATTTTAATTCATGTTAGAGTTTCAAGGCTGCATAAGCACTATAAACATTAAGATCTTAAATCGAATGTTATGTTTGTTTATATTTAAGTGCACAAAAACATTGTCATCACACGGAATCTGAGATCTATATTCATGTTTGAGAAGACGTCTGTCATACACTGCTGGCAAACAGAGTATCACTTTTATACTGCACTTCCTGCTCCATACCATCCTCATCATCCTCCAACCCCAACAACGTGCTGGAAGCATGTGCCCCTTGAGGCTTACCTGCAGGGCAATTTCCTTCTTCTTGCTGCCCATGGCTCTGCAAAGACAGAAGCCCTGTTAGTGCTGGCTCGGGCCTGCCCACTACACAGATTCATGACAAACTGCTGTCGGGATCAGCAAGCCTGCTTTAGACAAAGATCCCTGTCCCGATACCCCCCACCCCCGCGCCCTTTATGGTAAATATAAGTGGCAGCAAA
Source organism: Trachops cirrhosus (assembly GCA_028533065.1). Lineage (NCBI taxonomy): Eukaryota > Metazoa > Chordata > Mammalia > Chiroptera > Phyllostomidae > Trachops > Trachops cirrhosus. The sequence continues at coordinate 30,844,340 of CM052544.1, forward strand.
TAAATGCACCGATGCAAAATGAACACCCCACAGTGGAAACGGAGCCTGCAGCCCACGGGGCTCTCGTGGCTGGCGGGGGTCGGGGTGCATTTACTGCGGATTCATGAAATCCTTCCTAGCCGCGGAGCCCAATGAGGGGCACGCGCAGAGGCCTGAGTTGGGGCGCCAGCCAAAGAATTTGGGCGGAAAAAAAGGCCACAGAACACTGTTATTCCTACTGTTAAATGTATTCCTGGGAAATTGAACCACCGCAAACTATCTCGCAACAGGTACGAAATCTTCTACGTGCAGCGAGAGTTTCCAACCTAGTCTTCAGCGACCCAGCCACGGTCGTCATGGCAACGCAGACCAAAGTGAAGTGAGCCAGGTAACAAACATTAGTACATGTAAGCCACGCCCACTCTGGGCCCAGTGAAATGGCAGGTGGGAGTCCCACCCCCTGCCTTCAGAATTGGACTAAGGAAACATTCTCATTGGCTGAAGTGTTTGTCAGTAACTGGGATTTGGACCCACCCAGCAGAGACCCAGTTCACGGAGGTATAACACAGTTGCTTCCTTGAATCCCTGCATCCCTCCTGTCCCACCAGGGCTGGTGTGCACATTTTCTATTTTACAGTTATTTAATGCATACCAGGCAGGATGACTTCAGTTTTTAAGGGGTTCCCTTTAAGACAGAGAATACAAAATTACAAATTCAAAATTAGGTAAAAAAGTCAAGTGAAATAAATAGAAAAGTTACAAACATGATGTGAATAGTCTACACAAATTAAAAGATAGGATTGTCAGTGGATAAAAACTAGTCCCAACTATGTGTTGTCTGCAAGAAATCAACTAGATTTTAAATAGACAGACACAGATAAGTTCAAAGTAAAGGGGTAGGGAAAGCTATGCCATACTAACACTGGTCAAAAAAAAAAAAGCTGGAATAGCTACATTAATTCAGGCAAAGCAGGATATGTATCAGGGATGAAGAGAATGCACTATATAATATTAAAGGGGTCAGTTCCCCAGGAACACACAACAATGCTTAACGTGTATGCACTTAACAATGCATCAGAATAGATGAGGCAAAACCTGATAGAACTGCAAGGAAAAACAGACACACCAACTATCATAATCTATAATCGAAGACTTCGCACCACTTTTTTGGTCATGAACAGTTCCGGCAGGCAGACGATGAGCAGGGATATAGTCGAACGGAGCAACAACATCGATAAACTTGATGTAATTCACATTTAAGAAATACTTCATCCAGCAACCGCAGAAGACAGATTCTTCTCAGGTCGCATGGAGCATTCACCAAGTCAGACCACATTCTAGGTCATAAAACACATCTTAACAAATTTAAAAGAATAAAAATAATACAGAGTATGTTCTCAGACCACAATACAATTAAACTAGAAATCAACAACAGCTCATAAAAGAAATGGAAAAGATTTAAATGGAGAGAGATTCCATGTTTGTGGATAAGAAGGATCAATAGTGTTAAGATGTTAATTCTTCTCACTATGATTATAGATTAAACAGAATTTCAGTCAAAATTTCAACAAGTTATTTTTTGGAAACCAACAAACTGAATCTAGAATTTATATGAAACAGTAAGAGATGCAGTACAGCCAACATGAGTCTGAAGAATGATAACGAAGTTGGAAAACTCACACTAGTGGACTTCAAGACTTCCTGTAAAGCTACAATAAGCAAGACAGCATGATATCAGTGAAAGAATAGATATATAGATCAATGGAACAGAATAGAGAATCCAGAAATGAACCCGCACAAATGTAGTTAACTCAGCTTTGACAAAGGGACAGAGAGAAGCCAGTGGAGAAAGGAAAGTATTTTTAAAAATAGTGCTGGAATAATTGAACATTGATTTGCTATAAATAAATAAATAAATAAATAAATAAATAAATAAATAAATCTGGACATAGACCTTACACCTTTCACAGAAATTACCTCAAAATGGATCATAGATACAAACGTAAAATGCAAAAATACAAAAGTTCCAGGAAAAATCATTGGAGAAAATCTAGGCAATCCTTGGGTTTGGCATTGACTTTTTAAACACAACACCAAAAGCATGATCCATGAAAGAAAAAAATTGTTAGACTTTGTTAAAATTAAAAACTTGTGCCTTGCAAAAGGTATAAGAGAATGAAAGGACAAGCCATGAACTGGGAGCAATATTTGCAAAACACATATCTGATAAATAACTTCTATCCAAAATATACAGAACTCAACAAAAAGAAAACAAACAACCCAATTTAAAAACGATCAAAATATCTGAACAGATACTTTACCAAAGAAGATATACAGATGAGAAGTAAACAAATGAAAAAGATGCTCAACCTCATTTGTCACTAGGGAATTAGAAATCAAAACAATAATGAGATATTTCTACGCACCTATAAGAATGTCAAATATCCCCCAAACTGACAATGTTGAACGCTGGTAAAGACACGGAGCAGCGGGCACCCTCACTGATTGTTGGTGGGAATGTAAAATGGTGCAGCCACTGCGGAAGACAGTTTGTCTGTTTCTCACAAAGCTAAACATAGTCTTACCATCTGATCTGTGGTCAGGCTCCTACATCTTTACCCAGTTGATCTGAACACTTAGGTGTACACAAAAACCTGCATGTAAATATTTACAGAATCTTTATCCATAATCACTGAAAATTGGAAGTAATCAAGATGTTCTTCAAAGGTCAATGAATAATCAAACTGTGGCACATCCATGTAATAATGTCTGTAAGACACAGCATCGCAAAGTGGGTCTCCTAGATGCAAGTGGTGTTTCTTGCCACACAGTGGTGGTTACGTGGTGGTTACTCAAGCTCTTGAATGCTTTGAAATCTCTCTTTGAACTTAGTTCCTCAAATAAAATTTAAACCAGGCACTAAACTCTTCCTGTCAGCACACTAAGAGATAGACACTTTTTTTTCTTCTTGAAAAGGGTTAGATGTAATTAGGCCTACCCTAAGGGAGGTCCTTTCCATGGTTAATTTTGCTTTTGGAATCCAAAGATAGAAAAAACAAAACCTTATTCTTTATCCTGCAAGTCACATTCATTGCCACAAGGTGGCGATTTACTCAAGGGAAACCTTTCTGTGATCTAGATTGGACACCAGGAACATTTTCTTTTCCTTTTTTGCTCTCAGCAGTCTTTATTTTACTTTTGTACTTTGGTTTTAGGAAGAATGTATGAAGAATGCTTTCATCTCCCCTTCTAATGTGTTTTTGTTATTGTCTCTTACATACACTCACTCCCTCTCCTCATGGTGCCTGCAGGAGCCCCTTGTGTGGGGGCCCTCCCTCCTGTCTCCCTTGCTTCCCCAGCTGCCTCTCCATGCTCCACCCAGAGCCCCTGCAGGGTGGGCTCCCACTCTAGACACCTGAGCCTCTGCTCTAGGGGAGGGGCACAGCTTCCTGAGCAGCCAGGGTTTCTTGCAAGAAAATGGATGTCTTAGAGTCTAGAGAACACCCCTCAAGTTCCTGTGCCAGGCATTATCCAGGTGGGGGATGTGCCGAGTGTCCCTCACGCAGTTGTGTTCTGGTTTCCTCAGCAGTTGGAACCCCAGGATCTTAGCCTGGTTTTCCAAATCATTTAACCCTTTCATCTATTTTATCTATATTTTCCTTTATTTTATTCAACGTATTAATGTAGGTGGGGATAATTTGAATTTTTAAGTATAACACATACAGTGAAATATGTAAAGTATGCTAATCATGAATACATAACTTGATGAATTTTCACATTTGTATATGTCCACATAACTACCACCCAGATCCAAATAACCCAACATTTCCAGGCACTTCTTTCCCACTCAGTTGTCACTGCCCCTGCCCAAGAGATAATCACTGTTCTGATTTCTATCACCATCAGTCAGTTTTACTTTGTACTGAGTTTCATGTGTGTTGTCTTTTCGATCTGTTTCCTTTCACTTAATATAATGTTTGTGAGATTCATTTGTGTTGTTTACACATCACTACTTCCTTGTTATTTATTGAAGTATAATATTTCATTGTACAAATAAACCAAAATGTATTCATCCTTCAGCTAATTAACATTTGAGTTGACCCCAGTTTTTAGCTATTATGAATAAAGCTGTTATAAATATTCTTATAAATGTTTTTTGGTGAATATATTTACTCATTTCTCTTAGGTGTATACCTAGAAGTAGAAATGTTAAATCAGAAGGTAGGTGTATATTTAGTTTTAGTAGACTCTACTAGACAGTTTTTCTTTTTTAGAAAAATATTTTATTGATTATGCTATTACAGTTGTCCCATTTCCCCCCCTTTATTCCCCTCCACCCTGCACACCCTTTCCCACCCATGTTCCTCCTCCCCTTTAGTTCATGTCCATGGGTCATACATATAAGTTCTTTGGCTTCTACATTTCCTATACTATTCTTAACCTCTGCCTGTCTAATTTCTACCTACCATTTATACTACTTCTCTGTACCTTTTCCCCTCTCTCCCCCTCCCACGCCCCCACTGATAAGCCTCCATGTAACCTACATTTCTGTGATTCTGTTCCTGTTCTAGTTGTTTGTTTAGTTTGTTTTATTTTTGTTTTTAGGCTCAGTTGTTAATAGCTGTAAGTTTGTTTTCATTTTACTGTTCATATTTTTTATCTTTTTCTTAGATAAGTCCCTTTAACATTTCATATAATAAGGGCTGGGTGATGATGAACTCCTTTACCTTGACATTATCTGGGAAGCACTTTATTTGCCCTTCCATTCTAAATGAAAGCTTTGCTGGATAGAGAAATCTTGGATGTAAGTCCTTGCCTTTCATGACTTGGAATACTTCCTTCCAGCCCCTTCTTGCCTGTAAGGTCTCTTTTGAGAAATCAGGTGATAGCCTCATGGGAATGGAACGCCTTTGTAGGTAACTGTCTCCTTATCTCTTGCTGCTTCTAGGAGTCTCTCCTTCTCTTTCATCTTGGCTAATGTAATTCTGATGTGCCTTGGTGTGGGCTTCCTTGGGTCCAACTTCTTTGGGACTCTCTGAGCTTCCTGGACTTCTTGGAAGTCTGTTTCTTTTGCCAGATTGGGGAAGTTCTCCTTTATTATTTGTTCAAATAACTTTTCCACTTGTTGCTCTTCTTCCCCTTCTGGTACCCCTATAATTCAGGTGTTGGAACGTTTAAAGTTGTCCTGGAGGTTCCTAAGCCTCTCCTCATTTTTTTTGAATTCTTATTTCTTCATTCTGGTCTGGTTGAATGTTTATTTCTTCTTTCTGGTCCACTCCATTGATTTGAGTCCCAGTTTCCTTCCCATCACTATTGGTCTCCTGTACATTTTCCTTTATTTTACTTTTCATAGCCTTCATTTTTCCCTCTAATTTGCAACCATACTCAACCAATTCTGTGAGCTTCCTGATTACCAGTGTTTTGAACTCTGTATCTGATAAGGTCGGCTAACTCTTTATCACTTAGGTGTATTTTTTCTGGAGCTTTGAGCTGTTCTTTCATTTGGGCCATTTTTTTTTTGTCTTGACATGCCTGTTACATCAAAAGGGGCAGAGCCTTAGGGGCAACCCAGTCGCTGCTTTGTGATGCTGTATGTTGGGGAGGGGTCTGAGAGGGAACAATGTGGCTGGCTCCACTCTCTGCCAGATTTCAGTCACTTCCCTCGCTACCCACAATCAAATTGGGCCCTTCTGGTGCTGATTCCTGGGTGGGTGGGTTTGTGTACATTCTAGGACCCTGTGGGTCTCTCCAACGAATTCTCCTGCAAGGCTGGAAGTTTCTCCTTCCGCCTCAACCCTCACAGGTGTTTTCAGTCAGAGATTTTGAAGCTTTATTTTCCCACACTGGAACCCTGGGTTGCGTGGTCTGTCTTGCTCCCTACTTGTTCCTCTCAGTTTATCTGCACCCAAATGTGGGACTGCCCTGTCTGCAAGACACTGCCTTGCCCTCTCTGTTCCTCCAGCCACTGCCTTGCCAGGAATCTTCTCCACCGGCTGCCCGTCTCCGCCCCTCCTACCGGTCTGGACGAATGTTTCTTCTTTAACTCCTTGGTTGTCAGATTTCCATATGGTTTGAATTTCTGGCTGTTCTGGTTGGTTTTTGTTTTTAAATTTGTTGTCCTTCTTTTGGTTGTGCGAGGAGGCACAGTGTGTCTACCTATGCCTCCATCTTGGTCGGAAGTCTACTAGACAGTTTTTCAAAGCCAGTTGTGCCTCTCAGCTCCAAATCCAACCTTAATTACCTGCCCGGTGTTAATGGAGCTGTACCCCACAAACATTTCTCCTTTGTCCTCTGGCATAATGTTGAGCTTTGTCAGTAGAGAGCACGGACAGCCACTGCAGGAGCAAGGTTTCTCTTCCTGGTCCTAATGTGCTTACTTGGCAGGTTCCTGCAGCACAGGGTTGCTGCACATGTGGCCACACAGAAGAACATAGCTTGTCTTTACTGGCAGCTTCCTCCAGTCTCCCAGAGGGCAACTTTCCGATGCACCACTCCTGCAGGAAGTCTTCCAGCAACTTCCACAGTGTGGCACCTTTCCATGGAAGGCTTCCCTCAACACCAAAGAGGAATGCTTTCCAGTGAATTTCACCTGCATGGAACTTTGGTGAACTTCATCATCCAGTGAGGCATGGTTGCACTGGCTCCAGCAAGGTATGAATCTTAGCCTGGTGGTAGAAAGCGAGGGTCAGGACCTCTTACAGGTTTGTTCCTTCCTTGGGTGTTCTGCCTTAGCCCTAGGGGATGCCCTCCCCATCTGCTTTAACTATAATTCTTTAGAGTTATCTTTCCCCTTAGTAGGTAGTCCCCTCTTCTACTTAATAATTCTGTACATTAAAATTTCCTTGTCCAACTCACTGGGGATATACCATTTTATGCTTCTGCCAGCAATTGTATGAGAGTTCCAGTTCCTCTACCATCAGTTATTTTAAAGTCTTGTCTACTAACTCCAACATCTGAATAATTTGTGTATCTGCTTCTATTGTCTATTTTTTCCTTTTGCTTATCAGTTATATTTTCATGCCTCATCACCTGCTTAGTTTTTTTTTTACAATGTATATAGGAGGTATAGAGATTTCAGATGATGTGATTTGCCAAACAAAGTGTTCCTTCTTTCTTCCTTTAAGCAGATGGGGGTGAGGGATGATCATCTCAATCCAGTGAAGAATTGAACTGGGTTGAGGCTGAGTTTCAATTTTTATAAGACAATCCATCCCTGGTTTACACCTATTCCTCACATGTGGGTTTTGATTAGGAACCTTCAGGTCCTTCTGTCTTCAGCCACGAAAGACTGTGGAGGTTCAGCTCTGCTCTTCAGAGGTTCCCAATCCAGCTTTTCTGGCTCTGTCCCCATGGAAATTTAAAATGTGGCAAATATCACGAGGGCAGTGCTGGCCTTGTGTTTGAGGCAGGCCCTTTCTTCTTGGGGAGCCTTTGTTTTTTAAGCATGATGGGACTACAGAAGATGTCACTCTACTTACTAGAAGCATTCCCAGGCCCAGAACACAGCAAATGTCATGTGGAGAAAATTGGTTGTATTTTTAAGGCCACCTGTGTTTCAATTGGTCATTCAAGTACCATGTGGCCACTAAAAGCTTTGCTGGTTTCTCTTTCCTCCATTACAGATCTCCCTTCTGGGCAAAGCTTGATCATTAGCCAGAGCCCCAAACTGGCAAATGCGCTGGGGGAGGGGAGAGGGAGCAGCTGGAGAGCCTCACTTCCTCTCACTGTAGTAGGAGTACTGGGCTGCCACAACCTGCTACATCCTGCCTAGGAGAGAAAATCTCCTAGGCCTTTGAAAATCCAAACCCTTTTCTCTTTTCAAACTATTGTTCTAGCATGTATTTCAAAATCTTAGAGCTGACTTTTCTTTCTTGACACATTTCTGCGGTAATGTCACTACCTTGAGGCTCTGGATTGTCAAAATACAAATCAATGTTCTCCAGAGTGTAGGTCACGACCCATGAAATCCATGTAGAGGTCTTGCTGGCATTTTTTAGTGAAACAGAATAGAATAGATCAGAGTGCAACACACAGTCAAGATAAGTATTGTTTCATGAAATTTTTTTGTGTGTGTATGTGTGTTCTGGTTTGCAGTGCAAGCCTATATCTTTCCTGTGAGTTGCAGCCCAAAGTATTTAAAAGTCACTGGATTTTAATTTAAACAAAGGAAGAGCCATGGGGGTGAAAACAAACATATTAGTTGAGTATGGACAACTTTTTGGAAAAGTTTGGCCATGAGTGTGAAGTAGACTGACTGAAAACTGCTCTTCTGGCCACTAGAGAGCAAGAGAAGCCCATGTGAGGCATGAGCCATGAGCATCAGGAACCACAAGCATCAGGGAGGGAAACTAGGCCTGGCTCTGAACATGGCCAGGAGCAAGGCGGGGAGGGGATCACAAGGGGAGCCGAAGATGAGAACTGACTGAACATGGATTAGTAAAGGCCATGAAAACCCTGAGCAAAAACCATGAAGTTCTTGGCACCATATCATGGGCAGCCCAGGAAAGAAAGGCCTATACTTGGCATGGAACAAAGGTCAGCTGAGGGGATGAACAGACATGGGGTGGGGTGAGGCTCTTCTGCTAACCCATAATTGGTGCTTTCGGGGTCAGGAAAAAGATCTAGTTTCAGCCACAGGCCTGGAGAGACTCTGGCGGAACGAGTGTTAGTATCCTCCTCACCTTCTCCCTGCTTTCCCAACACCAAACACACAAGCCACTGACCGACAGACGCATCAAGGCCAAAGATGTAGTAGACTGATTGTCAGTCTATTGGCTGGGTGGGATTGGGCTCGGGGTCTCCTTATGTCTGAAATGGGGTGGGTAAGACCTTCTGCACAGGTCACTGGGAGGTGGGCAGGCCCATCACTATGCCCATGTCTGGCACACCATGAGTGCTCAGGACCCAGAGCTGCTTTCCCCCAGGGACCACACTGGGGCTGGGAATTCTGGAGGAAGATTGTGCCACAATGACCTGGCTGGCTCCTGGCTCTGAAGTGTCCCCGCCCTCCAGGCTTGCCTACTTAACCCCTGGGCACCTGCTTGGGTTTGCTCTTAGGCATGGCACTCAGCAAGTCTCGGGACACAGAGGCAAGCACAGGATACATTGCAGTGGATGAGGCACATTTGCTCATGTCATTGAGCAGGAAAGTTCCAGTCTGGGTAGTCCAGAGCCTCTGATGTTTGCTCCTTTCTGGGAAAAACATCCTGTGGCTGGCCTTGGCCTTCAGGACCTAAAACTTGGGCCTGAATCTTGCCTGGGTTTTTGGCTTCTACCATGCCCCAAGCATACCTACTCAGCCATTCGGATCTGCTGGAGTTTTTGGAAAGACCTCAGCTCACTCATGCCTCAGCATATAAGGTTTTCTGTCTCTGAGTGGTTTATCTGACTGTTATTTGTCTTTCAGTCCCTGGTTCAATCATCACCTCTCACTCCTCTTCCCTACATTGTGGCATTGGTTTTGGTACCCCTTTCTGGGTTCCCGTGCCATACCCACTCTGTGCCTTTTTGAATTTTTCATTAATTTATTTTTAGAGAGAGAGGAAGGGAGGGAGAAAGAAACATCAATCCTCTCGCATGCCCCCAACCTGAGACATGGACTGCAAACCAGGCATGAGCCCTGATGAGGAATCGAACCTGCAGCCTTTCGGTTTGTGGGGTGATGCCCAACCCACTTAGCCACACCAGTGAGGGCTCCCAGTGACCTTCTTTTCCACACCACTCATGCCTCAATGGCACTCTGGTTTTGCTTGGAGGTAGGTTCTGCCATAGCACCTGGTCCACAGTAGGTGCTCTGGCAGTGTTTACCGAGTGAATGAACTGTCAAACCCAAGTCTCACTTTTCTCTTTAGTGATCCTGTTCTCTGAAATCCCTATTTGCCAGCAACTGAGCCACGTTTTATTTCGGGGTTCAAAGAGCAGAGGAAAGAGCCCAAATGGGATAGGCTCTCTGCTGAAGACCCCAATCACAGCCTGCAGGGTTTAATCTCATCATTAGTGAATCTCAGGAACCTGCGTGTGATTACTAGCTGTTTAATCCCATTTCTGAAGAGACAAATTATTAAAGATTTGGGTATGAAAGTGGTAGAAAGGGGTAAATCTTTGACTCTTGTGCAGACATCTCCACTCAAGCTGGGAGCAAGTCTGGCCACTGTGCCAGTCAGGGCCCAGGAGAGAGTGTCTCTTCACAGAAGAGCCCATGAGGGGCTGACAGACAATCGAAACATACAGACCCCTACCCGCCTCCCCCACGGCCTGTGGTAAATGGAAGAGAGAGGAAGAGGCAGTTTCCAGGGCAATACCCAGCCAGTGAAGATGAACATCTGTCCCTCAGGTCCCTCCTCAGTCAGTTTTGCTACTCCCTACCAAAGTGACATACTCTTGATTACACCCAATCCAGGTCGGCCTGGCATGGGGACTCTTGAGATCCGCAGTGCCTTCAGAACAGCAGGAGGAAGTGGGGATGCAGGGGGCACAGTAGCCCTCACCAATTGGCTGCATGATCGCCTGGGATGCCAATCAAAACCTGCATCACACTGGGAGCCCCTGCATGGCATGTGGAACTCAGGGAAGTAACGTCTCTTTAGGCCTGGGGTGGAGGGTGCAGGTCTCAAAGTGACAAGGGTTCCCTGGATGTGTAAAGCTGGTTCCAAGTCATCATCAAGGTCCACCCACAAAAAGAACATCCTCAAAACTGACACTGATAATCAAAACTATGACAAGATACCACTTCATCCCCACTAGGATGGCTATAATAAAAGAATGACGGATGGTAAGAAGTGTTGGCGAGGACGCGGTGACAATGAAACTCTCACACATCGTTAGTGGGAATGCCAAACAGTGTGGCTGCCTCAGAAGACACTTTGAGGAGACCTCAAAATGTTAAACACGGCTAGCATATGACCCACAATTCTACTTTTAAGTATATATCCAAGAGAAATGAAAACATATGTTCATACAAAGACTTGTTTATAGCAGCTTTATTCATAATACCCCAAAGCACAAACAACCTAACTGTCCATCAGCTGATGAGTGGATTAACAACATGTGGTGCACACGTACAATGGAAAATTATTCAGCCGTGAGAAGGAGTGAAGTGCTCCTGTGTGCTGTTCCACAGATGAACCTTGGAAACATCGTGCAGCATAAAACGCTGGTCACAAAGACCACATGTTGTGTGATACCTTTTATACGAAATGTCCTGAAGAGGCAAATCCAGAAGTAGGTTAGTGGTTTCCAAGGGGTGGATGGAGGCAGAAAGGAGGGGTGACTGCAAATGGGTAGTTTGGAGGGGCTGGGAGCCGGTTATGAAAATGATCTGGAGGGATGAATGGGTGGGCTGGAGTGGGAGTAAAGGATAGAAACTGTACTTGAATAATGATTAAAATAAAAAAAATTAAAAAAAGAAAATGATCTAGAAACTGGTAATGGTGAGGGTTGCATAACTTTGCAAATAAACTACAAACCACTAAACTAAATACTTCAAAACGTAGTATTTTACAATATGCGAATTGTATCTTTATTTTTAAAAGAGGGATAAATGACGCCAGTGGACGAGTTAGCGCAATTGAAACAAGGAAAAGGAGCGTGTCGCCCATCCCCGTCGCATCCATCGGAAAGAGCTTTGGGCCCAGGAATGGTGCCCCAGGAGGGCCTGGAAAAGCGACCTTGGAGGCAGAATCTAGAAAGACACATGCTCGGGGATTCTAAGGGAATGCGGTAAAGGTTAAGATTCTAAGGGAATTCGGGATCGCATAGGACTAGGGAGGCTCAGAAGTTGGCCGGGCCCAGCGGAGATTTAAGGCTTGGAGCGCAGAGGTTCTTAAAGGGCCTGGGACAAAGTCCCATTCCGAGTCCACCTTAAAGCCAGCTCCACAGAGCCACGAGTGGGACCCGGGTAAGTGCGCAGGGCCGCGGGGGAGGCACTGGTCGGTGGCCGGGCTCGCGCGCCCTGCAGCGTCCTGGGGACACCGCGCGGGTGGCGGGTAGCATGTCCTGGCGCCAGGGTGCAGGCGGGGGAGGCTGGGTAGCGGCGTGAGGCCGGCTACCCCCGCGCCTGCAGCGCTCTATTTTTAGCAGGCGCTGTTGCAATATAAGGAATGCGCCGCGCGGCGGGCGCTCCGGGCGCCCGAGGGCTGCGCGGTTGCTTTAAGGAGGCGCCAGGGTGGGGACAGGCCAGAGAGACCAGCGGGCTGGCGGACCAGAGCCATCAGTCCTGCGGGAGCATGGAAGAGGCGACCTGAGGGCCCAGCCCAGCCTGGGCTGGAGCGTGTGGTGAGTGGTAGGGGCAGCGGGGTCGGGAGGGGAGAAGAAGGGAGGGCACGGGCCCGCGCGGCCCCCAGCCCGGGCTGGCGCTTTGTTCCGGGGCCGGAGGTGTGGCTGCCCCCCAGCCCGGCTGCGCTCTCCTAGCTAAGTGCGCTTTGGGACTTAAGAAGCGTTTGGACCCCACCACAGGCTCCCGAATAACGGTGTGCGATCGAGAAATCGGCCACGACTGAGACTCTAGTGGGGAGGGCTTGCCGACCACCCAAAGAGGCTCTGTTATGATAATCGCCGTTGGGGTCGTTGTCTGCCCCAGCGAGAACCCACCGGGGAGGTGGGCAATGCGGCTGTGGGGGTGGGGGACCTTTCTCCCCTTTTAAAATGGCGTTAACAAGCTCTGGATCTGCGGGTGGAGTTGTCAAATTCAACTGAATAACAAAAAGCAGCCTTCTTCAAAAGCAACTCTACACTGCGCTTGGGGCTCTGGTTACAACTAGGGCCAGGCTCATTCATTGACCAGACGTGGCTGGAGCGCCCACCGTGTGTGGGGCACAGTGCCAGCTGCTGGTCCGCAGGGAAGGTAGGGGCGCAAACCGAGCCACAGCCCAGCGTGGTCAGGCCTGGGATCAGGGAAGCTCAGGGGTTCTGGGAGTAGACAGTGTGGAAGGTCAGGGAAGGCCTCCTAGAGGAGGTGATGCCTGGCAGGAGCATCCAACGGCCTTTAGACTCTGTGGCTGGGACCGAGGTCTGTGCTGGCTGGGGACAAAGCCAAGCCTGGGAAGGTGGACAAGGGCCACTTCATGGTGGTCCTTATCACACAGAGCTCTGGGCTTGTCCTTTTTCTGGCCACGGACCCCTGCTTGGGCTAGAATAGTTCATTTCATTCCAGGACTCAACTGTCCTGGACCTGACCGGGTACAAGGCTCAGCATTGTGGCCTCAAAAGAGTGACCTCCCTGGCAGCAGGAGTAATAAGGAGATCTGACGTGAAAACCCCACAGCTCTACTGAAATAACAGCAGCCAACAGGGCTGGGCTCACACAGACCAGACATGGATGTGCTTGATCATCATTTGACAAGACTCCTGCAGAAAAGATTTTGTTATTATCCTTATATTACAGGTGGTGAACTGGGGCTAAAAGGGTCACTAACGTGCCCAAGAACCTTTCTAGAGATCATGCTTTAGACCATGCAGCTGTTCAGGACCCTCCTGTGAGAGTCAGGCTGTCCCGGGCTTCAAGGCTCCAGGGGCAGCCTGTGTTATGCTTTTGCTCTATTGACATTCTCTGGTGGGTGGACGTGTGGGGTGGTGAGCTGTTGCTGTGTATTAATAACTGACATGTGTCAGGGGCTTTGCTCTGAACAAAGCACTTTCACTGAGACAGTTCTTAGAGTTTCTCCTGCTCCTTTTCGGAGGGAAGAAACTTGAGCTGGCTAACATTTTGTAAATCTCCTAATTTCCTGTAAATCGTGTGTCCCTGCTGACTGGGGTTAAAAATGTTTCAGGCCATGATTTTCATCCTTGGGTCTGTTCTCACTGCCCAGCGGCCAGTTAACTTCTCTGTCTGTGGTTTATGGTGTTTGTCCTTTCTCTGCCAGGGCAGGCAGCATGGGGCTTTGATGCTCTGGGGGTTTCAAGGCTGCAGGGTCTGCCAGCCTGTTTCTGGGGAGGAGTGAGTGTTGAGTAAACCTGGTGCTCTGCTGGAAACTGCCTCCCTGGCCCCCCAACCCCGTGGCCTCAACATTTCCTCATGGAGAAAGGGGGTTGGTCAAGGCCGTCTGCTGAGCCCTGGTGAGGCAAGCGACAGTCTTCCCGAGTTGCCAGCTTTGCCTCTGCATAAAACAGTTTGTATTTTTCCACTACTCATGTTTTCATCTACATATTTTTGTGACAGATATAACTTTTATTACTAGCTCTAATCACAAGTATTTTACACCTTCTATTATCTGAGCTGCTTATAAAGTGACATATCAGTTATCCCTGGAGTTGGTTCCTGAGCTTGAGTGATCCTGGAACCAGGGTGGACCACTGGGCTCTGAGGAGCTGAACTAGCTTCCAGGCCCTAACATCAGTCAGAATCGCATGTCGACCAACCTTCTAGAATGAGTGAGTTCTCAGGGAAATGTGACCTCTATTTTATATTTCACATCTGGTGTGATCATTGTTCTACCCATGGAATGCCCCTAAATGGAGTGTGCCTCCCTGCAAGTGATTGAAAACATACCTGCTCGTGAGCATTGTATCATTCATACAAACCATACGCATCTGAACTAAGTGGGAACACATTCTTGGGCAAAGCTGGAATGTTCTCAAGCATCCAGAGGGTGTGCATTGAGTTCCAGAAGCTCTCTTTCTGCCAGGCCCAGGACAGGCATCTGGCTGGCTATACAAAGGTACAGTTACCTTTGTCTGGGAATGAGAAAAAGGAAGGAGCTGGCAGAGTTCCCTGTACCTGGGGCATCTGGCAGGTGCCCATTCCCTAGAGGCTGAGCAGAGAATTCAAGCTTTGAGAGGAGTTTTGTTGGTGGACTCTGAGGACTCACCAGTCCTCATAGTCTTGGGTGATGTCACTGGGCCCTATGGTACTGGATCAGTAGGGATGCTTTTGGCTGCAAATAACAGACCCCAAGTAATAGTGGATTAAACAGAGTTTAGATTTCCCAGAGATGCGCTCAGCTCATGTGAGGTCTGTGTACACAGGGATGGGATATCAGTGTCACTTCCAGCAAGTTCTTTTGTGGGACAGGCAGCTCCTTGAATATGCCAGTGAGAAGCCCAGAGAAAAATTGCTTGGGTATACAAAATTGAGCATACAATTCAGGGGCTTCAGGGATCTCTGAAAACAAATCCTGGATCCCTGTTAGATCCCCTGGTCTAAGCCAGGTCACTTCACTACTGTTTACCTAGGATTTACTGTGTCACTCTGTCTTCGCACCGGGCCAGCACGCCTTTGTGGTAGAGACAGTGTCAAGAATGAAAATGGAGTGGAACAGCTGTCAGTTGTCAGCCTGAGCTGAAGTCTGTGCAGTCAGCCAGCGAGTCTGTTTTGTAGAACTCTAACGAAGAGGGCAATGCTGCTGCCACCTCATGCTTCAGACAAACCAAGGTTGCCCTCCCTGGTGCCTGCCATGCATTCCTTGGTGCCCATCTCCAGTCTTCTGGGTAGCATTCCTGCTGCCTGAGATGAGGTTTCCCTGCCTATTCTCAGAGACTCCACCCTGGCCCTCCTTGGCCTAGCCCCCACCACTGAGCCCCTAGGCCCTTTTAACCGCTTAGCATGATCCAAGGCAGCTTCCTGCAGCCATCTGTCTTGTGGGGGCCATAAAGTAGCAATGTCCTTTAGTATTCACTGTCCTTTAATATTCTTGGTAGCTTCACTAGGTGGGGCCTGCTGACAGCCAACAGCCAAATGACAATGTGGGTCATTACTGTTTGCTGAGGTGACATTCTGGGTCTCAGAAGGGCATATACTCATCCAGAGAGCCTGGCATCTGTCTATCTAAATTTACATCTGGCTTGTATTGCTAATGAGATTTCGGAGAGCACCAGGAAAGGATTTGGCTGTGCAGCGAGTAAAGTGAAGGAGGGCGGGGTGGAGAGTGGGGAGCTCTGAGCTCTGGTTCCGACCCTCCGTGACTATCTATAGGGCCTTGGGAGGGTCCCATGCTGCAGGGGCCCAGGCACCATCTGTGACTTCTCTGCTGAGCCCTCAGGGTTGTCAGGGGGATTAGATGAAATACACAGATGAGAACATGCTTGGGAAGCCAGAAAGGGTTATAAAAATGAAGAGTATTATCAGCACTCAGGCAACCTTCAGATAACAGAATCCTAGTCCCAGAGGGGCCCCTGGAGCCTATGTAGACTGGGTTCAGACCCAGTAGAGCACATTTCTCATAGTGGTGAGGTTGATGATTCTAGGGGGGACACATACAGCTCTTATTAGTTTTATACTTACTATTAAAAATGCAGGCATCATATCAAAAATTTTTTTCATGGATATTTAGCTCAGACTAAGGCTAAAGAAAGATTTTTAAATGATCCCTTGAGTAAAAGCTGGGAAAGTTGCAACAGGGGAGTCCCTCCCATGCAGCCTGTGAGGCTTCAGCTGGATCCTTCTAGACACAGGGAGCTTGCTGCCCCTCAAGTCAGCCTACCCCCTTGGGGGATGTTGTCACCCTTGCGAAGTTCATCCTTTCTCTCCTTAAGCTGTCCATTGGGTCTGTCTCACGTGAAACTTTGATAGTCATGTTTTTCTTCAGCATCAGCAGCTCTGTCTGCTTCAGCTGCTCCTCAAATGGCGTAGTTCAAAGACAGCCTCTCTGTGTGTCCATCCGCCTGCCTCTCCCTCCCTCCCAACTTTCCTTCAACAAAGACTGGTGGGCCAGACACTCTGTATTCACCACCTGTAAGCCTCACAGTTTGGCTGTTAGCCTTTTACAGATGAGGGAACTGAGACTTGGAGAGTGTAAGCAGGCTACCCACAGTCCTACTCTGAGAGAAGCAGAGCCTGGAAGGAGTCTGACCACGGTTTGCCTGGTCCCAAAGCACACGCTCCTTCTTTCACTCTGTACTGCTCCAAGAACTGGAGGACCCAAAGCGATACATCTCCTCTCTTGCTGCTTATGGGACACGTCCGATGGGGGCCTGACCATGTGCAATGAGTGCCGCAGGGGAGCAAAGGCCTCAGGAGGAAAGGGGACGGATCGGCCCAAGCACAGGGACGTTAGGAGGCAGCAGAACCCACAGAGGTGCAGAAGCGGCTGCTTGGCAGAGACAGAGAACCTGGTGATAGTTAGCTACGAACCCCTGAATCATTTGTGTATGTGGTATATTTTTTTCTTTCTTTTTTTTTTTAATTTATTTTTTAATCATTATTCAAGTACAGTTTCTATCCTTTACTCCCATTCCAGCCAACCC
>CM052544.1:30861996-30884330 GCA_028533065.1 Trachops cirrhosus
AGTCTATTTCCTTTGCCAGATTGGGGAAGTTCTCATTTATTTTTTGTTCAAATAAGTTTTCCACTTGTTGCTCTTCCTCTTCTCCTTCTGGTACCCCTATAATTCGGATGTTGGAATGTTTAAAGACGTCCTGGAGGTTCCTAAGCCTCTCCTCATTTTTTTGAATTCTTATTTCTTCATTCTTTTCTGATTGTATGTTTCTTTCTTCCTTCTGGTCCACTCCATTGATGTGAGACCCATCTTTCACTCCATCACTATTGGTTCCCTGTGCATTTTTCTTCATTTCACTTATTGTAACCTTCATTTTTTCATCTAGTTTGGAACCAAAATCAACCAATTCTGTGAGCATCCTGATCACCAGTGTTTTGAACTGTGCATCTGATAGGTTGGCTATCTTTTGGTCGCTTAAAAAGAGGGGTTCTGGGGCTTTCAATTCTTCTTCTGTTTGAGCCATCTCTCTCTCTTTTTTTTTTTTGGTCTGGTCACGTCTGTTACATATGAGGGGCGGAGCCTTAGGTGTTCACCAGGGCAGGGCAACCCAATGGCTGGGTTGTAAGGCTGTATGTGGGGGGCGGGGTCTGAGAACAATGGCGCTTGCTTCGCTCACTGAGGGACCTCAGTCCCTTCTGCTGCTTCCCCTGAGCAAACTGGGCCCTTCTGGTGCCAATTCCCATGTGGGTCGGCTTGTGCACCCTGTGGGACTTTCCAAGAACTTCTCCTGTGTGGGTGGGAGTCTCTCCCTGCGACTCAACCCCCACAGGTGTTTTCAATCAGTGCCCCAAGGCTCTATTTCCCAGTGGTGGGACCCTGGGTTGTGTGCAGTGCTTTGCTTCACAATCACCACCTCGCTGGGTCTGCTGGTTGCCACCCCATGGGCAGGGTCTGCCAGACACTGCTTGTGCACCCAGGGTCTGCCCGCTGCGGTCTTGCGCACCCTGGTTGCTTTACGCATCTGGTCCCAATGCTCTCTGCTCTCTGCTCTGCGACCCTCGCTGGGCTGCCTGACTCCGCCCCTCCTACCGGTCTGGATGAAGGTGTCTATTTTAACTCCTTGGGTGTCCAACTTCCAGACAGTTCAATTTTCTGTCAGTTCTGGTTGTTATTCTGTTTCTAAATTGTTGTTGTCCCTATTTTGGTTGTGCAAGGAGGCACAGTGTGTCTACCTATACCTCCATCTTGGCCGGAAATCTGGTTATTTCTTAAATTCCTCCCCTCATTTCTAACTATCGCTCCTTTGGCTCCAGCCTCAACCTCTCTCTCTCAGATTACTGAAAGAGCATTGCAAGCGTTTCTCTGTTCCTGATTTTACCCACTCTAAATCCACCCTGAAGTTGACCAAAATGAAGCATCTCAGAATCAAATTTGAGCATTTTGCTCCCTTACTTAGACACCCGTCGATGAGTAAGAAGAAGGGACTAGCCCTACCAGATACTAAAATACACTGGAGAACTAGAGGAATTAAAGTTGTGTTGCTCTGGCATAGGAATAAACAGGTCAATGAAGCAGAAGAGTGCCTCCCCCAAAGCCTGCCCCTGCAAATCGTTTCCTTTGAAATGAGGCTACAGGCCCATGTGTTCAAGAAGAGTTCTGGTTTTAAAAGAAGCCGCTGTACACACTGTGTGTTAGGCTGCCCCTCGCATGCCAGGTGCCCAGATGGAAAGTGAAGGTATTCATAGGCACGTGGAGCTGTGTAGAGGCTGCTGAAGGTGTGGTGGGTTGGGGCGGCTTACCCACCCCTTAGGGGCTGGCCCTGTTGGGGAGTCCTGGGGGCAGGTTCTTGCCTCCCCAAAGCATTCCATAATCATTTCAAAAGAAAATTAATTTTAATTCAGTTTAGGTTTTTTTCTTTTTATCCTTTAGAACTTCAATGTATCTTCTTGAAAAGCCCTGTTTTAGATAATGCACAAGTTCCTCTTTTATATTTTCATTCCACTAGAAATGAGGTCCCAAGGAAGAGATGGAGGCAAACCCATATTTCTTGGCGAGCACCCTTCCCTCACAAGTAGGCTCAGCAGCCCAAAATAGCCTCTGTCATGTTCTTCTTTCAAAGCCTGCTTTATTGGAACCGGAGATGATGGAGAAGGGTGGAGCCACTGTCCCAAAGCCTTGGGGCATCTATAAGAAAAAAAACTTGTATGAGATCTGTCTGCTCAGCCATCCCTCCACACCCACATTCCTCAGGTTGACATTCCTTGGGCAGCAGGGCTGGGAAGACCTCATGCCCCTCACCCCAAAGCCCTTCTTTTCCTGCTGAGGAAGCCAGACCCCAGGTGCCCTGGTGGCACTCCCAGAGCGAAGGTCAGCTGGCATCAGAACCTTCCCGCATACTCCCACTCCCTGACCCCCAGCCCCACCCTCCTGAAGTGGACAACGGCCTGAGTCCACTTCTCTGAAACTGGGTGGGTGTTTCCTGCATGTTTGAGATTTTACGGAGGAAATCAAAATAAAGAAACAAAGCCTTTGTGTTCCTTCTGGACTCACATGGGGGCCGGCCGGAGGGATGGAAAGGGGGAGCGGGAGCAGGTCACTTGGCACTTCAACAAAATAACCATTCTGATAAAGCATTTAACAGGGACATTTTTCTACTTAGGGTCAGTGTGATTGAGTAGGAAAGCTGGGTGGAAGACTGGGAGGGTCTCTCTGAGTGGAAGGAGAGGGCCCCAGGGAGGGTCTCGGGCAGGGGTCTGAACCTGCCAGCAGGGCTGCTGAGGAACTCTCAGTCCTCCCTTCCCTCCTCGGAAGACCCACAGGATAGCAGGCAGGGACAGGACATGGGCATGGGCTCCAATTTCTGTCCCCTCCCTCTTGTCTGTGTGACCTTGGGTGAGTCCCCCCTGCTGTGAGCCTCCTTTGCTATGTTTATAACAGGGGACAATGCTGCTGTAATGCAGATGACCCAGCTCCCCTGTCCCTCTTTTTGCTCTAGTCTGATTATATGGGTCAGGCCTTCATCCCACATATGTGGAAAAGGGGAGGTGCTCCCCTCAATATTTCTTCTTTCTTCCCAAAGGATTTCTCCTTGTAGAAGTTCTCTGAGTATATCATTTTTAAAAAAAATTGTCCAAGCATTAACAAAGTCTGCAGTATTTCTAGGAATTGCAGGGTGGGGACTGTGCCCGCTGGCCGTCTGGCCTCTGGCAGAGTCAGCTGCCACACTTTGCATGGGCACAATAGGCTTTGGCTTCTCATTTCCTAAACCCCACTAAGCCTTTAGGCTGTTGTGTGTAACAGGCTTTCACCAAGGGCTGATATGAAAGGGGGTTACCCATATTGCTCAGAACGGGGCAGAAGTTAAAACTTTTCAGACATCCTCTCCGTGTCTGCTCACGCCCTTGGAGAGTTTCTAGATGGCTGTCTGTCTCCTCAAGGCTCGTTTACTGCCATATTCCAGGGGCCAGTTTTCCTGGACACTTTCCTCAGAACTTCTGAAAACTCCAATTTCCATTACTTTTGATTGCAGAGCAATGATGATGGCTATTCTAGACTCAGCTGTGGGCCTGCGCTTTGACATCTGAAAAGAACCATTACAGATCTAATCTAAGTAAGAGTTACACACCCAGCCCTACACCTTTACTTACCTGCAGTGAGACCAGCAGGGGCTCTGGGATTAGTACTGTCACTGACTCTGGCCAGATCAAGCTCTTAGGTCAGGCCTTCTTTCCTGATGGCCAGAGCAAACCCAAGTGTTAATTTTCCCCCCACTCATGTTAGAACATTTTGCAGAGTAGTTGTGATTATTAGTGCTAATGTAGGTCAACAAATATTTATTGAGCATTTTCTTTATGCCAGGCATATGCTGGGGACCAGAGATACAGTGGAGAATAAAACAGGGGATAGACCCTGCCCTCCTGGAGCTGACAGTCGAGTGGGGATGACACATTACTTCATGAACAGTCATTAATGGAGTACCAGCATGCACAGTGCCATCAAGTCTATTGGGTGTTTTGTAAGCGTACGACCTAGTCTGGTGTGGGGGCTGCTGAGGGTGGCCAGGGAAGTACATGGAGAGTGTTTAGCACATGGTCAGGACTTAATAAATGTGCATTGTAGTTATCAACCCTGGCCATAGGACTCAGTTTGATTCTACCTTCAGATGGCTGCTGTCACCAATAATAGTTTTGTACAGAGAGGTTTATAATATTTCCAAGGTCACACAGCTAATATGTGGCACAACCAGGATTCAGAACGGGGCCTTTTGGATCCATTTCCATGCTCCTAACATTTGCTCTTTCTCCTGCTTCACCCACCATGGACCATCTCCATCAGGTGGGCTGTGGGGTGGGATGTAGTTCCACAGCTTCTCCCTTTGCCTGAATCCCTGAAACAAGCCAGCATGGATTGTGGGTTGTGATTATTCCTCCAGTCCTCAGAAATAAAATACATTTCTTTTTCAAACCCTGGGGTGGCTCAGCGGTAATACTTCAGTCCAGCTGAGTGGCTGCAGTCTCTCTGAGGTCGCACACCTAGCAGAGGGGCAAATGCTTTGATTCGTGACCTTTCATGAAAGTGCTGTATGTAGAAAAAAGGAACAGGAGTCTGGCCCCTCCACCAGTAGCAGCTTCTGGATGGGTCCTGCCCCTTGGGAATGGAGCGGGCCTGCCCTGCTCTGCCATTTGTCCCCTCTCTGCCATCCAGGGCTTGCCGTCCAGGCTGGCCAGGCTGCTGACGAGGGCAGGAAAAATGCTACAGCTCTTCAGAGACTGGGGAGAAAGATGTGAAAAGTGGCCTCCTGCCCTTCACATGAATGGGCTTAAAATCCAGAGTTCAGAAGAGTCCCTGAGAAGTCATCCCACCCCACCTGCAAACCGGTTCAGCCTCCAGAGCCAGCCAGCCAGGCCCGCCTCCCTGAGGCCAGCTTCACAGGCTCTGCAGAGGAAAATCCCACACCGCCCCAGGCTGCTCATTGCCATGCCTGCCTGGTTTTCAGGACGTTTCCCTCTTATTTTGCCCTTGCTCCTTCTCTAAGTCTGATTACTCTTTTAAAACAGAGACTAGATCACCTCAGGAAAGAGCCCAGACCCTGTTCCTTCTTGTTTTGGGGGGGTCAAACATAAAAATTACCACATTTTTCATTAATGGTGTTTAACAATTTGAATGTAATTGATGGAAACAAGTCAAAGCCACAGTCACTTTTGTATGTGCCTTTCTGGCCTCCCCCTCTCCATGTTCGGACACAGCCCAGGGGTGGCCTGCGCCTGTCCCCTATCGACTGCTGGACTGGAGAGTCTCCCTCAGGCTGAGTCACCCTGCTGCTCGTCCCCAGTGCCATTTCCACTTCCAAAGTGGTGAGATTTCACACTGCTTTGTGGCCAAAGCCAGGCCGGGCCAAGGCAGTGCAAAGAGCAGTCTGCCTTGGAGTGACCGTGAGATTGGGTGTGTGCATGCTCAAGGCATGCTCCAGGCAGCCAGGGGTGGCGGCAGGTGCTTTTGTGGGCTGGGGCCACCCAGGGCGGTGATTTGTTCAGCTTTTATAATGTGTGTAAAACTTTTTAATTTGTTGCCAACATTAAAATATCAGTCTTGCATAAAAATCCAGATTCCTAGCTACTCTTTCAAAATGTAGACTATCTGGCAACCCTGTTACAGATATACTCATGCG
The DNA here is from genome assembly GCA_028533065.1 of Trachops cirrhosus. Lineage (NCBI taxonomy): Eukaryota > Metazoa > Chordata > Mammalia > Chiroptera > Phyllostomidae > Trachops > Trachops cirrhosus. Next base: position 30,867,596 of record CM052544.1, read on the forward strand.
GCAGCATTTACTGGTAGAAGGGAGGGGGTAGCAGTGGTCTCCTGTTAGCCATAGGCCCCACCTTTCCCTATTGGATATACCTGCCCACCTTCTCTTATGATGGGCTTGGCCTCTGCCTACCCATGAGTTCAGAATGTCCATTTGTTTCCTGAGTTCCCCTTTCTGCTGCTGCAGGGTAAAGCAGTTGCGATGTGGTCAGCCAGGACTTGGGGGGCTATAGTTTAGCCATAGTCACCCCTGACAAGAAGCTTCCACCCAACAGGCAGGGGCTGCTGCTGCTGAAGGCTGCTGAAGGCTGCTTCAGGCCTTCCCTCCACTCTCTGTCGCCACCTCAGTTCTCCCAGGCCCCTTACCAAAGGGCACTGGTGTGAAACTGTAGATCCATGAGACAGGAGCCCTGGTCTGGGACAGCCTTGTGGGACAACCCGTGAAGTTGTGTTCTGGTTGGCCCCACACAGCTCAGTCGGGAGAAAGGGAGTATGAGAGGATTTGCCTTGTTGCCATCTGGAGACTCTGGGGGTGGGGTGGGGTGTCGCTAGGCCCCAGGACCTACAGGGCGCTCAGTGTTTGGGAGCATAGGTGGCAGGAAAGAGCCCCTCATTGTCACCTACTCCTCCTGCTGGGTTGGTGCCCATGTATGTGTAGTGGGAATCCTCACATGGCATTTCCCTTAAGAGGGCCACCAACTCACTCCTCTGGCCTCTGTGTGGCCCCTCACCACCTCTGCCCCACCTTTCACCCAAGCCAGACTCCTGCCCCGCTCCCAGTGCCGACCCTGCGTTTTGGAAATGCAGACAGCAGCCACATGGAGCATCTCCGTGCAGAAAGTTGTTCCAGGACTCTAGGGGGATCCTGAGATAAAGAAGAGGAGGTCCAGCCCTCTGTGCCCCCTGCCCCCGCCAGCAGGGGAATTGTGACAGGAAAACAACTCCCTGCTCCTTGAGTGGAGGGGAAGGGAGAGGGGCATGCTCCCAGGAGAGGCAGAAGCTTGTGGTCACTTGCAGATGGAGATGTGTGGCCTTGCACAAGCCACAGAGCCTCTGTGACCTCAGGGTCCCTCATCACTAACAGGAAATAAACAGTGCCTTTGTGGTGAGGTGGTTGAGAGCAGTCAAAGGGAGTAGCAGCTCCAGAGCCCTCTGGGTGCCACCTGCCCCCTGGGTGGCCCTCCACAGACACAAGCAAGGTGGCTCGGTGGAAGGAGGCCTGGAGAGGTAGGACAGGGCCCAGGAAGGAGGAGGAGGGATCACTTCGGGAAGCTGGGTTTAAGAAAGACTTCCTCGGGGAGACAGGGAGGCCGCTCCTTACAGAGGGAGTGTTTTCACCGGCAGGGGAACCGCAGTGCAGGCAGAAAACATTCATTCATTAGCAGACTTCGAGGTGCCCTGCCAGGGGCTGGAGCACCCTGACAAGGGTGCTTTACAAGGAATAAGGATGCTGTACGAGGAATAAGCAGGGGCAGAAGCTGCACCAGAGAGCAGGGGAGCCTGCGTGCCCTGTCAGCGGGGAGAGGTCCAGGCACCAGCATGTGGTTTTTCCAGGAGGCACAGAGTTTGTGCTCAGGGACTGCTTGAGGGACAATGAAGCTGGCGTGGAAGGAGGGCGGTGCTGGTAGAGGCGGCCCAGGCAGAGATCAGAGCCTAGCCACAGAGTTGCTAGGCCTTGGCCTCAGATTTGAGTAAAGGGAGGCTTGAGCCTCTGGGGGAGAAAGAGAAAGAGAAAGAGAATGCCAGGCAAAAATGTGGGAGAGGGGCTCTGGAGGCCAGGGGGCAGTGGACGCTGCGGGCTGAGTCCCGTTTATGAGGGTTGGGGCCTGAGCAGCCCAAAGAGGTACAGTGAAGACATGGACTCACAGGAGTCTCCCCTTGGTGGGGGTTTAGGGGGCAGCTGAGTCTGAATTGGAGGGGGTAGGACAGCAGCCTGCCAGGCTTTGGGGAGTGCGAGGACCCTCCTTTTGGGAAATCCCAGAGCGTCCGGAAGCTGGCCTTCCCTGATGGGTTGACCACCAGCATGACCTTCCAATGAACAGGCAGATTTCTGCCTAAGACTGAGAAGTTCTGCGTAACTACAGGTGAGACTTTCCCAGCCCTAGGAAAACATTAATAGGCCCCCAGGACTGAAAATAAGAATTTAAACATAAAGTCACTTCCTCCTTTCTGCCCCTAGCTGCCACTCAACGAAGCTGTGAGCCAGGCTGTAACAGAGGGGGGACGGTGAGCCCTGCCTCTGACCCCTGGGTTGAGCCCATCCTTGTTGTCAGTGGTTGGGCATGGGAGTACCCTGGGGGCTGGGGTGGAACCTCTGAGACCATGAGGGTCAAGCGGCCAGGTGGCAACAGCCCCATGACTCAGGGATGCTGGTGGGACGCGTTGTTCTGAAGGGTTATGTGGACTCTGAGACACTGGGGCCCTCGTTGGTCCCTTGGTTCTGAGAGCCTCTCAGACCCACAGGATGCCCTGAACTAGTTGGGTGGTGAGCAGGGCAGAGTTTTAGTTTTCAGTTGCCAGATCTGGGTGCCAAATCTCAGCTTTGCTGGCCCTTTACCACGCTGTGCTCTTGGGCAAATGCCTGACTCTCTCTCCCTCTCCCTGCTGGCAAAATGGGGACATTAAATGCCACCGCACACATTCTTGCCTTCAGGCCTCTGGAGCTGTGTCGCCCTTCTCTGTGTGACCTTCCTGCTCCCACCTGACCCTGTAGCCTTTTCCTACCTGCTTCCCCTGGCCTCTGAGCTTCTGGAACACTTAGAGTTTGTCCTGTGCAAGTTATCCAGCCTCTGCTGGTCATTTGTCACTGGTTAACCTCACTGTGGTCATCAGAAAGGTGGTGGAGCCCATGGATGGGGAAGCTCTCCAGGCAGTGGCCATTGTGCTCCTGCAGACCTGTGTGGAGGGCAGGGTCAGAGGGATTCCTGGGCACGTGGGGCCTCTGTGCTCTCCCTGCCTCGCCCTGTAGCCCAGCACTGGTTCCTGCATTATTCAGGGCTATGAAGCAGCCACGGTGTGCCAGGAACTGTACTTGGTGCTGGAGATGCAACCATGAAGATCCCTAGTTGTCTAGGAGCCAGGAGGAGCCTCCTTCCCACTCTCCTTACCACCACGAGCCCGCTACACCTCGTGCCTCCTGGGTTTTTCACACCTCCCTGTTCTATATCTTTGCAGCTTGTTCCTCACTTTGGGTAGCTTCTCTCTTATTGTCCACCTGTGTGGCCTCCAGTATGCAATTTTGGCATTGTCTTTACCAGGAAGCCTTCTGCAATGGCTCCAGGCTGAGTGAGAGGCCTCTCACTCCTCTTGTGTTCCCACGTAACTTAGCCCTGTGTGCTGTCACCCTCTCTCTGTCTGCTCCCTCCCACACCACACACACCATGAGCCTTAAGGCCAGGGGCCTGCACTCACTCAGCCTGCACTCACTCAGCCTGCTCTCCCTAGCTCCCAGGACCAGGCACACTGTATGTGCTCTGGAAGCACTTGCTGGGTGTGCGAGGCTTCTGCAGTGTGAGCATGTGTGTATTGCAAATTTGGTGACTTGTCCAGTTTGCTCTTCCTGGATCATAAAACTGGGCCCTTTCAGGTGTCATGTGTCCTGTTTTTTCTTTTCAAGGAGGCATCCAGAGAGGGGCTAGGTTTTACAATGGAGAGCACTTTTGGATTTAAGGACCAGAGAGGGAAGCCATATTTTATGCTGAATTCACAGTATTTTGGTATCTTCTGCACTCAGTGAACAAGCATCTCCTGAATTCTTGGGGAAATGTATTTGAGGAGCTTAAATCTCTCCCATCATTCAGCCAGCAGTCATATGGGGGCTTGCTATCCCATAGCATTGCTGTGGGGAGGACAGTGGCAGGCTGAGTGGTGATGCTGCCCCCCAAAACAGGATGGGGGAGGTGGGACCAGCCTGCAGATGGTGTGAGAGGAGGGTGTGGTGATGGGCTGAGTTGAGCTGTCACCTGTGGAACCTGCCAATTTGCAGGCATGAACTCAGGAAGGACTTTGGAGAGCAGGGAGGGCTTCCTGGAGGAAAGAGGACTTGGAAGGATGTTAATGTTTATTGAGCACTCACTATGGGCCACATGCTGAGCCAAGCAAATAAATGTGTAGCTTTTCATGGCCATCGTGAGGCAAATGCTGCCACTATCCCCACTTTTACAGAAGAGGCAACCAAGGTACAGAGGTCAATAACTTGCCTAAGGTTGCAAGTTGTCTGAGTCCATAGCTTAAGCTCCTTGGTAAAGGGTTCCAGGTGAGAGACCAGCCCCAAGCTAGGGAAGGAGCAACCTGTGTGTAGGACCGCAAGGAGACAGGATGGGGCTGGGGCAGCAACCAGCACAGTAAAGAGGGTTCCACATGCAGGTGCTGGAAAATGAGGGTGTCAAAGCCACCTGGTGCTCCCAGCTTCCTCCCTGGTCCTCAGTGCAGGAGGCCACCTGGCAGTACCATACCTGTGTCCTGTTTGTAGACCTTACCCCTGTCGGGATGAAGGGCATGTCTGCTTTCAGTGACTAGTATTTGCCTTGGGTGCCTCTCGGCACTGACATCCTCAGCTGCTCCTCCCACAGGGACCTGTGGCCTGGGGGCCTCTCTGACTGTGACACCACCTCCCTGGCTCACTGCTGACCTTTCTGCTGAAACTCCTGGCTCTGCTTCCTGGACTGACTCCACACCCACCTGGCCTCTGGCAGCCTCGACAGGATGCCCTCCATGTTGGGCTGGTCCTGGGCTCTGGAGCCACACTACGTGGTTCCAGGTCCCTGCATTACCTGTGTGACCTTAGAAAAGTCATTTTACTCCTTTGTGTCTCAGTTCCTTCAACTGTAAACTGGGGATAATCAAAGTCACACCTCATAGGGCTGGTGGGAGAATTAAATGAATGAATTTTGTAAAATCTTCCAACAGCATCAGGCACATCACTACATTAAGTGTTTTTATTGTTTTTAACAGGATCACTCTTACAATTTTTCCACCAGGTAGTTTCTGAGCACCTGTTCTGGGACTCGGTGCTGGGTATAGATGCTAAGCTCCAAGCCCTGTCCGGGAGGCACTTTCACACTAGTGGTAAGACCAGTGTTAACAGCTGTGGTATAGGAAGCATGCGGTACTTAGAGGCTGTGAGTAAACCCGAGGGCATTGTGTCCCACATCTGGCTAACTTCAAGCATTGGCCTTTGCCTGGATCCCTGGACTCTTCTGACCATTTCTGCCAGCAGTCCAGGTGTGATGTGTGATCCTAGCAGAGGAGTTTGGGTTTGATGCAGTAGAAAAGCAGGGGCTGATGTATTAACAGAAGACTTAGGTAATACAACCTGTTAACCAACAGAAGACCTGGTTATCTCCAGAGTGGTGCAGTGACATGCTGGGCTTGCATTAGCAAAGAGACAGAAGGGCTGGAGCTAAGTCTTAAGGAGGAGAGAGTGAAGCCTTGTGGGTTATCTCCAGATATAATCAGGAAGGCTACCCCTAAAGGTCCCGAGCTCTTCCCATGGAACAGGATGGCCACTAGGTGGGATGTTTTGAAGGGGACCAGATGAGTTGTTGTTTAGATCTGGGTTGGCAAACAAGTTTCCTCTCTGGACAAATCTGTCATCCAGTTCTGGCTGCCAAGGATGCTGCATGAAAAGGGTTCTAAGACTGAGCAGGAAAGAGGACCGTGATCAATTAGTGATGTCTGCCATGGCTATGGCAGTGGGAGGGACTGCACCCAGGTCACAGACTCACCATCTAGAGCCAATGATGTTTAATGTCCTTTACAGCATAAAATAACACACAACGTTGGGTGGGTGGTTAAGCCTTAATAATGAAGTGTGATGAGGGCACTGGTAGCTTCCTGAAAGGGTTGAGTAGTGCAGTGGCAGTGCTGGGTTTGGATCAGCAAAGGCATGAGCCAAAGGGCTGGAGCAAAGTCTTGGGAAAGGGACAGTGAAGTCCTAAGGGAGACCCAGTGGCCTGGACTCTGGCAGGGCCACACACCATTTAGGCACAGTGGCAAATCGGCAGCCCTGGGGAAGCTGCCCATTTCTGGGAATTGTGCAGAGGGGAAGGGCAGCTCTTGGAATTCAGAGCCATTTCCTCTGCATGGGTTGGGTCACTCCCCCCACTGTGCCCTCATCCCCCCACTGAGCTGGGCACACCCAGATATCAGAGAGATGAAATTAGCTTCCCAGGGCTGGTTCAGCTCCATGTGACTATAAGTCCATTCACTCTCCCGAGAGCTCCATTAATAGACAGTATGTCCCCCTCTTCTAGCCTTATTTACCCAAACAACTTGTAGTTCAACTGATGGGGTTCTGGAGAATCTTCAAAGTGATTAGTATAGAAATAGAGAAGCAAAAGCTGTACAAACTCAACCTTCAATAAAGGCAGCAGCATCCCTGGGAGAGGCTCTGAGTTGGCCACTGCCCCAGCTTTGAGTTTGTGGTCCTCGAGTCAGGGCCAGGGAAGCAGCTGCAAGGATGAACCCTATGGGTTAGTGAGTCACCATGACAATCAAAGCAAAGTCCCGTGTTGCTGCAAAAATAATTGCCAAAAGAATTCAAGGCAGTGTGATGTGATGGTTCCAAGCATCACCTTTGGTGTCCAACCAAGCCACCACGTACATCCACTAAATGTCGACGATGCTACTGCTCTGTGGCCTCTCCCAGGTACCATCTGTTCTGGCCAGGACTGTCTGACACTGCTTAGGAAGTGGTGGTGGCTGTGGAGATGCAGCGCATGGAGAGGCCAGGAAGCCCATGAACCTTTGACAGTGTCTACAGCTGAAGCCATTTCTTTCACATGCCCACTTAGAAGAATGGGCAGTGTTTTGGGGTATTCTTTTGGGAAGTAAGATCTGTAGAAGCCCTAGAAACTGGGAACCTGGGGAGAAGGGGAAAACTTGGTGATATAACCACTGAGGACTGCTATTTGCTGAGAGCGCACTGCTGTGCTTGGCATTATATCTGACACAGTATTGGGTCACTCGGCAACCCTAGGTATTCTTAGGGCTGTGGATGGGGCAGGTAAATGGTCCATGGTGCAGCCACTGGCCAGCGGTGACCACGAATGCTGCAGATGCTCATGATATGAGAGAAATACACACGGATTACCGAGTCCTGTGGGGGAACAGGAATGGCATGGCCACTCTCTCTAGTGAAGAACGTGCCGCCTTCCCGTCTGAGCAGGTTTTTATTAGGTAGTATTGGGTAGGGGAACGGATACATATATGGATTATAGTCTAGCAGGGAAGATCAAAAGAAGTAGGTATCTTTCAAAGAGCTCAAAGGGATCATGCTCAGTTTGGGGTTTTATCACCTAAGAGATACAAGCCTAGTTTCGTTTCCTGCCCGTGCCTTCATATTCAAGAGCATCCTCAGCAAGCAAGTCTCACAGGATTTTGCATATTCTATGCCCCAGGTCTAATTACCCCAGGGGTCCGCCGACTCTGGTCTGGACTGCACTGCCCCTGCTATTTCCGCAGGCCCTGAGTCACGCAGAGGAGACAAGGGTGAAGGAGACAAAGGCAGTGGGAGACTTGGATTTCTCACATCCAGAACAAGGACTCAGGCTTTGTCAAAGCCAAGGGGGCAGGGGTAATTTCAATCACCCCTTCACTTCCACAGCCCCCTGAGTCTCTTCCCTGATGGCTTTCCCACGTGACCGTGTCTGTCTTAGGTTCATTCTCTGAGAATTGTTACCCATCATTGACTATCTGACCAAGCAATGGGAGCCAGACATAGAGCAGGCAGTGCTCATGCCAGGGAAATAAGTTTTTCTCCTTCGGTATCCTGGTTTCGGAGGTCTCTCACTCAGCCTTAGCCATGGGGGGTTACAGCTCCTGAAACCAGGCAGGGTGGACCCCAACAGTCCAAATCACTGGCATCTACCAGATTGGAGGGAGACCAGGTACAACTGCTTTGCATGTCACTGCAAATATGCCCTTCCTGGGGAGTCCTCCAGTATTTTTGTTTTTGTTTTTTTAAACAGGGACCTTAGACATTCTTGAGCACTCTGTTTTCCTATTTTGTAAATGGGAGAACTGAGTCTTATAGAAATTAAGAAACTTGCTTTAGGTCATACAAGGGGTCAGTATCAGAGACATGAGTGAATTCCAGCGGCCAGGCTGCAGAGTTGAAGGCTGTTCCTCCGCCCAGTCTGTTCCCCCGAAGAACCAAGGAGGGCTTGACACAAGACTGCTCCCTGGAGGTCTGGGGCCCCCACCCCTCCTCCAGGCACACTTGGAAATTGCTGGATGAGGAAGTTATTCTGGGGTCAGCCTAGAGGTGTGATCCTGCCCATCAGAAGAACAGGCACCACCCCCTGCTTCCTGGCCCGAGGGAGTATGAGTGGATAGAAGGTTGCTTCGGGGCAGTGTGGAGTCATTGAATAGACCCTGAACACATGTTGGGCCCTGCCTGGTCCTCTGAGAGGCAAAGAAATGAGGAGGCATGGCTCTTGTCCTCACAGATCTTCCAAGATACTTGGAGTTGGTGAGTCTGACACTCAGGAAACAACTTCAAATTACGCAAGATGGTATTAACCATGGGGAGAGAAAGGAACAAAGGCCAGACAGCAGCTCTGAAAGCTTATTTCTTGGCTTAAAGATGCTTGAAGTTTTCACAGACACATTATCAGGATTGTTGAGGCAGTGATACTGCCTTTTAGGAAGAAGTTTCCAGTGGAAGTAAGGGTTTGGGTTGCCTGTGAGCTGGGAGGGGCTCTTGAGAGGTGGTTGCCATGGGAGCCAGCACCCATCTGCCAAGTGGCTGCTGTTCCAAAAGTGGGTTTCTGAGTGGAGGGGGCTGCTTGGAACCTCAGAGCCATTTCCCATGGAAACAATGTTCTAAACGATGGGTGATGTTCCCACACGGGCTTATTTAATTTGACTGCAATGGGGCTGAGATGGCAGGGAAGGGGGTGGCAGGAGGCTGGGAATGGGGAGCCTCAGAGCAGAGGAACCATGGGAAAATCCTCTCTCCCTCGCTCTTTCTCTCTCTCACACACACACATACACACACACAATGAGGCTAGAGAACAAAATTTGAGCTCCTCTCAGCTGGGCACATTTCATACATTTAAATTATATGCTTGGGCAATTCTGCAAAATGTGCTTCTCTAACCAACCCCATCTCACAAGTAAGAAAGTGGGGCTGTGAATGGGAACACACTCAACATCATTCAGCTGTTTTGGAGGAGAGAATCCAGCACGGAAAATTGGTGGGGAAACTTAAGGAGAACCTTAGGTCCACCTTATATCACCCTTCCACCTCAAAGGGGCCATCCATGACCCCTCAATGGTGAAGAACGAACATTTTATTTTTTATTTAATTTTTTTATTTCTTAAGTAGTGGTTTAGCAATAGAAATCAATGGAAACAATAGTCTTTAATATGTTCTCCAGTGGGAGAAATTCTGACACATGGAGCAGCACCAGAAAATTTATTGAGTTATAAACATTCATGTATTTGAAGCAAATATATGCTTGAGGTGATACAAATATAATTTAATTATTTGTACATAAATCTTACTTTGGACTGTCACCTAGTTCACAATTTGCCATTAACAAATTATTTTTTTAATTTATTTTTATTTTTTATTTTAGAAAGGGGAAGGGAGGGAAAAAGAAAGAGAAGCATCGATGTGAGATAGAAACCGGTTCCCTTCCACACATGCCCCAGATGGGGACCGAGCCCGCAACCCAGACATGTGCCCCAAATGGGAATTGAACTGGCGACCTTTCAGTTTATGGTACAATGCCCAGCCCACTGAACCCACACCAGCCAGATCATTAGCAAATTATTTCAGTAAATTCAATTCATATGCATTTGTCTAAATCCCTCTCAATTCAGTTTCCTAAGTGTATCATTTTAAGCATTTCTGACATTGAACAAAATGAAAATCAATGTTTAATGACACTACAATTTTTTCAAAACTGTTTCCAAACAAGAATATGAGATAGTGATAAATTAATTACCCTGTCTAAATATCCTAAATTTATAGTAAAAGGTCTATGATACCTATCGTTAGCATTTTAATAACTGAGAAGATAAATGAGAACAGCTGCTACAGGCAGGTCTCAGAGGTACTGCAGCCGGACCACCACAGTAATGTGAGGGTTGCAAGAAAGTGAGTTGTAACATTTTTGGCAGTGTAGGCTCTTGCCTTCAATTTGTAAAAAACACAACATCTGTGAATTGCGATAAAACAGGGTATGCGTGACCCTGTCTGGGTAGCTCAGTTGGTTAGAAGGTCATCCTGATGTGCAAAAATTGCAGGTTCGATCTACAGTCAGGGAACATACAAGAAGCAACCCATGAATGTATAAATAAGTGGAACAACACATTGATGCTTCTCTCTCCCTGTCTCTCTCTCAAATGAATAAATTGAAAAAATAAAAAGTAAAACAAGGTATGCCTATAGTAAACTATTTTTTATGAAGCAGAATACAAATCTTTGAGTATTTTAACATCCTAATGTTAAAGCTGTGACTCACTTGTTGCGAATATTGTACCTTAGACTCTATTCTAATTTTAAAACTTTTTAATACTTTTTTAATTTTTCAATTACAGTTGACATACAATATTATATTAGTTTTGCCCCAGTGATTAGGCATTATATAACTTACTAAGTGATCATCTCAATAAATCTCATACCCATTTGACACTATACAAAGTTATTAGAATACTATTGTCTATATTTCCTATGCTGTATTTTATATCCCCGTGACTATTCGGTAACTATCAATTTGTACTTCTAAATTCCTTCACCTTCTCCACCCAGTTCCCCAACCCCTCTCCCATCTGGCAACCATCAGAATGTTTTCTATATCTATGTGTCTGTTTCTGTTCTTCTTGTTCATTTATTTTTTTTATTTTTTAGATTCACTTGTTGATAGATAATGTATTTATTGCCATTTTATTGTTCATATTTTAATTTTTTCTTCTTAAAGAAGACTCTTTAACAGTTCATGTAATACTGGTTTGGTGATGAAAAACTCTTTTAGATTTTTCTTGTCTGGGAAAGTCTTTATATGTCCTTTGATTCTAAATGATAGCTTTGCTGGGTAGAATAATATTGGTTGTAGGTTATTGCTTTTTATCACTCTGAATATTTCTTGCCACTCCCTTATGGCCTTCAAAGTTTCTATTGAGAAATTAGCTGACTTGTCTTATGGAAACTCCCTTGTAGATAACTAACTGCTTTTCTCTTGCTGCTTTTAAGATTCTCTCTTTGTCTTTAACTTTTGAATTTTAATTATGATGCATCTTGGTGTGGGTCTCTTTGGGTTTGTCTTGTTTGGGATTCTGTGCTTCCTGGATTTAATGTATATTTCCTTTACCAAGTTAGGGAAGTTCTCTGTCATTAATTTTTCAAATAGGTTTTCAATTTCTTGCTCTCTCTTATCTCCTTCTAGCATCCCCATGATTTGAATGTTGGTACACTTGAAGTTTTCCTAGAGGCTCCTTACACTATACTCATTTTTTTTATTTTTTTTCTTCTTGTTCTGATTGGATGTGTCTTTTGCTTCCTTATATTCCAAATTCTGATTTGATTCTTGGCTTCATCTAGTCTACTGTTGATTCCCTGTTGCCAACTCTGTGGTTGGGGAGGGGCTCAGAAAAGGAACAATGGCCTCTGCCAGCATTTTTGTCTGACAGAAAGCTGCCCTCCCAGCTCTCTCCCTATTGCCAGACAATTCAGTTTCTCCCATATGTCCCAGGCTCCTTTCAAGCTGCTGCCCTAGTGCTGGAGCTCAGAGGGAGTGAGTCTGAGTATGTCCATGTGTGGGCCTTTTAAGAGGAATGCCTGAGACTCCAGAAGCCCTCTGTCTCACTCAGCCACAAACCCTGTTGGTTTCTACAGCCAGATATGGGGACTTCTCTTCCTGGCACTAGAGCCCTGGGATGGGTGGCTTGGTGTGGGGCTTGGACCCCTCACTCCACAAGGGGGATCTCTGCAGTTAAAATATCCCTCTCAATTTTTATCCACCACATGTGGGTATGGGACCAACCCGTTCATCATCTCCACCCCTCCTACCAATCTCTTTGTGGCTTCTTCTTTAAATCCCTAGTTGTGGGACTTCCATGAAGCTAGATATCACATGGTTCTGAATGATGGTTGTTCTGTAGTTTTGTAATGACTTTGATGTGGTTTTGGGAGGATTTGAGTACCACATTTACCTATGCTGCCATCTTGACTAGAAGTCGAGAACCAATATTCTAGAGTGATCTCCAGTGTGCTGTCTAGTTGAATAGACTGTGAATATAAGCATTTTGCTCCTTAACTGCTAACCAACTTTTTAACCTGTGGTGACTTTTGACCTAGCCTGTGGTGACTTTTAAAAAATCTTTCTCTATGCACATGAGACCAACTTATTTCGTAGGAGTATAGTATGCACTCTTACAAAGTGCATACTACACTTTGTAGGAGTATGTGTTTTGTAGGAGTATGGTGTTTTGACTGCCCTCCCCATTTACAAAGACATCATTTAGTCAGGGATTATTGGGGGAAGGTTGAGGACTGGAAATATATGCTCATCAGAAGAAGATCCAGCTGAGAGCCTTATGAATTGGGGAAGTTTTCTGGACTCCTCTCATCCTGACAATGCCTTATATTTTTCCTGGGCTCACAGCTGGTTCCAGAAAGGTCTTATTGGTGTGACTGGTTCAACTTGGTAGAGGAAGGGAGACAGTCCCAACCCCTAGCTGGGAGAGTTGCTCCTTAGAGGCCAGGCCTGTGGTCTGTAGGTGGTCTGATGGTTGTTCAGAAGTGCCAGGGCTGAGCTTCCAGTTCCTTTAGCAAACATCTGCTCCATGCTGGTGCTGTGCCAGGCTTTGTGGTACAGACAGGGGCCAGATACACTCCCTGTCCTTTTGTGCAGAATAAATGTGTAGAAGATTTTAGGTGTGACGGTGACCTCTGTACCAGCAGCTCTGGGTCTCGATCCCAGGATACAGGCAGTGCCTCTCTGGGGAATGCAATTCCAGGGCTCAGGCCTGACCTGTGAAGAGATGTTTGCTCTTTCTGCAGCCTCAGGGGTGTGCAGAGGACTCAGTGTGACCAAAGGGCACAGTGGAAGAATACAAAGTTGGCTGGAGGAGAGAGTAGAGTATGAGAGGCTACAGTACAGGTACTGTCCAGTGGAGAGGTCAGTAATGGCAGCTGATGCTGGAGCCCAGACTGGACCCATCAGCTGTGGGCAGCACTGAAGGGGTTTTCCCCATGAGGGATCCAGTCCAGTTTTGGTGTTAAGTGTGCATTCCAACCCTGTTCCATTGAGTCTGAGTCGGGAAGGAACCCTCAGTTGGTTCCCCGTGGTCTCTGGGAACTCAATCCACGAGTCCTGGGCACTGTGGGAGAAGGGGGCCCTCATCTGACTGTTTTTTGCGGGCTGCCTTGCATGATAAGCAGAGGACAGTTTTTACTAAGTCCCTGGGTAATTCTTTTGTGGGTGGTCTGAGTACTGACTCAAAGGTTCAGTTCACGTTCTCTATCATGTTTACTAGTGTATTTCTTATCCTGTTTTATTTTGAGAAGAAAATCAAGAGAAACAATTTTCCTTCCCAATACCTTCCCACCCACTTAGTATTTTTTGTTCATGTTGCTGCCAGCAGTGAGTGGAAGGGAGCTTTAAAAACAGCCTCCTTCACAGACAAGTGTGTTTGCCCTTGCCCAGTGTCACCATTCACCCCAAGTCAGGGCAGCAGCTGAGGAGGGACTGTGAGGAGCTGACACCACCCTCCCCCAACCTGAGAGGCAAAGGAAAGAGGGAGCTGACTCTCTCCCACCTTTCCCCAAGTCTGTCTCCCTGCAACTCCTCAGTGGTCCCTTGACCCTCCTTCTCCATTACGTGGGAGAACGCAGTGTGTTGAAGCATCAGCCTACCCTACCTGTGTGGGGAGACTAGGAACCGGATGCTGCCTCTATCCTGTACCAAAGGAGCTTAAATCCCCTCTTGCAAGAGAGAGAATCACGCATTTTGAGGTGGCCTGAACATTTGATTTTGTGGGAACATTTTAATATTGTTAAGCTTTTCTGGTATACAAATATAAGACATGCTTCTTATAGAAAATAGAAAATTAAGAAAATGCCCTGAAATCTGCATTAGAGACAGTCACCTGCCAATCCTGTCTGCCTGGATCCACATCTCAATGGGTAGGTTCACAGATGGATAGCTTCATGGACATGCAGTCATGGATGCTTGATGGAAATCATTTGTTTTTTGATTACAGTTGATGCACAATATAATGTTAGTTTCCGGTGTACACCCCAGTGATTAGACATTATATACTTTACATATATTGTATATATTCCAGTACCTCTCATATCCATCTGATACCATACATAGTTTATTAGAATATTATTGACTATATTTCCTATGCTGTACTTGCATAGTATTCCCTTGTGGGGATGACTTTTTCTTTAACTTACCCCTCCCAACATTTAAGTTATTTTCTTATTTTTCCTGATTCTTAACATCTTTTACACTTGTCTGCCTATCAGCTTAGAATAAATTTTCACATGTTGGTATAGCTGTAAGACAGGGTTTGTGCATTTGAAACGTCGATATATTTATGCAAGTGTAGTCTCGGTCCAGCAGACACAGTCTTGGTCTGTGGATAGATTTGCACTTTCACCCTTACTTCCCCACACTGCAGGGAAATCCTGAATGTCAACATCAAGCTTCAGTAACTGCAGAAGATTACACAATGACTCTCGCCTGGAACCCCATGCAAATCAGTGTGGCCACATAGCCCACATTTGTGTCCAACACCCTTTCTGTTGAAATGTAGACTAGAGTACTCTTCTGGAGCTGGAAATAACTGTACAGAGCCTGCCCTTTAATCTGCTAGGGAAGGGAACCATGGCTCAGAGAGGTCAGTGGCCTTCCCGGACCGCAGTAATGCACTCAGACACCCAGTGCTGTGTCCCCCCCAACGCCACTACCTCCTTGAACTCAGCTATGCGTCCTTAAGTTTCCTGGTTGCATATTCACCGTGCCTTTCCCCCTCCCAACTTGCACATACACTGGGGAGGAGGAAGCTTTCACCCCCTCGGCTCAGGGTCAGTGCTCATGCTACCCAGGAGGTGGTGTTGCTTCTCCCTGGCAGGGCCCATGGCTATCAGTGCAGGTCCCTGGCAACAGCCCTCAGATTGTTCTTTAGGTGACTCTCCCCTCCCCACCCCCACAGTTTAACATTTGGTGCTGTCACCCCCTCCTCCTGGAGCCTGTGGGCTCCCTCCCTGGTTTCCCTCTATTTTTCTGAGTGCTTCTTCTATGCCCTCTGCCTGCCTCTCCTTGTTGTCACTTTGTGACACTATTTCCAAAAGCCACTCCTTACTTCTGTTGCCTCTTCACAATCATTCCTTATCTGTAAAAGCCCAGTTATTCTCAGTATCCTGGCCCCATATTTCTAGCTCCCTCCAAGTCACCTTAACCCAAGGTCTCTCAACTTTGGCACTATTGACATTTTAGCATGAACAACTCTTTGTCGTGGGGGGGCTGCCCTGTGCATTATAGGATGTTTAGCAGCATTCTTGGCCTTTGCTGACTAGATGTCAGTAACACCCACTTGGTTTTGACCACCAAAAAATATCTCCAGACATCACGCATGTCCCAGGATGGAGGAGAGAATTGCCCCTGGTTGAGAACCATTGCCTTAGCTGGGCTGCATGTCATTAAAACAAAATTGAGCCCTGCTCCTCCCCTCTCTGCTCCCCAACTAGAACTGGGTTGACCAGATGCCACAAGATTCTAGCATGACTTTGTGCATAATAAAAGTCAAGAAGACTGAGGGACAGGAGCCAGGTTGACAGAATTCTGAGATTTGGAAGGGGCCCCTGAGACCCTGAGCTCAGGTGTGCTAAGCTGTTGGGGCCCTCTTTCCCTTTAAGCAAAGACAGCCTCCAACTCTTCTTAGCACTGCAGTCCAGTGGAGCAAAGTTGGTGTGAAAGGTGAACCTCTGCGCTATCCCTGCTCAGACTAACAACCTCACAGGTACAGGGTGAAGTTTAGTGGTGGGAAAGCTTCTTTGACGTGGCTTTTGGCTGTACTTATTAAAGATCACATGGCATCTGGTAGTACTGTGTCCCCAACACCAGACCTGGCACAAACCTGGTATTCAGCAAACAATGGGATAAATCATTTTTTTATATTTATTGATTATGCTATTACAGCTATCCCATTACCTCCCATTCCCCTCCACCCTGCACACCCTCCCCCACCCACATTCCCCCCCTTTAGTTCATGTCCATGTGTCATAACTTCTTTAGCTTCTACATTTCCCATACTATTCTTACCCTCCCCCTGTCTAATTTCTACTTACCATCTACGCTACTTATTCTCCATACCTTTTCCCCCTCTCTCCTCCTCCCATTCCCCTGTTGCTAACCCTCCATGTGATCTCCATTTCTGTGGTTCTGTTCCTGTTCCAGTTGTTTGCTTAGTTTCTTTTTGTTTTAGGTGTGGTTATTAATAATTGTGAGTTTGCTGTCATTTTACTATACAGGTTTTTTATCCTTTTTTTCTTAGGTAAGTTCCTTTAACATTTCCTAAAATAAGGACTTGGTGGTGATGAACTCCTTTAACTTGACCTTATCTGAGAAGCACTTGATCTGCCCTTCCCTTCTAAATGAAAGCTTTGCTGGATAGAGTAATCTGGGATGTAGGTCCTTGCCTTTCATGACTTGGAATATTTCCTGCCAGCCCCTTCTTACCTGCAAGGTCTCTTTTGAGAAATCAGCTGACAGTCTGATGGGAACTCC
>CM052544.1:30884430-30930594 GCA_028533065.1 Trachops cirrhosus
ATTTGTTCAAATAACTTTTCCACTTGTTGTTCTTCCTCTTCTCCTTCTGGTACCCCTATAATTCCGATGTTGGAATGTTTAAAGACGTCCTGGAGGTTCCTAAGCCTCTCCTCATTTTTTAGAATTCTTATTTCTTCATTCTTTTCCGTTTGGTTGTTTCCTTCTTCCTTCTGGTCCACTCCATTGATGTGAGACACAGCTTTCTTTCCATCACTATTGGTTCCCTGCGTATTTTTCTTCATTTCACTTATTGTAGCCTTCATTTTTTCATTAATTGGTGACCAAAATCAACCAATTCTGTGAGCATCCTGATCACCAGTGTTTTGAACTGTGCATCTGATAGGTTGGCTATTTCTTGGTAGCTTAAAAGGATGGGTTCTGGGCTTTCATTTGTTCTTCTGTTTGAGCCATCTCTTGGTTTTTTGGTTTTTTTGTTTTTTGTTTTTTTTTTGGTCTTGTCACACCTGTTACGTATGAGGGGCAGAGCCTTAGGTGTTCACCAGGGCGGGGCACCCTAGTCACTGGGTTGTGAGGCTATATGTAGCGGCAGGGTCTGAGAGGGAACAATGGCGCTAGCTCTGCTCTCTGCTGATTTCAGTCCGTTCCGCCGCTTCCCCCAAGCAAACTGGACCTTTCTGGTGCTGATTCCCGTGTGGGTGGGCTTGTGCACCCCATGGGACTTTCCAACGACCTCTCCTGTGAGGGTGGGAGTCTCTTACTGTGACTCAACCCCCACAGGTGTTTTCAATCAGTGCCCTAAGGCTCTATGTCCCAGTGTTGGGATCCTGCCTTTGGAGCAGTGCCTTGCTTCACAATGGCCGCCTCGCTGGGTCTGCCGGTTGGCACCTCTCAGCCAGGGTTTGCCAGCCGCCCCTTGCACGCCCAAGGTCTGCCCACTGCAGTCTTACATTCCAGGTCCCAATGCTCTTTGTGTCGCATGACCCCTCTCTGCCAGGCTGCCTGCCTGACTCCGCCCCTCCTACTGGTCTGGACGACTGTGTCTATTTTAACTCCTTGGTTGTCCAACTTCCAGAGAGTTCAATTTTCTGTCAGTTCTGGTTGTCATTCTGTTTCTAAATTGTTGTTGTCCCTATCTTGGTTGTTCAAGGAGGCACAGTGTGTCTACCTATGCCTCCATCTTGGCCGGAAGTGGTGAAAAATCATTTTAACAGTGATTGGCTCAGGATGGTGGGAAAGGGGTGACATTTTAATTTTGTTTTGCAGTTTTTATTTTCAGAACTTTCTATAATTGGGAGTGGTTATCACTATAAAAAGGCAAGAGAAGCCATGAATATTTACCCCTAGGTCAGAGGAGTAAAGGTCCCTGCCTCATTCCATCTGTCTTGCCTCCCCAGGTCTGACCCACCAGAAACATGGCAACCAGCGCTGTCCCCAGTGACAACCTCCCCACGTACAAGCTGGTGGTGGTGGGGGATGGGGGTGTGGGCAAGAGTGCCCTCACCATCCAGTTTTTCCAGAAGATCTTTGTGCCTGACTACGACCCCACCATCGAAGACTCCTACCTGAAACACACAGAGATTGACAATCAGTGGGCCATCTTGGACGGTGAGACCTGGCGGCAGCCCTGCAGGGGTGGAGGCGGTCCGCGCAGAGGGTCAGGGAAGGCTGACAGGCTTCGGTGGGGCATGATGGTTTTCTGCAAGTTGCCATTAGGAAACAACTGGTATTATGAGACAGTTGGTGCAAGGCCATGTATGGTTTCCAGGGTGAATTCTGAACAGCTTTGTGGAAACCAAAATGTGTATTCAACAAAGAGGCAGGGCTAGACTCATGCCAACTCAGTAATGTCATGTTTGTTATTGCTTGCTGGTCAGAAGCTCTGATTAGCATTCACAGATGTCTCTAGCTAATAAAAAAAAGGTGGGGGAGGGATAAATTCCTTAATCAGTATAGTTTATTTGGTAATTGTCCCTTGGTGGGAAAAAAATACCTTTCATCTGACATTGTGTTTCTAGTTTAGGCTTAATTGGTCAAGATTAGTAGTTCTCCAAGTGTGGTAGCCAGGCCAGCAGCATCAGCATCCAGGGAACTTACTGGAAATGAAAAACCTCAAGACCTACTGATACAGCAATTCTGAGGTTGAGGCCCTGCAGTCTGTGTCTTAATAAGCCCTCCAGGTAATGGTGAAGTTAGGGAGCCACTACTCCAGATTCTTCATGATTATGACTCTACACGCTGAATCTCTGTCTTAAACAAAGAGCCATTGATCACAGAATGTCATTATAGGAGGGAAGCTTTGAGAACCACTGGGATACAAGTCCTCTGTCAGATATGTGATCTGCAATTTTTTCTCCCACTCTGTGGCTTGTTTCTCGTTCTCTTTGAAAAATCTGGTCTTTGACAGACCCTACTGTGTTCATTAAGTCCCCTTTATCAGTTGTTCTTTTGTGGATCTTGCTTTAGGTGTTGAATCTAAGAAATCGTCACTTAAACCAAGGTCATAAAAGTTTCCTCCTGTATTTTCTTCCAGAAGCTTAATGGTTTTAGGGTTATCATCTACCCCGAGTTAGTATTTTATATGGTGTGAGGTGTGGAACAAAGTTCATTTTTTTTGTATACAAATATGCAGTTGTTCCAGTACTATTTGTTGAAAAGATTGTCCTTTCCTGACTTTGTACCTGTGATGAAAATTGTTCATCCATATATTCCATTTCTTGGATCTACATGTCTGTCTTAATAACTGCAGATTTATAACGGGTCTTGAAATCAGGTGCTGTTAAATCTCCCACTTTGTTCTTTTTCAAAGTTGTTTTGGCTAGTCAAGGTCATTTGCATTTCTATATGAATTTTAGACTCTGTTAAATTCTAAAATTCTAGATTTTGATTGGGATTGTGTTTAATCTGTAGCTCAACTTGAGAGAATTGACATCTTAACAATGTTGAGCTCCCTGCCCATGCGCCCATCAGCTCTCTCCCTTTATTTAAGTCTTCCTTAATTCTCTCACCAGTTGTTCTGTAGTTCTGAGTGCATAGGCCTTTTACATATTCCGTCAGCTTTATACCTACATCGGTGTTAGACATGATACTGTTTTTGTTTTTTATTGCAGTTTTGAGGTTTTTGTTGCTAATATTTAGAAATACTATAGAATTTTGTATATTAATCTTATAACCTGCAACCTTGCTAAACTCACATATTCTAGTATTTTTGTAGGTTGCACTGGATTTTCTGCATAGATGTTCATGTTAAAGATAGTTTCACTTCTTTCCAGTTTGGGTGGCTTTTTTCTTTTGCTGAGTTTTTATCAGGAGTGGATGTTGGGTTTTGTCAAATGCTTTTTCTGTGTCCACTGAGATAATCATAGGATTTTCCCTTTTTTAGTTTGTTAATATGTCTAAGTAACATTGCATCCCTGGGATAAACTGTATTTGGTCATGATGAATTGTACTTTTATATGTTCTTGGCTTTGATTTGCTAAAATTTTGTTTGGAATTTTTGTGTCTATGTTCTTGAGAGATACTGGTCTGTAGTTTTCTTGTAATGTTGAATAATGGTGGCATTATTGAATGACTGGGGAAGCATGCTCCCTTCAATTTTCTGGAAGAGTCTAAACAAAATTGGTATTATTTCTTTCTTAAATGCTTAGTAGAATTTACCTAAGAGGACATCTGGGCCTGAGGGGTTCTTTTTAGGGAAACTTTAAACTACAAATTCAATTTCTTTAATAGATACAAGGCTATTCAGGTAATCCCTTTATTTTTTTCAGTGAGCTTTGGTAGTTTGTGTCTCAAATTTTGTTTAGTTCATCGAAGTTATCAAATTTATTGGCATGAAGTTGTTCATAATACTCTCTCTTTTTTTAAATCCTCACCCGAGGAAAGGTTTATTGATTTTAGAGAAAAGAAGGGGGGAGGGGTGAGAGAGAGAGAGAAAAATCAATCAGTTGCCTCCTGTTCACATCCCAACCAGGGTTTGAACCCACAACCTAGATATGTGCCCTGACCAGGGATCGAACCTGCAAACTTTTTACTGCAGAATGACACTCTAACTAACTGAGCCACTCAGCCAGGGCCATAATATTCTCTTATTGTCTTTTTATTTTCTGTGAATCTGTAGTGATGCTACTGCTCTCATTCCTAATGTTAGTAATTAGTGTCTTTCCTTTTTTCCTGGTGCTGCTGGCTAGAGATTTATCAATATCATTGATTTTCTCAAAGAACCAGCTTTTGAGTCCACTGATTCTTCCCGTTTGGCTCCACTGATTTCCACTCTCATCTTTAGTATTTCCTTTTTTGTCTGCCTATATCGGATTTAATTTGCTCTCTTTTCCTAACTTCCTAAAGTAGAAACTGATGTCATTGATTTGAACATTTGTTTTTTTCCTAGGTATTCATTTGATGCAATAAATCTCCCCTAACTGCTCATTTAGCTGCATCCCACAAAATGTAATGTTATGTTTTTATTTTCATTCAGTTCAAAATACTTTCTAATTTTCCCTTTGATTTCATCTCTGATCCATTGGTTACTTAGAAATGTATTATTTAGTTCTCAAGTATTTAGGAAATTTCCAGAGATCTTTCTGTCATTCATTTTTATTTTTATTTTATTGTATCAAATAACATACAGGATATTATTTGAATTCTTTAAACTCATTGAGGCTTGTCTTATGGCCCAGGATATGGCCTATGTTGGGCAACATTCCATGTGCACATGGAAAGAACATGTTTTCTGCTGTTATTGGATAAAGTCTTCGATCACTGTCAATTAGATCAAGTTGGTTGATAGTGCTGTCAAAGTCTTCTATATCCTTATTTATTTTCTCTCTAGTTGTGCTGTCTATTACTGAGAGCAAGAGGTGTTGCATTTCAGAGTATTATTGTGAATTTGCCTATTTTTTCCTATCAGTTTTTGCTGCATGTACTTGGACACTCTATTATTAAGTGCATAAATGTTTGAGACCAATACATCCTCTTGATGAACTGACCCCTTTTTTATTGCAAAATGACGTTCTTTGACTCTGGTTTTCCCTCCCTGCACCGTGACCTGGACACTCTCTCCAGGCTGTAAGCTGGACCCTTACAGGTGCCCTCACCTCTTTTATATCTCACCTCGCAGGGTCACCAGCCTTTGTTGCCTGATGTTCAGTGTCTTGAAAACCATTGTTTTATATATTTTTGTCTGGTTTTTTGTTGTTGTTGTTGCTGTTTCAGCTGAGAAGGTAAATCTGGTCCTTGTTACTCTATCTTGACCAGAACCAGACCAAATCATCACTTAAAAAAAAAAATACAGCCCTGGCTGGCGTAGCTTAGTGGATTAAGCGCGGGCCTGTGAAACAAGAGATCGCGGTTCGATTCCCAGTCAGGGCACATGCCTGGGTTGCAGGCCAGTTCCCAGCAGGGAATGTACAGGAAGCAACCATACATTGATATTTCTCTCCCTCTCTCCTTCCCTTCCCCTCTAAAGATAAATAAATAAAATCTTTAAAAAAAATATTTAAAAAAAAAATAAAAAAAAATACAACTTTGTGTATATACTAAAAGCCACTGAATTTTAAAGTGAAAAACGTTTTTAAAGGATGACTGTTATCCTCTTTGAATGATCCTGATTTTACAAAGCACCGTCCTTCATGGGCCTGTCTGGAACCCTGGAACTGGGAACAGTTCCATCAGGTGCCTGATGTCTCCGAACACGTTCCCACCTCAGGGACTTTGTGTTTGCGTTCCCTCCGCCTAGAACATTCTTGCTGCAGAAGGACATTATTGCTTCACTCAGGCCTCCGCTCAAATGTCACTTTACCTGAGAGGCCTTCCCTGAGCAAGCCATCCACAGCAGTACCCACCCGACCCCGTCACTCCTGTGCCCCTGCCCGACTCTTTTTCCGTGTTCTCCCTTTTACTGTTGAACATGTATTTGTTTAATGCATTTATTTGTTTGCTTCAGTTTTTATCATACCCCACTAAAATATACACTTATGAGAGCAGGGGCTTTATTTTTATTTACTTCTGTATCCTCAGCATCTAGGATACTGCTTGGCTCCTGGTAAATCCTCAGTACATGTGGAATGGGTGACTGAATGAGTGAATACTGAACAATATGTGTGCAGTCACAGGTTTGATGTGCTAGCTGTACTATTTCTAACACATGTTAAAATAAATATATATAACTATTAAAATTAAAAATTTACGGCTCTGGCTGGTTAGCTCAGTTGGTTAAAGTGTTGTCCCAGTTTGCCAAGGTTACAGGTTCGATCCCTGGTCGGGGCACATACAAGAAGCAACCAGTGAATGCATAAATATGTGGAACAACAAATTGATATTGCTCTGTCTCTCTCTCAAATCAATTAAAAAATTTTTTTAATTTACTATTTTAACTTTTTTTTAAAAGGTTTTATTTATTTATTTTTTAGAGAGAGGGGAAGGGAGGGAGAAAGAGAGAGAGAAACATCATTGTGTGGTTGCCTCTCATGTGGCCCCCACTGGGGACCTGGCCTGCAACCTAGGCATGTGCCCTGACTGGGAATCGAACTGGCGACCCTTTGGTTCACAGCCCGTGCTCAATCCACTGAGCTACACCAGCCAGGGCCCATTTAAAATTAAAAAAAAAATAAATTTAAGAACTTAGATTTATGAACTTTCTAAAATCATCTCATACATGACCTATGTGGTCTGTCCAGAAAAAGTCCAGCCATTGTTAATATAATGAGAATGATTTCTGTGATATTTATGTAACCTGGCAGCCAAAGAGAGTGGACTGGAAAGCCCATGCGTGATTAGCGATGACATCACTGTACTAGTCAGTGGGCGCGGTAGATGCTGTTGAGTGAGCATGTGTACTGTGTGGTTGTCACATTCAAAATGACTGAGCGAGTAGAGCAATGAATCTGCATCAGATTTTGTATTAAGTTTGAACATTCCTCCATGGAAACTATTGGATCATTCAGAAGGCTGCAGCTATGGGCACCTGGTGATTGGCAGCTTCATCATGACGATGCGCCTGCTCATGTATCATGTCTTGTGCAGAGGTTTTTGTCAAAACATCAAATCACCCAGGTGACTCAGCCCCCATACAGCCCAGATTTGGTGCCCTGAAACTTGTGGCTTTTCTCAAAACTAAAATCATTTTTGAGAGGGAAGGGATTTCAGACCATCGATGAGATTCAGGGAAATATGACGGGGCAGCTGATGGTGATTGGGAGAACTGTGTGAGGTCCCAAGGCACCTACTTTGAAGGGGACTGAGATGTCATTGTCCTTTGTACAGTGTTTCTTGTAGCCTGTATCTTCTTCAATAAATGTCTCTATTTTTCATATTACGTGGCTGGATACCTTCTGGACAGACCTTGCACTTTGGGATATACTGAATTAAAGGAATGTAAGCAGGTTTCTTTACTATAGGACTTAACCTTCAATCTATGAACATACATTACAAGCCTACTGGTGGGAAATACCGTCTTTAGGGTTTCCTAAAGGGGCCATTTTCTGCCTATCATTCTAGGCTATTTCCACTGAAAACATTCTGAAAAACATTGTATAATGGATGTAAGAGAGTAACACCATGCCAGGTATTTAGTTAGAGCTCTATAAATATTATTTCTCTCTACACCTACAAAAACTTGTTCACACTTTTTAAAAAGTAACTTATGGTATTATATTTACTTCTGAGGGAAAAAAGCTTTTCCTCAAGGGGGGTTTTGAGCAAGGTTTTGTGATAATGATGATAGCAGTAGCAGCCGGGAGAGGGAAGCGTGGCCAGGCACCACTGTGTAAGCGTGGAGTGGAAAGCCCGTGTTCTGAAGCCCCTGGGTTCCCCCTAGATGCCACACTTCTAATCTCTCGGCCAGGGTCAGGCCTGACTTAGGGCCTCACCCACCCAGGCCTGCCTCGGAGCAAAGATCTGATTCCCACTCTCTTAGGTTAACACACTTCTCCACTCTACTAGGTCTTCTACTAAGAAAAGGAAGGCTTAACACATTGCAGCTAAATATTAATTCGTCCAACACTTAAAAAGATGCATCATATTTTGGGAACTTTAATCAAAGGCTGGTTGGTTAGGCTCAAGTATAACTTTGACCCCTTCTGGGGTGGTGTGCAGCCCTGGGGTGAACAGGACTTTCCATGGGCATCCAGAGCCCTGAGGTCTTGCTTCCCTGGAGGCCACTGGGGGTAGGTGCCCCGGGCTTTGGAGCAAGTCCACTCCAAGTTCTTTCCCACAAGGGTTTGGGACCTTTGTCTCACCTCTTTTTATTGAGGGCCCAGCTCTGGGAACATCTTCTCGCTGTCAGGTCGCCACCTCAGCTGTGGGGAGGCATCAGCTCCCCCATTTCCCAGCTCTTTGGTCCTCTCTCCTGGGCTCTGACTTCAGACCCCGCTTTGCCCTGGCTATTAGCTGTGTGGCTCACTGTACCCCAGTTCTCAGGCTTCGTGAATCAGAAAGATCCGAGGCTGAGCAGAGTGCTGGAAGGGTTTGTGTATGTGTGTGTGTCTAGACGGTAAAATGTACATAACGTAAAATCTACCATTTAGTCATTTTCAAGTGTGGGGTTCTGTGGCATTAAGTATATTCTCATCGTTCTTCAACCCTGCCACCAGCCATGTCCGTAACTTTTCACCTTCCCCAACTGAAACTCCATGCCCATTAAACACTAACTCCCCAACCCCCTCCCCCAGCCCCTGGCGACCACCATTGAACTGTCTCTATGAATCTGGCTATACTGGGGACCTCATATAAGTGGAATCAAAGAGTATCTGCCCTTTCGTGACTGGCTTACTTCACATGGCACAATGTCATTAAGGTTCACCCATGTTTTCATTTGTGCCAGAATTTCCTTCTGTTTTAAGACTGAATAATATTCCATTGTATGTATGTACCACATTTTGTTTATCCCTTTATCCAGCAATGGACACTTGGGCTGTTCCCACCTTTTGGCTGTTGTGAATAATGCTGCTCTAAACGTGGGTGTACAAGTACCTGCTCCCATGCCTACTTTCAGTTGTTTGTTTTGGAGCCCTGCGTGCCCCTTTTTTCGGTTAAGCTGGGGCTGGGAGGTACTGAGCTCTGTGGTGTCAGTCCCCTCACTTTACACTGAGGAAGCTGTGATGCATGTGGAGAAGGGACTTGCCAGGGTCAGACCTAGAGACAGAGCCGGGCCCTGGGGGCTCTTGGCTCTTGACTCTGCCAAGCATGACCCCTGTCCTGTCATGCTACCTCCTAAGCCGGCCCAAGTCTCAGGCTTGCAGGGTAGGATGATGATGAAATCTTCTGCCCACTTATAATGCGCGCAGGTGTTTCTGGGCCTTCACACTCGTATACCCTCCCCCAGCCCCACCCTGGTCCCAGCCAGCCTCTGGAACCTTTCATCTTTCTTCCATCCACAGAAAAACAGCAGTGGGCCTGGAGTCTCCAGACACCCATGCCACCCAGGGGCTTTTGGGCACAGCTCTACAGCCATTTGGTGCCCTGTATCTACCATAGGGGCTCAGTCTTTGCAAAGAGCAAAAGTCCTGGCTCTTCTCCTGCACCCTCAGGAGCTGGGACGTTTCCACCCTGGCTTCTGCCCAAACCTCAGACACAAGTGCTGTTGTCTTCCCGGAGGGGCCCGGACCTGGCTTTTCCCTGAACACTAGAATCCACATTCTTTTCTGGGGAGAGCAAGGGGAGGACATTGGAAGGGCAGTGGGAGGAAAAGGAACATTCGTTGAAAGTTTTCCTAGCCAGGGTTTTGCATGGTGGGCTTCCATGCTTGGCAGCCCGCAGGTCAGCTACACAGTAGGCACTTCTCCACGGCTCCGACTAGGGGTGGAGTGTATCCTCCCCTTTTCCTGCTCACAGTGATATGAAAGGAATTTTCCTCTTTTCTGCTGGCCTGAGATTATGAAGTCCAGTCCTGCAGGCCCCTGCCTGACCTTTATTCTGGTCCCATCAGCCATCACTGCTCGAATGCTTCTAGGAATGTGGAGCGCACAGATCTCCAAGGCGCCCGGGGCAGTGCTTGCTGGTAGAAAGCCCTTCCTTACATTGCGGCCAGAGCTGCCTCCTAGGCTGTCTTTCACCATTGCCCCTTCTGCCCTCACAGCATTGTTAGCAGTTACCATGACCAGACTTTCCTTGAAGGTCAGACCGAGTGCTAAGGGCTTTGCAAATACTATTTTATTTCATCCTTGGACAGTTCTGCTAAATTGGAATGTACCACTTCGCAGACAAGCACAGCTGCTCTTCAGCCAGTATGCACCACTCCTACCGTACCAGTTGAAAAAATGGTGAAATACTTCCATACCATGGGAAAATTGCTGCCACTGCTGCAGCCCTGTGTCCCCAAGGGTCCCAGTGCCTGTCCAGCAGCCCTCTGATTGGTCAAGCCTCTGCAGGTAAGGGCAGTAAGACTCAGAGTGGGGAAGTAACATGCCCAAGGTCACACAGCTGATTAGAGCCCCATTTCCTCTGACCCCAAAGCCAAGGATCTTAATCTCCCTCTGTGCTCACCGTAGCCCCACTAGGCAGCGTGGGAGCTGAGAGACCCACCATTAGCCAGTGACCCAGAGTCAGCTAAGCAAGGCTGAGTGATGAAGGTGGAATGCAGCATACGCCCTCTCCCTTCAAAGTCCCAGCACAGCCTGGGGCCATTCCAAGCTTGTCAGCACCCCACACCCCAGGTGGTTTTCCTCTTACACTGCTGACAATCAGGCCCTATACTCTTGTAGTTCATTTCGGGCTTTGCCCTAACTCCAGAATAACACATGACCAGTTTGAGCTGAGTGCACCAGCCCAGCATGTTTGAGATCTTACCTGTCTGCCCTTATGTTGGATGACGCCACCAGCTCCAGGCCCCAGTGCTGGCTCCCCAGTTAAAGACAGGCAGGAGACAGGAGTTCAGCAAGGCTCGGACCCAGACAGGCATGGTTCAAATTGTGCTTCTTCTGCTCATTAGCAGTATGAACCTGATCTGGTCACTAACATTGCCCTGCCTCAGTCTACGAATCTGTAAGATGCTGGTTTCCTAGAGTGGTCATGTGGGGGAATGGGATTATAGGTCAACACTTTGCCTCCCTGTCCCTCTCTACGCCCTGCCCCCCTTCAGGCTGCCATCTGACCCTGCATGCTCCTGAGCTCCTGGTGGCACAGCTGTGTCCCCCTGCTGCCCTTTCCCCTCTTTCTTCTCTTTCCTCCCTGAGAGTGACATGGGGGGATGATGTCCCAGGCTCCTCTAAGAATCCCCCAAGGCCATGGTCCATCTCTCTGAAAGAACATGAACCCATACATGCAATTTGTCTACCAGTTTAGGTTTTGTGGGCCTTGTGAAAACATATCCCAAGGCCCCCTCACCTCACTCTCCAGCTGGGTCCCCAGGGTCAAGTGTTCAGCACTTCTCCCTTGTTATCATCTGAAGTCAAGTATCGGCATATTTCAGCCACTGCCAGAGGGAATCTTCCTCTAGCACCAGGGAGCCAGCCACACCAGCCACTGGATTTTAGCTCCCACCCTCCGAGACTCCCAAGTGGCTTGGCTATGCCTTGCCAGCACTTTGGAGAAGAAGAAAGCAGCTCTTTTTCTGGGAACAGCACTTCTGCCCGGCACCCAGCCTACTCCATCCACGCCCTTACCCAGAAAGGGGAGTGCAAGTTACAGTGTTAAAGAGTGCTC
Organism: Trachops cirrhosus; assembly: GCA_028533065.1. NCBI lineage: Eukaryota > Metazoa > Chordata > Mammalia > Chiroptera > Phyllostomidae > Trachops > Trachops cirrhosus. The sequence continues at coordinate 30,896,026 of CM052544.1, forward strand.
ATCACTTTTGATGCTCAACTAGGTGGTATTACTTCACTGAAGTCTTTTCCCAGGAAGGGCACAGGCTTCCCCACCAGACTCCCTGTAAAATGGACACAACCCTGTGCTTCTCATGGAGGGCCTGTGGATCAGAGATATAGACAACAGCAGGCTTGGTCCTTGGAGGCATACGGCCTCTAGAAATTATCCTCTCTAGTCTACATCACTCTGAAGAGTACGTTACAGAAGTTAAAACGTCAGTGCTCAGTGATTTCCCTTAAAGCTGGCCTGGGCTGTTTGAGCACAATAACTGCTTTGGTGTAGCATGCACATGATCTGTCCAGTCATCCTGCACTTGCTTTTTGAGCTTTCATTCGGTGCTGAAGCTTTTGGGGTCCCACTCTTTGGGGCTCCACCCCACGATGGGGAGTGGAGCCAGGCCTGAAGGCACAGACTTGAGATATCCGATGGCACACACACTAAGAAGGCGTCAGGGACAGAGGTCAGAGGCATGGCCCTCAGGAGGAGAGGCGGATTGTGGCCGGCTCCAGGGCATTGGGAGAGAGACTGCTGAGCGGCACTCTACTTGGAGGTCACGCATGGCTCTGGCAAAAGCTTGGAATCAGGATGACGCCTGGCTGGTTCTGGGGGGCTGCACCCACACCCTCTGGTTGGAGAAGAAAGGCTGAACTAGCTGGGGAAACTGGGCCTTGGGGACGCGGAAGTGCCCCTTTTCCCAGCATACAGACTTAAACAGACCCTTTTAATTCTCTGAGCCTCAGTTTCCTCACCTGAACTAGGGGCCAATAATACCTTCTCTCCAAGGCCGTGAGGAGGGCTAAGAGGGCATGTGTGTCTAAGGCCCCTGGCACTGTGCTCGTTACCAGTAGGAACATGGTGGATGGACCTACTTTTAGCCAAAGAGCTCAGACTGTACCCTGGGCTGCAGGCCAAGGTCAGATACCCCAGACCCCATGCCAGGATTTGCCTCCCTATAGAAGCCCTGGAGAAGGAGGGCAGTGGAGGAGGAAAGGGAAGGAGAGAGAGAAGTGGGGGAGGGGAGGAGGACTCAGCAGAGACTCAGGCTGGTGACCTCTCCTTGCTGGCCACCGCCTGCCCGGGGCCCCATGCATTACACCAGCATGTGGAGTTTGGCTTTTGAGATCCAAAAGCAGCCCCAGGGTTTCTACTTAAATCTCCCTCAGCAACATTGCTGCCCTATCATTGCTGCCCTTCAGGTGGGAGGCCTGGGGCAGGCCAGACAGAGGAGCACAGTGCTGACCCTTTGTCTCCAGAATCTCTGTTACTCACTTCTCCCTCCATCCCCAGCCTGACTGCCTGTCACACATACACACACACACTCTCTCTCACTCGCACACACACTGGCAGAACACCTCTTCTCCCATGGTGACTAATGCTTTCTGTCTCGGAAGTCCTCCCACCTTCGTGACAGCAGGCAGGGGGAATACAGGCAGAATAATTTCCTAAGAGCATAGCTGCCCACTATCTTCAGCCTCCTCCAGGAAGTCTTGGAGGCAGAGCTGCTGACAAGGGGCCTATGGCCAGGCATTTCCAGGTGTGCGTGTGGGGAGGGAACAAGGGATGGGACCTCACCCCAGACTAGGCCCAGCTCAGCCCCCATGTCCTCCTCCCTGGTTGAACCTACCCTCCTGGGGCCCAAGGTTTGGAATTTCCAGGTGTCCTCAACTCTCCTCTCTCTCCAAATCGCCCACCGCCACTTCCTGTGTTCTGTGTCCTTGGTGTGCCCCATTTGTTCTTTTTACTTCATCTGAAACACACTTGCCTGCCTCCAGGGCCTCCCTGCCTCTGGAAGCATCCCTCTTTGGCTGCCAAACTCTGATTATATTCCCTCACCTCTCTGAACCTTCAGTAGCTCCCCAGTGCCCACAGAGTTCAAATGTATTCATTAGCACCAAAGTCCCCAGCCTCTGGTATCCCTGTCTCCTCTTTTGACCTCCTGTTCCTGCTCCCAAACCTTGTCACCCCAGCACCCAGCCTCCTCGTTGCTCTCTTTCCCAGCCTCCAGGCCCTTGCTCATGCTCTTTTTCTGCTCAGAAGACCTTTCCTCAGGCCCCGTCTTTTCATGTCAAATTCTGTTCTTCCTTCCAGGGCAGGATTAAATGTCTCCTCTTTGCTAAAACCTTCCGTTATCCTTCCTAGCTGAAGAGACTGCCCCTCCACCCTTCCATAGATCTCCCATAGTATGTACTAATTTCTGTTTCATATTATTATTTTTCTTCAGTCCAGCTGGCCTGTAAGTATCTTGATAGCCAGATGCATCTTAGTCTTTAACCACTCAAAGTACCACACAGAGCAGTTGGCCCAGGGTAGATACTTAGAAAATAATTGGCGCCCTGGCTGGTATGGCTCAGTGGATTGAGTGTCGGCCTATAAACCGAAAGGTTGCCATTTGGATTCCCAGTCAGGGCACACGCCTGGGTTGCAGGCCAGGTCCCCAGTAGGGGGATTTGAGAGGCAATGAGTTGATGTTTCTCTCTCACTCCAATGTTTCTCTCTCTCTCCCTCCCTTCCCCTCTCTCTAAAAATAAATAAATAAATGGGACTTCATCAAAATTAAAGACTTTTGTGTTTCAAAGGACACTGTAAAGTGAAGATACAACCCACAGAATGGAAGAAAAAAAAACTGCAAACCATGCATCTGACAAGAAAAGGCTTGTATCTAGTATACCTAAAGAACTCCTTCAAGGACCGATCAGGAAACACTTAGAATCTAGAGCACCTGGGTCTTAAGTCTAGATTTGGATGAGAGGATTGAGCTGTCAAGAAGGTTTTAGACCTGGCTGACGTGGCTGAGTGGATTGAGTGCCAACCTGAGAACCAAAGGGTTGCGGGTCCGATTCCCAGTCAGGGCACATGCCTGGGTTGCAGGCAGGATTCCCAGTGCGGGCGCGCGAGACGCAGCCAGACACTGATGTTTCTCTCCCTTTCTCCTTCCCTCTCCCCCTCTCTAAAAATAAATAAATAAAACTTAAAAAAAAAGAACTCCTTCAACTCAATAATAAAGATACAAAAACCTAATTTAAAAATGGGCAAAGGATATGAGTAAATATTTCTCCAGAAAATATATACAAGCAGCCAACATGCGTGAAGAGACACTCAGCATCATTAGCCGTTGTGAGACACCAGCTCACACCCGCTGGGATGATTGTAATCAAAAACAGATAACAAGTGCCAGTGAGGAAGGGGAGAAATTAGAACACTCATAAATTGTAAGACAGTGCTGCCACTTTGGAAAATACTTTGTCAGTTCCTCAAAAGATTAAATATAGCTACCATATGACCAGCAAATCAACTCCCAGGCATATATCCAAAAAGAAATGAATGCCCACACAGAAACTTGTACACAAATATTCAAAAAACAGCATGACCCGTAGGAGGGAAACAGTGGAAACAACTGAACTCAACTGACGAATCGATAAGTAAACGCCGTGTATCCGAGCAGTGGGATGTTACTCAGTGATACAGCGGAATAAAGGACAGATGCATGCAACATGAATGAACCTTGAAAACATGAGGCAAAGTGAAAGAAGCCAGTCCCAAAAGACCACATATTGTATGATTTCACTTATATAATGTCCAGAACAGGCAATTCTAGAAAAAAGAAGGCGTATGAGTAGTTGCCCAAGTTCTGGGGAGGCAGGGAGGGACAATGGTGTCAGGAGGAAGTGGAGGATGTGCGCCCATGAGTACAGGGTTTCTCTCCGGGTGACAGACGTGTTCTAAAACCAGTTGCAGTGAAGGCCGCACAGCACTGTCAATGAAAAACCACTGTGGTATTGTACACTCTGTAGGAGATTTACATGTGAATCGCACCTCAATGTCATTGCTGTTTAAAAAAGAGCTGCAGGATGAATGTTGATATTGGCATGTACATTTAAAGAAATGACATTAGCCCTGGCTGGTGTAGCTCAGTGGATTGAGCGTGGGCTGCGAACCAAAGGATTGCTGGTTCAATTCCCAGTCAGGGCACATGCCTGGGTTGCAGGCCAGGTCCCCAGTGGGAGCCACATGAGAAGCAACCACACATTGATGTTTCTCTCCCTCTCTTTCTCCCTCCCTTCCCTTCTCTCTAAAAATAAATAAAGAAAAAATCTTAAAAAAAAAGAAATGACATTAAAGTTCCAAACCCTTAAACAAGCATACTGAAAATGAAAAGAAATAAATAAAATCTTAAAAAAAGAAAAGAAAAGAATTGGCCAATGGATGACCGAATATACCCCCTTCCCCCTGGGTCCCCATGCAGGTTGCTTGCATTCCCTGCAGTGGGCAGGCCTGGTAGTCACCACAGACCCTCGTGCCTTTTCTGTCCAGTTTGTTAGGGTTATGCTGGGCGCTGACAATGAGTTAGAAGGTTTCTGTGTTTTCCATGCTCTGAAACAATCTGCAGATTACAAGAATAGCTTTGTGCCATTCATGGGGTAGACTTTATTTCATCGATTTCATTGATAATTATTAGCTTATTCAACTTTTATATATTTTTGAACCAATTGTGCTTCTTTATATTTTCTTAAATGATCTATTTCATCAAGAATCAAAAATTTATTGCTATAAAACTGAATATAGTTTTCTCTCATAATTAAATATATATCTGTACTGATAATCATTGGCTTTTTACAATACCAAATGTTTATTTGTCTTTTTTTCCTTTGATGAGACTTGGTGGAGGTTTTTTTTTATTGGTCCTTCCAAGGAATAAGCTTTTTATTTGTAGATATCAATACTTTTTCCTTTCTCCCATTTTCCTAATTTCCACTTTTAAGGATAATTTCTTATTTCTTTGGTTGTATTTATTTTTCCTGTTCTAAACTCTTGGTTTAAATGCTTACTTAATTTTCAGTATTTCTTGTTTTCAAAAGTGCATTTGAAGCTGTATTTTTCCTCTGAGTATCACTGGGGCCTCACTCCAGAGGTTTTGTTACTGTTTATTGGTGGGCATTTCTAACTGGCTTTTCCCTTTAACTGGGAAGTTCTAGAGTGCTATAGCTTTCAAAATTTTCAAGTGGGTAGATTCCTTTATACTCATGTTTCTGTTAATTTCTGATCTTATTGCATTATAGGCAAAAGATGGCTTACATGATTTCTGCTTTCTGGAATTTGTTGACATTTTTTATTTATAGCCTAACATATGGCCAATTTTGTGATGATTTCATGTGTATTTAAAAATACTTATTTCCTGTTTGAGTGTGAAGTTCTCTCTGCGTCTTGTCCAATTGTCTGTCTATCTCAAAGGGAAGTCCATTCAATTCTCCCACAATGATTTGTCAATTCCTGTTTTTAAGAATCATGTATATAAATAAGTATATATATGTATACATATACACACATATACTTATTTATATATTAGGCAACATTCTTAGATGCTTAGATCTGTGATTTTAGCACTTCATGATTTTCCCATTATAAATACCCTGGTTTGTCCTGTTTATTGCTTTGCCTCTGAATTCTGTTTGTGGATGCATGTGGCTGGCATATTCTTTTGTTTTTTTATCTTTCTGTGCCATTTTATTTTATATATATCTTTGTAGAAGTAGACAAATGGATTTTGTATTAATTATCTGCTTTTCTGAGTTATAATTGACATATAACATTATATTAGTTCCAGGCATACAATGTAATGAGTCGATATTTGTATATATTGCAAAATGATCACCACAGTGAACTAATTGACATCTGTCATTATATATACTAAGAAAAAATTTTTCTTGTGATGAGAACTTATAAGATCTACTCAGCAACTTTTGAAGGTACAATACAGTATTTTTTTACTATAGTCACCATGCTATAAATTATAGCCATGGTTTACTGATTTTATAACTAGAAATTTGTGTCTTTAAACCATCTGTACCCATTTTCCTCACCCCTCTCCCCCTACCTCTCCTCCATGCCTCTGTCCACCACCAATTTGCTCCGTGTACCTATGAGCTCCTGACCTCAGTCTTGGAGATGATTTTGGACTTGACACCAAAAGCAAGGGCAACAAAAGCCAAAATAAATACACGGGACTACATCAAACTAAAAAGCTTCTGCACAGCAGTGGAAACCAACAACAGAATGAGATAGTAATGGGAGAAAATATTTGCAAATGTATAAAGGACTCATACAACTCAATAGCAAAAAAGAAAAAGAAAAGAAAAGAGTCCAGTCATAAGAGGAATCTAAATAGACACTTTCCCAAAGAAGACACACAGAAGGCAACAGGTACATGAGAAGGTGCTCAACATCATTAATTATCAGGGAATTAAAATTAAAACCACAATGAGATATCACTTATCTCTTAGAATGGCTATTACCATAAAGACAAGAAATAAGAAATGTTGGCAAGGATGTGGAGAAAGGGGGAAACTTTGTGCACTGTTGGTGGGAATGTTAACTGGTACAGCCACTAAGGAAAGCAGTAGAGAGGTTCCTTAAGAAATTAAAAATAGAAATACCATATCCAGAAATTCCACCTCTGGGTATGTACCTGAAGAAAATGAAAACACTAATTCAAAAAGATACCTGCCACATTCATTGCAGCATTATTTGTGATAGTCAACATATGGAAACAGCCTAAGTGTTTATTCCATATATATACATAGTCAAATATTGTTCAGCCATAAAAAGAATGAAATCTTCTCATTGGCAACTACATACTTGTATCTTGAAGGTATATGCTAAGTGAAATAAATCAGATAAAGACAAAAACCATATGATCTAACTTATATGTGTAACCTAAAAAAATAAGAGCAAAAAACCCTGAGCTCAGATACAAAACATGTTATTTTCACAGGTGAACGTAACCCATTTTCATTTATAGTCACTCGTTATGGTTGGATTTATTTCTGCCATCTTACTTCACATCTGTTGTTTCCACTTGCATGTGTTTGGTTAGCTTATTATGGCCTTTTGTTGGATTGGTCCCAGTTACTTTGTTCTGTCTCCTTTCTAATTATTTGGAAGTTCTGAACTTTACTTCTGTGCTGGTGGTTGTTCTATACAGGCACACATACACGTGTATAGATGTGCACACACATATACACACGTGTGTGTGTACTTACATTTTTCTGTCGTCACTGGGATGTAATCCCAAATGAGGCAAGAACTTTAGTAGTGATTCACTTTTTCTCAGCCCCCATCTTCGCTTATGGATCATCATAGATTTTATTTCTAAACTCATTCATTTTCTTCAAATTTTGTAACAATATTTAAACTTAATGCTTACGTTTTGTGTTTGCTTATCATTATTTACAGTATTCATCTTTCTTTTTTGTAGATTCATTTTTCACTTTGCTGGAGTATATCCTCCAAGAATCCTTTCAGAAAGCATGTGTAATATAATTTTTAAGACCTCTGATGTTTGAAATGACTATTTTTTCTTTCCAGAGGTTCCATTTTGATTTTCAGCTCCCTACTGAGGCTTTTTTTTTTAATTCTGAATAATTGTAGTTTTAAATATCCTATGTCTCTAGATTTTGTTTTGGATAATATACACACACAAAATCTATGAGTATGTTAATTACACTATTACCTGAATGTCTTCTGCTGTTCAATACAGGTCTTCCCATCCCCCTTCAGCCAAATCCATGCCATTTCCTCTGTTTTGTGGATGGCAGTTCTGAGTGGGGTTTATTTAGGGAAAAAGGCTTCACGCCCTCCAGGTAAACATGTGGTCTTCCTGTCCCTCCCTGGGAAATATTGAGGAAACTGCCTCAGCCTGTTTTCTGAGCCCCTTCATTTTATATACCGATCAGATAATTCCAAGGTGTCAGAACTCGAAGGACCTGAATTTCAGGAGCCTGGCCCCTTGTTTATTATGTGAGGAGAACAAGCCTGTGTGGAAAACTGAGCCTCTCACACTGTTTTCACCCAGTCTTCCCATCGCAGCATCTGACGGCACCATTTACTTGGCTCAGGCCCTAACAGCCCTTGTCCCCAGTGGTGTTCTCTCTCACCCCCTGCATCCCCACAGTCGCTCTGTCTGTCTTAGAAAATGACCTGAATCGGGTCACCTCTCATAGCATCCACCGCTGTCCCCCGTCCCTGTCACCCTCTCTGGCCTGGTTATGCACTAACCACTGCCTAAGTCATGTCTCCGCTTCCACTCCTCATCTGCGCTTGCCCAGCATCCAGGTTAAGCTTTCCAAATGTCCTTCAGATCATGTGGCTCTTCAGCCCAGACTCTCCGGGGGCCCCTGTCTTGCTTGGAATGACGTAGGCCTTACCCTGGTGCAGCGGGCCCCCAGACCTGCCCCCCGACTCCCCAGGCCATCAGGCCTGCCCTGGCACACCTCCTCCCTGTGTTCCCTCTGCCTGGAACGCTCTGCCCCGAGGCTGCAGGGCCCTCTCCCTGCCGCCACTTAGTCATTGCGCAAATATCATCCCCTGCAAGATACCCTGCTTCCCTATCCAAAATGACACCCACTTCTGCCAGTTACCTCCAACCGGCCATAGGGTTCTTTATCATAGGTAGTCATCTCCGCTGGAAATCGTATTATTTATTCATTTGTTTATCTGTCTCCCTACTAGATCATAAGTAATTGTTATCTGTGACCAGCTGCTCCGCTGCCTCCGGGGAGAGAGAAAGTTCGGTCTGGTCAGAAAGTAGGGTGAGCTGGGAGCAAGGATTTTGCTTTACTCAGCCCATATCGATAGTGCCTACAACACTGCCCAGCACATAGTAGGCTCCCAAATATTTCTTAAATGAATGAATACGTGGATGATCAAAATTGGATAGACTTCACATTCATTTATTCATTCAGCTCCTGTTTGGGTACCGTTTGTGCCAGGCTCCCCCCGAGTAGATGGGTGACTCACACAACCAGATCCCTGCCTCTGGTTGCTGAGGGTCAGCATCCATTAAACAGGTCACAAGAACACTTCCAAGAAGGGTCTGTACAGAGGCGAGGAGAGTCATGGGGGCTCAGACAGCAAAATGCTGTGGGTCAGAGTCAGCTGCCAAGGCAAGGGGAGTAGGGAGAAGGAGGGTTCGGGGGACGGAGTCCCAGGCCCAGACATGGGGAGAGGGCCCCAGGCAGATACAACACGCTCCCAGCAGACACTCTTGCAGGGCATCCTTGTGCCACGCATGGCTCTGAGAGCCTTAGTTCATTACCTCAGAGCAGCCCTAACGATCCCCGTATTAGGAAATGGAGCAGCAGTGTGGGGGTCTGCAGGCCACAGGGGGCTCCAGGGTGGCTGGTGACAGCCCTGACTGGCCCCCTCCCACCCCAGTGCTGGACACGGCTGGGCAGGAGGAGTTCAGTGCCATGCGGGAGCAGTACATGCGCACAGGGGACGGCTTCCTCATCGTCTACTCCGTCACGGACAAGGCCAGCTTCGAGCACGTGGACCGCTTCCACCAGCTCATCCTGCGCGTCAAGGACAGGTGAGCACAGCTGGGCCAGGCTCCCCGGCTCCTGGCTCAGAGCAGGCTCTGTCTGTCTGTCTGTCTGTCTGTCTGTCTCACGTGTTCAGGTGAAAGCTGAGGCGTGGAGGGGCAGGCTGAACTCAGACCTTGGTCCCTCCGACTCCTGCCTCCTGCCTCCTGCGCTGGTTCTCTCTGCAGGATCAAATGGCTGCCAGGGCTTCCAGGGGTCAGCCAGGGGTCAGCCCCGCCCACCCCTCCTAACCGGTCCCACCAATGGATTAAGGGGTCATAAGAAACATCTCTGTTTTTCAGCTCCAATTTAACCAATTTTTTACTACAAATTAAAAATGAGGGGTTTTTCTCCAATATATGTTGTAATTGGTTAAATCACATTTGAATGTGAACCTCTAACTAAAGGCTCATTTTTTTTCTTAGCATTATATGGAGTAGTTAAATAGTTTGGTGACTATTTTAAGCCTGTTTATTTCAGTTAATTGTATCTCAAAGAGGCAATGTAAAGTAAAAAGGGCAAACTTTGATGAAATCTCAGTAAATGTCAAAAACTCAGTTGACACCTACTTCAAAGGCAAAGTGTTAATATTAATAACTGTACAAGGTAAAGGAACACACAATTCTCTCTCCTTCATACACGCACACACACACTCTCACACTCACACAAAACTCTAGAAGAGAAATGTGAGTTCAGCCCCTGACTGTAGGAATCCCAAAAGGGAAAATATAAATGACTGAGATGTACATAACTATTTATCCTTCTAGCTAACCAAAGAAGTGCAAGGGAAAATGATAAAGTACATTTTCACTTGTCCAATTATAATTTTCCTAATAAAAATAGCCAGTGCTGATGCAGCTGCTGCCGGACTGGCATTTTATTCAGTTGGGACAGCAATTTGGCCACATATGTCAGGGGGAATCTTCAGGGCAGACATGTCCCTTGATCCCACCCTTGCTTTCCTGAGAGTAGTCCTGATTGCAGCTGCCATTCATTGAGTGCCAGCTGTGTGACACACCCTGGCCCCGGTGCTCTTCACGACTCAGTACTGATGGCCACAGCAGCCCTGTCCGGTTGGTGCATCAGGGTGACCGAGAGATGGAAGGGAGCTGGTCTGGGAGCCCAGCCCCTGGCCAGCAGCCCCTCAGTGCCCTCACTGACTGTTCTGAGCCAGGAGGTTCCCTGGGGGGCCCCTCACTCATCTTGCAACAGTCCTAAGCCTCTAGACCAAGACAGCCAGCAGCCTTCCGGCCTCTTTCCCTTCCTGGAAAGTCAAAGAAAGGACTCAAGTCAGCCCCAGGCCACTGAGAAGGCCCTCGCTGTGTGCTGTGTGATGCTTGAGATATGGTTGCACCACCCTCACTAGGGGTGGGGATGGCGAAACTCACGAGCTGCTGATCCTTTGTTTCCCAGGGAGTCATTCCCCATGATCCTCGTGGCCAACAAGGTCGATTTGATGCATTTGAGGAAAATCACCAGGGAGCAAGGAAAGGAAATGGCGACCAAACACAATGTAAGTTTTGTGTGCGTGTGTGTGTGTGTGTGTGTGTGTGTGTGTGTGTGTGTGTGTATTGGGGGGTGCCAGGGGGTGTATGGAAGTCAACACCCCGTCACTCCTGCAATTCTGTCTGCATGAATGGAACTCGAGCCTCCTACATGGTGGGCTAGGTTCCACAGAAAGGCTTAGTGGACACATGTGATGTGGGATATTTTGTGAAATAAAACAACAGACCAGAGAGAAAGTACCCTCTTGTCAGTCACTAGAGGCTCTAACATGTGGAGCAGGTGCCTGCACAGTGGACTGCAAACTGCGGCGTCCAAGCCCCCTCTTGGCCCCTGACGCAGCAGGTCAATCTCTGGGCTGTGAGGAGGATCGCTCTGTCCCGTCTCTGAGCCAACTGCCTGAATTCTTGGATCAGCTGCCATTCACTAAGCCCCACTCTGTGCCAGGCATCATGCTGGGTGGCACCAACCACACATTGAGGTAGATTTGATTATTTCCACCTTACAAGTACTCAACCTGAGGTTTTCCCAGGCCACGTGGCATCAGCAGACACATTGGTTCTGTTTTTAGTTCACTGTGATGCCCCATTGCCGTCTGGGTGGTGCTGGGTGGGGTCACTGGACTTCCCACCTCTGCCCACACTGGCACAGCTGGTGCCCCGGGCCTCACTGGTCAGTTATGTGGAAGTCCGCCGTGCCTGCCAGGAAGGCTGCCAAGTGGCCCCTGCTCTCTGCCCCGTGGGCCCGGCTCTGTGAGTAGAGGAAGGGGGCTCACTGAGAGGTCGCCCTGCTCATCTCTGCCTTCTGCACTCATTCACATGTTCATTCACATGTTCATTCAACACTCCTAGGCCCTGGGAAACATGACTTCTTTCCTTCTAGTGACAGGAGCAGACAATAAACAAAGCAGTTAGCCTGTGTCAGGTGACATGTGCTGTGAGAAAAGAGTAAATCAGGGGAGAGGGTTGGGACTGTGCGGTGGGGGGGTGCTTCCCTAATAGGGTGTCCAGGCAAGGCCTTGCTGGGAAGGCTGTGTGTCAGTGAGGAAATAAGCCCTGTGGGTATCAGGGGAGAGAATGTTCCAGCAGAGGTAATACTCAGTGCAGAGGCCCTGAGGCGGGAGTGTGGGGAACAGCAAGGAGGCCTGTGTGGCTGGAGCAGGAATGGGAGGGTGAGCAGCAGGCATGCAGTCAGGGAGGTGGTTTAAGGCTTAAGGACTTTCACTCGGAGTGAGGGGGAATCCTTTAGAGGGTCTTGATGAAGAGCGATGTGGTCTGATGCATGGCTGAAGAGCTTCACTCTGGTGGCCACGTGGACAGTGGTCTGTGGGGACATGGGTGGAAGCAGGGGCACCAGTTGGGGGCTGCCATAACCTGGGTGCAGGCTGACGTGGGCCCACATGGCGCTCATGAAGGTGGTGAGAAATGGTTGCATTCTGGATGCAATTCTAAGAGAGCCAACAGAATTTGTTCACAGATTGGCTGGGGCTGAGAGAGGAGGAAAGGAATCGAGGATGACTCCACGATGTGGGGCATGAGTCACTTTCAGAAAACGGAAGTCGCAGTAACTGGGCCCCAGGAGACGAAGAGCTGGGTTTCAGATCTCGTTAGTGCGAGTAGCCAGGTAATAATCCAGCGGAGATGCCAAGACAGCGGTCAGATATACTGGCCTGGAGGTAAACCTGGGCAGTCACAGCACGGAGATAAGTCAGCACCCACGGGAGTGGCCGCACACAGTGGGGGGCCTGGAACCGAGGCTGGGACACTCAGTGTTGTGACGTGGGGGGCTGAGGAGGAAGTGGCAGGAGGGACTGAGTGCTTGGTGGTGTTCGAGGACCAGAATGCCACGTCATGGAGCCAGGCAAAGTCCATGCCTCAAGACCAGGGACAACCAGCCAGGAAGGGCACTGCTCAGAAGTCTCTAGATGAGGCTTGGGAACTGACCACTGATTTAGCATTAGAGTCAGGCCCCCTCCAGTGGCCCAACATCCTGGACAGAGAGAGGCCGAAGGAGCCATTCCCACTCACAGTCTTGAGCTTCATACAGTGACCTGAAGAGGGTTTGCTAAGGCCTTTCACAAACCCCATCTGTGTTCCTCCCAGCAGCCCTGTGGGGTGGGGAACAGGGTGCTGCAAATCAAAGTGAAGGAGACCCAAGAGGTCAGGTGGCTTCCAGGGGCCTCACGCTGCTGAGTAGCACCCCCACCCCGACCCCGAACCCCGGTCTCCCGTCTCTCAGCCAATGCTTCTAAAAACAGTGCGGCTGCCTCATTTATCATTTGGCCAAATACTCTGCGAGCTATTGTCGACAACATGCTAATCTTAGAGCTCATAAAACCCGTTTCTCTTCAGCTGACCTGGGCAGGTGGCCCCACCCAGCGCAGGAAGGTGGCATTTCCTAGTCCTTTAGTGGAGTCAGATGGTACTCCTGTTCACTGCAGGGCCTCCCTTGGCTTAGGTCCTGTTGCTACCAAAATCCTAGAATTCTAAGAGCCAGCTAATACACATCGGTGTTTCTTCAGTGGTAGAGGCAGGGCCCCCAGAAAGGAGGTAGAGAGTGTTGGGGTCCTCGGGATACTACAGCTCGTGTACTTCTGAGTGATGCGGTGGGGCAGACGGCTGTGATGTGAGGCTCTGGAACCTGGGACTTACTGAGCGGGCAGAACTGGAGGACGTGCAAGGGCTCCGGGCAGGGCCCAGCCCCAGCCGCAGGTGCCGTTCCGTTTCCCCTCTGGGTGTGCACGTCGTCCCTGCTCACGTAGGACTCTGGTACCAGGTGTACTGGGACACCTACCACACCTGGAAGAAGCTCCAAAGGTGACCTCACTATCCCCCACCTGGGGAGCCCAGATGGGAAGTGGAACACGAACCTGGTTCAAACCTTGAATCTCCGCAGTGTGGCCTTGGGCAGTTATGTTGCCACTTTAAGCTCAGGTTTCCCAGCTGCAAAATGGAGACGCTTGCTCACCTCAGGTGAAGATAAGGATTAAGGGAGGTCAGGGATATTGAGACCTACCTGGGAGGCCAAACAGCCCACAGTCATCTCAGAGAACATCCTGGCAGCCTGTGGGGGAGGGCAGTTTCCTTCCAGGCTTATCAGCGGCTCAAGTATTAGTCAGAGGAGTGTTTCTGAGGCTGAGCCCTGCCCTCTGTGCTCTGACCTTTGTGTCTGAGCAGCTACCACGGGACCCTCCTCCTGCTGATGCGGCAGCCCTGTGGGAGCATCTGACCTCTCCCCGGGATACCTGATGGAAAGAACGAGTCGGACGTGTTCGCAAATACTCCTCTAAAATATCAACTCACCTCCCCCACCCTGTGTTTAACGTGCTGATCATTTTTATTGTTTACTGTGCTTTTCTTTTTCAAATGTGTTATTATGAAATGCCTTAATTTTGTAATGAGAAAAAAATTAGGAAAAATCCCAAAGCCCTTCAGTCCAGTCACAGTTGGCTCACCTCCATCTCCTGTGGGGAGGCCTGTGCGTGCTGGGTGATCCCCGCATTCTCTCCTCTCATGGGCCAGTGGGGGTGAGCCCTTCCTGACTTTGTGGGGTCCCTGTTATGGGTGAGGACGAGTGCCCAGGACTGTGTCCTGACCTCACGGGGCCTTTGTTCTCATCCCTCTGCCAGGCTTGGTGTGGACACGGCCCTCACGACCCGTTCTACAGGGTCACGCTGGCCATATCTCCCAATGTGCGGCTGCCTTTCAGCCCGTGCTGATTACTGTGCATCAGACATGCAGACACAAGCCTTCATAAACGAGGCTGAGCTCGGAGCTCGGGGCTGCAGACAAGCCTGGTCGGGGTGGGAGGCGCGGATCGGCCAGTGGTCACCGGGGTTCAGCATCCTGGCTGTGGCACAGCCTCTCCTCAGCCATTCCTGCCAAGTCTCCTTCGGAGGCCTGGGAAGAGGGACAGAAGTCCCCCCCAGGGTAGGGAAATAGACCTCAGAAAGAAAAATGAGTGGAATCAGAACGTATTTTAGTGTGACAAATGAAAGTCTTTAGTCTTCAAGTATATAAAAAGATCGTTTTAATTCTATTTTTAGGGAACTATTAAATATCTCTGTGGAGAGAGAACAAGAGAGACTTGAAAAAACTGTCAGTAAAACTTTCCAGCCTTGGTGAGAAGCCACCAAAAGGCCTTGGGGTTGCTGGAGCCAGGGTTCTGTGGGGCCTTTAAAAGCGTGTGGTTCCTCAGGACATTTGGGAACTCGAGTTTTTAGAGAACAAAACTTTATGGATCTCAGTGCCACTTTTACCAAAAGTGAGCTTTGCCTTCCAGATTTCGTACATAGAAACCAGTGCCAAGGACCCACCGCTCAACGTGGACAAAGCCTTCCATGACCTGGTTAGAGTAATTAGGTGAGCACCACACACCTCCCTAGAAACAGGGCCTCTGTCTGCAGCAAGATGGGCACCAGGAGAGCTGGAGGAACAAGGTTCCTTGATCCAAGGCCGAGGCTGGGCATTTTGGGGCCTATTTTTAGATTACTTGTCCCTCCATTTATTTCTTCATCCCTCCCCCCTTCCCACCTACCTTTGCCCACCCGACTGCCTGTGAGGGAAGCCCATCGCCAGCCAAAGGGAAGTGGCTTCTGCCGGAGGCAGCAGCTCAGCCTCCTCCCCGGCCTCCCCTGGTTTCTGCAGCTCAGCTAGTGAGGCAGCCCCTCCATCCTGCCTTCACGTGCCCCCAGCCCCGCAGCTGCCCTTTGACATTTCACCTGAACAAGCCGCATTCCGACTGTCTGGCCCAGATCGCAGAGGGCTTGAGCGTGTGACCCTTTCCAGACCCCACACACAGTCCGTCTTCAAGCGTCACAATCCCAGTCAGCAGTCTCTCATACAGTCCTCTGCATAGTCAGGGTTCAAGCCCCAATCACCTCGCGCTCAGGTGACTGAAACAGCCTCCCGGCTGCTCTCCCCATCACCCACCTTCCCCATTTCCAAAACCTTCACGTACAGAGCAGCCTAGCCAGTGGTCCTCAGACACCGTGCATTCAGCGTGTTGCCTTCGGCTGGTTGTTGTGAAACCCCATGCAGGGCAACAGGGTCCTTCCCCTCCTGCCACCCAGCAGCCCCCAGCACATTAAACAGGCGCAGACACACGTGCTCCACAGCCTCCCAGCATGGAGTGAGACGTTGCAGCCTTCATCTTACGCGCTCTTGAAATTATTTGTCTCCTGGGCATTTTGCGTCCATTTAGAATGTGCTATCACTAGGAGGTGGTGAAGTCTTGGTTACAGACCTGTAGTTCCAAGACATGGGAAAATTAACAGAAAATATGTACAAAGCTTTTGTACTCAGTTGACCTGCCATTTTATTTAAAACATGAAACATGAAAATGCAGGTCAACACTATGTAGCATATAACGTAGAACATGATTTAGATCAGCATGGCCACAGAATGATGGTGGGACTTCACACCAGGAGGATGACAGGTTTTGCCCTCTCCCCCTCCCCACTTCCCTTGCCTCAGAGACACTGCCCAGGCTTTGCTCTCCTCCAGCACCTAGGACAGCAGCATCTCTGCCCCCCGCCCCCCCCCCACGCCCAAGCCTCCTCCCCACCCACCGCCTCCCCACCCCAGGTCCTGCAGGTTGGCCAGTGAGGCAGCCCCCTCCATCCTGTCCTCATGAGCCCCCAGTCCCACAGACCCAAGGCCAAGGGAAGAAAGGGACAGGGAGAAGCAAAGCCCATTCTGACTTTGATTTTCTGCCCTTCATTGTCTCAAAAGGCAACAGATTCCAGAAAAAAGCCAGAAGAAGAAGAAGAAGACCAAATGGCGGGGAGACCGGGCCACTGGCACCCACAAACTTCAGTGTGTGATATTGTGATGGGCCTGAGGCCCTGGGCACAGTGACCATGCACTGGCCAGGCCTTGGGACCCCTGTACTGCCTAACCTCACTGAAAACCATTTCTAACCATGACCCTTGACCTGAGGACTTGGCACAGGAAGGGAGAGAGGGAGGGTGGGCAGGGAGGAGATTGGGTTTGGCTTCACCAAAAGGGCACAGGCCTTCCTGTGTCTCACAAGACACAGGGAAGCACCACTACACAGAAGCAGCACCCGAGCCCCTCATGCCGATTCAGCCTGATTCTTCCCCACCTCTTGGTGGCTGTGCTGTTTTTTTGGACTACGTAGTGCTGGTTTGAGGTGGAAGCATTTATCCACCACATACAGGGTGCAAAACAAGCCATGACCCAACTCCCCCCTTGTCTCCAGTCCACGGTGTCTGAGATTGGGTGTCTTTTGTAGAATTTTAAATTATTTTAGTGATTATTATTGTATCAAGGGGTCTGTGCCCGCTGCCTGGTGAAGTTTCAAGTCTTCAGCAGATCTCTCTGACAACCTGTCTGGAATATTGTGGTTTTGTGTATGTGTGTGTTTTTTTTTTAACTGAGTTTTCCCAGCAGTGCCAAAACTCAGCTCAGTCTGAAAGTACAGTGACCGCGAGACTGGAAGTGAATGGAGGCTGCGGCTGGAGGCCTCGGGAGAAGCAGACCCTGCTCATGGCCGATAAACTGGAGAGACGAGAGACGTGTTTACCTGGAGGGCTTTACTGCAGACGTTAGGAACCACTTTATTTTGCCGAGGGGAGAGGCTGGCATGAGCAAGCCAGTTCTAAAGAAGGTGTTGTTATCCTGGAAATGTATAAACTAAAGTGAGCGGATCTGCCCGTATGTTCCTTTATTTTCCAGTCAGTGTGGGTTCACTTCTGTTCTTCCGGCTGGTGACAGGGCTTCCTCTCCTCGCCAGTACTGCCTGGTGCCTCTCTCCAACACCGACCCACTGACATGGGCCCACACGCTTCTCCACGTCAGAGTAAGCTGACATGGACGCCATCCAGGAAATTCTGGTTCGTGCTGAATCTTACCCAAAAGCGATCCAGTACTGTCCTTTCTGAAACAACACCAATACCTGAAATTATTTTCCCTCTTATCAACTGACGACCACTTCTTACACCCAGTCAATAACAGTCCCCTTGTAGCCTTTGCAAACTGAGCATCAGGTTGCCTTTCTGGCACCTGCTTTTATTATCCTCTCGGATCTTAACTAACATATGATTGGAGGAGAAAGGAAGGTTGAGGTGATGTCATTGCTCTCATACACATGTTTCTACGAGGGGACAGTCACCCAGCTCCCTGATGATGTCCACCTCCCCCTCAGGTGCTGCTGCTGAGAGCCAAAGACTGGAATTGGGGGCTGGTGTGGCAGTGGAGGGGCAGCAGAACAGGAGGGCACCCCTGAGAGGAGGTCAGAAGATCAGGCAGCACAGCTAGTGAACCTGATTTCCTAAATGTTACATACCAGGTCACTAGGCAAACTAGAACATCCCTAGCAGGTGGCCTGGCCACTGTTTGGAGAAAGGACCCCGGGGAAAGTGAGTGCCCAGCTGGATGTCAGGACACCTGGGTCCTTCTCCAGTTTTGAAAGTGTGCTGAGTTGCTACCTCAGCGAGATCACCAGCACCGTGGGGCCAGCCCGAGAGCGATCCTGCTGCAGAATGAAACCGTTGAGACTTTTGCTGGAAATCAAACTTCTTTATTTGTGTAAATGGCCTCTTTTTCTGTTATCTTAAATGAAAGGATAACAAAGAACATTCCAGATCAGGCACCTCACAGCTTCCCAAGATGCTATAATGTTCATTGAGGGACACTTTAAACATGAGCAGGACAAGGCTCTTTCCAACCCTGATGCTCCTCTGAGCCAGCAGCTGTGTGCAGGTTGACAGCAGCTGCAAACTGGGGGTGAGGCAGAGGCGGGGCAGGAGGGAGGGAGTCAGGATGGAGGTGCTTTGCACCCAGGCAGTGGTGGAGTGGGACCAGAAGCCCCGCGCACAGGGCAGTGTCCACTGTTGGAAAACATCTCCGGGGCACGGACCACCACCAGCACACCCTGCCCTCTGTGGAGCCTGCAACTCCCTGAACACTACACGGAGAATCTTAGAAGCAGATCAGCTGATGTAAAATAAAGCCCTTAGCCAGGAAGGTAACCAGGCAAATGGGGTTCCAACTACTTCTAGTCCACCACCCCAACCCCACCCAACAGGGACAATGCACCTGCCCCTTCCCCAGCCCCACCTTGCAGGGCATCATCCTGCCCTCAGCCTGCAGCTAAACTCCACAGTGCCCTAGAGAGAAACTGGTGAAGGGGTGGCCTTCTGCAGCCTCTGCTGTTGAACCAATGGCCAGCCTTCATCTTCTATGACCTCATTTTCCTCATAGGTGAGATGGGTGAATAACACTCTTAAAAGATAGTTCCTTGTGTTTTAGAGAATCATGGGCCCTTGTGTCAGTGAAGGCTCCAGATAGGCCAGAGTGGAGTGTGCCCTGGGGCATCCCCGGTACAGTTTCTCCATGGGCACCTGGCAGGGTCAGTCTGGGAAGCAGCTGGCTGTGCTACTCCAGGACTGAGGAGCCCAGTGGGACTCGTGTCTTTCATGACATCCCAGTGTTCCCACTGTTTTTCCAAACTGCCTGAATGGTACATCCCCTGGAGCACACCCTTCCTGAAACCCTCTCACCCCATGCCTTTGCATTGTGTGCTCTCAGGTTTCCTTCTAAAATCCTGATGCCCTCCCCCTTCAAGGGCTCCTTTTCTCCCCAGCAGTAATCCTAGCCATCCTCCCCACACCCACAGCCTGGGGGTATGGCCACTGACTTCCTCTGCACTTTGCCACACAGGGGAAGTTTAGATGGTTTTTCTTAGGACTTTGCCTCCCACCTTCCTGTGGCGCTTGCTGTGGAGAGTGCCTGGTGGCCCAGTGTGGCCTGTCTCATTTTGCCAGATGTGACCCACTCACACCTGGCAGCTCTAACTCAGAGGCCCTTCATGTGTTACAGGAAATCCAGAGCCATAGAGAGGCTTCCTCCATTGGCAGCCCATTGGATTAGAAATTCCATGTCGGGTTTACTTGGAAGGAAAGATACTTGAATAACGGAGCGCCTGTGAGCGCCCAGCTTCTGTTACACAGTAGTAACAGATGGCCATTGTCATGAAACGAGAGTGATGCCTGAAGATCTCGGCGATGCTTGAGCCTTTTATGTAACTTTTTATTAAGTCTTTGTGTATCTCAGTTCATTAATAAAGAAAAGAAGAGGAATACCTGTCTGTCTTATTTCCTCTTATTCCAATATTCCTCAAGTTTTGCTGGGAACATTGTGAGTTGCCAGTGTCTGGCTCAGAACACTCATCTCTTACCGGCGAACTTGAAGTAAGGAGACTGCTGGGGGCCACTTGAAGTGTCTCCTTCCAGCAAGAAGCCAGAGGAGGAAGGCAGGTGAGTGCGGCAGTGTGTGGAGACACGGCCTCCTGATGTTTGGCAGCCCTGGATTTGAGCTCTGACACCGGCCTTTCTGTGCCTTTGAGCAAGTTCCCCACTTTGAGGTTGAGTCGCCCTGCCTATGGGGGGGCAGGAGTGTGCACCTCCTTAGTAGACTGGGGGCTGCAGCTAGGCGTGCAAGCTCATGGCAAGGAGCCTAAAACTGGTGCTCTTAGGTTTGCTTTTCTTAATGTAAATATTTTTTTAACTTACTGATTTTTAGAGAGGTGGGGGAGGGGAGAGAGAAACATTGATTTGCTGCTCCATTTATTGGGTTGGCAAAAAGGGCCGTTACTTTTTTTCGCAAAATAAAACACAGATATTTTCATTTTCACCAGTAACTTTATTGATTTGGACATTTCAAGTATGTTGGCTATCTCCTGCTATTGGCTTCCAGTGGGTAGAGACCAGTGCTAAACATCTTCCAATATGTAAGACAGCCCACAGCAAAGAATTATTTGGCAAAAATGTCAATAGTACCAAGAAACTTTGCAAACCACTTTTGACACATTCAGTTAGTCACAGCACCTTCTCCATACACTGCACAAATCTTTTTTTGCATTTCAGTTGCATTTTTACCTTTCTTGAAATAAAGTACAATATGCCAAAAATGTTGCATATTTTCTTCCATCTGCAATATTAAAATGACTATACAAAAACTTACCAATTTTGATTTTTTAAGTGCATGCTGATACGACAGCTATCACAATGCAGTCTAACAAAATTGTTTTGAATGAAGTTAAAGACAACTAAATGCTACTAGAGACACCATATGGAAAAAAACATAACGGACTTTTTGGCCAACCCAATATTTATGCACTCATTGTTTGATTCTTGTGTGTGTCCTGACAGGGACCAAACCTGCAACCTTAGCGTATAGGGATGACACTCTATCGAACTGAGCTACCCAGGCAGGGCCATAAAGGACACATATTGGGTTGCCTGATGTTGCTTTTCATGGAAACTGCCCCTGCCCCCATCCACAGGATTACAGTCTTTTGTACAATGTGATTTCATTTTTTTATTGATTGGACCTGGTGAGTACTTGGCCAAGCTGCCTCTCTCTTCTGTATCATCAGTTCTCTCTCTACTGGAACCTCCCCATCTTAAAATAAGAACAAAACCTTCCCTTGACCCACCTCCTCTGCCAGATACCACGCCTTGCTTCTCTACTGTCTGTTGCAGGAAGCTATATTAAAAGAGGGACCTATACTTACTGTCATGAAGTCCTCTCATTTGTTTCTCTTTAAACTGCTCCAAAGAGGCTTTCACCCATCATTCTACCACCACACTTTTCAAGGTTTCCAATGGCCTTCATCATGCTAACTTCAGTGGTTGGTTCTTATTCTCATGTTTGACCTCTGACAACATTGACACAGGTCATTACTCCCTCTTCCTTGTTAAACTTTCTTCTACTGCATCTGCTTCCCTCATCTCCGTTGCTGGTTCCTCCTTTTCCACCTAACCCGTTAACTTTGGAGCATCCCAGAGCTCAATCCTTGGTCCTCTTCTCTGCCTGAACTCACTCTCTTGGCGATCTCATCCAATCTTGCGACTTAAAGGCCTTTCACATTCTGTTGACTCCCAAAGGCATTATGTCCAGCCTAAAACTCCCAAACCCCATACATATTACCGGCTGCTTACTTGACATCTCCCCTTGGACGTCTCAAGTAGAGTTTCTCAACGTCAAC
Organism: Trachops cirrhosus; assembly: GCA_028533065.1. Classification (NCBI taxonomy): domain Eukaryota; kingdom Metazoa; phylum Chordata; class Mammalia; order Chiroptera; family Phyllostomidae; genus Trachops; species Trachops cirrhosus. Next base: position 30,917,919 of record CM052544.1, read on the forward strand.
ATGTCCAAGGCTGAGTTCCCGAGCCTCGCCTGCCTGTGCCTGCTTCACCCATGTCTTTCCCCACTTCAACTGAGGGCAGCTCAGTGCTTCCAGTTGCTCAGGCCAAAAGCCTCAGAGTCATCCTTGATTCCACTCTTTCTCTCACACCTCACATCCCATCTGTCAGCAAATCCTGCTGACTCTGCCTGCACAGTATGTCAAGAACCCACCTATTTCTCATCTCCACTGCTAACGCTCTAGCCCCAGCCACCAGCATTTATGCCTGTTTCATTCTTGTCCTCCTGCACTCCTCTCTCAACACGACACCCAGGGAAAGCTTGGTAGAATGGAAGTCAAATGATGTCTCCCCCTCAGTGGCTCCTCTCTCTCATTTTTAAGACATGTCTCAGTGGGCTATGCCACTAAACACCTAGTAACGGGCTGGTGTTCATTACCCACAAGAGAAGGGAAATCAGATATGTTTATTTAAGCAACAAATACTTATTGAGCTCTGAGCCACACAGCAGGAGGACAACAGAGGGCATTAAAACCCAGTTACTGTGTCACAGGGGTTCACAGTGTGACAGGGATGACGAATCACCATGATCTGTGAACTGAGAGGAATTCCCCAACCTGGGGGAAGCACGAGGGAGGGTCTTCATAAACCCTGTAGGTGAGGAGGTTGTTCATTGACCAGAGGAAAATTGCAGGTGCATACTGGGCCCACTAATTGCACTACTTTTGAAGATTATAAGTTTCACTTTCTAAGGTTCCTAGGTATATACCAGAACTACCTGTTTAAAATAAACTCCACCTCCACCTTCACAAATTTCTGAAGATGCAGTGGATTAAAGTTCCCAGGTACCACCGATGTCAGCATCGCAGCATCTGCATCTCCCAGGAGCTTGTTGGAAATCCAGACTCTTGGGCACTGATCCAAACGTCTCAGTCAGAATCAGCATTTTAACAAGAACGCCAGGTGATTGAAGTGCTCGGTGAGGTTTGAGTATCACTGCCCTAGAACACCAACTCAGCATCAGAATGAAATGCAGCCCTGGATGCATTGTGCCTCAGGGCCCAGTTCAACCACATCCAACCAGGAGAAGCCGCATGGGCATTCACCTCAGCAATTGGTTTGCTCCTCTGTCTGCCGCCACTGCCAGATTCTGCCTGGCCAGACAGCGAGCTCAGAAGTATCCCTGCTGTCAGCACCGTAACTATGGCAAGTTTTTACACAAAGGCAAATGGGCTCCCAGTTTGCTTCTCAAACACTCTAGCATTTTTCCTAAAATGTGGGCAACTGTGTTTAATGTAAAAAACAAGAGCACTGTAACAATCAGAGCTGCAAACACTCACAGGCCCTGTTCTTCAGGCACACAGGAGGTGAGCTACTCTGTGCAAGCTGGACATACTCATTCCCCAGGACTTTCACTTTCTGGGCTCCAGTCGTGCCAAATTGCTCATTACCATGCTGATGTGGAAAATCAATCAATCAATCAATCAATCAAACAAACAAACAAAAAAAACAAGGCTGAGTTTACATGGATCCAAGAACTGATGGATGCTTTCGGTAGAGTGTAGATCCTGGCAACACGGTGGTAAACCATCAACTCGGACTCAAACCCAGCCTCCTGGTCAGCCATGGGACCTGTGCCTGAGCTGACCAGCAGAGCTAAAACAATCAGATGAGTGGTCTGGTCCCCAGACCAGCAGCTTCATTGTCACCTGAGAACTTATAAGAAATGCAAATTATCTGGCCAAATCTCAGACCCACTGAGTCAGCAGTTCGGAGTTGAAGAGGACTTAACAAGCCCTCCAGGAGACTCTGATGCTCCCTAAGCTTTTGGAACCCCTGAATTAACACATGGAGGTCAAAATTAAAAATCCTGTTACCTGCAAGTAACTGGCAGCTTCTTTTGTTCTCACCTGCCAGGCAGCAGCTGACTCTCTTGTCAAAATTGCCCAGGCCCTTTCCTCCTCCTTCCTGCATCTGGACTCAAGGGACCCCAGGACAGGATAATTAACCTTGGCTCTGTGGGGCAATAGGAGGGCTGGCTGACACCCCACCCCTGTCAGAATCATGCAGAATTATGTATACACATGCAGTCTTTTGGGGACATGATCACATTTTATCAGAGTCTCACAGTGCCACCCACTGTGAGTGCCCAGTGGAAAAATGAACTGGCCTCCTGAGCCTCCTTCTCTGACTCCAGGCCCTTCCGGTAGTTTCACAGCTGCTGAGAGCAGGAAGAGGAAATGAAAGGAGCAAAGATCCATCTCCCCTTCTAAGAAGCTCTGACAAAACTCTTTATCTGGTTGACACATCCCTGCACTCACCCCCACAACACCCTGAGGGAGGGGGCCGGCCTCGCTTCTCCCAGTTCCCCCGAATGACTAAGTGTGTGACCCACGCATGACTCACTCTCTGCCTCCCCCACCGTGGTCAGCATCACCTGCCACGCGGGCCCCCCAACACCCTGGTCCAGAATTGGCAAAGAGGGGGAGGAAATCCGGATGCTGTGACGGCCCAGGGACTACTCGGGTGGGAGCCCAGCTGGGAAATGGAGACAGAGGAGGGATGCGAGGCAGATAGCAAAGCCATCTCAAGTCTGATGCCATCGTCTCAAATTCCCATCCACCTACGCCAGTGGTTCGCAAAGGACTGTGTATTAGATTTAGAGTCACTTCAGGAGGTGGGGGGAAATCTTGAAGCGCAGGCCACACCCCAGATAACCTGCAGCAAGTGGCCTGGGAGGGGGCCCAGGTATGAAGACTTGTTAAGGCTCCCAGGTGATTCGGCAGTACACCCAGGGCGGACATCACAAGAGCGTTCCATGGCGTTCTGGTCCCTTGGACACAATGGCTTCTCAGTGACGACTGGTTAGTAGAAGAAACAACTGCCTGGAGGAGCCCTGTCCAAAGCTTCCCAGCCCTTTGTAAGTGGACACTTACCGTAGGCATCTCCTCTTTTCATCACAGCGGGCCCTTTCAGAGCCTGGCTTGACCTACTGATCCATCTGGTCAGAATCTACCATACCGCATTCCTCACATCCCTTCCATTTCTCTGGAAGGCCTGGTGGTACAAAATTAACACGATGTTTATTGAAGAATTGATAATTATTACAAATATCAGCAGGGGCCTCCATACCATAAAACGTAAGTCAGACAGGCTCCTACTACCGTTCTTCACTCCCAACCCCACAGCCAATGGCAGCCCCCAGGCCAGCTGCAGACCTCAAATATTACAGTTCCCAAGGGTCAGGCTCTCAGCCACTTCCACTTCTGTCTGTTCCACAGCCTCCCTACTCCGCAGTTCAGCTCTTGCCTCGGATTCCACAAAGAAAGCCCACTCTCAGTAACCATCCCTGAGCTTTGCTGGGCACTTGGGGTGGGGGGTCCCAGGGGTGGTCCCTCTGCTCTCTGGGCCTCTCAATTGGCCTTCACCCCATACTACACAAGACCCTCACCAACCTCCCTCCTCCCTCACCATCAGCCCCCATCCCTCATGTTCTCTCACCCTCCACTGGTTTGCTCTCCTTTGCTGTGATCCCATAATCCCTTCCTGGGCTGAAGTATGGTTCCATTTGTTAATAGGGTGACCAAAGTTTCCAGTTTCCTCAGGACCAAGGGCTTTACTGGGACAAGGGACCTTCAGTGCTAATACCAGGACAGTCCCAGGCAAACCAGTAGTTGGCCACTCTAGTAGCAATAATAAAATTTTTCACCTTGTTCTATGACAATATGAATCACTACTAGGTGGGAGTTCTCAGACTTCATCAGCATCTAGGAGGTTGGTGAAAACGCAGGCTTTTCTGATTCAGCAGGTCTGGGGTGGGGCCTGAGAATTTGTACTCATCGCAACTTCTTGGGAATGTGACATGGCTGCTCTGGTACCGCATTTTGTTAACCCTGAATTATAACCCACGTTACACACTCAGAGAGTAAATGCACAGCAAACACTAGTGACCAGCAAATGTTTGATTGAGCCCTTACTGTAAGCCAGGCTCTATGCTATTTATACATATTATGTCATTTAATCCCCACAGGCAGGCACCCTGTGTGGTAGGTGATATGGTATTTATTTTATGGAGAGGAAACTTGAGGTCCAAGGACTAAGCCTGAACTTGCACCCAGTTCTATCTGGCTCCTAGGTTTACCAACCCGCCCCCACCCCCCCATCACACCCCGCCCTGCACCACGCTGAGCACAAGCTCATCTCAGCTAGCCACCCCACCCTTTCTCATTTCAACTTGTTTGAGGAAAATCTTTCCATGCGTCTCCCACATCCCCGCCTTCTTCCAAGTGAGCTAAATGCAGACCAACTTCCCCTGGTGACTTGGAAGCAGTGTTTTAAACCTAGTTCACTGTCATGTCCCTGAACTTCAGCACTGGACTTCCTCCCAGGCACACAGCCTCAAGCCCTGTCCCTCCTGCTGCCTTCATCCAGCCCTTTCTCAGCAAGGTCAGGCCAACCCAGCACTTAGCACAGTAGGTGTGACCCCAGAGCCCTCATGTGCAGTCTGAAGGCCTCTGGTCTCCAGCCCAGGGGAGCACCCCACAGACAGGGACCCCACTTGGCCCTACTCCCTTGTAGACAGCCTGGAGGAGTCCTTGATGAAGGGCACTACAACTGTTCTTTGTTAATATAACAACTCTCCCCGCACATTCACTCCCGCCAAAATAAAAGTCTAGAATTTTTGTTGTGTCTTTGTGGTTGGCATTGCTGAGATTCTGACGTTTTTTGGTGCACAGAGGCTGTGTGGGCGTGGTGGTGAGGGCACAGTACCCTGGCCTAACCCGGCTTTGCTGCTGGCTGATGACCTTAGGCAAGTTGCCCCACCTCTCTATGCCTCAACTTCCTCATTTGTCAAACGGCGTTGATGATAATAATTGGACTGTTGGGTTATTGGGCTATTGTCAGGTTTGAATTAGATATGTACTTTCAGAAGGATGGCTGGCACATAGAATCTATTAAAATGTTAGTTAGCCAAGATCTCAGAATCAAACCACTGAATGTTTTAGAGTGCTTCCTAGTAACTACAGTGACCACTTACTGAACCCTGAGCAAGTACCAGTCATCATGCTTTGCATGGGTCACCTCACTTAGGCCTGGAGGAGCTGGGTGACTTGCCCAAGCACTCAGCCCCAGTAAGTGGGGTGCTAGGATCCCAGTCCCAGCTACCTTGTCCTCTAGGGTCCCCTCTGCCTCCCTTGTCAGGCAGGCCTTGGGCTGGGCATCAGCAAGGAGGCCCAGCCTCACCCCATCACCACTCTCCCTTAGATCACTGGCTCTGCCCCCTGTTCTGGCCACAGCTCCTGCCCTCCAGCCTGCCCCTGTCTGCCCCATCCCCATGTCCCAGTGGTCTTCACCTGCAAGGCAGCAGTCTCCACACTCCACGCACTCTGCCAGCTGCCCTCGATTCTCTGGGTCCCAGGGCTCTTCTGAGCTTTGCTTTCACCACATTCCTCTTGTGAATCAAAACAAAGTCAGCCTGCATGGCCGGCAAGTTTGCAGTAGGCATCACGAGATTTAAAATTATCTATCCTAAATATTCTACTCTCCTACAGAAATCATCAAAGATGCAATGAATAATGAACAAAGCTTATCTTTGCATTCATAAGACACTTGGAGATGATCTAAGTGAACAATAATCAGGGACTAATTAAATAATGTTGTACTCATAAAATGGAATATTGCCCAGCTGTACGAGAAGATGTATGAACCAGCATAGGAACCAGCATTTCCTGCACTTTCATCATCCCTGGATGTCATCATCTTTTTTGAAATATTTGCTTAGTGGAAACATGAAGAAAATTACATAAACTTCTATTTTACTTCCATTTATTTGACTGCAAGATTGGATTTTTTATGATTTGTCAGTTTTTATTTCTTATAGAAATCCTATTATGCCCTCTCTTCAACTTCTATTGGAGATTTCATTTTTCTCATTTATTAGTTTTTATGTATTAAGTTTACTGACCACTTACATGTTATATTTATTGCAAAAATTTTTCCCTAGAATGTAATTTCTCTCTTAGCTTTATTTATAATTTATTTTTACACTATAGATATTTTTTATTTTAAATATGCAAAGCTCTCATTTTATCCATTATGGTTTTTGCCTTTGCTGTAATGCTAAACAGGGTCTTTCCTCAAATATGTATATGTTTATACTTTACATTTACACTTTTTTTCTGGATGACCTTCTATCCATCAAATGATACAATTAAATTGTTCATACCTCATGCCTTCATAGTAAAGATTAAAAGTGTTAATTACTGAAAGCTCTAGAAACAATCACTGGCACATAGTAGGTACTTTATTATTAATTGAAACATTAATCATTAGAAATTAATTCAGGAGTTAGGTGTGAAATATGTTTTAGTTTTGTGTGAAGGCAGTTGTCCCAATATTATTTATTCAATAATACATTCTGTCCTCATCAAAAAGTATGTGCCAGAATGCACAGGGCTCTGAGCAGGGGGTGAGGCTACTCCAGAACTCCCTGCTCATCCTCTCACTCTTCTCAAATTCAAGAGCTTGTCCCAGCAGGTTTCCCAAGGATAGAGTGCAGAGCAAGACAGCTCGGCTGGCGGCTACCTCCATTCACAGCACAGGTTCAGTGCCTCTTAGCATCAGCCTTTCTATAAACCCTTCACTTTGGCCTCTGGAGCCAATGAGATTCCTCTTTTCTCTAACTACAGCTCTTCCCACAGCCCACTGAATCTTCCTGGTCAAGGTCAGGGACTGCTCCCCAACCTAGTCAGCACGACCAAGTAGGAGCAGCCAAGGAAAGGATAGGACCTTTGTTTTGCACTGGGTGGGAGTGAGAGGGTGAGGGGTTCTCTGCCCCCTGGTGGTCACCCAGTGAGGCTATCTGTCTACAGCTGATTTCTAGGCCCAATAAGAGACAGATTTCCATGGTCTAAAGCTCAAAAATGTTAATTCTTCCTTCTCTGTGAGGGACATTTTCAGATGTGACACACATTTTTTTCTGAGGGGCATGGTGTCAGAAGTCGAGGAATTTATTGACAGAGATGACTCTTTTTGGTTAGGCGAAGAGCTGAATGCCACTTTTCGAGGGTTGCCCAGCCCAGAGGGCACTCCTGGTTGACAGGGCATTTCTGTGAATGGCGCCCCCTGGCCTGCAGGGCGGCTAAGGCAAGTGCTGAGAGCTTTCCGCCAGGTTACTTCTCATTGAGTCTGATGAGGAGGCATTGAACATCTCTCAGGTGAGGAAACTGGACTTCAGAGAAGTTAAATAACTCTCCTAAGGTCTCACCAGCCCCAGTGGCAAAGCCAGGACTCTAAGCGTGCCCTCCGTGCCAACCCCAAACTGGGCTCAAAGGACACTTCTCACAAACGAGGTGGCCTTAGCAGTTACTCCAACTCTGTGTGCCAGAGTTCCCTCATCTGGATAGCAGGGCTCCTATCTGTTGCGGGGATTAAATGAGGTGGTGCATTCAAAGAATTTAGACTACTCCCTGTCACTCATAGAAAGTTCTCAATACACCATAGTTGCTATTTTTAGCATTATTATTGAAATAGCTCCAGCTGGTATTATTAGCAGCCCTCGAGGCCCCCTCCCCACCCTCACTGCCAGCTTGAAGCACCCAGCAGAAGCCGGACTAGGGTTATTTTTGTCCACCAGGTGGCAGCAGTGCAGAGCGAGTGGGTCCGTTCCCAGCCTCCTCTCAGCCCCTCGCTCTCCCACAGAGCCCCCGCCCCCCACCCAGTAGCAAAGGTCAGACCCTGTACTGCCTGCCCAAGCTTTCACCCCTACCCTCTGGAACTTTCTGCCCTCTAGGGCTGCTTGTACCCAGATAACTGTACACCCCGGGGACTCAGGGTCTGGAACGTAGCAAGTTCACAGCTAACGCGTTCACACAGGGCCAGGCCTTCTCCGAAACCGTTTGATGAAGCCCTGTGTGTCTCAACTTCTCAGACAAGGCTGGCTCCTCTGGACACTTCGCCCTAACAGCCAAACCCTAATCCCTCCTGGCTGATTTCAATGCCTTCTGGGGATGGATTACTTCATCTGCTTCAGGCTTCCCAGGTAAATACAAGGAAATGTGGGGGCCCCATGGAGTTTCAGGCAGGCTCCTCTTGACTCGATTCTTACCAGGCTCCACACACAGTCACAGTCCCACCGCTACCACCACCTTAGAAGACCGCAAGTCCCTGACCGCTGACCTGCTCACGCGGCAGTCAGCGTTTTACAGAATGAGCACCTCAACCACAGATGGAGCCTATTAACAGGCAGATTCCAAAGCCCCACGTTGGGCCGTGGTTCTCAAGGTGAGGCCCCAGGGCAACTGTTGCACATCACTGGGAACGTGTAGGAAAGGCAAATTCTCCCCACTCTAGGCCTATTGAATCAGAAACTGTGGGGTAGGGGCCAGCAACCTATGGTTAACAAGCCCTCTGAGTGATTCTGTGGCGTTGAGAAGTTTGAGACACACTGGCCTGCACTCCCCCCTCATCTCTGGCTGCAGGAGAACGCCCCACAGACATTGCCAAACCTCTCTCTCCAGAGGTCCAGTAGGTCTAGTTCATCATTTCTAAGGGGTTGAAGTGTTTCATCAATGGTGTGGTTGGTGGGTTGTGTGGTGTGCCACCCGATGTGGTTATGATAGGTATTTTCCCATATGATGGTGCTCAAAGCTATTGTGGTTTTAATTTTTATCTTGATGAAAACATGTAATATTTTCATTACAGTCACTTAGCAACTAGAACCCTGACTTGTGACAGCCGACTTCACAGATGATCAGATTGCATGATCAATCTTGTTTCCGACAGCTATTCCACTTTGAGGCAAAGGCAGGTTGCACTGAGGCATTGATGTGGCTGAGTTCTAGCGTGAAGGGGGAGGAGATGCAGGCCCACGCCCTGCACCCCTTCCCCAGTGTTAATGAGAGCCCCTGCCCTGGGAAGGACCAGGCTTGGGATGGGGGCAGCATGGTTCCCGGAAGAGTGAGAGGCACTGACCCATTCTTCTGGAAACTCACAACCTCAAAGAGACTGTAAATGTTTGGTAGAAAGTGTGAACAGTTCATTTCTTTCCCTCCTGGTCACCTCCAAGAGAGAAATTTCATAGAACTCAGCATTGCCATCCAAGTCACCCTAACACATATGGTGAGAAAGGCAAGAGACTTATTTCCTGTGAAAATGGAGCTGGTGGCATCATGTAACAAGGCTCTCTCAATGGTGCTGAAAGCTGCCAGAAAATAGATTTTTATCTAATTACAAGTAAATTTGTATGTTTATTCTCAGAAACCCTCAACCCAATTCTTAGGATTGTGTGAATAGAAGTGCAGTGGGTGGAATAGTAGACCCCCCAAAAGACATGCCCAACTCCTGCCCTCCAGAGTGTGACTTTATGTGGAATTAGGGTCTTTGCATATGTGATTAAGTTAAAGACTTCATGATGAGAATATCCTGGACTTAGGGTGGGTCACAGATCCAATGTCTGGTGTCCTTATAAGAGAAAGGAGAGAAGATCAGAGCCACACAGAGGGGGAGGCAAGTGATGACAGAGGCAGAGGTCAGATCGTTGCATCCATAGGCCGAGGAGCAGCAGGGAACGGACTCTCCCTCAGAGCTCTCCAAAGGAACCAGCCTGGTCAACACCTTGATCTCAGACTTCTGCTCTCCAGAGCTGTGAGAAAATAAATTTCTGCTGTTTTAAGCCACCCAGTTTGTGGGAATTTGTTACAGCAGCCCTAAGACTAGAACATTCCATGCTACTTTCTGGCAATAAATAGAAAGCCTAGAAATAAAATGGATGATTTTCTGACAAAGCTTTTATGGCCAAATACGATGACCCAGAAAGAGATAGAAAACTCAAACAGGTCAGTGATAATAGAATAACTTGGAAAAGTTGTTTAAAGATTTATCACTTTATGGCACAATGCCAAGATTGTTTACAGCCAAGTTTTGTATAACTTTCCAAAAATAACTCCCTTGGTATTCAAACTATACAAAATGATAGGAAAAAAAGTCCCTAAGTCATTTCATAAAGATAGAAATACCTTTGTATCAGTCTGATAAGCAAGTAGGAAAAGTAAATCAGAAATTTTACATATGAAAACAGATACAAACATTAAAAACATACTAATCAATCTGGCCGTCTATAAAAGGAATTCTATGCCAGGGTCAGGATTATTCAATGTAAAGGCTATTAAAACAGCACTTCTCGAGGTCTGGCCTTTGGCAGAAGCCCAGCAGGCTGAGAGCAAGAGCGGAGGGGTCAAGCACTCCCCTTCCTCCAGGGAGCTGCCTGACCTTGGTCAGCCCTCTAGAACTCTCTAGGCCACGGGGTTTCCTTGAGAGGTTGACAAGTAGGAGTGAGGAGGCGTTTGGAAAGTATTGTCAATGAGCATCTACCCTCCTCCCCCCACACACACCTGGTCTTCTACCTCAAGTCAGAGGAGGGACTCCTGAAACCTGAGGGACACAGGAACCAACAAAGACTCAAGGTCAGAGGCTGGGGCTGGAGCTGCCCTTGTCCGATTAGGAGTGAAGACCGTTGTAAGAGAGGCCCTCATTCCCAGCATCAGCAATGGCATGTCCATATTTCCCGTGGGCAGCAGGTGGACCCCATGGTGGGGAGTGGTGTTCAGTGGAGACTCCCACACTGGGGCAGAACGACAGGCAGGGGACTGGGAGGAAGAGCTGACGCTGCCACCTTGAGGAGGCATTGCCTGAGTCGAAGTGCTCTGTAGGTGAGAGAGCTGCAGTGTTGGGGGAGAAACCCCCTCAGTAAGTGTGAGTGCAGCACACCCCAAGGGTACGGCACCAGGTGACACTGTACCCAACTGGGGGGCCTTCCTGCTCCTCATCTCTGTTTTCTCCCTGAGGACCCCTGTGACGGTTAATTTTATGCATCAGTTTGACTGGGCCACAGGGTGCCCAGATACTTGGTTAAACATTATTCTGAGTGTGTCTGTGAAGGTGTTTCTGATGAGATGAGCTCTTGAATCGGTGGACTCGGTAAAGAGGGTCGCCTTCCCCAATGTGGGTGGGCATCATCCAGTACATTGAGAATCTGACTAGAACAAGAAGGCAGAGAAGGGGAGAATTCACTCTCTGCCTGGCGGCTTGAGCTGGGACACTGGTCTTCTGCCCTCAGATTAGGGATTACACCCCTGGTTCTCAAGCTGTTGGCCCCAGACTGAATGACCCCGCCAGCTCTCTGGGTCTCCACCTTGCAGATCTGCACAGTGAAACTTCTCATAATCATGTGAGCCAATTCCCTGTAATAAACAAACACACAAACAGATCCTATTGGTTTTGTTTATCTGGAGAGCCCTAACTAACACAGCTCTCGAAAAGCACTTAGGAAAGACCTGATGCCTATTCCCACCACAGATTTTCCAGTATGAGGCAGAGTTAAGGAAGATGGAAAATTTCAATTAAATAAAAGGTTGGAGTTTAAATGTTGCATTGAATAGGGCTTTTAAAAAGATTTTATTTATTTATTTATTTACTTGGGAAGGGAGGAGAAACAGAGGGAGAGAAACATGGATTTGTGAGAGAAACATCTCCATCAGTTACCTCTCACACACCCCAACTGGGCACCCAGCCATGTGCCCTGACCAGGAATTTTACCAGCATCAGCTCGGTTTGCAGGCTGGCACTCAGTCCACTGAGCCACACCTGCCAGGGCCGAATAGAGCTTTTTAATTACTAAAATGGATCTGTTTTAGACCAAAAACAATTGGAAAAGCTGAAAGCTGCCCAAGACTTCATCCAGAGCAAGGAAGAGCATTCCCAGAGAGTGGGCTTGAAGGGTGGTGGGACGAGTGTGCTTTCTGTGTGTTTCTACCTTACTGAGTACAGGCCTGGTGCAATAAACTCATTCCCTCAGGAATGCAAGGATGGCTCAGTAGTTGATAATTTTAAAGTTATGTAGTTATATCCATAGACACCAGGAAGACAATTGATAAAATTCTGCACACATTCCCAGTAGAAAACACTGGATAAAACAAGAATAGAAAGACATCACCTAAAATTTTAGAGCATGTACTCAAAACTAACAACTGGTATCTACTTTTATTTTCGAAATTCAGAAAAGTACAAAGAAACACAGAAATCATTCATATTCCCATCACCTAGAACTAGTAAGTTGGCATATTTGCTTATCTGTTTTTTAAAAAGAATAATTATCCTTCACGATACCTGTTTTGTTAAAAAGAATTTAGTAAGTTCTTTGGCTTCTAGATTTCCTATACTATTCTTAACCTCCCCCTGTCTATTTTCTACCTACCATCTATGCTACTTATTCTTCATACCTTTCCCCCTCTCTCTCCTCCTCCCACTCACCTGTTGATAACCCTCTATGTGATCTCCATTTCTGTGGTTCTGTTCCTGTTCTAGTTGTTTGCTTACTTTGTTTTTGTTTTTGTTTCAGGTGTGGTTGTTAATAATTGTGAGTTCGCTGTCTTTTTACTATACATGTTTTTTATCTTCTTTTTCTTAGATAAGTCCCTTTAACATTTCATATAATAAGGGCTTGGTGATGATGAACTCCTTTAACTGGACCTTATCTGAGAAGCACTTTATCTGCCCTTCCATTCTAAATGAAAGCTTTGCTGGGTAGAGCAATCTTGGATGTAGGTCCTTGCCTTTCATGACTTGGAATACTTCTTTCCAGCCCCTTCTTGCCTGTAAGGTCTCTTTTGAGAAATCAGCTGA
>CM052544.1:30930694-30953636 GCA_028533065.1 Trachops cirrhosus
CTTGGGTAATGTAATGATGATGTGCCTTGGTGTGTTCCTCCTTGGGTCCAGCTTCTTTGGGACTCTCTGAGCTTCCTGGACTTCCTGGAAGTCTATTTCCTTTGCCAGATTGGGGAAGTTCTCCTTCATTATTTGTTCAAATAAGTTTTCCACTAGTTGCTCTTCCTCTTCCCCTTCTGGCACCCCTATAATTTGGATTTTGGAACGTTTGAAGATGTCCTGGAGGTTCCTAAGCCTCTCCTCATTTTCTTTGAATTCTTGTTTCTTCTTTCTTTTCTGTTTGGTTGTTTCTTTCTTCCTTCTGGTCCATACTGTTGATTTGAGTCCCAGTTTCCTTCCCATCACTATTGGTTCCCTGTACATTTTTCTTTATTTCACTTAGTGTAGCCTTCATTTTTTCATCTAATTTTCGACCAAATTCAACCAATTCTGTGAGCCTCCTGATTACCAGTATTTTGAATTGTGCATCTGATAGGTTGGCTATCTCTTCATCGCTTAATTGTATTATTTCTGGAGCTTTGATCTGTTCTTTCATTTGAGCTATTTTTATTTTGTCTTGGTGGCCTGTTACGTAGTGAGGGGCGGAGCCTTAGGTGTTCACCAGGGCGGGGCAACCCACATCACTGCAACCCATGTCGCAGCGTTGTGATGCTGTGTGTGGGGAAGAAGTCTGAGAAGGAACAATGGTGCTTGCTCTGCTCTCTGCTGGATTTCAGTCACTTCCCCCACTACCCACAAGCAAAGTGGGTCCTTCTGGTGCTGATTCCCAGGTGGGTGGGTTTGTGTATGTTCTAGAACCCTGTGGGTCTCTCCAATGAACTCTCCTGTGAGGCTGGGAGTTTCTCCTGCTGCCACCTGAACCCCCACAGGTGTTTTCAATCAGTGGTTTCAGGCTTTATTTCCTGGTGCTGGGTCCCCCCATTGCATGGTCTGTTTTGCTCCCTAGCTGTTCCTCCTGGTTTATCTGCACAAGGATGTGGGACTGCCTGCTCCACCAGCTGCTGCCTTGCTGGCCAGCTGCTGCCTTGCCTGCCCCAGTCCTCCAGCCACCGCCTCGCCACAAATCTTCTCTGCCCAGCTGCCCATCTCCACCCCTCCTACTGGTCTGGATGAATGTTTCTTCTTTAACTCCTTGGTTGTCAGACTTCCATACAGTTTGATTTTCTGTCAGTTCTGGTTGTTTGTTGTTTTTAAATTGTTGTCTTTCTTTCAGTTGTAAGACGAGGCACAGTGTGTCTACCTATGCCTCCATCTTGGCTGGAAGTCCTCTACTTTAGTTTTAATTTGTACTTCTTTTACCAGTTTCTTGCACTAAAGACACAGATCATTGACTTTAAATTTTTCTTCTTCCTAATATAAGCATTTAAAGCTAGACTTTCCCTTTTAGCTTTGCTTTAGCTGCATCTTGCAAAATGCGACGTGCTGCATTTTATCATTAGATTAAAATATTTTTCAGTTTTTCTTGTGGTTTATTTTCTTTGACCCATGGATTAGATAGAAGTGTTTTGTTTAATTTGCAAATATTTCATGTCTTTCTAGTTATCTTGTTATTGAGCTCTAATTTAATTCCATTGTGGTTGGAAGATATACTCTGTATAATTTCAATTTTTTCATCTAATTTGCATCTAGTAGATGCAAATTCATCTATTTCATCTAATAGATGACATTATTCAATGGCTAGCACATTGTGTACTGCCCACACTCGAAAATTATATAGTTGGCCATTTTGTGGCACAGTGTTCTACAAATATTAATTAAGTCAAAGTGTGATAGTGTGGTTCAGATTTTCTAAGTCTGCTGATTTTATGTCTGGGTCTATCATTTTCTGAGGAAGAAGTGTTAAAACGCCACCCCCAATTATGATTGAAGAATTGTCTTTTCTCTCTTTGCTTAATATTTTTAGTGGCAGAAGGAGGAAAAGGAAGCAAAGACCAGATGGAAGAGCAGGACAGCCAACTAAACCCAAATATACCACTTAGTACTGTAAATACAAAAGGAATTAAAGACAGAGATTGTCTGACTAGTTTTTAAAAATGACCTGACCTTATACATATGAGACACTTTAAACATAAGAGCACAGATAAGTTGAAAGTAAAAGGATGGTAAGAGATACTATCATATCAGCAATAAGCACCAGAAAGCTGGAGTGATTATATTCATTTCTAGCAAAATACACTTCAAGACAAGGAGAACTATCAGAGATAAACAGTGACATTTTATAATAATGAAATGGTGAATTCATTAGGAAGACATAATTATGAATGTGTCTGAGCCTAATATCAGCTTCCAAATACATGAAACAATATTTGACAGAACTAATAGAAGAAATAGACAAATCAACAATCACAGGTGGACATTTTAAGCCTCTTCTTAGAAAGTTAGAGAATAGCTAGACAAAAACAAATTGTAATGAAGTGGAAACTCTGAATGATACTATCAATCTTCTTGATCTAAATGGCACTTATAAAATATTACACCCAACAATTGCAGGATACTCTGGTTTTTCATGCATGGAACCAAGATAGACCGTCTGTGGGGCCATAAAACAACACTCAACACACTTCTGGGGATTGAAATTATATGAGGTGTATTCTCTAACCACAATGGAATTAAATAAGAAATCAATAACAAACTTAAAAATCTCCAACTATTTAAACATTAAACAGGAACCTCTAAATAATCAAGGAGGGAGTCTGTGTGTGTGGGTGGGGAGGGGGTGAGAACTTTTAAGATCGAATCTCTTAACAGATCTCAGTATAATACAGTATATTTCTAACTATGATCACCATGTTGTATGTTACATCCCCAGAAGTGTTTTCTGTGTATTTTAAATGATGATATACAAAGGGCCAAGAGCATATGAAAAGATGGTCAGCATTACTACTCATCAGAGAAATTCAAATCAAAACCACAGGGAGATAGCACTTCATACCCATTAGAATGGCTACTATAAGAAAACCCCAGAAAATAACAAGTGTTGGTGGAGAAATTGGAACCCTTGTGCACTGCTGGTGGGAATGTACATTGGAACAGCTGCTACAGAAAACAGTGTGGAGGTTCCTCAAAAATCAGCCATAGAATTACCGGATGATCCAGAAATTCCGCTTCTGAGTATATAACTCCCAAAATTAAAAGCAGGATCTCAAAAGGATATTTGTATGTTCATGTTTATAACCACATTAGTCATAATTGCCAAAAGGTAGAAGTAGCCTGTGCCCATTGATAGATAAATGCATAAGCAAAATGTGGTGTGTACATACAATGGAACATTATTCAACTTTGAAAAGGAAGGAAACTTACACCTACCACAATGTGGATGAACCTTGAAGACATTATGCTAAGTGTAGCAAACCAGTCACAAAAGTCAAATACTGTATGATTCTGCTGATACGAGGTCCCCAGAGCAGCAGGAGAGGGAGGGAGGGAGGTTTGGGGAGTTAGTATTTCATGCTTTTGCAAGATGAGAAGAGATGGATGGTGTGATGGTTTCACAACAATATAAGTGTATTTAATACCACTGAAGTGTACACTTAAAATGGCTGATAGTAAAGGCCATGTGCATTTTATCAGAATAAAATTTTTTAACCATACAGATAATGCACAAATACATTCTTTCTGTAAAATTTCAAACAATACAGACAAAAAAACTAAAGTCTTCCTTAGCAACTTCCCCATCTGGCTATACAGCTTTATACACACAGTGTCTTGCTTAATCCTCATAACTATCCTATGATTGAAGTATTACTCTGATCTCTGTTTTATAGATGAGGAAACTGAACTGCTGAGAAGCTAAGGACCTTTTCTGGAGTCAGTAAGTGCTTGGGTCTAGATTTACACCCAGGCAAACGAATCACAAAGACCCTGCCCTTACCCAGTGCCCTCTCACCACCTCCTGCGTGTCAAACTCTGTGTCGGGCACTGAGAACACGAGATGTAGCAGATAGAGCCGCTGCCCTTGAGGAACTCCCAGGCTGATGGAGATGGCAGACACAAAGAAAATTACTCTAGACTCCCAAGGAAATGCAAGAGTAAAGTTAGTGACATCTACATAGCAGAGGTTATTTGTCTTACTATTTCAAAGGAGAGATGCTTTTATGAGATATTAAGTTTTTCTTTAAAGATGAAATTGCAGATATACTTTTAGTCTTCTTTTTTACTTAGCTCTCAAGTCACATGTGACTTCCTCAGAGATCCCTTTCCAAATCGCCCTAACTGAAACAGCCCTCCTCCCCACACCAGGCACTGTCTCTCAGACCAGTTACTGTACTGCCTCCATAGCATTCTTCCTAATGTGCTATGTTCTTGTTCTTAGACTGTCTGTGGTCTGTCTTCTCTGGGAGTGTCAGTTCTGTGAGAGCAGAAAGCCTATCTATTCTGTTCACCGTGAATCTCTTGTGCTTAGAGTAGTGCCTGACACTTTTTGGTTTGTGGCTGTGTTAGTTTCCAAGGGCTGCCAAAACAAAGTAGCACAAACTGGGTGCCTTAAAGCAACAAAACTTTATTCTTTGCTGTCCTGGAGATTTACTGTCTGAACTTGGAGATTCAGACCTCCACCTGCTCTGATCATTCTCAGAGGATTAGATAGAAACTCTGGGCTTCACGACTGACCCTCAAGGTCCCTAGGGCTTGCTCATCTTTTCTGTTGTCATTCACCCATCACTTGCGGTGCTGGGTGCCTCAGAGATGAGCAGGACTGGCCTGGCCCTCGGAAAGTCTTGATCTGATGATGCAAGGAATGGAGATCCAAAATAACACTGGCACAGAGGGTGGGGAGTGCGGATGCAGAGGCCGTTCTGGTCACAGGAGGGTCCTTGAGCTCCGCCAGGTTGGTCTGGGGACTAGGTCTAAGGTTTATAGTTACTAGAAAAGGGGATACAAGTCTCTAGGGCCCACATGGGGCTGGGAGGCCTTAGAATGTCCAGAAGAGTCTACACAGGAGTGTATATTGTAGACTGGGTGTAGGAAACAGGTTTTAGGTGATGTTTATCTATGGCAAAACATTTGTCCACACGCCTCGGTGAGTCATATACCTCCTGGGGCGGCACCTGGTTCACCCGGGGTTCTAATTGGGTGTTGCCACTGCACCCTCCACTGACGCCTACGCGGGATGTTGAGGTCCGAGGGCACCCAAGACAACAGTACCATTTTTAGTACCCATCGCCCGCCCCAGGGCCTGACCACGCCCCCTTCAGCCCAGACCTGCCCCTGGGGGCGGAGGCAGCCTCAGTCTGGGGCTGGGAGCTAAGAGGCACTGCCAGCTGTGAATTCCCAGGCCCCGCGAGTGCGCCCTGCAGGAAACCAAGAGATCAGAGCTCCAGGAAGGCGACAGCGAGTCCCGCAGGGCAGGTGCGGTTTGGTGGTCTGGTACTTGCCCTTGAAGGACAGATGTGCCCGGGCATCCGGGCGTGCGGACCTGAACCCAAGTGAAGCTTTTGGAAAAGGCAACACGCCGGCGACAAGATGCAAGCTGAGAATCTCTGCGCCCCTGGCACTTCTGGTGCCCCTGGTGCCCACCTAAAGCAGCGTGCATCCGGCTCCGAGCTACGCCTGTCCAGCCAGCTGCTGCCAGAACTCTACACCTTCGTGGCGCGTGTACTGTTCTACCTGGTGCCCGTCTACCTAGCCGGCTACGTAGGGCTCAGCATAATCTGGCTGCTGCTCGGCGCCCTGCTGTGGATGTGGTGGCGCAGGAACCGCCGCGGGAAGCTTGGGCGCCTTGCGGCCGCATTTGAATTCCTAGAAAATGAACGCCAATTCATCAGCCGTGAGCTGCTGGGCCAGCACCTGCCAGCCTGGGTGAGTCGGGCCGGGCTGGGCGGGAGTCAGAGATGGGGTGGATGGCCTTGGAGGTTCGGAAGGAATCTGTGGTCTGCCGGAGGGAGGGAGCCCGGTGACCCGCACACCTGGCCCCCCATTGCACCCAGCTCACATACGCTGGGGTCGGTGACTGTGCCCTTCGCTGCCCCTCGGTCTCATCCCCACCTCTGGTTCGCCTGAGCTGGGAGAGGGGACCTGGATTTCATTTAGGGGCCCAGAGCCTGGGAGAAAAGTCACAGGTGGGCCACACCCAGGAGAAAAACAAGGGCGTCTGGGACTGCGGAGTTACCCGAAGGGAAGCAGAGGGCTTTTTTTTTTTTTTCCCTCACCCGCCTGTTGATTCAAAGAAGGAACGCGGGGTGCAACATTGATTGGCAAATACAGTGACAGAAACTGCAGACTAGTTGCCTCACAGAAGTCGGGACAGAGGGAGGGGGCAGGGCTAGAGATGAGAGTGCAGCAGTGGGGCTGGGAGAGGCAGGCAGGGCTGGATCACCGGCTTCTCTTCCACCCTCTGCCTGGTAGGGATGCTCTCAGAGGGTGTAGCTGCAGGCACACACCCTCACACTCCTTCTACAGCCCCTCTACAACTACAAACTTGTCTCCTTGATTGGAATGGCCTGGACTATGGTTTCTCACACCCTTCTGGTACTGAGAATCACCTGGCCCACTTAACAACTCCCAGGTGGAACTGAGGCATCCTGGCCTGTGACAAACCAACCCCTATGGGTGCTGGGGGCTCCTGGCTTCTCTAAGTTCTTCCGGATAGACTCAGTCCCACAGTGGGAGGCGGCCGGTGGCCACCAGACCCCTCAGCTCTTCTGGCTTGGGGCCCAGAGTCTGATCAGCCAGGACACCAGTTCCTCACACCTGCCCATGTTGGTGGCATCCAACGAGGGTGAGAAAATGTTAGAAAGTCCTTGTAAGACTTACAGCATTAGTTTGCTAGTGTTGAGATAAAATGCCACAGACGAGGTGACTTAAAAACAAATTTATCAAGATCAAGAGGTTGGCATGGTTGGTTTCCTGTGAGGCCACTGCTGGCTGGTAGACGGCCGTCTCTCTTCCCCTTTGTCCTCACTTAGTCTGCCCTGTGCACACATCTGTGTCCACATTCCCTCTCATCAGGGCGCTGGATTAGATTAGGGCCCACCCCAATGGGTTCATCTTAACTCACTCCTGTAAAGTCCTTATTTCCAAATACAGTCACATTCTAAGGTGCTAGGGGTGAGGACTGCAACATATGAGTTTTAGGAGACACAATTCAGCCCATAACCCTAGTATTTAAAATATGGATTGACTGTAAATCTTTGTAAATAGATTTACGCATATTGGGGATGAGAGGGCCAGAGACTTTTACTGCTAAGCATGTGCAATACAAAAACACGGTGACCACTTTGCTAGAGTAGCGACCATGGGGTCAGTGTTTGGGACCTGTCTCCTCCAGACCTCGGGCATCCTGGTGATTCTACAGGGCTTTGCATGGGCCCAGAGGGCAGGCCATCTGTCCACACTCCTTGCTCACCATTGAAGGAACCCAGGTTGCCTGTCAGACCTTTGCTGTGACTCCCATGGTGGCCTCAGACTATAAGGGTGGACCTGTAAGACCTCACCAAGTGACAGCCTATCTTTCTGCCCCTTCTTGTATTAGGGAGGTAGAGTTTCTGAAATTGGGGCAAGAATCAGATCTGGTAGGGGCATGACACCCACCCATCTTCCCCCATCCCGATGCATACAAACACCATAGAAATTATCCTGGCTTTTATTGGGGGATGAGACCCCCCCCCCAGGACTATACATCCCTAGCCAACAGGGTGCTCAGCCTGATAGCTAAGACAGAATACAAAAAGGTACCACCTGGGTTTTCATCCCATCAACCATACTGCAGGCCTGACCCAGCTGGATGTTGGGACACAGAGGAAGGGGGTGATGTCTCTCCTACCTGCAGGGCAGTCTGGGGCAGGCAGCAGACACATACAGGTGGCCGCCATAGAGGTCTCAGGGAAGCTGGAGTCAGGAGTCTGAACAGGGTCTAGTCAGGGGGCACAGGCCTGGAGTGAAGGACACCATGCCTGGTTTTTATATCAGATTGTCCCCAGACCATAGCCTCCCACTTGCTGGGCAGAGTCCTGGGAAGGCCTGGCCTCAGCCTGCATCTCTAGACTCTCCTGGCTGGCAAGGCTGGCTAGTTTGGCAGGCCAGGGCCTGGATAGCCCTTTGGACTGACGCAGTGATGCTGCACTGGGCCCCCATGCAGGAGGAGGCTGGGGCACAGCTTAGAGGTGGCATGCCCAGTATATGAGGGAGTGTGGTGTGGTCTGGTCTGGCTGAAGTGTTCTGGATATGCACAGGCTGGGTGGAGGTTGGGCCTGATTACGAAGACTACAAGGAGCCTGTGGAAGGTTTTGGGAAAGTCCTGTAAACGCAGCACAGAGGGAGAGGTGAAGCTGGAGGAGAGAGACCAGTTGAAAAGTTGATTTGAGCCAGCAGGCTTGCAGCGGCTGTGGGAGGAGGGGACGAGACTCCCGGTGTTCGGTGGCCTCTAGTGTAGGGTGAAGGAGGGACCCAGGGGCCTTGCAGGCATCTTCTCATTTGGGGAGCTCGGCGCCCGTTACTGGGATTAGGGATTCAGAATAAGAGGCCGGCCTGGGGAGGCTGGTTGTCTGTGTGAACGCCTGTGAAGAACATGCAACCTGGCCGTAAATGTGGGCTTCTGACCTGCATCGTGAAGGTTCACAAGCTGGGAGATGACGTGGAAAACCTGGGACCTGCAAGGCTGAGCAGTCTCCATCCTCCCCCTGCCTCCTGAGGAACACATACTGTTTACAGAGAGACATGGCTCTGGGTACGGTGGGGCAGCGTGACCCTCGCCCACAACTTTGGAGCCCACTGGTCTTTATCCTCACATCACACCTTTCAGCATGCCGTCTTGCCTGTTCTGAGAACTGATTTCCTTGCATGGAAGTGGGGTTGATGGCTTATGACCTCCTTTGATATCAAGAAATATTTTTACAAATTCACATGGCAAATCTGGAGCCGGCAGACTGAAGAAAAACTGAGGGTCTCCAGGACCTTGGATGTGGCTACCACACTCAGGTCTCACACCGTGTGTGAGTCATCCCTGTACAGCGGCACCCAGGGAGTAGGGGAGGGTATCCAGCCCACCTGTGCTTTCCAAGCAGGAAAGGGCTAGTCCCTGGGAGGGCTAGAGGCCAAGACCAGGTGGAAATGAGCAGAGACGCCATCACTCTCCCCGCCAGGACAGGGCAGTCAACTCTCAATGGGGCAGGCTTTCCCGCCCTGTCAGACGCCTTTGCCACATGTTGTTCCAAGCTGCTGCCTCCAGGTGATCTTAGACGTTGTTTTCCCTTATTGGGTCTCCTCGACCCCACCTGTAGAAACCTGTAAAAGGGAGTTGCTTCTAGTCAAATTTCAGACCGCCCTTCTGCTGTTCCCCTGGCTCCCTTCCATAGAACGTACAGGTCAAGGAAGGGATTCTTCGGCCTTAAAAGGGGTTGGGAGTGGAGAACCTGTGGCCCCCTTGTCTTACGAATGTACAGGGGCACATGGAGAGAAAAGTCAGGGTTCTCCCCGGCTCATCCTCTGGACAGAGAAGCAGCTGCCATGTTTACACATGAGTGCTCCTCACACACAGTTTTTAGGACTGTTTTTGAAAAGAGTTAAGAGCCGCCTCAGTCAGCCTTCCCTGCCAGGGCTGGGGACTGTGGGGGACAGCACAGTGACGGGAGTGGAGTCCTTGGTGCTGAGAGTTGGCTCCCCCCTCCTCCAGCTGCAGGCCTCCGCAGCTGTTCCACACGCAGGCGTGGTGAGTGGCGTGTCTGAAAGGCTGCTTGTTCAGAGCCAGGCACAAGTGGGGGCTGTAGCTGTATTCTCAATTCCCCAGGCCTCTGAACTCCACCTTTTCCTACTGTGAACCTCTTTCCCAAGTGTCTGAGCAGCAAATGTGTCTCTCTGGAGCTGGGCCACCACAGCCGGTGGAGCAGGGGCACTGCCTGGGACCATCCTCTGGGTTCACGGATCACAGCTGCGGTGCTCCGGAAACCACTTCCCTTCTGATCTTCAGTGCCGCTCCTCCGTGCTCTGGGCTCCTCAGGACCCTTGTGGGGTGACCTTGGCTGCTTCTCTGCCCCCCACCTCCTATGGCAGGGCCCTGGTGAAAGCTCTGCAGGCCACACTCCTGGACTCAGGGAGCGACGGCCCTTCACTGCGTGCCGTGATGGTCATTCAGCAAACCCTTGGCCAGCACTCAGGTGCTGATTGCTTTGTTTATCAGACAGCTATTTGCCCCTGCCATGAGTGGGCTGGTGTGAGGAGGGCAGTCTGATGAGAGCCTCGCCTGGCTGCAGGTCAGGTGGGAGGTTTTTGGGGGATGAGGGCCTGAGGCCAGGTGGAGAGAGGAAAAAACTGTTAGAAAACTTGGCATTTTGTTTGTCTGTGGTCTCAGGTCTGACCAGGTTGTCTCTTCTGCCAGCTGATAGTGATCAATTGGCAGCCTTGTCAGGGACAAATTAATCCTTGTGTATCTGCTGGGGTGGGGTGGGCTGATGTGATGTGATGTGATGTGGCAGCTCTGGACTTGGAGTCTGTGCTCATTCACTGGGGACCTTGCCAAGGTTCCCTGTCTTCTCTGGGTCCCTGATTTCTCTCTGGAAATGCCGAGGATTTAGGAGGTGACTACAGAGTCTTTTTAGCTCCAGGAGTCTGCCATGACTAATCAGTCCCCAGTTGGCTCTTCTCTGGTGCCCACAGGACCCTTTTTGCCCCACCTTTCTGTCTCCCCTCCACCTGACTGGGTGCATCCGAGGGATGACGGCCGAAGGGTAAACCATCCCCCAGAGCGGTGAGTCTTCTGGGGTGCTGGTCCGCTGGGATGGTCCCTCGAAGCCTCTGCGCCAGCCATTCAGGCAGACGGCCAGGTCGAGTGCTTTCCTTCCCTGAGAGTTTGGCATTCCTTCTATGGGTGGAGCCCTAGGCTTCTAGGGCCCAGGCTCTCGTGGGCTGTCCTGTGCTGAAACTTCTGTTGATTAGGGGAAGTAAATGCAAAGGCAGCTCTGAGCTAGGCCAGCCTCTCTCAAATTAGATTACAAAGCTCAGTTCTTGGAGCTAGTGTGGTTGGGGGCCACTTGGAACTGGGGGACTTCCTGCCCATGAAGTCCCCGAAGCCCTGTGAGGTCATTCATGTGGCTTGGAGTCAGGCCTGTCCTCAGGAAGCGAGAGGCAAGGCAGGTTTGGGTCATGCCTCTGGGTCTCTGCCCCGTGTCTTAGTGATGCTTCATGGACTTACATCCTGGGCCAGAATTGGGCAAGAGAGGGACAGAACGTGGGCCTCCCTCCCTCCAGGCCCAGCACAGGGATCTTAGGCATCCTTTACTCAGTGGGCAAACATCCATGGAGGGCCTGCAGTGCGTCAGACACAGTTCCACAGGCTGGCCCACAGCACGGTGACACAGGTTCCCGCCCTGGAGGAGATTCAGAGCCTCGGGAACAGGCTTTCCTGACACAGGGTGATTAGTCCCGCAGGGCAGCGGTGCAAGGCCCTGCAAAGACCTGGGGGAGGGCACCTAACCCAGCTGGAAGTGGCCCAGGTAGTCTCTCCCGAGGAAGTGGTACTTGGTGTTCCTGGCGGCAGTAGGGGTTGGGGATTCTGGGCTCAGAGTTTCCCACAGGTTTGGCCACTGGAGCTCATCATCTCATCCTGGGTGAGCAGATTCTGGACGGCAATGCCTGATACCCAAACTCACATGCCCCATACTTAATTTTAAGGGGCTGAATCTTTTTGGGACAGTGGTGTCCATGGCAACCTTTTCTCTAAGCCAAGTGCCTGAAGACCTGAGAATTGAGAGGTTACCTGGTGGGTGAGGATCGGGGTCAAAGGTGGGACAGCCCCTGTCCTTCTCCTCTGTTGTGGCCCCCTGTCCAGTGTGGAGAGCTGATCTCCAGCTTCCATTGGCCTCTGGCCTCCTGGCTCAGGGGTATGACAGCACTTCTGTGGAAATGTCCCCAGTGATTTTGGGGCAGTCACCGGGAGGTGCGAGCTGGCTCCTGATGGTTGTGGGGCCACAGTGCAGCTACGTGGAGGAGCCAGGGCCCAGCCTTCCCTTCCTCCTTCCAGCCCCACCACCCTCCATTCAGCATCACATCTGGCAGAGTTCTAGGGATTTTTAAATCTCAGGAACCCTGGAGCTTATAGCTCCAAAGTGTTCACATGTGCTCAGGGTAAGTGATTTCCCCTTTCCTCCTCCTCACATACTGCAAGTAGTGGAGAAAAGTGAAGATGCCTTCCCCATGGGAACCGTTAAAGGGACAAAGCCCCACTCTCTTTACATACCCTGTCATTTCAAGCCAAGGGTCTGAGACTGACTCCCTCCCACGACACGGAGAGTCAGGGCCTGGCTCCCGCAAACCCACACTCTGTAGGAGTGCGGGGTGCACGGTCCTGCCTCAGAAGTCCCCTCCCAGTGTGCCAGGAGTCACGAGTCCTCAAACACACAGAGTAAAAAGCCAAGGGACTTCTCTAGGATGTAGGATATTTCAAGACCCCAGAATCACCCACTCCATTCCTTTGCCCATATTGCGTATAATTTTTAAAGTAACTGGTTATCAACTGATTCAAAATGTAGTCTTTCTGGTTATAAAAGTACAAATATTCCCATTGTAGAATATTTGGAAATGGCCTAAAAGTAATAATTAAAATGAGCATTTACAATCGCTCCATCCAGAGAGATGTTATATTTGAGTGTACTTCCTTTGTGTAGAAGGTATATATGAAGGCAGTTTTCAAAAATTGTACCCTTTTTCATATTTTATGTCTAACATATTACACACATTCTCCAAAAGCATGTGTGAGGATCATGACATCCTTACCACGACTACGCCATGTGTGTGTTGCTCAGCCATCTCTCTAACGCTGATTGTCGCAGGTATTTCCAGGGTTGCCCTGTTCACATGGCCAGCTGAGGTGGGTGGCGTTTTCTCTCTCTGTCTGGAAGTTCTCTTTCTGATCTGCCAGTCTGGTTCCCTTGCCTCTTCCCTCAAGTCCAAGTTCAGACACGTGCTGGAGGACCCTTCTTAGGCCCCACAGTACCCTGAGCATGTCTGTTTCGCTGCACTTCCCACGCTGACTTGCACCTGCCTATTTCTGTGGCTGACTTTTCCTCCAGACCGAATGCTCTTTTAAGGCAAGGCACATTTCTTGTTCAGTGTTGTACCTTCAGCTCCTAGCTCAGTGCCCAGTACTTAGCAGGCTCTCAACAAAAATGCTGCAGTCAATGTCCCTATATAAATCTTGCTTCATGTTTCTTGTGCTCCTTACTATCGATTCCTCCTCATTAAGTTGATGTGTCAATGCTTATGAACATTTTAAAGATTCTTGTTCCCACTTCACTGTGGCCTTATCAGCATTGTGTATTATTATTATTTTTGGTCTTCTAGTGGTTCGCTATACAAGAGGATAAGTTTGTTAACTTCTAGGCCATACCAAAGCTAACTGAAGCATTGAACTGTCTGGCTGTTTACCATTGTACTTGGGTGTCCATGACAAAATGACTCTGTGGACAGCTCCATGCCCTTATGCCTCAGCAAAGGTGACAGGAGGCTCCTGGCACCAGTGTTCGTGTCTCCAATGACCACCTTTGGGGTGCTATCTGCTCAGTTGTCCCCCTGCTGGGTCCAGGTGACAGGCCAGTTTGTAGGCTGGGTGTGTTGTTAGGGAGTGTAGATTCCAGAACAGCACTGTAGAGAATTTCAAGTTGGCAAAGTAATACTTTCCCCTCAAAGCCCTGTTAGGGTAATTTCAAACAGAAGAGTGGGCAGATTTAAAAGCAATTTTTATGGCTGAATGTTTACCTCTCAAGGACAGAGGAAAAAGAACAGAAGGCCAAGCTTCATCTGGAGAAAAGGGAGTGAAATCGAGGGACTGTTTATGGTGGAAGAGGAACCCCTCTCTCAGGGAGACAGGAGCCTGCCTGGGGTCCAGTGTGGCCTCCCTGTGAGAGGCATTCCTGCAGGGCACCCCAAATAAGGGCTCCCCCCTGTCCTCTGAGCCTGGGGAGGATGCCGGCAGCTTCGTCCGAGTCAGCAGGTGTGTATGTGTGAGAATGTCCTCAGGAGCAGGGGAGGGCCGTGAGGCCTTTCATTCCCCCGGAACGAAGGAGTGTGGCTTGTGTGTGTGTGTGATTCCGTGAACGTCTCTCTAGCTGTGTGTGCATCTTCAGGGGTCCGTGTGTCTCTGTGAGCGTGTCTGTGGATATCTCGGTATGCATGTCTGTACGTCTCTGTATCTCTGTGTCTGTGTGTCTGCACGTGGCCGGGAGGAGCTACTGTGCCTGCGAAGGAGCTGGATTCCCCTAGTGATAGGACCTTTAAGTGCAGCCCTCTGTCCTCTGACCACCTCCCCTGCCCGGAGGGCCTGGGGGCCCTGCCCAGGCCGCTGCCCCAGTGCGATGCCACTGTCACTCTGGCTCCACTGTGGAATCATTTTTCCTAAATAAATAAAATAAATAAACAGATGACCACCTAAAGATTGATGGGGACCTCACTGGTGGCCTCTGATAGCCTGGAACGCTGACTTAGACTGGAGTTTGCTTTGCAGTCCGTCTCTGCTCTAGGTGCTCACTACTGACACTCCCATGCCAACGTCTGGGCACGCTGTCATTGGAACAGGAGCCCACCCTGTCCAGGAGGCTTGGGCCCATGCACGCTAAGAGCAGAGAGAGGTGTGTGAGTTTAGGGAGGCCTCAGGTGCAGGCTGAGCCCTTTCCATTGAAGCTTCCCCGGGGGAGAGTGCAGGGGCACTAGCAGGCATCGGAGATCCTGGTGACTTGACCTGCCGACTTGGCAATTTCCTGGCTTTCTTTGGGGACATGCTCACACCTGTAATATGTCAGTCAGGATAGCGTTCATGTTCCGCAGGAGGAACCTTGAGAGAAGGGCTGAATTTGTCTCCGTTCGGAAGTGGACTTGCGTCCATTATCTCTCTTGATCACAGATCCGGGCAGCATAGGGATTAACAGTCAGCGGGAAACCTGAGGCTGAAGGAAGTGAGTCAGGACCAGACCCTGGCCCTCAGGGCCTGGTATACTTCCTACTCCTGCTGCCTGGCTGCAGAAAGCGGGGTTGGGCGGTGGGGGGCGGGGGGGGGGGCAGTGTTGTGTGGTTAATGACTCAGCTTTTAGGGAGAAGGGCAGCAGAATCATGATGTGGATTTTTCTGCCTGCTCTTCAACCCCCACCCCCTTGCTTTTAGTGGCACAAATGCTACTCCTTTTGTAGAAGACTTGAGGCCCATAGATTGCTGGCAAGAAAGAAGTATTCTCCCAGGAGTGACAGCTGGAGACCCATCCTGTGACTTTGGGGCCCTAGTCAGGAGCCCCAGGGGCAGAGGGGCCACCTTCACCCAGGGCCGGAGCCAGCCCTCCAGCCCGGAGCCCTGTGTACTCACTCCTCCTCCACCCTCAGAACGAGCTGGGGAGATTCTTAACAATGCCGGTTTCCAGGGCCTGGCCCCGGTCCTCCTGAACCAGAACTCCCGAGGTCCCTAACCAAGAATCCAGGCTTTTATGAGCACCCCAAGTGGCGTTTTTGTGCAGAAAGTTTGCGAACCACTGCCTGAGTCTAGCCCTTTGCTCTGCCAGGTGGTGTGGGTGTCTGCTCCTTGCCAGTCCCAGATCCTCCCCACATCGTGGGAGACTGGAACAGAAGTGCAGTGACTCAAGGTGTCAGTCTGGCCGTGAGCCACTTCTTTTTCTGCCTTCCCTTTGTTTGCCGAGTGAGGGAAAGACACAAGACCGAGAGGCCCTGACTGGGTGCCTTTGCTGCACCTCACTATGGAGCCCCTCCCGCCTCGGGCAGACTTTCTGTGGACACCTCACAGGCACTGGGCCCAAACGGGGTGTGGCTGTCTTTGTCTGGGGCACAGCTCCCTCAGCCAGTCAGCAGAGGCCAGGATACAACAATCAACTCTGGTGCTGCCTCTGTGGTCTCAACCACTTGTCTGTATCATCCTTTCCCCATCCCTGTGTGTATGCATGCATGCCTGTATGTATGTATGTATGTATGTATAGAGGGGAAGGGAGGGAGAAAGGAAGGGAGAGAAACATCAATTGGTTGCCTTTCACATACCACCCCCCAGGGACCCGACCCAAAACCCAGGCATGGGCCCTGACTGGGAATTGAACCAGCAACTCTTCGGTTCACAGGCCAACACTCAGTCCACTGAGCCATACCAGCCAGGGCAGATTTCCCACTTTCTATTCTCCTGTCTCAGTGGTCTCCCAAAGTGCTGAGCTGCAGGCACCAAGAGACTCAGTAGAGAATTTGCTGGGCTTTGTTTGGGTCAGGCAGAAATAGACACACAGCCCAGGTGACTTTGTTCTTGGCATGTACCTGAGCTCAAAGGTGTCAGAGTGTCAGAGGGTCTGTTCAACTTCCAAAAAGGCACCCCTTCTGGAGCATTTACTCTGAGTCAGGAAGGGTTCTCAGCCAGGAACTCTGTAGAGTTGGTGGCCCTGTACCCATCTTATGGATAAGAAAACTGAGGGGAACAGAGGTTACATTTTAAATGCACAATGAATAGGCCAACAAAACACTCACAAATGCATTTCAAATGCTGACATCTCAGGTGTAGGATGCAGAGAGGAAATAGATGAGAAAATCATTTGAAGGCTGGGCTCAAATCACACACAGGTGAGAAAATCTGATCTCTCATCTTTGAGTCTTTCATCTGTAAAATACACATAATTGTATTTTTTGCTGTTCACTTTATACAGCACTAGGAAGATCACATGAAAAATGTCTATGGAACAGCCTTTGTAAGTGATAAAGCTTGGCCTACCAGTGAGAACTTAGCACCCATGAGGGCAGTACCCCGCTAACGAGACCTCTGTCCAGGGGGAACATAGCATGTAAAGAAGAGGAGTGAATGGGTGGCGTGCAAAAGCACAGGCAGCCCTGGGTCCGGGTCTCAGCTCTAGCACTCCACAGCTGGTGATTTTAGGTAGCCTCTGAGCCTTACTTTTCTTATCTGTAAACAGGAGCTTGTTAACCTAAAAATAAAGGCCTTTCCAAGTGGGAGGCAACAAACATTTATTTGAGATCGATGAATAGCTATTGGGGAAGCACTGATTCAGGCAGAAGCCCAAATAATCTTTAGGTTAGGAGAGAAAGGCTAAGGGTATTTATGAGAAAGGGAAGAGGAACAGCTATATCAATAGAAGGAAAGCACCCTGGCTGGTGTGGCTCAGTGGGTTGAGTGCCAGCCTGCAAACCAAAAGTTTGCCAGTTTGATTCCCATTCAGGGCACACGCCTAGGTTTTGGGCCAGGTCCCCGGTGGGGGCTCGTGAGGCAAGTGATCAATTGATGTTTCTCTTGCAAATCAATTTTTCTCTCCCTCTCTTTCTCCCTCCCTTCCCCTCTCTCTAAATAATAAATTAAAATTTTTTTTTAAAAATAGAAGGAAGGCATTTCTATTGATGCAGATAAATGAACATAGTGACACTAATTCCAAACAATGTTTTTGACTTTTAGTCTGGTAGTCATCAGTCTGTTAGTCCTACTATCTCCTTTCTTGTTAACTTTGCACACAGTTTTTTGGGGGTATAATGTTACTTTGGGCCCAGTCCAAAGGCGATTTTGCCCTGTTCTAACATTCCAAAGGTTTGAGGTATAAGATGTGCAAGCTCGTTCCTCTGGGACAGCAGCTCCGGCCCCATTTATTATGTTTTATCATCTCATATGGGATTAAGGGGAGTGTTAACTGACGTGAGATGACGTGAGCTCAAGAGGGTTGAAAACAGGGTTGGAAAAGATACAACTGGACACCTCAGAAACAGAGAGAGCTGGAGCAGCGATTTTCACATTAGACAAAGCAGAATATAACTCAAATGTCTTCTAAAGACAAAGAAAGATGTCATGTTCTCAAGAGTAGCCATTATTAAGAAGATATAATAATCATGGCCTTATATATTATGCAGTATATATACCAACAACTGACAAGCAGCATGGAGAAGGAGAAAAATCAATGGTTGAGCTTGAAAGTTTTAATATGCTCCTCTCTGGAAATGAAAACTCACGTAGACAAAGAGCAAGCAAGGATAAGGAATATTAAAAGGACATGATTAATAATTTGATCATACATGGAACAGAGAAATGAATCATGGACCAAAGCCACAAAGGCATGACCAGTATATTCCAATGAACTGTCCCCCTACAGGCTGTTTTAGACCACAAAGACGTGAAATTAGAAGACAACAATAAATAGGTAGCCACAGAAATCTCACATTTGAAAACATTACTATTAAAAAGCCATTGTTTAAGAGGAAGTCATGTGGAAATGATCAAAGAAACAGAGACTGGAATAACAATGAAAACACTAGGTTAAAAACTGTAGGGAAATTTATAACGGTATTCAACACTAAGATTCATAAAGTCGAACTCTAAAAACCTAAAAAAGCAACAGATGTGTGTTTTGAGCTGCACTCTACAGTCAGGGTTATTTTGCATTAGTTTCCGGTGCGCAGCAGCAGCCGGGCGATCAGACGCTTTACACAGTAAGAGCAACAGATTGGATCAAAGAAATAAGGAAAGAATAAAGGATGAAAATAGAGTGATAAAATAAGGGGGACAGAACATTATTAATACCAACAAAAGTTAGCTTTCTGAAAAGATTAATATGATAGGCACAATTTTTGTCAAAGTTTGATTATGAAATAACAAAGGATGAAAATAAAATGTGGAGTGAAAAGGAATAAATATGGATATAACAGATTTAAAATAATAAAATATTATAAACAAGTATACATCATTAGATTTGAAAACCTAGATGAAATACATTTCTAGAATGATATAAATGCTGAAATTGCCACAATAAGAGATGAGGAGACCTTGAACACAACACTAACCACTAAAAAGAAGAGTGGTAATTCACTATCCCCAAAGGCCTCAGGCGAAGATGGTTTTATTGGTGAGATGCCCTGAGCTCCATGGATCAGATAGTTTCTATATTTACAAGTTGTTCCAGAAGAGAGGAGGCTTAGCTAAGCTGTCTCACTCATTTTACGATGCACTGTAAAATCTTCATACCAAAACCAGATACGGGCTATAGAAGAACAGAAACTGTAGGCATCACTTTGAATCATGAGTGCATAAAACCTAAATGAAATATCAGGCTGGCTAAATATCCTACAAAACGGGGGGTTTAACCCAGGAACTTGAGATGCTTCTGCTTTAGAAAGAAACATCAGTTAAGCTGACCACATTAGTGGATGGAAGGGAAAAAAAATAACATTATCTCAATGGGTGGGAGAAAATATTGAATAGAGTCCAATACTTGTTAATAATGAAAGGTCTTGGGAAGTTAGGAGTTGAAAAGAGCTTCCTCAATCTGATAGAGGGTGTCCTCTAAAAATCTACAGCAAAATCACGTTTGATGGAGAAGCTTGCCTTTGAGGCAGGGACAGAATCAAGGTGCTGCTGTCACCAAACTGCCCAGCACAGGACAAGAAGTGTCGGCCAAGCAAGTCACACAAGAGAAATAATAGGAAAAGGGCAGGGAGCAAAAGACAAGAATGGTTATTATTTGGAGATTCTAAATGTAAGTAAATAACCTCTGAGAATCAATGAATTATTACAACTAGTAACAGATTTCAGCCAAGTTGCCCGGAAAATGAAATTTCTAATAACCACAAAGCCCACAAAGTAATCTAACAACAACAAGAAAACATACAGGACTTTAACACAAAGCAGTTTATGATCCTGTGTGGATACAACCAAAATGACTAAAGGGGAATATTTTGTTTGTGGATGCACACTTAATATTGTAAAGATGTCAGTTCTCCCACAAATTAACCCATAAGTTACAAAATAGAGCAATCAAAATCTGAGGGGGATTTTTTTTTGAAGACTGACAAGATGATTCTAAGATCATACAGAAATATAAACACCTACTATTTTCTAAAAATCAGCCTGAGAAAGAAAAGCAGCAAGATGGGGTTCACCTTTCCCCAGGAACGCGGCAAGGCCAGAGTGATTGAAACAGAATGGCGCAGCTCAGGAACAGGACGTGGGGGTCAGTGCCAAGTTCAGACACACACAGAAGCTGGTTTATGAAGGAAGTAGCCTCACAAGTTAGGAGAAAAGTGGACAATTTCTTGGGGGGGGGCGGGCGGTATGTGATCTTAGAACACTGCCTTAGAGTGTAAGAGAAATGAAATTATGAGCCTATCTTACCCACTATTAAATATTCCAGGCAGGCTGTGGACCTAAATTCAACAGCTGAAATATGAATCCAATAGATTAAAACAGAATAACTTTGAGAATTTGGAGTAGGGCAGACCCATGATGATGGAAAAATAGACTAACTGGTTCAATAGACTAACTGGTTCACATCAGACTGAGCACTGGGTACGGGGAGCTGCTCCCTAAGTGTTGGTCCCTCAGTTTCATTCCCTGGTCCAGAACCCACGCAGGGACCCAGAGCAGGTGGCCTGGCTCTCCCATTGGCTCCGTGGGGAGAGATGGTAGGTGCTGAGAGTCAGGCCCAGGCAGGGCCTTCAAGGGGCTTGAGGCAGAACGGGGCCACCCATGCTCTGCTATTTTCTCGGACTGATTTGCTGCGCTGTCCGGGAGTTCAGGCTCACTGTCTGTAGGATCTCTTAGCAGGGAGCCTCAGATGCAGGCGTGGATGGCCCCGAGACCCTGGGCAAAGTTAATCAGTGCAGGCCCCGGGCATTCTGTTGCTGCCCTCACTGTCAGGGTGAGTGTGGGTCACTCTGAAGCAAGAGATGGGCTGGTCAGTGATCCCTCCCAGCCACCCCTGACTGAACTCCAGAAGCTTGCCAGGAGCTTGTTCAGAATAAAATGGAAGGCTGCACCGTGAGGCACTCTGATTCAGTAGGTGTGGGCCAGCTCAGGAATCAGTCTGACTAGCTCCCAAGTGTGGCCGGGGTTGGACCGGCCAACCTGGATCCCCTTTCCAGGTCCAGCAGATCAGAACTTCTCAGCTCCCAGGGGTGCAGAACCGCCTGGGGCAAGGGGTATGCCTGTGGTTCGCCCTGGGGCAGGATGGGTGGGAACTGCAGTGGCTAGGGTGGGAGGAGAGGAAAGGGTCCAGTCAGAGGTGCCCCTGAGAGCCCAGCTGTAGACAAACTCCCCTCTAAGTTGTCCCCCTCTGCCTGCCCCTCTTGGCTCTGATCCTGCACTGGAACGACCTGTGAATTGCCTGCTTCCTTCACTGGCCTGGGAGCAAATTGAGGGCAAGCACCTTGCATTCATTCATTCAGACATTCATTCATTCCACAAATATTTATTAAGACATTCATATGCCAGGGACAGGCCCTAATAGAGATCAAGGCTGAGTCAGCCCACTAGGGCTTCCAGTCTGCTCAGGAGACAAGACGTGAGAGCAAGCAGCTCTAGTAACGTGTGTGTGTGAAATGCTGCAGTGGAGACACGCAACAGGGACACCCAGACCCCATGTGAAAGAGCTGAAAAGGCTGCCTGGAAGAAGTGGAGTCTGATGTGGTGTTGAGTGGGGCAATCAAAGGGGGTAGGGAAGTGTGTTTCAGACCCACAGGATGGTACGTGCAGGCCTTGGTGGGAACGAAGGAGGTCAAGGTCACTGTACTGAGAGCTTGGACGGGATGAGGCCATGGTGTGTCTGGGGCACCCCACAGGACCCACATACAGAAGTTCTTACTTTAGTGCTGGGCCTGGGGTGGGGGCAGTGAGGGGTCCCACCCTCCACTCTCCAGATAGCGCGCTTGGACCCTGACTGGAGGGACTGTGTGGTGAGCAGGCTAGTGGGCCTGACCCCACGTCCCCCTCATCCTCCGCTGTTCCTGGGGGCTGGGCCAGTGCTCCCTCTGGGAGTCAGGTATTCCTTCAGCACCTCGGAATATAGGATGTTTGTCCAGATTAGTATGGGCCACTGCCCAGAGCTGGAGAACGGAGGCTGGGCGAATGGCATGATGGTCCAGGAGTCTCAGAAGCACTGGGTTCCTCAGACCTCTCAGGCTGTTCTAAACTGTGTTCCAAGAGAATTTGGTTGCCCCATCCCTCCTTCGGAAACAGCTCTCCTCTTGGGCAAGGGGTCTCGGCCAGCATCTGAGTTTGGGCCTTCAGGGCACCCTGGGGCTTGAGGGTGTGCACTGAGGGTGTGAGCTGCAGGGGCATCTCCCCTCCATCTCTGGACAGTGAACCCCAATCCCTGCTGGGAAGGTCAAGCCCTTTCTCCACCTTGGGAGGTCCCAGGCCCATCTGGAGCTGGCCTCGTGCACAGGGACTTGGGGCATGGTGACGGCTATGGCCATTGCTGACATTTTATTCACATTTGTGCCAGCTGCCCATGCACTCATTGCCCTCTGTCCTTCCCAGAAACCCTGGGGGTGGGGGATGATTTAAAAGCTCGGCAAGTACTTTTGGAGATCGAGACTCTTGTGGGGAGGGTGTTAAGCTCCCCCAAATCATGTCATGCAAAGGTTAGACAACAAGATTAGTCTTGGGGAGCTCTGCCCCCCAACCAGGGACGTGGCAGGACTCACCCAGCAGGCACTGGCGGGGGCTGTGACCTGGAGGAAGCTGTGCTGCTGACCAGCCTGAGGGTCTGCCGGCTGGGGAGGGCAGGGCTTGGGCGCGGCTCCGGGAACTGAGCAGCGTCCCCAGCAGCCCCACTCCCTGTGGGCAATGCAAACCACGTGATGCCCTTTTTGACTTCTCAAACTGACAAGTTACCTTTAGAGTCAGCACATTCACACTATATCTTTAAGTCAAAAACACGCTACAAAGACACTGTGACCTCAGTTTCTATAAAAACTACACATAAAAAACTTGTTTCTGGAAAAGACTGGAATGTATCAACCAGCTAGTGACCATTACCACTGGGTGGCATTCTCTGATAAAATATTTTCCCTTTTGCTTAGCTACATTTTCTTTTTTTTTTTTTATTTATTTATTTATTTATTTATTTTTTAATATATTTTATTTATTATGCTATTACAGTTGTCCTATTATCCCCCCTTCATTCCCCTCCACCCTGAACACCCTCTCCCACCCACATTCCCCGCCTTTACTTCAGTCCATGTGTCATAAGTTCTTTGCTTCTACATTTCCC
>CM052544.1:30954136-31020398 GCA_028533065.1 Trachops cirrhosus
TTTGGTTGTCCGACTTCCATAAACTTCAATTTTCTGTCAGTTCTGGTTGTTATTTTGTTTCTATATCTTTGTTGTCCCTATCTTGGTTGTGCGAGGAGGCACAGTGCGTCTACCTATGCCTCCATCTTGGCCGGAAGTCTGCTTAGCTACATTTTCTAATTTTTCTACTGAGTAATTCTTGTGTCATTGAAAGGAATAAGGGGGACAGAATTTGCCAGGAGCAGGCTCGGTGTTACCCTGGGGTGGGGCCCAAGCTGGGGTCCTGACCTTCCACTGGGAAGGCAGGCCTTATCTGCACAAGTGAAGACAGGCTTCCAGCCCCTCTTCCAGCCTGTGGGCCCAGGGTGGGGGGAGGGGGGAAGTCTCCCCAGAGCCACCCACAGGGCGCCCCGCACCATGTCAGTGTCACAGCCGTGCGTGGGTGCTGACTGGTCGTTTGCAGCCTGCCCCACTGGACAGTGTGATCCTTGAGGGCAGGGCTGGCTGAGTCGCTGGACAGGCGCCGTGGGTGCTGGGTGCCGGTGGGTGTGGGGACCCGCCCCGCAGCACTGCCTGGCTTACCCTGGCAGCCGGTCTGGTTCCCAGGGGCATGCAGGTCTCAAGTCTAACTTCCCCTTGGGCTTCTGTTTCCTAGATCCACTTCCCGGATGTGGAGCGGGTTGAGTGGGCCAACAAGGTAAGGCCAGCGTGGCCCCGGGACCCTGACCGGCCTCCCCCAGGCCTGGCCCTGCCCTGCTGTCTGCTGCAGAGTCACCTGCAGGGATGGGGGTGGGGCCGAAAGTGGACAAAGGCCCTCGCTGGGGTCGCTGGGGTCGGGGCCTTCTGCCTGTCTCTAGCCTTAGCCCTTACCTCCCTCCTGCTTCTTCTCATCACCAGGCCATGACTTTTCTTTGAAAAACCATTATTTTTATCTGTGCAATTGATGCATGGGGGCAGCAGAAAGGTTAGAAAATGCTAGAGAGAAAAGTGTAGCCTCCAGTGGCCCCAGGCGCGAATTAGCGCCTCCTCAGGAGCGGAGGGGTCTGATTCCGGGACGGCCTCCGGCTCTGGCCTGGCTCCCAGCCCAGACCCGCCACCACTGGCTGGGTGACTTGGGCAGGCCGCCTGACATCCCAGAGCTGGTTCCCTCCTCTGAGCAATGAGAATAATTGTGGTCCCTGCCCAAGCGCGAGGCTGTTGTGAGGGTTAACGAGGTCACTGACACACTGAGTGCCTGGCAGCGCATCGGCGCATCGTGGGTGCGGGGTAGCCGTCACCACAGGTGTGACTGCTGCTGGGTCACACGGGGGAACTCCCTGTGGGCTCTGCTGCCAGATGCCCCCCGGGCTGCGCTCTGGGACTCCATGTCTGCCCCTCACCCCCCTTACAGTGAGAAATCAGTCTGATTCCCACCTGATCTGCCCAAACCTGCCCCTAAACGTGAAGGCTGGCACAGCCCTCTCTGAGTGTCCTGTGTCTAACACAGACCTTGCCTCTGTTCTAGGTACAGGCTCAGCCCAGAGCAGGAATGACTTAGGTTAGATATAAAAAGGACTTCCCGATGGTTTTTGATCTATAGTTGCTATGCTTGTGTTACCCCAAATGCCATTGCGAGTGGGTCAAAAACTGCTCTCAGCCTCTGGGTAAACTTTGGAGGAAGTGGTTTGCCCCTTTAAGAGGTGTGAACAGATTTCTGTGGATGCGTGCCTGCCCAGGGCTGCCAGACACACCTTGTACTGTAACCGCACAGTGCTGTTCTGTGTGTTTGCCCGTTCCCAGGCCCCCACGTGCGTGACATCTTTCTTGCACCAACACAGACCAGTGGGATGAGGCTCCCAGATGCAGAAACAGTGTGCAGACGAGTCACACACTAGGGCACCAGATATGTCCCACAGAGCTTAGTGCTCAAGGGGCACTCGGCAAATGGCAAAGCAGCAAGACAGGAAGATGGGACCAGCCCCTAGACAGGCCTCTGAGGGAGATGGGGACAAACCTCACGTCTCCAGGCCCCATCAGTCAGGGGCTTGGAAAGGGGAGGTGCATCTTTAAACTGAGGCCCAGGTCTGAGGGAAGGAAGAGGAAGAAGCCTTTACCCCAGACAGAGCCCATCGGCTGGCTCACCCTCCTTCTGCACCCCTCTCTGATCACCATCTATGGACACCAGGCTCCGTCTCTGCCACCCTCCCTCCCTCCCCGCAGGCCCTGCCCTTGTTCCCAGGCCAGCACCGTGAACCATTCTGCCGTAGAAACCTGCAGCAGAAGGCAGCCCTTTCTGGTTGCTAGAAAAAAGCTAAATCCACAGGAAACATTCTTTTCTGTGATTTCTTTTTCTTAAACTTCTAGCCAGCTGCTAGATATTTATTCCACAATGAAGGTTCAGATAATTTATGTTTTTAGCACAGAACTGAAGGGCGTGGTACTGTTAGGTTTGGTGAATGACTATTCATGGCACTCTGCAAAACAGCTCCAGACCTTGGAGCTCCGCTCTCATGGCCCTCATAAGTATATACCAGTATTTAAAATAGATTTTTTAAATACAACACTTTAATGTTAAATTTTTAAAGTGGAATTTCAAGTTAGATTTCTAGCAGGGGCTGTGATTAGAGCAGAGGAGGCCATGCTCCACGGCCTAAAAGCTGCAGACAGTCTGGGGTGGGGGCACAGGCCTCCCACCAAGGGCCTCTCCTGTGCTCACAGATCATCTCCCAGATCTGGCCCTACCTGAGCATGATTATGGAAAACAAGTTCCGGGAGAAGCTCCAGCCCAAGATCCGGGAGAAGAGCGTCCACCTGAGGACCTTCACCTTCACCAAGCTCTGCTTCGGACAGAAGGTCAGTGCTGTCTCCCTTGGGAAGGGCGTCCCGGGCCTGCTGTGCAGCCTTCTCCGTCCCCATCCCGTGCCCCAGGTCACTTGGCTGGGAAAAGATCCCACTGGGCTTCACAGGGCGCCTGGCCCCCAGCTGCACTTCCCAGCCCCTGGGCCTCAGCCTAGACCCCTCGGCTTCAGGGCCCAGCCCACCACCTCTGCAGGCTCTAAGGAAGCCGCGCTCCGAGAGAGCAAAGAGGAGGGGTGGGAAACAGTTCCAAATGTCTTGAAAAGACGTCACGGGGGTGGAAGCTAGAGATGCACAGGTCACACGTGCTACTCTCAGGCTTTGGCTGGGAGAACGCACTCCCGCGCAGTGGACAGTGTGGCTGCTCTGCTAACGGCAGTCAGTGTCACAAGCCCAGGCCACTTCTGTGAAGATAATGGGTGGCCAGGGTAACAGAAGGTTCAATTTCACACACGTAACATCCCTATTCTAGGCTGTGCGTCTGATTCCACCCTTCACCCCACTCCTCTTGCCCCAAAGCACCCCCTTGGTGTGAGTCTTACTTTGGTCATCTGAAAATGCGCCCCCGGGGCAGAGAGCCACAGTGATGTCCATCACCCAGTAAACTGACCTCTGACCTGCTCTGGAACAAGCAGGTGTCTGCCAGCCGCAGGGCATGGGCCCAGCTCTAAACTGCCAGGCCCCGAGTGAGCCCTTGCGTGAGCCCTGGACGTTCTGGTCCCTGTCACTCGGATTCTACCAGGGCTGGCTGGTTCCAAAATCCACTGTTCCTTTGTTCGTTTCCTGTTTTACTTACTCATGTGTGACTTACTGGGCAGGGCTGCATGAGAGGCACCACAGACAGAGGTGGGCACAGCCTTCCATAGACAGGAAGGTCACTGCCCTGTTGTGCAGGCAGATGTGTATACAGGTGGATGACAACATGGCAGTGTAGGCGAGGTGGTGGAGGAATGCATGAATTCAGGAGTGGAGGGGCATGAGCGCTGTGGTAGTCAGGGAAGGCTTCCCGGAGGGGGTGCTATCTGAGTTGGCATTTGTAGAATTCAGCAGGCTGAGAGCCAGACAGCCTGCACACTGCTGGGTTTATAGCAGAGTCTGCTCAGCTGGGCCGATAGTCTGGTGGCGCCCGTGGGATGTGGCACTGCTGGAAGGTGCTCCCTTGCTGGCAGCAGAAGCAGGCCTTGCCGTGGTTGGTCCTGAGGAATGATTTTTATTGCACCAGGAGCACCTGTCCAGGGACCTGGAGGCTGACTAGACACCCGGGCTCTGCAGGAGAAATACCCGACTCCTGGCATTCAAAGCTCTTCCCATCCTGTCTCCTCCCACCTAGGCTTTACCCCCACTCCGCTCCATTGTGGGGGTCGCAGAGGACTCCTTGGTGATCTTCCTGGGCTTGGCCAGGACCCAGTGCACCCACCACACCCTCTTCCTTCATCCACTTGAGTGTTTACAGCTCCCTCTGATTCCGGTGTCCATGCCCGGCTCCCCTCTGTGCGGTGATGACCTAGGGCCAGTGACACAACCACTCTGAGCTTCAGTTTGTTCACATGTAAAAAGAAAGGAACCACTTCTAAGGGTGGCTGTGGGGTGTCACTAGCATGCCTGGCCTTAGGGCCGCTCTGCTCCGAGTGGCTGTGTGAGCAGTGGCGCTTAGATAGGCACCTGGCCCAGAGCACCAGAGGGGCCCAGTTCCAGCCGTGAGCCCCTCACCTCTCTGTGAGCCCTGGGCTAGGAGGGCCGCCCCGCCAGCACAGCACAGGCGTGCAGACGGTGGGTCTCCTTCCTCTGTGGTAGGGTCTGCAGGTGGGCAGCCCTGCCCAGGCCTGGGCTCCACACACTCGGGGTCTTAGGGCTGGCTGAGCTGTCACAGGTGCCTGCAAACTGACCCCTGAGGGGGCAGGGGTGGGGGGGCAAGTGGGCTCCAGGCTGTGGGAGGCCAGTCACAGCCACCTCCCGCCCCCTCCACACACACTTCCACTGGCTTTTCTGGGTCTCTAACATCAAGGTCCTGGAGCCAGGGTAGAGCCAGGTGCTGTGGGCCTGAAATTTCTGCAATTCTGGGAACCCTCTTAAAGAAAAAAAAATGTAAAATACAAAATTAGGAGAAAAAAATAAATATGAGAATGAGAAAATAAATCATAGCAACTTACATGAAACATATCACACATATCCAAAACTCCGGAAAATCTACATAATAATCTTAATTAACTGCTCACCAATTCCCTACAGGGCCGTTTTCCCTGCACTTTTGGCTCTGCACTCTGAGAGAGCCTTTCCATGCGGTGCCAGTGTGGATGCCGCCTTCTGTGGGGAGGACGGAAAGATGATGGAATGCTTCCTCTAGCATGGTGGGCTGAATTGTTTCTTTAATATTTTATTATGAAAAATTTAAAAAACCAAAGACTGGGAGAATTAGCCATCCGATTGTACAATTAACCTTTTATATTTGCTCTAGTTCACGTTTGTGCCTCTAACGCTCTTGTCATTGTTTTTTAAACGTATTTCAAACTGAAGTCCAAACGTTAGCGAGT
Source organism: Trachops cirrhosus (assembly GCA_028533065.1). NCBI lineage: Eukaryota > Metazoa > Chordata > Mammalia > Chiroptera > Phyllostomidae > Trachops > Trachops cirrhosus. The sequence continues at coordinate 30,959,482 of CM052544.1, forward strand.
TTCACCCCGACCCCGTCAGCATGTGTTTCACGTACTCACATTCAAATGAAATTTATTTTTCACTCTCGATAAATAACAGCCAGGCCCTACTCAATGCCACTGGACGGGAGGGGAAGAGCCTGGGCAGAGGGGGGAAGAAAAACGATCTAGGGGCTCAGCCCTTGGCCCCAGCGGCTGGGGACTGTGGCCCTGGCCTGGGGCACTCGAATTCCCAGGGTCGGGTCACCCAGCCAGGGACTCTGCCCTCTTCCTTTACCCTTAGGGGGACAGTCCCTACTCATCTGCCAGAACTGCTTAAACGCCAGCTCCTCCTCTAGGAAACTGTCACTAACCTCAGCCCACCCCAAGCTGGGATGGTTGGAAGGTGTTCCCGAAGTCCCCAAATGCCCATGTGGTAGTGTAGGCCACCTCCCACAGCCCCCACTGTCTCCTTTGCTGGGCTGCAAGCCATGAGGGCAGGCTCGGTCACCTTGCTCCTTGCCTTCTCCCCAGGCCAGTGCCTGGTACAGAGTAGGTGATAGGAGAGACACAAAGGTACACGTTCTAGGGCGGGAAGTATCGGGGTGACGAAGGCGGACAGGGGCTGTGGGTTGGATTTCTGGGTTTGTGCCTCATCCCAGGAGTGCAGGGTCATGTTGCTTGCAGTGGACAAAACCCAGAGCTGGGAGAGGGCAGCGGCGGCCTGGGCTGCAAGGCCTTTGCTGACCTCGCCCCCTGGTGTCTCTTCCAGTGCCCCAGGGTCAACGGCGTCAAGGCACACACCAACAAGCACAACCGGAGGCAGGTGGTGCTGGACCTGCAGATCTGGTGAGCCCTCGAGCCTGTGGGGGCCAGGTGTGGGGGCCAGGGGCACACTCTGTGGGAACAGACAGTTTGAAGCTGGGGTGGCGTATATACACTGTAATTTGGGGTGTGAAAGCCCCTCAGAGCATGCCCCCCCCACCTGTCCTGGGCTGGAGCACAAGTTCCCTGCTTGGGACAGGGAGGAGTGTCAGGAGAACGGATGGTCCCAGAGGAGCCACCGCCCTCTGACCCCTAAGCCCAGGCCTGGCGTCTCCCGTCAGGCCGGGCCCTTGGCATGCTCTGGTACCAAGGCCCGGGCAGCAGCACTTCCTCAAAAGCCAGGGCCAGGTCACCTGGAGATTCAGACCAGCTGCCTCAGGGAGGATGCAGCAGGAGGGAGCAGCGGTGACAAGAAGATGCCAGGACTTGTAATGAGGCCCAGGGAGCTCCGAGCACAGGCTGTGAGAGAACTGGGCTCTGTGTCACCTCAGAAAAACCAAAGGATGCAAAGACACATGAGTGACTAGTTCAGTGGGTTGGGCAAGGGCACCTTTTTTAAAATGAGGTTTGTAATAGGCTTGAGTTGGTGAGAAGGGAGATTGAAACCAGGAAGTCTTCCTGGAGGTGGTGAGATTTAAACTGTGCCTTAAAGGAACAAGGATCAACTCCTGAGGTTCCAGAATGTTGCCGTTCCTTTCCAGTGTCTCATATTTCCTGTCCTTAGCCCAGAGGCTGGCACGGAGGGCACACTGGGAAGACAAGGAGTCAGCTCGGGAAACACCCTCCCCATGTGGGGGCTGGTCTCAAGTGTACTGAGTTGGTGATGAATATTGGGCCTCCTGGCCCCAAGGCACTGCCACAGACCCTTGTATGGATGCTTGGGGCCCTTCAAGGTCATCTGGTGTACCCACCCCACTTCCTAGGCAGCTCAGGCAGCTCCCGGAGTCCCCAGGTTTTCCCCCACCTTTGACCTTTCAGGGGGTGCTCAGCATTTCTGTGACATCGGCTCCCCTGCCTGTGTCCTGCAGATATTTGATGGCCGCCCTCTCCCTCCCTCCTCAGGACTCAGTCTACTCGAGTCCTTTCACGGAGTCTCCTGATTCTTAGCCTCACAGGCACTCATTCTGGGCTCCCTGTGCCCATCTCTTGGCAAGAGCCACCAGCAGGACCGAGAGCATTGCCTTTCCCCTCCACCACCCCCAGAAACACCCTGGGTGAGGGCTGGATGTAAGCAGTGTGGCTGCTCTGTCCTCGGGGAAAAGACCTGAGCAGAGATGAGGCAGGAACATAGCAGCAGCACAGGGGTGGGCACTGTGCTCACCAAGAACTCCTCCTGCACATCTATGGGGTGTCGAGGGACAGGGTGGTACCCAGAGTTGCTATCATGATGGGCAGTGGTGGGAGTGTGCTTGGGACTCCCGGGGCAGGGACCTGGGGCTCTGCCTCCCAAGGTCTGGTCCTAGGTTGGTGTCTGCACAGAGCCAAGAAAAGCCGAGGCTGTGAGAGAAACCGTGTCCGGGTGAGGCAGGGCTCAGGCTGGGTAGCTGCCGCCTGGGCTGGGGCCGGGGTGCTGGGCCAGTTTCCCAGCCTCTCTGAGTGGTGCACTTGCCCCTCTTCTCCACCTTCCCTCTCCCTCCCCACGTCCAGCTACATTGGGGACTGTGAGATCAGCGTGGAGCTGCAGAAGATACAGGCTGGTGTGAACGGGATCCAGGTGAGTGGAGCCTGCCGGGACTGCCTCCATTCCTGTCCCTGGGGCGGGAATCAGAGCAGGGGGATATGGGCTTACGCTACAGCAGGCTGCAGAAGTGGGTGATGACACTGAACCCCAGCTGGTAACGACTGAGGTACCCCAGGCCGGAGGGCACATGGCCAGGGAGTGATGGCTGGGCCTCACCGACCTGCTGCTCAGCCTCACAGCCCCACGCTTGTCTCTGTAAAGTCACCCAGAGAGACTTCGGTGGCCCAGGGAGGAGAGAGGTTCTGTTTATGGGGTAATGTAGACCCCATGCTTAGAAACTAAGGTGGATCGAGAAGGTGGAAATATCTCATAGCAGAGTACCAGAACTGAGTGGGACCCACTCCTGGGCCCCCGCTGGCTGGGCCGGCCTGAAATGTGGGCAAGGCTGCAGGCCCCTGGATGCAGTGCACCCTGGGGAGGCAGTGGGGGCCAACTCGTGGCCCCCGGGGAGCTGGCAAAGGAGTGGCAGGTTTCTGTTTCTGAGTGTGGTCCCTGTAGTGACAGCAGGCAGCCCTGGCATTTGGGGGCATGGGCCTGAGTGAGGCAGCAGTGGCTTCAGCCGAGTGCGGCAGGTGCAGGAGGAAGGGAGGCTGAGGTCCCTCACGGGCCCCCTGTGCCATCCAGTTGCAGGGCACGCTGCGGATCATCCTGGACCCCCTCTTGGTGGACAAGCCATTCGTGGGAGCCGTGACCATGTTCTTTCTTCAAAAGCCGGTGAGCCCCATGGAAGTGAGGCAGGCCTGCCACTCCCTGGGGGTGAGCGCATGCCTGCTGGGCCCCGGGCACTGGCTGGAGCCAAGAATGGAGGCTGCCCAAGCCCACCCGGACCAGGGCACTCCACACACCAGTCTGGTGTACTCTAAGGCAGCCTGAGGTCCTGACTTGGCTCTCCTGGAGACCAGAAACAGCTCAGAGAGGAGACTTGCCAGGGTCACACAGAGTCCATGTGCACCGGCCACTTCTGTGGTCATCCTGGAAGGGAAGCAGCAGGCCTGACAGCCCTGGCCTGTCCTGAGCAGGACTGGGAGGTGCCCTCACCGCCTGACACCCCCCAGCAGGCTGGGCTGTCCATGTGGGTGGGTGTGAGGCACTCGGCAGAGGGTTCTCAGTCCTGGGCTTCTGGCTCCTTACAGCCTAACAGCCTCCCTCTGCCCCACAGCACCTGCAGATCAACTGGACCGGCCTGACCAACCTGCTGGATGCGCCAGGAATCAAGTAAGTGCCTGTGAACACCACCAGGCTGAGCCCAAGCGTGGGGCTCTCGGGGCTGTGCAGTCAGTGACTGGAGGTGCACAAGGGCTGCCCTCCCTCCTGGCTCCCTGTGTGGGGAGAGGGGAGGCACTGGATTCTCCCCACTCCGAGGGAGACACGTTGGGGTGTGGGGGGCTAACAGTGTTGTTTGGGTAGACACTGTGCCTGGAACACACACACACACACACACACACACGTGTGCACACGTCGTAGGTGAGCAGAGGGGATGATCGGATGAGATGTCCTAGAGGAGCTGTGCAGGCTAATCAGGCTCCTGGCTCTGTTGGTTAGCAACTGTGTGACTTGGACAAATTATTTCACCTCTCTGCACAGTTCCTCAGTAAAAGTGGGGCCTGGTTTCTCTGTCTTGGGGTGCCTGGGGGAACACTTAGGAGTGTGTGGTGGTGGAGTGAGAGTGAGCGTGGACACATACGAGAGACCTCTCATCCTTCTCACTGAGTGTATGCTAACAAGCCCATGCGCCCACCCCCAACCGTGGCCCAAACACAGGCTGGGACGGGGCGGAGTGGGGGGAGGCTGGGGGGCTCTTACAGCAGGCGCCAGTGAGGAGGAGCTGGTCTGGGAAATCCCACCTTCCTGGGGCTGGCAGGGAGGGGGTGCCGCACTCAGAGCCGCAGGCCCCCCGCAGAGAAGGGCTCCAGCCTGTGTGGACACACCCCCAGCAGCGAGGGCCAGCCGGGCCAGCCAGGGCACTCACCTGCTAGCCAACGGCTCAGAGAGCTGCCCCCACCTGCGGGGAGGGCCCACTGCTAGCTCACTGGGGGAGGTTCCCACCGATCTTGGTCCCCTGGTCCCAGTCACAGGTTTCTTCACCCAAAAAACATTTACTGAGCACCCGCTGTGACCAGTCCTCTTCCAGAAACTGTCCCTGCTCCCCCTGGGGGCAGACGGAGTCAGCTAGTAGACAACATTTGGGTGCGATGTGAGGGCTAAGGCAGCAAATGTCAGCTGGCACCTACTGTGCACTAGGCACTGCTCTCAGCACGTTCCACATGTAAATCATTCCCATAAAAATGCTTGGAGGCAGGTATGATGATCCTCCGTTTCAATATGAGGAAACAGGTCTAGAGGCTATCAAGCTACCCAAGGTCACATAGCTTCTCACACAGCTTTGGGTCCTCACTTGTAGCTCCCATGCTGTGATGCCCCAGGGCAGAACAAAGCAGGATTGGGGTGGCAGTGGTCAGGGGCTGTCGGTATGTAACACCCCATGGGCCCGTCCAGACAGGGTCAGGGCTGTGTCCACCCTGGCACTCTGCTCCTGTAGCAGCTCCGGGATGGGTGGAGGGGCAGGTGGCCTGGGGGAGATAGTGCCACCCCTCCACGGCTGTTCACACCCACTGTCCCCAGCGAGGTGTCAGACAGCCTGCTGGAGGACCTCATTGCCGCCCACCTGGTGCTGCCCAACCGCGTGACTTTGCCCGTGAAGAAGGACTTGGATGTGACCAACTTGCGCTTCCCTCTGCCCTGCGTGAGTACCACATCAGCTGCAGAGCACAGTGTTGGGGGTGGTGCATTTTCACATGGTAATCCTTATTTCTGCCCTGGCGGGGCATGACACCTCGCTTTTATAGGGCAAAGACTGAGTCACAGGAACGTGGAATGACTTGCCCAAAGTCACCCATCTAGGGAGGGACAAAGCCCAGGTGGCCTTCCATCCCGGATCCTGGTACCCCTATGTGGCCTGGGCTGCGGACTGTGAGCAGCCACACACCCACACACCCCCGGGAAACTCCAGGAGCCTCTCATCCTCCTTCAGGGACAGGAAGTTCTTGGACTCCATCCTTGGGGTCTACTAGGAAGGAGATGTTCAGTAGAGCCAGACGTGGGGCTTTCTTGGGTGCTCAGCACCCTGCCCTCTCTGTCCTGGGTCCAGCTAGGGAGGCCCCTGAGGACAGTCATGTGGTCTCCATACAGAAGGTACCCTGGCCGTGGCCCAGAGCCCTCTGGGCTGGGAGTCAGGGCCTCAGGAGAGGAGAAAGTGCCCCTTTCACCATCAGCACCAGGTAAGGCATCAGCCTACAGAGGCCATGCAGGGTTGAGGGGCCAGTCAGCGAGGGAACACATACATCCTCTCGGCCTTCCCATAATGGCGCCCGGGCTCCATGCCACACTATGGGTTAGGCAGTCTCAGAATAACAATACAACACCATCACCTACATCATAACTACTAAAAACATCATTCTTAGGGCATATCCCACTTAAAATGTACTCTCAAAATGTGGCTACTCTTTAAACTCTAAACTCTCTAGGAATAGGTCCTCTGCGTGTGACACCAACTGCCCATGAATATTCACATTGATTTGTTTCATTCCTTTTTCTATTTCTAGGTTTAGTTTTTACCTTAACTTCCTTTTGCAATCACGTAAAAACATGTGCATGCTTCCAAAGTCCAATATATGAAACAAATTACATTTTAAGGAGCTCGGCTTCTATCCCTCGTCCCTCCATCTAGTGTCTACCTTCCCCTGTATGTAATGGTTTGTCCTTCTGCTGTTTCCACCATTCATTTTCCAAGTTGAGCAGACCCATACATGCGGTGGTGTGTGCTGAACTCCACCCCTTTGGTGGGCGGCCGCACACTCCAGGTCTCCCCACCTTGCTTGATTCTGGTCAGGCATCCTGCGGCTTGCCCACGACCCTGTCAGCGGGCCCTTCCTCATTCTGACGGCTGCACTGTTCTTTCACCGGCTCTTCATTGACAGACAGTTGAGTCATGTCTGGTTTTTGCTCAATATACTGTCATGAACAGCCCTGTACACCTTTTTATATTTTGCAGTATTCCTTTAAGGCTAGAAATGGGATTGCTGGCTCAAAGGGAAAGTGCATATGTACTTATATTAAAAAATAACAATAATTCTAGGCAGGAAGGCTGCTAGCCCCTAAACTGCATTTTTTTCCAATTTTTGACTCTGTTCTGACTTAAGACATGGCACAGAATGTGCTGGGGCCTTTGTGAGCACAGAAACCCACTGCCAGCAGCGAGCAGTGCCCCCAGGGCTGTCTACACCTGGGTACTGGGAAGAAATGGCTCTGGAAGTCAGTCTACATGTAGGTCACAGAGAGGGGCTGAATACAGGAGGAGACCTTCTCAGGCGGCTGGGTTGGGCATGATGGTTGGCCCAGGAGGAAATGGCTGGAGTTGGATAAGCCATTCACTTGGCAGGCTGGGAAGGCCAGCAGTGTGGGTGGGGGCTTGTGGCACAGTGGACAGGGCCCTGGGCCCTGCCATCACGTGCTGCATGGCTCTGGCCAGGAGACTGCTGTCTCTGGCCTCTGTCTCCCTGTCCAGACCGTGGAGATGGTGAGCTGGGCCGGGGTGATGTCTGGTGGCTTTGGCTCTGGTACCGCGGGCCTTGAGGGCTGGTGCAGTCCGGAGAGCAGTGGTGAGCCTTGGGCTGGGCCTTTTCCAGGGGGTGATCAGAGTCCACTTGCTGGAAGCGGAGAAGCTGGCCCAGATGGACCACTTCTTAGGGATCCGAGGCAAATCAGACCCCTATGCCAAGGTGAGCATTGGCCTGCAGCATTTCCGGAGCAAGACCATCTACAAGAACCTGAACCCAACCTGGAATGAGATGTTCGAGGTGAGGGTCTCCTCAGACACAATTAGCTACTTCAATGTCTTCCAAGCTCTGCTCTGGGTCGCGCTGGGTGTAGACAGGGCCCTCACCCTCGAGTGCTAGTGCGGCACCACTGGGCCGCAGGAGTGAGCCTCGGGCGCAATCCCACTTTGCAGACCCACCAGGCTCCCAGAGCTGGGCCGCTGTGGCCCCGCTGGAGGGAAAGCCCATAGATGAGTTCCCACGTCCTTTTCCCACCAGAGTCAACTGCGTTGTTGGGTTTTCAAATCAAAGTAAAAAAGAAAACCTCCTAGAGGCAGTTCTGCCCCAACAATCCTTTCAGCCAGAGCCAGATGTCAGGAACCTGAAGCTGTTCCTTAAGTTCAGCCACAGCCCCTACCACAGGAAGGGCCGGCCCCACAGCCCGTTAAGGGCTCTGGAAGCTGCAAGCCCATGTGGAACACGCAGCAGCCACTGTACCTGAGTGCCCACCCTGCCATGGGCTTGCACCTGTTGCCTCTAATCGCTGCACCCTGCAGGGGAGGGCATTCCCCCCTTCTTACAACAGGGGTTTTCCAGGCACTGAGAAGGGCCGGAACGTTCCCAGGGCTCCAAGCTGGCAGGTGGTGGAACTGGGATTTGGCTCTCCTTGGGTCACGTGTGAGGTCTGCTTCATTGGCCACTGTGGCCTGTAGGTCAACTCGCTTCTCTCTCCTTCCAGTTCATAGTGTATGAAGTCCCTGGGCAGGACCTGGAGGTGGACCTGTATGACGAGGATCCCGACAGGGATGACTTCCTGGGCAGGTGAGGGCAGAGCTGGGAGAGGGGGTGCTGGGCCTTCTGTCCCTGGGGCTTCCAAACCTCCCTCCTAGATATCTCCTGAGTGTCCAGCCCTGGGCTGGGGCCTGGGGGTAGAGAGGACCCCAAGGTTTCTATACCATAGGCTCTGCTTTCTGTGATCTTGGTAATGTACCCAGAGTCCCCAGTTGGAGCACTGGGCGGGGGCAGAGCTGGCCTGGGTGGCCAGGTCCCCAGTGTCAGGGACCCTGGCCGCTCACTGGGGCAGAACACAGAAACTCCACCGTGGGAGGACCAACATGGCTTGGTGGGGGCTGCCCGCCAAAACTGTAAACTTACATACATGTTTCTTGGTCCCGCAGTCCCACTTCCAGACCCTATACAGGCTACACCTGACACGTGTATTGCAGAACTGTCTGAGGTGGCAAAACAAAAAAGCTGGAAATAGCTCTGGCTGGGTGGCTCAGTTGGCTGGAGCGTTCGTTGTCCCATACACCAACAGGCTGCAGGATGGATCCCCAGTCGGGGCATGAAGGGGAGATAACCAATCGATGTTTCTCACATTGATGTTTCTCTCTCTTCGCTCCCTTCCTTGCTCTCTCAAAACCAATAAAATATATCCTTGAATGAGAATTAAAAAAAAAAAAGCTGAGAACAATTTGAATGTCCAGCCTCAGAGGACACCGGATGAATGTTTGATAAATTTGCCATTGCCAAGCTAAAGAATCTTCTGCAGCTTTAAAAAATGAGTGGGGTCCACATGGGTTGGCCTGGAGGGCGTCCACTGTGTTTCAGAATGGGGGAGCAAGCTGTTGCGAGGGGCCTGTGCAGTTTGATTCACCTTTTCAGGGAGGACCCTAGTGTGTGTGTGTGTTCGTGTGAGCACAGGAAAAGGTGTGGAAGCCATGCAGCAGGCTGCTGACATTGCTCGTCTCAGAGGGTGGACTGGGAGGCAAAAAGAGAATTTTACACAAATCTTCATATTCCTGCAGCTTGTTCCCACGAACACAGAATTTCAGAAAGTATCAACAAAATACAGTGGGAGGGACACAATCGCACAGCCTAAGAAACAGCCCGAAAGCAAATTGTGCTTGTCTTTTCTTTCATCTCAACAAAAAAGTTGCCACTTTTGTAGTGTTGCAGATTTGAAGTGTGGCTTGTGATTCCTGTTTTTTGGTAACCCGTTTCAAGTGTGTTTTGAGCTCAGGCACAAGTTACGCAGAATTAATTTCCCCTCTGCCTGGAGTCAGGGCAGATGGCAGGCAGCCTGTGACTGTGGGCGTTGCCTCCTTTCACACCCCTGCCAGCTATCTGTCCTGTGGAAGGCCTGGGGGCAGTTTCGGGCTGGAGAGGCATTTGGTTGTTGCAGTGACTGCAGGAGGTGGTGTCACTGGCATTTGGAGGGCCCCAGACGTGGAGGTTGAGTCCCTATGATACACTGGCAGTTTTGCATGACGAAAACCCATCCCACTCAAGTGCCAGTAGCACCATCACTAAGAATCTGCAGCCGATGCATCCAGCAGTGTCTGCTTATTCCCCTCTGGGGATGGCCGCACGCCCTGGGGAGGCAGCACTGATGGCTGGGCAGTCCTTCCGCTGCTGGAGCTGGAAGTGGTATCCCAGTGGTTCCTAGGCGGGAACTAGATCCTGTCTCGAGGGCCCCGCTCGGATGTTTGACAGTAGTTCCAAGGGTGGGCCTCCACACCACCTGCTGCTTGCCTCCTGGCAGCTGAGCTGACCCCACTCCCCGTGTCTTCCAGCCTCCAGATCTGCCTCGGGGATGTCCTGGCGAACAGAGTGGTGGATGAGGTAGAGTCAGTACTCGCACCCCCTGCCCGTGGACAACTCTAGGAGGTCGCTTCAGGCCCTGCTAATGCTATGAAATGGGCCCTTTCCGTGCTGAGCCACATGTGCTGGCCTTCAGGGGCAAGAGCTGGGTCAGACACAGACAGGTCCAAGGGACCGCTAGGGCCTGGGTTGGAGGAAGCTTCCCAGGAACTCCCACAGAACAAAGACCTCCAGCAGGGGATGGTCACATTACAGGAGAGGGCAGGCTGGGCCTGGTAGGGGTTTTCCAACCCTAAGTGTAGTGCTTCAGTCCTGTAACCTCATCTCCCACATGCTGAAGCCCCGAGTCCATCCTGCCTGAGCTGGTTCCCTTTTCCCTGAGACCTCTATTAGGGCTCCACCAGGTCCCAGAACTGAGCTGCCCGCAGAGGGTCAGTAGCACCTCACCGGCCCTTTCCCTGAGCTTTGCTTTCCCTCCTCGTCTCCCCACAGTGGTTTGTCCTGAATGACACCACCAGTGGGCGGCTGCACCTGAGGCTGGAATGGCTTTCACTGATCGCTGACCCCGAAGCTCTGACTGAGGTGAGCATAGGAGTTGGGACTCCCTAGCAGAAAGCTGGGGGCGGCAGGGGGGACTGAGGGGAGCTGTGGTGGGGCTGGTCATGTGTGGGCTGTGCGTGTGGAGGGAGGGAGGGAGGGAGCTGAGCCCTGACATCTTGCTGAGTCTTCAGGCCAGCCCCACCTTTTAGAGAGCATGTCCCTCAGCCCTGTCTCCATACAGGGCAGTTCCTGATCTTTCTCAAGAGCTGGCCTGAGCGTCTCAGCCATCTTCAGGGAAGCTGGGCTCCTTAGAAGCTGCATGTTAGTGCCCATCAGCCCAGATCACAGGGAAGAGCCACCCTGTGTCTGACTTCAGTCTGCCACACTGCGGTCAGAGTCGCAGCCTGAACAACAAGCTAGGTTGTGAGGGATCTCATGTCCAGTCCTGAGGGCTGGCTGGCTTCCTCCTGTCAAGAACAGGCTTCTTTCCAAAACCAGTCTGTCTGCCAGTGCGGGGGGCACCTAGTGAGGGTCTGTGTCTGCTCACAGGACCATGCTGGCCTTTCCACTGCCATCCTCCTGGTCTTTCTGGAGAGTGCCTGCAACCTGCCGGTGAGTGCTGACCTGGTCAGGGTGTCACACACGCCCTGCCTTTTGCCCGACCCTTTCTAATGCTCACTTGAAATGGAAATTCACAAATGTTGTGCTGCTCATTTACCCTTCTTGTACTGCAGAGGAGCCCTTTTGACTACTTGAATTGCGAATATCGAGCCAAAAAACTCTCCAGATTTACCAAGGTAAGAGTGTGTATGTGGCTGAAAACTGGAGAGAGAGCAAGTCCTAACTCCTTTCCCCAGAGTAACCACAGTCCACGTCTTCCGGGTGGCAGGCTGTGCAGACACAGCCTGGGGATGATGAGCTGCTGTCACCAAGACTACCGTGTGCCACACACTGGGCTCGGCAACTCGACCCCACATTCGTGTGCCCCTGTCTCAGCATGACTGTGTCTCATTTCACTGCCATTTTACAAATATGCCCCAGAAAGTTAAGTGCCTGGGTCACACACCTGAGGGAGGAGTCAGAACCTGAATCCACCCTGTGTGCCCCCATCACCCCAGCCAGGCCCAGCTCCAGCCCCATCTTTACCTGAACCTGCCCCTGGAGTGAGCCCTGTGCAGATGGCAGCACAGTGACAGTGGCCCAGGGGCCCGGAGCTCTCGGGTAGTCTTCACTCCAAGGGAAGCCACTGGCTGGCCCCAAGTCCCACTGATGCTCCCGAGGGCTGGGAGGTGGGGGAAGGGGTGTGGTGTCTTGAGCGGACACCGATGGTTCCACCCTCATTGTTGTGGATTTTGCCCCCGCACAGAATAAGGTCAGCAGAGACCCTTCTTCCTACGTCAAGCTGTCTGTAGGCAAGAAGACATACACAAGCAAGGTAAGACAGCTCACTGTGTCACCATGGGGAAATGGGGGTCCCGACCCTTCTCAGGGAGGTAAGCAAAAGATAAGAGAATTAGCTTACTCTGAATGCCAAGTAGCTGCCAGGACCCATTCCAGGCACTCTGTATTATTTTATTTAGTCTTCACAGTAACCTCACACAGTTTCATAGTTCAAGAATCTGAGGGTCAGAGGTCAGTGACTTCCCCAAGGGCACATGCTAGAAAGCAGAACTAGGGTTCAAGCTTCGGGATGTCTCTAAGCTTGTGTCCTTCCTGCCACCCCACCAGGAGTCCCAGTCCAGCAGCAGAAATTCTCCCCTCCCAAGTGTGTGCTAATGCTCGTAGGATTTTCAGCCCCTGTAGAACTTACTGGCAAAGCTCTCTTTGCTTTCGAGTCTGGCCGCCCCACCTTGGTGTCTACCACAAGCTGACGTTTGTGGGGGTCTGACCCCTGGGCAGACACAAAGACGACCACCAGCGGCGCCTGGGGGCCAGAGAGAGAGCAGTGGGTGCTGTTATCCTGCCCAACTAGGCCCTTTAGCGCTCTCTCCCTCTTCTGTCCCCAGACCTGTCCCCGCAGCAAGGACCCTGTTTGGAGCCAGGCATTCTCCTTCTTTGTACACAGTGTGACATCTGAGCAGCTGCATCTCAAGGTTGGCCTGAAGTTGGGCTCTTGGAACAAGCTGAGGCGTGTCTAAGCTGGGAGGGGTGGGAGCTTGAATGGGCCTGAGCAGAATCTCCTGGAAGGAAAGTCAGCACCTGTGTGTGGGAGAGGATACTGGGGCCCCTGCATCTTACTGAGGCTAATGCCCAAGGTCACTGGGTAAGAGGCTGTGGAAGGACAAACCCTCAAGTCCCTTGGCTCTCCCTGTAAGAGTCTTCCTGGTTGTTACACAGCACTGAGTGTCCTGTGTTGAAATCTACTCAGGACATTAATGATGATCTTTTTTTAAAAAATCTACCTGGGGACATTTTTTTCATTGCTTTTAGAGAGAGGAAGGTGGAGGGAGGGAGGGAGGTGGGGGAGAGAGAGACACACATACATCACTGGCTGCCCTCTCTCTCGCATGTGCCTGGATGGGGATAAAACCCACAACCTGGGTATGTGACCTGACTGGGAATCGAACCTGCAAACTTTTTGTCCATGGGATGATGCTCCAACCAACTGAGCCACACCAGCCAGGGCAATGATGATGTATTTTTTAAAAATAGATTTAATCTTCACAAGATCTGTAGAAGAGAAATATCTTTATTTTACACATGAGCAGAAGCTTAAACAATGACTTGTCTAAGACCTCATAGCCAACAAGTGGTAGAACTGGGATCTTTGGGGGTGGGGGTGGGGCTCAGCCCTGACTGGATGTCGCATCACAGGGCAGGCCCTGGGCATTTGACAGACCTACTTCACACACACCATAGTTGCCTCCACCCTGAGTCTGTCTTTTCCCAAGTGAAGGCAGGGACCGCGCCTGGTCCCACTCCCAGTTTTCAGAACAGGACCAGAGGCCAACAGTAACATAGGACATCCTTAACTGAAGTGAATTTAGACTTGGCTGGGACCCAGAGGGTGGTGTCGGTGAGGGTGGGGTGTGGGTACTCTCTCTCTGTGACTGGCCTGCTGCCCAGGTGCTTGATGACGACCAGGAGTACGCTCTGGGAGTGCTGGAGCTGCCCCTGTGCCAGATCCTCCCCTGTGCCGACCTGACCCTCGAGCAGCGCTTTCAGCTGGACCACTCGGGCCTGGACAGCCTTGTCTCCATGAGGCTGGTGCTTCGGGTAACTCTCTCCTCTCGGCGCCCAGGGGAGGCGGGGTGGAGCTCTGGCTCTGGAGCAAGGTAGACTGCCCCAGCACCAAGTGCCTGCTCTACGTAGGGAAGAAGCTAGGAAGTGGATTCATATTTTTCATCAGTTTTGGAATATTGTCAGCCATTATCTCTTTATTGCCTATCCCATTCTTTTACTCCTTCCTTCCAGAACCCCTTCCATGCTGAGCCTTCTCATCTACCTCCATGTCTCGACCTGACCTCGTCTTCACATAATCTATTTCTGTATCTTTGGTGCTACATTCTCACTTCCTCACATCTGTCCTCCAGTCCACTCACTTTCTTTGGCTATGCCTAAGCTGCTGTTTAACATGTTCATGGTCTGTATTTCAAAGGCTGTTTTTCATTTATAAATTTATTTCTAAATATACCTTATCTTTTGCATTGTATTGTATACTCTTTTGAAGTTTCTATTTCATCTTTAATCATTTGAAAATACTCATATATGTAGGCCTGCTAATTCTGCTATCTGAAGATCCTGGCAGCCGAATTTTGCTGTTTGTTGTGCCTGTTGATGCTTTTTCGTGGTGACTCATTTCTGTGTTTGGCAACTCGGGCTGCAAACATATGGTCAGTGTTCCTTTGTAACCTGAATTGAGGCTGTTCACTTCCAAGGAGACTCTCTGGTTGCTGCAGCCAAGAACCTGGGGGGCACTACAAGCCTAGGTTCTTTTTTATGCTACTTTTTTTGGGGTTTCCAGATACCACAAGTAGTATAAATTCATATGGGATGACCCAATGCATATGAGAGAGGCCTATAAGGTGCCCTATTCTTAGGAGAGACTTTATTTCCCCCGACTAGAGTTCAGGCCGAGACACACTCACTTCTGGCCGTCATTCTTTGCTGGGGGGTGGAATGTGTATCCTACACTTTTTCACTAACGAGATTGCACCTTCATAGGTCCTCCTTCCACCCCCAGCCTCACATTGATCAAGGCCTCTTCTCCTAATTCCTTGGATTCCAAGGTTGATAAATGACCCTAGGAAAGCTTAACCATTACTTTTTACTTTCATCCTTTTAAACCCTATGGATTTTACTTACTTTCTTGTGAATTTAGCTATGTATTTAAAAGGATGTTTATTTTATTGGGGCATTCCCAACAAGATGTTTTCCAGAATGTTTTAACCACCATATCGCTGGCAATGGAGGCCCTCAGGAAGGGTCCTGATAATGAATGAACGGGTCGGGGAAGGAAAGGAGAAACGCAATGGCTGAGGTTTGAAACTTCGGTGCTAGGACCACAGGGGTGTGTCTGGCGAGGAAACACATTTTAGGGAAAGCAGTGGTGAATCAGGTGACAGCTGGAACATGATCATTTCTAGAAGGTAGCTGGTGACAGATGTGAGGTAAAGGTGAGGACGAGAGTGAAGGTGTGTCTCTGGGAGTCCTCTGTGCAGCGGGAAAGTGCGTGCCGAGTGGCCAGGTCTCCTGTAGCCAGTATGAACACAGGGACAAGGGACCAGGACTGAGTCTTCACGAAGACCCACTAGTGAGGCAGGAGAAAGGGAAAAGATAGAGAAGCACTGGTCAGAGGGGGAAAAGGGCAGAGAAAGGTTAAGGAAAATATGGTGTAGGTGCAAAATTACATTGGGTTGATAGGAAGGAACTGAGAGTTTGAAAAAACTCTTCCTCCCAGAAGAAAAGGAGAAGGAACCATTTCCCAAAGGTTAAGGTGAGAACAGAGGAGAAAATGGGAGTGGTGGGCCCAGCCCATAAACATCCCTGTCATCTGCTTGCAGTTCCTACGTGTGGAAGAACGCGAGATGGGGAGCCCGTACACAGGACCTGAAGCCCTAAAGAAAGGCCCTCTGTTCGTTAAGAAGGTGGCCACCGACCAAGGCCCCAAAGCCCCACCCCAGGAAGGGGGCCCTGTAGACTTGCCATGCCCCCCAGACCCCGCTTCTGACCCCAAGGAAGCCTCCAAGAGCACCACAACAGCAACCGGTGCCACCACTGCTGCCACCGAGCCCACACCCCAAGAGGCAGGCCCAGAGCCGAAAGGCAAGGACAATGCCAAAGGTTTCTGTGAGCCCATGGGGGAGAAGAAGAGTGCGCCCTCCATCTTCCTGACTGTCCCAGGCCCCCACTCTCCAGGGCCCATCAAGTCACCCAGACCCATGAAATACCCCGTCTCCCCATTTGCATGGCCGCCCACGAGGCTGGCTCCCAGCATGTCCTCGCTCAACTCCCTGGCCAACTCCTGCTTTGACCTGACAGATATCAGCCTCAGCATTGAGTATGCACTTCTCTGCTTAATCTTCTCTAAAACTCACCTGCATGAAAAATAACTCCCTGGATGGAAAAGTACCTGTGAACTGGCTTTTCTGCTCAAGCTCTGGTTTTTCACAGAATGGCTTTAGGAGAGGCAACACGGTGTGGTAGAGAGCACACAGGCTGGGGTGGGGGAGGGGGAGCACGGAGCACGTGTGCACCAAGTGGTCTGCTGTGGCTCTAGCTATATACCAACTGTGAGGGATCCTGGACGTGGCTGGTAAGTCTCCTTACAGGAGAAAACCTTCCTAAATTCTAAAGAGTTATATTGATATAATAGGGAAAGTTTAGAATATGTAATTATGCAATCAATGACCGCCACTTAAGTGTTTACCATAGGCTTAGCACGTTATGTGATTTAACTTGATCTTTACAATAACCTTACGAAATAGACCTCACAAAATAGACCTCACTGTACTAAAGGTCAAATAACTCACCTAAGGTCCACAAGAAATCGTAATATAAAGGCAGATCCCACTCCAGGCTTCATGCTTGTCCTGTGGTAAAGTAGGGTAATTATACAAGAATGCTGGATGGAACTGAATTGACCCACGTGTTCTGAACGCGGGACATGCTCTGTCTTAGGGGTGGGGGAGAGGCCAACACCTGTAACAGAAGTGACAAGCCCTTTCTTTACAGAAGCAGGGATCTCTGGCAGCGGAGGCTGGGTGAGATTCAGCTCACCGTGCGCTACGTGTGTCTGCGGCGCTGCCTCCGCGTGCTAATCAATGGCTGCAGGTAAAAGGATGCTGGGGCCAGGAAAGGTCCTTCGGGAGCATCAGGTGACCAAAAATCAGAATGGGGGCACTTGAACAATGGCAGGGGTGGGCAGCCCTCAGGTAGACAATAATATAGTGAGATGGAATGAGCTTTGAAGGCTGTCATGCTGTGAGTGACAAGGTCCTCACCGGTGCTGGTGGGCTCCAAAGCCAAGGGCTTTGCTCTGACGTAAGCACTGCAAAACTGGGGTGGTGGGAGCCAGTCCATTTTCTCGAGTGGGAGTCAATTTCCTTTAGATGGAAAGTACTTTGCTCTACTCCAAACTTCACAAAAATGCATGGTTTAGAAACAATGATATTTTGTCCTCCAAATTCTACAGACTTTTGTTCTGTTGGTCACTGAGACTAGGGGCACTTTTGTCAAGGCCATCTAAAGCTGAATGTCTGGCTAGTCAGCCTTCTCCAAATGAGTGTGTTCAATGTTTGAAAACCAGGACCTTTTTCCCTTCAGAAACCTGACACCCTGTACCAGCAGTGGAGCTGACCCTTATGTTCGAGTCTACTTGTTGCCAGAAAGGAGGTGGGCAAGTCGCAAGAAGACCTCAGTGAAGCGGAGGACCCTGGAACCCCTGTTCGATGAGACGTGAGTGGGCCAGTTGGCCTGCCTGGAGCGCCTGGTCTGTGCAAGCACCTACTGAGCACCCGTTGTGTTGAGCAGCCTGCCAGGTCACGGGAAGGGTTAGGGCTAAACAGGACAACATGGTCGATGCCTTCATGAAGCTTCTATGTGCTTGAGTGGAAGGAAAGGACTGCTGGGCAGTTTAGTAAAACAGCTAACTCTTTTCTTGCTCATAGGGGCTACAGTTTTTGTGATTATGTAGTGTTCCATACCCTTTCTTTTTAAATGAAGCCTCTTTGGCAGTAAAATAATTTGAATCTGGTCAAATATATTTTCTTTGACTCTGTGTTAAAGCAGCAGTTAATAAATGTACCGTGAACCTAAGGGCCTAAATTCCCTCCAAAGCTCCAAGCTCTTTGGCCTGTCCTCCCTCCTGCAACAAAGCCTAGGGGGAAGGTGAAACATGCCCTCCCATATCCTCGGGGGCACTGCTTGTTTTTGATGGCTCTGTGGTGGCAAGTCTTATCCTAAATATTTTTATTTTTGGTTTCAAGTTGACCTCAAGGTACAAAAGCGAAAATCTCATCATTGCTTCTTTCTGCTTCAGGATCCTGGGAGGACATTTCTAGCCAGTTTAGGAAGATATATCTGCTAATTCTGGTTTCCTCATCTTGGAATAACTACTCATTTTAGATTTTACTTCTCTTGCCTTTGGGATCAAGTTCCCAAAGACTCCTCTGATATCCAAGTCCATAAGTCTTATGCCTGTTTTCTGCTATGTATCTTACTATTCCAGGTCTTATATTCAAGTCTTTAATCCATTTTGGATTAATTTTTGTGTATGGTATCAGCAGCCTAGTTTCACTCTTTTGCATGTGGCTTTCTGGTTTTCTTAGCACCATTTATTGAAGAGAATTTCCTTTCTCTGTTGTATGTTTTTGGCTTTGTCAAAAATTAGTTGCCCATATACATGTGGTTTGATCTGAGTTCTCAATTCTGTCCCATTGGTCTGTGAGTCTGTTTTTCTGCCACTACCATACTGTTTTGATTATTGTAGCTTTGTAGTATAATTTGAAGTCAGGGAGTGTGATACCTCTGGCTTTGTTCTATTTTCTCAGGATTGCTTTGGTTTTTCAGGATCACTTGTTCCACACAAATTTTTAGGATATTTTGTTCTATTTCTGTGAGAAATGCCATTGGCATTTTGATAGGGAGTCATTAAATCCATATATTGCATTAGGTAATATGTTCATTTAACACAGTTAATTCTTCTAACCCATGAAAATGGAATAATTTTCCATTTCTTTATGTCTTCATCAATTACCTTCAACAGTGTCTTGTAGTTTTCAGTGTAAAGGTCTTTCACCTCTTTTGATAGGTTTATTCCTAGCTATTTTCTCTTTTGTTGCAGTTGTAAATGGAACTGTTTTCTTCATTTCTCCTTCTGATATTTCATTGATAGAGTATAGGAATACAACAGAGTTTTGTATATTATTTTGTATTCTACAACTTTATTATTGTTTTTATTTTATTTTAATTATTATTCAAGTACAGTTTTCTATCCTTTACTCCCATTCCAGCCCATCCACCCATCCCTCCCCTCCTCCTTCCCATTTCCAACCCCCGCCCCTAAGTTTTTATCCATGTGTCCTTTATATTTGTTCCTGTAAACCTTTCCCATTCTCCCCTGAAATTCCCTCCCCTCTCCCCTCTGGTCACTGTCAGCCTGTCCTCTGTTTCTAATATTTTTTTTTGGAAATAGGGTTTTCTTATATACAGAATCATGTCATCTGCAAATAGTGACCATTTTACTTCTTCATTCACAATTTTGAGGCCTTTTACAAAGTGAAGCAAAAGTAGGTTTACTGTTCATATGGAAAACACAATTAATAAATAATATAATAAACTCTGTTTCACATACAACTATAAACCTACTTTTGTCTCCCCTGTATACCTTTTTCTTGCCTAATTTCTCTTGTTAGGAGTTCCAGTACTCTGTTTAACAGTGACGAGAGTGGCATCCTTGTTCCTGATCTCAGACAAAAAGCTTTCAGTTTTTCACCACTGATATAT
This sequence comes from Trachops cirrhosus, assembly GCA_028533065.1. Taxonomy (NCBI): domain Eukaryota; kingdom Metazoa; phylum Chordata; class Mammalia; order Chiroptera; family Phyllostomidae; genus Trachops; species Trachops cirrhosus. The sequence continues at coordinate 30,978,910 of CM052544.1, forward strand.
TATCTGAGAATCTGTTATATAGGGCATCATGTTGAGGTACTTTCCTTCTATATACATTTTATCATAAATGGATGTTGTATCTTATCAAATGCTTTTTCTGCATCTATTGATTTGACCCTTCATTTTGCTAATATGGTCTATCACATTGATTGGTTTGTGTATGTTCAACCATCCTGCATCCCTGGAATGAACTTCAGTGATTGTGATATATTATTCAGTTTTGTTTAGAATTGTTGCATCTATGTTCATCAGAGATATTAGCCTGTACTTTTCTTTTTTGTGTTGTCCTTGCCTGGTTTTGGCATCAGGGTAAGGTTGGCCTCATAAAATGAGTGATGAAGTGTTTATTCCATCTTCTTCAATTTTTTGGAAAAGTTTTGAGGACAGGTATTTACTCTTCCCTGAATGTTTGGTAGAATTCACCATTGAAGCCATCTGGTCCTGGACCTCTGTTTCATTGGGAGGTTTTTGATTTCAGTTCCAATTTCCTTACTAGTGATCAGTCTATTCAGGTTTTCCAGTTCTTCATAGTTCAGTCTAGGAAGGTAACATAGTTCTAAGAATTTATCCTAGGTTATCAAATTTGGTGGCTTATACCCTTTCATAGTAGTCTTGTATACTACTTCGTATTTGTGTTGTGTCCAGTGTAACTTTAACTTCCCTTTCTGATTGAGTCTTTTCTCTTTTTCCCTTAGCAAGTCCAGCTAGAGGTTTGTACATTTTTACTTTTTTCAAAAAACCAGCTTTGTTTGATTTTTTCCTGCTATCTTTTTGTTCTCTATTTTTTGCTGTAATTTTTATTAGTTCCTTCTATTGACTTTGGACTGTTCTTCTTTTTCTAATTCTTTAAGGTGTACACATTTTATTTAAATTTTTTTAATTACAGTTGACATTCAGTATTACTTTATTTCAAGTGTTAGGTTGTGATTTTTATTATTTTTTTTTATTTTAATTGTTGTTCAAGTACAGTTTTCTGCCTTTTACTCCCATCCCACCCCACCCTTTTATTGTTCCTTGAGGTAGGATATAATGCTATAAACTTCCCTTAGTACCACTTTTGCTGCATCCCCCAAATTTTGATATGTTGTATTTTCATTTGTCTCTAAGTATATTTGATCTCTTCTTCTGTTTCTTCTTTGACCCAAAAGTTGCTCAGTAGCGTGTTGCTGAAGCTCCACAGTCATCATTTTTCTAGTTTTCTTCTTGTAGTTTCCAGTTTTGTACCGTTGTGGGTCAGAAAATACACTTGGAATTACTTCAGTCTTCTTAAAGTTATTGAGACTAGTTTGTCCTCCAGCATATGGTCTAGTCTTGAAAATATTCCGTAGTTTTAGGATGGAAAGTTCTATATTATGTCCATTGGGATGGAAAGTTCTATATTATGTCCATTTGGATATATATCTTTGATTTTGTATGATTATTAACTGCTGTCAATTGGGTAATTCAGGTCTCCTACTATAATTGTATTTTTGTTAGTTTCTCCCTTTAGGTCTGTTAGTAATTGCTTTATATATTTTGGTGCTCCCAGACTGGGTATACATATTGATAAGTTTTATGTCTTCTTGAAGAATTTCCCCTTTATCATTATAAAATATCCATCTTTGTCTAATTACCTTTTTTATCATGAAATCTATTTTGTCTGATATAAGTGCTGCTACACCCACTTTTCTCTCAGTGTCATTTACCTTCCACCGCCCCCTTCACTTTGAGCCCGTGTTTGTCTTGGAGCCAAGATGAGTCTCCTGTAGGCAACATATAGTTGGGTCTTGTTTTTAAATCCATCCTGCTATTCTGTGCCTTCTGATTGGTGAGTTCAGTCCATTTACATTTAGGGTGATTACTGATATATGAATACTTACTACAGCCATTCTGTGTCTCTATTGCTTCTCTCCCCTTGTGTTTCTGTTGGTTAATTTGGTGATTGTCTACGATTTTTTGGTTTCCTCTAGAGTTTTGTTTTGTGATTATCATTAGGTTTATGTATGAAAAGTTCCATACTTATAGTAGTCCTTTTTCTCCTGATTGTAGCTTATCCTCATTCACCTGTGCAAGTTCACTCCTTTTTCACCTTCCCTTTTGTTTTTCTTTTCATAAATTATCTCTTTTTATGATGTGCATTCAAATAACTATTTGTTTTAAATATCTATACTTGAGTCCTTTTTGGACCAAATCTAGGAATTAATATATTCCTTCAAGAGCTATACTTTGAGTTTACGATTATCAAGAAAGTGTGAGAGAATTTATTTGTTCACTACTTATTGAACAATTTATGCCAGGCACTATCCTACATTCTAGAGCCACCCAAGAAAGACACTTTGCAATCAAAGAGAGCTCTGACAGAATTATAAAAAGATGCCAAAATTGCTATGTGGAAACAAAGGAAGGAGAGGTTTGACATTTGTGATGAACCTAACCTGTTAGTAATTCTCTCTCAAAATTGTGTCAGCAAGGTATGTCTGGATTATCTGGAAGGTAGACCTGGTAACCTCCACCCTAAACCTAGACATAAGGAGTCCAGAGGCCTCTTGTGAGTACATAACCCATACCACACATATTATAATTAAAATGTCCAGAGTTAAAGGAGAGAATCTTAAAAGCAAGAGAAAAAAACTTGTACAATAGAACCACTGTAGGAGTTTCAGCAGAAACTTTGCAGGTGAGAAGGGAGAGCCATAATAAATTAAAAGTGCTGAAAGGAAAAGAAGAAATACTTCCAGCTAAGAATACACTCCCTGGCAAACTTTTCATTCAGAACTGAAGGAGAAATAAGTTTTCCAGACAAGCAACTGCTAAAGGAAGTCATCACCACTAAACTGGTCCTATAATAAATGTTAAAGGGACTTCTTTAAGCTGAAAAGAAAGGGTGATTAGTAACAAGAAAATATATAAAAGTTTAAATCTTATGGAGAAAGATAAACATATAATGTAGGTAGTGGATTAATCACTTATAAAGCTGGTAGGAAGGTTAAAAGTAGTAAGTATAGTTATAATAATTAGTTAAAGGACACAAAGGTGTAAAATGTGGCACTCCAAGCAAAACGTGGGGTGAGAGCATCCAACTAGAGAGCTTTACAATGCATTCATTCTTATCAACTTAAAATAGACTTTCCTAAATATAAGTTGTTATATGTAAGCCTATCAGGACCACAAAGCAAAAACCTATAGTTGGTACACAAAAGATCAAGAGAAAGGAACCTAAGCATACCACTGAAGAAAATCATCAAACCAGAAAGGACCACAGAGTGTGAAGAGAGGAGCAGAGAACTACAAGTCAGCCAGAAAAAAATTAACAAAATAAGGGTCAATAATGAAATATAAGTGAACTAAATTCTTTAATCGAAAGACACAGAGTGGCAAAGGGATGTAAAAAGATATTCCACACAAACAGAAAACAAAAGCAAGCTGGGTTAGCTGTACTTATATCAGACAAAGCAGACTTTAAAAGAAAGACTGTAATAAGAGATAAAGGGATCAACCCAACATAGGAGCACCTAAATATATAAAGCAAATATTAACAGACCAAAAGGAAGAAATAAACGGCAATACAATAATAGTAGGGAACTTTCATCAATAGATAAATCACCAAGACAGAAAATCAATAAGGAAACATTGGGCTTAACAAATATATACAACACATTCCATCCGAAAGCAGCCAAACATACATTCTTAAGTGCAGAGGAACATTCTCCAGGATAGATCATGTTAGACCATAAAGCAAGTCTTAATAAATTTAGAAAGACACATCGTATTGAGCATCTCCTGCAACCAAATGGCATGAAATCAGAAATCTTTTATTTTTATTGTATTTTCCCATTACCATTTAGTCCTCTTATTTTCCCCTCCCCCCTCACAATCACACACTATTGTACATGAGTCCTCTTTCCTTTTTGCTCAGTCCCTCCCCCGTCAGCCTCCTCAGCTTAGCTGTCAACCTGCTAAGAGTCTGTCTCTATTTTGCTTGTTAGTTCAGTTTGTTCATTAGATTCCACATACAAGTGAAATCATATATGTGTCTTTCTAATATTCAATTACCATATGATCTTATATGTGGAATCTAAAAGAAAAATCCAAAAACAAACAAAAGGACTGAGCTCATGGGTATAGAGTCCAGTGTTGGCCTGAGGTGGGAGGTGGGCAAAATGGGTGACAAGTCAAAAGGTGCAAATTTCTAGTTATCAAGAAGTCACGGGGTTGCAAAGGACAGTGTGGTGACTATAGTTGATAACAGTGTACTACATATTTGACAGTAGCTAGGAGAGTGGATCTCAACATTCATCACAAGAAAAAAAATTTTATAACTATGTATGGTGACGATGTTAACTAGACTGATTGTGGTGACAACTTTCAATATATACAAATATTGAATCATCATGTTGTATACCTGAAACTAATATAATGTCACTTAAACCTCAATAAATATTTTTAAAAACCTCAGAAGTAAGGAATCCAGAGGACTCTTGTGCGGACATGACAAAGCTTGTACACTAAGATTTCTCTGCCTTACTCCACAGGCATAAGCTGAAATAGGCTAGTATTTTCCATGCAACTCTAGAAAACATTAACCATTCTGCATCCTAGCCCTTACCTGGTCAGAAAAACTTAGAAACGTTTGAGGTGGTCCTGTGAGCAGTGAGAAGAGGCAACTGAAAGAGTGGCAATCAAGCCCTGACCAGGTGGGTGGGTTGGTTGGAGTGTCGTCCCACACACCAAAAGGTTGCTGGTTCGATCCCCGGTCAGGGTGCATACGGAGGCAACCTATTGATGTTTCTCTCTCCCTCTTACTCTCTCTCTAAAATCCATAAACATATCCTTGAGGATTTAAAAAATTTTAAAAAAGAGTGGCAGTCACAGTAGAGTCTGAGAAAGCAAGAAGCAAATCATGAAGCATAGTAGTTAAGGGAGGCAAACGGGCTCCTGATACTTCCTAGGTGTGTGAATGTCACAGGACAGTCATTACGTATAATAATGCAGAGTATCTACTATAAGCCAATACTGTCCTAGATGCTACTCTCAGTCATCTATAGCTTCTGTTTTAAAAGTAGGAAAATGGATGAAACACTTCAGATTTTAAACAGAAATGCTGAAGATATGTAAATCTCATTTCCTTTTTGTTTCTTAAAGATTTGAATTTTTTGTTCCCATGGAAGAAGTACAGAAGAGGTCACTAGATGTCGCAGTGAAAAACAGTAGGCCACTTGGCTCACACAGAAGAAAGGAGCTAGGAAAAGTAAGTACAAAAACTCTTAGTACTCTGTCCCTCCTAGTGCTCTAGCTGGAGTTCATTGGTGGAACACAGCCTTGTAGAAATTCTGATGGGATCATTTGACTATTACCAGAACAGACTTCAAGGAGGGTATAGCCTCATTGTTTTTTTTGTTTGTTTTTAATTTTTTTTTATTTTAGATTATTCAGTACAGTTTCTATCCTTTATTCCCATTCCAGCCCACCCACCAATCCCTCCCATTTCCAACCCCTCTAGTTTTGTCCATGTGTCCTCCATATTTGTTCCTGTAAACCCTTCCCTTCTCCCCTAAAATTCCCTCCCCTCTCCCCTCTGGGACCTGTCCTCTATTTCAGTGTCTTTTGTTATATTTTACTTGTTTCTTTGTTTTGTTGTTTAGTGTTTTTTTAATAGTCTTGAAACCAAATAATGTAGATGTATGAATTAATATGATAAACCCTATTTAACAAACTCAAGAATACACAAATTCATCATTGCACAAGTAGTCGGACATCTGCTATGGTATTAAGCATTTTTTTTATATATACAGCATTGTTGTGAAGCTTGGATCTCATTACATCAATATTTTTGTGGTAATAGGATTTTACTTAAAGTAGAAGTAGAGGAAATACAATCCTCAGGAAGATGCCAAAGAGAGACAAAAGAATATTTGTACAATACTTAGTAGCTATATTCTAATAAACACCTCCTTATGCTCACCTTTTTAAAGCCCGCTTCTGTGAAGTAGGTGATAGCCCCTTTTTTCAGTTGAGGCAATTATGTTTTGCTTTAAATTCTCAATCAGTTAATTAGTAAAGACAAGTCATTCTCTCTTCCTGTAACATTCATAAATGCATTCCTGAGGCATACAGCGATTCACCTTTTTCCGGGGCACTGAGGTCAGTGTCCGTGCAGCCCTTCCGGAGAGGTCCCATGTTGAAAGCCAAAGGAAAAAGAGCGCCTGCTCAAAACTACCAATGCCAAGGAGGCCCTTTTTATGATCAATTCCATTTATCCCAGTATGTTTCCATTTAATGCAATTATTTTTTTGTGGAAGGGAACTGATTATTTGTGATTTTTAGGTACTGATTGATTTATCAAAAGAAGATCTGATTAGGGGCTTCTCACAATGGTAAGTGAGTCCTTCCATTCTATCAAGGTAATCTGCTAGTCAAGACATTGTCGCAGTTGCCCCTATTCTCTCTGTAAAATTTTTCCCTTTAAAGTACATTTCAGCTCCTTTGGTTATCAAGGAGGGAGGCTGGTTATCACCTTTACTGCTTGCAGATCTCACTTACCTAAAGGATCTCTGTCAGCTCTATCCTTAATCCTGGCTGGCCAACTTACACAGAGATGGGTTCTGCTGGTCCCATACAGGCCCAGGCTGGCTAGACTGTCCTTCACTACCACCACACACTCCCAGTACTAACTCCAAACCCAACTGTCTTACAGGTATGAGCTCACTCCAGATGGGCAGTCCAGAAGCTGATGATGAGCAACAGTATCACCTTTATTTATTTATTATTTATTTTTAAATCCTCACCTGAGAATACCTTTTATTGATTTTAGGGAGGGAGAAGAAGAGGGGAGGGGGGAGAGAAAGACATCAATGTGAGAAAGAAGCACCAATTGTTGCCTCTCATATGCACCCCAACTGGGGATCAAAACTGCAACACAGATATGTGTCCTGACTGGGAATCGAACTCTCAACCTCTTGGTATATGGGATGATGCTCCAATCGAGCCACCTGGCCAGAGCTGAACATTATCACCTTTATATTAAAATGTGTACATATGTATATTTTGTAAATGAAATCAGAACAGCCATTTGAAAATATATATATATACATTCTTGTATGAAATTTAACTGCATGACTGGATAGTATCAGTAAAAGCAAGAACTACTCTTAGTTGGATTTAACTGTTCAAATCCCGTAACAAATGAGGTATTCGTGGCTAATAAATGATCAGAACCTCAGTGGTGATTTTTCATTTTTGACAGGTAATTACAGACCATCTGATTTAGGACTTGCCTGAATGTATGTCAAGGTGTCCTGGCTCAGACATCGTGGGTGAGGGAGGTCTGTTCCTGGAGCAGCTAGTGACATCCCTGGGGCAATGAATGACCAAAGGACATGGCTTCTTTTATGGGACTAAAGGTGACCCACCTCCAAACTGCTAAGAGCTAATCAACCTAAGCCCTCTGGCTGCCACTTGTGGGATGCATCTGCCTGGGCATTTGTTCCTGTATCAGAATCGGAACTAAATAGATTTTTCTGTCAGCAACAATGATATAGCGATATGCCTAAATACCTTGAGTTAAATACTCCAGTGTGGGATGAGCTGGGACCAAACTCCAGCATGTGGCATTATTTCCACAGGAAAATGCAAGCCGCGTTCCAAGCCCAGGTCTGTGCCCACACTCCCTCGGCAGAGCACTGCAGACTGCAGAGTCAGGGCCGGAGGGCCATAGGGCTTTCTTTATCCCCTCGGACAGGCTGGACAATTTGGCTCCACTTTTCTAAGAGAAAACTAATAACTAACATGTAAAAAGCAAACCGTGTAAATTGTATATTTAAACAAGTGCCTCCTTCACATTTCAAACTTTATAAAACCAAGTATTTTTGTGCTCTGATGTTCCTAGAGCTGTCATCAAGGTCATACTCGTCTCTCTTATCCACTCATGCAATAACCCCTGACCTTCAGTTTCCTGTCCCCACCACTGTGCTCACTGTAGCTTTTCTGAAGAATGGTACCACCTTAAAGTGTTACTCTCTCACTCATAAATTACATTTTCTATTTTTACTTCATTTTATTGATGACACTATTATGTAAGTCCCCACCCCCGCTTTTGCCCAGCTCCTCTCAGGCCCTACTCCCCCTTCCATTTGGCTATCCCCACACAGTTGTCCGTGTCCATGGGTCACATACATCTGTGCTTTGGCCAATCCCTTCACCTTCTTTCATCCAGCCCCCTCTCCCCACTGACAGCCATCCGTCTGTTCCGTGTATCCATGCCTCTGTTTCTATTTTGTTCATTAGATTCCACATATAAGTGAGATCACATGGGACTTGTCTTTCTCTGACCAGCTTATTTTACTTAGCATAATAATCTCCAAGTCCATCCATGCTGTTCGCAAAAGGTAAGATTTCCCTCTTTTTTTAAGGCCACATAGTATTCTATTGTGCTACAGCTTTTTAATCCATTCATCTACTAAGGGGCACTATCAATAGATGAGTGGATATCATTTCCTCTTTTCTATGAGACTACAGCCTACTCTTTAATTTGCCTTTCAAACCTAACATAATCTGGTCTCGGTCTCCAGTTTTTTGTTATTTTTTTTTTTAATATTTCATTTATTTCTTTTTTTAGAGAGGAGAAGGGAGGAAGAAGGAGAGAGAGGGAAGCATCAATGTGTGGTTGCCTCTCATATGGTCCATACTGGGGACCTGGCCCGCAACCCAGGCATGTGCCCCAGCTGGGAATCGAACCTGCGATGCTTTGGTTCGCAGCCCGCGCTCAATCCACTGAGCTACGCCAGCCGGGAGTTTTTTGTTATTTATATGTAGATGCTCTATGCCAGAATAGTCCAAATATTATATTCTGCCTATTAAAATCCTACTCAGCTCTTAAAGGCCTACCTCAAGCCCACCTTCTCCACGAGGCCAAGCTGCTCTGAAACGGCCTCTTCCCACCATCTATATACAGCACTGCTGTAATGCTGTGCATTTTTCATTTTAACAATTCCCTGTCTTGTAACATGTACTTTTCTAAACATGTTAGGTATCTACACGCTAAGCAGCTACTTGTAATGCATTTGGTATTTTATGTTTCTGTTTACTGTCTCCAAATGAACTATACACTACTTGAATTGAGTTTTACCTTCCTCATCCAAGATTATGCTAAGTACATGGCAAATGTGTAATAAAATTGGTTTCTGCTGAGATTTCTATTTTGAATGACAAATTCTCATAATAAAATGGGGCAACTGAAACCTGTCATATCTACCTCACAATGGCATTGTCATGTGCAAGGGCCCTGAAAACAGTAAAGTACAAAAGGAGTAAAAGGGGCGTTTCATGTATCACATCCTGAAACTTAGCAACCCTGAAACAACTGATCAAAATGGCACAATGACAAAGCAAACATGCGAAACTCAAACATACCTCTTCCAAACACACAGAAAACCTAGTTAAAGCACGAACATTTACTAGAAATTAAAAAAATGTGTATGTATTTTTTTAGAGAGGAGAAAGGAAGGCGAAAGAGAGGGAGAAACACTGGACCCGGACCAGGGACTGAACCACAACCCTGGCATGTGCCCTGACCAGGAATCCAACTGGCGACCTTTAGCTCTGTGGGACGATGCCCAACCAACTGAGCCACACTGGCCAGGGCAGGATGAACATTGATCTTTAAACACAGTTGACTAAAATGTAACACAAGTAAGGTTGCTGGTAGTCCTGAGAGTAAATCTAAAGCAACGTGGAGGAGCTGAAGGGTGTTTCAGCGCTGGAGGGAACAGACGTCTAGCACACACCAGAAGGGGGCAAAGCTGCAATGCGAGAAACAAGGAGCCTGAAAATCCAGTGTCATCGGGGAAACACCTTGGTGGCCAAAAAGGACAGGAACTGGTTGTCAGCAATGGGTGAAAACAATCAGCTAATCTCCCTTTAGCTGGAACACAAGATCTAAAGTTAAACACAACTGACTTGATGTGGGAACCCCAAAACTTGAAACCAACGTGCAACTTGGTTTAGAACCGGGAACCGTGTGAAGCCCCGCAACAGGCGAGCACAGAACTGGCCCTGAGGGTTGCCATGCCCATCGAGGGCGCACGCGGGACCCCTGCAGCAGGTAATTCCCACAGAAAGGACGCTCACCAGTAAAAAGTATAAAAAGTAGAATTTTAAAAACATGAAGCACATGGGAAGATCCAACAAAAATGGCCAGTAGATGTATTTCAGCAAGAAGAAAAATGTAACATTAAGTCAGAAGTGGTGTGTGAGAAACAGTGGAGAGCAAAGAAATCTGTAAGATATATTGTAAAAAATATATGCAAATAAGTGACCAAAATTTTTTGCAAAAATTGAGTTCAAAAACAATGGCACTAAACTGCCAGACCCAGCCCTGACCAGTGTGGCTTGGTTGGTGTAATCCTGCAAAGGGAAAGGTTCAGTTCCCAGTAGCACATGCTGGAGTTGCAGGTTCAGTCCCCGACAGAGGCACAAACAAGAGGCAACCAACTGATGTTTCTCACATCAATGTTTCTCCTCCTGTTTCTCTCTCCCTTCCCCTCTCTCTGAAAATAAATGAAATCTTAAAAAAAAAAAAAAAAGCTAGTACTAACATCTAAGAAGGGACATGAGGCTGGTTCAGAAGAAAATTAAAATGTTCAAGTCCTTATCTTACTTAGAAAGCTAAAGACAGTTTTATATCTACATGGTTTAAAATAAACCATAATTGTCAGTCACTAGTTTAGCGCCTCGCAGCTCCAAATCAACCAGATATGACACTGCCGACACCAGACTCCTGTCCTTTGCCAGGGGGCTGCCTTGCCAATAGAGGGCACTGGAGAGACACTGCAAGGCCAGAGCAAAAAGAGGAACTTCTCTTCCTCCCACTGATGAGCTGTTTTCCACAGCAGCTAGCAGAGTGGTTTTTGTCTCCTCATTGGATACTGACTCATAAAGTGTACATTTAAATTTAATAAACAATAAAATAGAGTAACAACCGATAATCAACCAAACTGAATTATAAAACTTCCAAATCAACAGTGAAAAAGAAAAGAAACAGTGAATAAAGAAAAATCAACCTCCTAAAAAACAGAAAAGAAAAAAAGCACAGAAAAATATGATAAATAAAAAATACAAGACAGTCCAAAGACCTCTACCTATATTTGTAATCACAATAAACCCACTATTAAAACCTAGAATGTTAAAGTCCATGAAAATAAAAAATATAATTATCAGCTGTTTACAAGAGGTTAACTTCAAATACAAGTACTGGAGAATGAAAGGATAAAATGCACACACACACCATGAAGGATAACTTACTTTCTGTTCACAGTAATGGTAGGAAACATCATACTGAATGGTGAAGCGGTAAAGATTTCCTTTTGATGTTGGGGACAAGAAAGGGCCACGTCCTATCACCCCTTCTACTCAGCACTATATTTGAAGCCTGTGTAGTAAGGCAAGAAAAAACAAGTATATCTGACCAAAACTGTTGTTATATGCAAATGATACAATCATGAGCATAAAAATCCAAAATAATTTAAAGATGAATTGCTAGTATAAATGAAAGTTTTTAGCAAGGTTGCTGGATATAAAGTAAATATTTAAAAAAGCAATTGTAGCCCTGGCTGGTGTAGCTCAGTGGACTGAGCATGGGCCTGGGAACCAAAGGGTCCCTGGTTCAATTCCCAGTCAGGACACATGCCCGGGCTGCAGGCCAGGTCCCCAGTGGGGGCCATGTAAGAGGCAACCACACATTGATGTTTCTCGCCCACTCTTTCTCCCTCCCTTCCACTCTCTCTAAATGAATAAATAAAATCTTTAAAAACATAAAATGGTTATGCCTTTTAAAAAAATTTAAAACAAAAGCAATTATAGTTGTCTGTCCTTACAACAGTTAGAAAATGAAATTTTAAAAAGATAACTTATAAATGTATAAAAGATAAAATACTATGAACATATCCAACAATTAAAAACCTTTAAGAAATGTTAAAATAAACCTAACCAAATGGAGAACTACACTACATTTGCAGTTGGAAGACCCAACACTACAGATGCTGATTTTCCCCACTGAACCTATGTCTGATGAAAGTCCGATAAAAATCCCAATAGGGTGCGTTTGTGTGTGTGTGACTTGATAAGCAGATTCAATGTACATGAAAACGCAAAGGCTGAGAAGCCTTCAACTGGATACCAAGGTTTATTTTAAAATTATAATAACAAAGACAGTGTGGTGCTAGTGCAGGGAGACAGGTGGATCAAAGAACAAAGAGAGCCAATCCATACATAGATACTCAGTTTATAACAGAGGTTGCATTGTGAGCAGAGGGGAAAGGATGGATTTTTTAAAATAAATGGTGCTGGGACAACTGGGTATCCATGAGGAAAAATATAAAATGGTCCTTTTCATACCACATTCAAACTTAACAACTCCAGGTATATTAGGCTAAATGTGAAAGGCAAAACTATACAGTTATAAGATAAGACAGTAAAACAATATTACAACTTGTGACTAGGGAAAGATTTCATAAGACACAGAGAGCACTAACTCACTATAAAGGATAAGACCATACATTGCTACATTAAAATTAGATTCTCAAGATCATAAAAAGAAACTATAGCAGCCCTGGCAGGTGTGGCTCAGTGGATTGAGTGCCAGCCTGTGAACCTAAAGGTCGCTGGTTCTATTCCCAGTCAAGGCACATGCCTGGGTTTTGGGCAAGGTATCCAGTGTGGGGCATGCGAGAGGCAACCAATCGATGTTTCTATCGCACATTGATACTAATCTCCCTCTTTCTCCCTCCCTTCCCTTCTCTTCAAAAATAAATCAATGATTTAAAATAAAAAAAGAAACTACAGGAAAATGGAAAGAAGATACAAAATTGAAGAAGACATTAGCAACACATGTAACTGTCAAATGGCTCATGTCTAGAATATATAACTCTTACAAATCAATAGAAAATGTCATAAAAGTACTTCAAAAAAGAAATACAGATTGCTAATATATGAAGGAAAGATGCTTAACTTTATTAGTAACAAGGGAAATAAACATTAAGACCACAACAGACTCTAATATACACTACTCTAGAAAAAAATTTAAAAATTGACTTACTAGGTATTGGTCAGGATGTAGAAAAAGCAGGAACTCTCATACAGATGGTGAGAGTATAACCTGGTGCAACCACTTGGGAAAACAGTTCAGCGTTCTGTTCTAAAGCTGCAGATACGCATTCCCCATTAAAAGTCACTACACTGTATAACCCCAGAGGCTCCATTCAAATTGCAATCTACAGAAATGGTATACCTCCATATACACAGTACACAGCCTCTGCGGCTATACACAGAAGTGTTTTCCCCCAGGATCCAGCAAGTTTACCCCTAGACATTGATTCTAGAAAACCTGCACACAAGTGTACAAGGATCCACATACAGGAATGTTCACAGCAGCAGTTCATGACAGCCAAGAACTAGAAACAACTCAAGTATCAATCTCCAGTAGAACAGCGGACTGTAGACTACTCAGAGAGGAATACAGAGAGCAATGGAAATAAATGGCCTAGACCTACACACAACACAGATGTACACACAAAAAGAATAGTGGCCAAAAGAAGAAACACTGAAAATACATATAATATGATTGCATTCTTATAAAGTTCAAAACAGGCAAAATTCAACCATCTTGGTTTAGGCATATACACAAAAGTGGCAAAACCATTTTTAAAAAAAAACAAGGAAGTGATTAACATGAGTTGGTTAATGGTTTCCTCTAATGGTGGGTAGGGGAGGCCTTTGGAGTGATAGTGATATTCTATTTCTTGGTTGTTGCACGGGTGTTCACTTTAAAATCATTTATTACAGTAGACATTTATGGTTTTTATCATTTTTAGCATACATTTTATATTGTACAATAAAAAAAAGACTAGTGAGATAAATGAAAAAGATAAAATATCCAGCTACTACTAATTAAAGGAAGGACAACATGGCATTCAAGGCAAAAAGCATGAGCAGCAAAAATAATCAAGAGGATATTATCACCTATGAATTTTTAAGTACTTATAACATAGGCTTGAAATATGTAAAACAAAATGTGACAAATCCACAGATTTCAGTATCACCCATAAACTAACAAATCAAGCAGACAAAAATACTGATAGAAATAGATTTAAACACAATAGATAAATATAAAATGAATATTAGAAATGAGATTTTTTACTGTAAGTGGAACCTCGTCGACAAAACAAATGAACAAAACAGAACCAGAGACCTGGAAATAAAGAACAAACTGACAGTGACCAGAGAGGAGTGGGGGAGGGAGATAACAGGGGAAGGATGGGGAAGGGCGAACAAAGGAACATGAGTAAGAGGACTCATGGGCACAGACAATGGGGGGACTGACTGTGGGAGCTGCGGGGGGAATGGGGTAGGGGTGAGCAATGGGGGAAAAAGGCAGGACAACTGTAGGTGAATAATAAATTTAAAAATTAATTTTTAAAAGCCCATGTGAAATAGTATATAATACATCACACAGAAAGTCTCAACAAATTCCAAAGACTCAATACCCAAAGACCATGTTCTCTGACTACAATGCAATAAAATTAGAAACAATAAAAATAAGACCACAACCTAAGAGACCCTACATATTTTCTTCTGAACTTCCACTTTTAACCAGGATGGACTGAAACCAAATTTATCCTTCTGCCTATAACAACCAAAATCAAAACAAAACACCAAAGAGACAAAATACATGAAAACAATAGTTTTCAAGACACTAGACATCAGGTGTATGTCCACACAAAGACCTGCGCATGAATGTTCATAAAAGTTTTATTTGTAGCAGTAGCCAAAAACTAGAAATAACCCACATTTTCAACAACAGGTGTACAGATAAATTGCGGTACATTGCTACAATGGAGAACTACACAGCAATAAAAAGGAATGAACTGTTAATAAATACAGTGACATGTAAGAATCTCAAAATAATTATGCTGACAGGGTAGATGAGAAAGAGAACGCATTGTATGAGTGTGTTTATATAAAATCCCATCAAATGCAAACTAGTCTACAGTGATGAAAGCAGGTCATTTGTTGCCTGGGGATGGGAAGAGAGGAGAGGGCACACCAGGGTAAAGAGATAACTTTTGGAGTGATGGAGACGTTTATTATTTTGATTTTCGTGATGGTTTCATAGGTGTGTAAGGGGGAACCCTCCCCAAAAAACAGAATTATCTTCTGGAGGGCGGGACCCTTGTAGTACAGGCTTCCCACACTAGGTGAGTGCTCTAAGAACCCATCTGTCTCAGTGTACCAGCTGGCGTTGTTGTGAGAGGCTGTGTTCAGCTTCAGTGAATTCTTTTGGAGACTCAACACATTTGCCCTTTTCATGATGGATGATTTATGAGCACACCTGCCCACACTGCCCTGAGTGTTCAGTAGTTTTTGACTAAAAACGGCATGACCCCCATGCCCCACTCTCCCTATTCACCTGATCTTGCCCCAAGCAACTTGTTTTTGTTTACCTGGATGAAGAAGTCCTCAAAGGGAAATGTTTCACTGATGTGGAAGAGGTGAAACCAAAAACAGCAGAAGCACTAAAAGGCTTCAAAATTGATGAGTTCAAAAACTGTTTTGAGCAGTGGAAAAAACCATCTCTATAGGTGTGTTGCATCAAATGGAGAGTACTTTGAAGGTGACTGAAGTTTGAACATGTAAGAATAAATACAAATTTTTTATAAATAAATTTCAGAGATTTCTTTGGGTCCTCTCTCATATATGTGTATCAGAACTTAATAAAACTACATCCTTTCTGCATGTACAGTTTATATATCAACTATACATCAAAAAAATAAGGAAATCAGGAGCTAAATAGTATTTGTAGTACATATATTTTAAATAATTAAAACTGGACTAAAGTAGATTTGATAAAGAGGGCTTAACAGTCTTACTAGTGACCCTGTCCCTCTCAGTGGCCCTCCAAACATGCCTAGGTCTCTGAGGAAGAGTCTAAAAAACATCAGTTTTAAGCTAAGAGTTAGCCACAGGCTCTTAAACTAGCTGACAAAATTTAGATTAACATAATTTTTAAAAAGATTTTATTTATTTACTTTTAGAGAGGGGAAGGGAGAGAGAAAGAGAGGGAGAGAAGCATTAATGTGCGGTTGATTCTAGTGTTAGAATCAAAATAGCAACCCTGTGGTTTGCAACCTGGCACTCAGTCCACTGAGCCACACGAGCCAGGACAGAAAAACAATTTTTAAATCAAATTTCTTCCTTTCAAATATTGTTAAATTCCCAAAATGTCTCAGCAATTACTTGGAGTAATCTAATCAACTCAGAATATTTATATTATTGAATATCCAAATATTTTTTTCTATCCAACCCTCAAAGACATGGGCTCTTTCACAAATTATGGGCTAGTGTTTGGAAATGTAATCGCAAGGTAACAAAGAATTTTAAATCCAGAAAGAACTTTATGTCTAATCCTTAAGATCAAAAACCAAAGATCTGGATGCTTATCTATTGACATTTATTCTTTCCATCTTACCTTGCTATTTCCTGGAAATTCTTTAGACTATTCTACACAAGAACAAGCAAGAATAACTGAACCCCGGCTGGTGTGGCTCAGTGGATTGAGCACCAGCCTGTGAACCAAAGGGTCGCTGGTTCAATTCCCAGTCAGGGCACAAGCCTGGGTTGCAGGCCAGGTCCCCAACAAGGGGCACATGAGAGGCAACTGCACATTGATGTTTCTCTCCCCCTCTTTCTCTCTCCCTCCCCCTCTATAAAATAAATAAAATCTTTTAAAAAAAGAATAACTGAGAAGTCTTCCTAGGCCTACTACTTATAAAAATGAGGGGGTGGGTGCCAGGGCTGTGGTGGTGGGGAAGCAGCAGTAATTCAGAGTGGCTTGTACTCAGAGATGTGAGGCAAAACACTACCAGTCCTTTGAGAAAATCAGACTTGACTATTGAGAATAGAGAATAAGTAGACAGCAGCAAGGGTGAACCCAGTGCCCGAGGAAGGCTCAGCCGAGGAAGAGAATATGACTCATATTTGTAAGACATGTAAGTCACTGAGGACACTTGTATTTGTAAATCCTTCACAAAAATTTTATTTAAGATCTTATTCCCTTATAAAAAGTACATCAAGATTGCAAACAGACACACTTTTTAATGAGACTTTTATCTACTCACCTACATTACCTGGTAATTCATTTCCTACTCTAACACATTTCCTCCTTCTTCCTCCTGCTTTGACAGGACAAGTACCATGAGGGATATCCTAATAGAATGTGCCACTTCCTTGCCAGGAAAGCAATAACTTCCTACTGGCTGGACTTATGAAAGTCACTGGCATTCCTTGTTCCCAGAACAAGAAAGGTCACTAAACCCTGAACTTAAATGTAACGTTTTTATTACTCTCAATCTCTCCTTTTTTCTTTTACTCATTATACTTCAAAACAATCTTAAATTTTGAACACTCAAGAACTGCTTAAGAAATATTGTAATTAAAGGGTCTAAAGTTAACTTACTACTTTAACTTAATAACTGTTTCCTACATAAGAATCTCAAAGTTAATAAAAATTATGAGTGGGGGGTCTAATACTAAGAAGGGGACGAATTCTGAGAGTAAACACATTTTATAACCCTTGTCTCAAAAGTAAGATCAATCCTACAAAATGCTTAGAATGTTAAGAATGCAATTTACACAGTAAAAATGATTTGTTTTCAGTATGAAAGTACTTTTAATTTCTTTACTGCAGGTACAATGGCATCCAAGTCATCAATTTCTGTAATAAGAAAAAACAATAATAAAAGAATAGCTTTATCTAGTGATAGGATTAGATGAAGTAAGAATCTCTATGCAAAGGCAAACCTTAAACCAAAGGCACACTGGTGCTTTCAAGCGCATGAAACTTTTCTCCAGTAGTGTGACAGGAGTATCACTAATTCACAGGACATCTTGTTTGTAAAAGCTATCACATGCCTATAAGCATTCACTGACTGATATTATTGTCATTAACAGTATGCTCTTATTAACAAACCCTACTGGCTACATTTATAATATCATGTTATTACCTCTTTCAATCTGTATCATTACATGGGTGACCCTATATGGTGAAATCCCAGGTAGAGGCTGTCTCTTTCCTGCGCCTCTGAGCTTTTCTTTGTAATGAACACAGTCCTATACTTAATTCTGTTGGAAAGACTTTTCATTAATATCTACCTAGTAAAAGGTGTGAAGCTTCCCAAAGCACAAATCTCAGATGCAACATATTATAGAGCTTTGCCTGCTCCAGCTCACCAGATAACCAGTTCAGGTTTTTCTCTGCCAGGTTCTTTCTGAATATGACTTTTCTTCCCAAGACTATCTTTTCCCAATCAGCCTGTGAGAACGCTGTTTGAAAGCTCCTGGCTACTGAGGAAGCAAGGTCCTTTTTCTCATATTCTAGACTCCAGCCCTATGTAAGGTAAGCCCCAGGGGCAAGTTCTCTAGAGTCTCACCACTTTCTCTAGATTATTCTGCTAGGCCACTGTTCGTAAACTCATTTCCTTTACATGAAACATGCTTCCCTACACCCTGGGGTCAGGTAGCTCAGTTGGTTAGAGTGTCAACCCAATGCACCAAAGGTGTGGGTTCAATCCCCAGTCAGGGCACATACAAGAACCAACCAATGAATGCATACATAAGTGGAACAAACCTCAATCTCTCTCTCTCTGCCTCCCTCCCGCCTTCTTTTCCTTCCCTTCCCTTCCCCGCCACCTCTCTCTCTCAAATCAATAAAATTTTAAAGAAAGAATGAGTGAATGAATGAATGAATGAATGAATAAATAACAAGCTTCCTTGGAATCCACCTCTCCCCCTCGATGTTTAGTTGGATTTGGTTGTTCTTCCTTTTGCCTAAATACATGACCCATGCTGTTTAAGCTCCTGATTTCAGTCAGAATACTTGTCTGGATCCAATTATAAAGCATCAAGATAAAAGAAAGGAAAAAATATAAGCAAACCTACAACAGAGAATTTGGTTCACACATTACATCACAATAAGGTTACAAGATCAAGCTATTCCCTGATCCCATTCTGAAATCACACCTGTTTTCTCACTAAGTGAGAAATCCACATTATAAATGAACCTCACAGAGGAGAATCCTGGCTGATATGAGAATTTTCTCAGCTTACATAAAAAAGTCCTTCTCCATAGCTGGTATTCAGTACACAACTCTGTAGTTCTAGATGCTTACTATGATACCCAATAAAAAAAAAAGTCATGTTTCCCAAAACAGATTTAACTTTCCCAGTGTTATAATGTTGAGCTCCGTAATTTCAACTGTGACTACAATGCAGAGCTCATCTGCAGGCAGGGAGACTTGGCTTCTTGAAGCAAATGATCCCACATGAACCATGCTGGTAACATTTGAGAGGATGTTTCTATAGAGGATTCTGAAATAAGTGTTGCCAGCACACCAATTAAAATATTTACTAAGAATGAGAACTTCAGTATTTAAGTTAATTGCTACCCCAAAACAAGTAAAATCATGTTATTGTATGAGACAAGGCTCTTCAGGATACAAGGTAACACATTTCTACAATTTCATGTCTCATCTTAAGTTTAACTTTCAAATTACATTTTTCCTTTGCAAACACATGAGCATGCCTAAAGCACACTCACTCACAGTTCCCTGCTTCCAGTTCATATAAAATTGGCCCTAAAATGTCCTTTTTGTTAACTTGTGGCTAAAGACACCAGCTGGATACTTCTTTCATTTATTTATCATCTTCTTACCAAATTTTAATTTACTCATTCCCTTATCTTCTACCAAACCTCATTTCCTTCTAACGTGATTTCCAATGTCAAAAAGCCATTGTTAAAAAAAACAAAAAAAACCCCAAATCTTTCAAATGAGCTATATAAAAATAAAGAACTAGTGAATAAATCACTTTAAACTTTAACAAGTGTTCTTAAAAGTAAGATAAATTATTTTTGTAGCCATATATAATTACACAAAGTAAGAGCTTTAGGTCTCTATTTTGCCTATAATTCCCAAGCAAGTTCCCCTCAATATGACCAAGAATATAAACGTATCTCTCCCCTTCTAGAAATTTATAAATTTATCTTTCTTTCTAGAGATCTTTAGTTCTTAACACCAGAGTAAAAACAATTTATATATTTGAGTAACACAGTAGATAGGTCCTATTTTTAAAAAGGAGGAGGAAGAGAAAGAGAAAAAATACCTTAGGAGGCCATAAATTCTATCAAGATTTCTCATTGCATAATGACAGAGTCAGGGCCTGGCCACACTAATCACCACTTCTCCTCCTAAGGTCCCAGCACAAAGGCAGCTCCCTGCTCCTTAAAGGACATGCGTTTCTCTGTTCTGTAGACTAATCCCAACCACCTCTAACTGCATGTTAGGAGTGTGTTTCTAGAACTATGAATGGTTTCCAAACACTTTCTATCAAATGTTCTAAGTAAAAACACAAATCTAGGAACTAATGCACACTCTTCCCTCCAACCCACTGACACCTTAAGACTTGAAATTTAAACACCATCAACAAAGATCTTACCTAAGATCTCAAGTAGATCATTAGTGAACGCCTGAAATGCTGGAAAAAATTCCTCATGTTCTTCCAATTTGATGATAATGCTTTAAAAAAATGCAGTTTACATTGAATTTCCAACTTAAATTTCTTGCATCTGATTGAATATAGAACATTTTCAAAACAGAAATTTTCCTGCTAATTTAAATATAAATTAATCGTAATTTACAGCCATTCTTCCTTTTGAGCTCTTTGTTCATCAAATATCACTTTTCTATAAAAAAATCTATTATCAGTGTAAAATTATATAAATTTATATAAAGGTTCCCTAACATGGGAAACTTTCTATTTAGCTCAAGGATCCTTGAGACCATGTTTTTATAACATATTAAAGATAACTGGCTTTTATATCCACTATTCCATTAAACAATAAGTATCAGTAGTCAGTAAAACTGTGGGGAGGGGAAAATGGCCAGCGGTGATAGAAATGTTCCTTTTAAAAGCATCAAGTATCAGAAAATTCAAGTGTCAAATTAGGTAAGGGTTCTCAGAGAATGTGCGGAACATATGGAACAGTGCATGTGTTTCCCTGCCCATACGTTTCAGTATAAAATTTGTGTATAGAGGTTGGGGTAGGGAGGAAAAGTTATATATTAGAAATGTTTAGTTTAAAAAAATCCTTAACATTTTATGTTCTAATCAAATATGGTAGTGTACTAAAAATAGAACCTGCTTACATATTCTAAACTCACATGAAGTTGCTAACGAGGTTGAGTTTCCCCATATATAATTTCCCTGGAAATAGACCTACAGCAATAATGCTGGATTACGTAAGCTTATCCACCTTATATAAACTTACAGGCGCAATCTACTTTTATCTTTAAAATACTTGGCATTCCCTCCATCCCTAAGGTGTGACTTTTAAGTTATTTAAAAGCTGCTATTTAAGTTACTTAAAAAATGAACAGGAAAGGTAAGTAACTTATGAAGTTGTGAAAGTTTTGATTTCACCACTCCAAGCATTCGGGATGGTATTTTGTAAGCTATTTAAAATAAATACCTTTGAAGGTCTTCAGGTCCCAATACCTGCATAACCTGTTCATTCACATCCTCATTAATCAGCCTACACAATTTTCCAACTGTGCTCACCAGCACACACAAGGAAGACGAACTATCTGCAAAACAGATATAAAATAGGATATTTTAAAAGAGAATTCTCAAAATCATTAAATCAAATACTTTATGCTTCAGTTACCCTCAATTTTTTTTTACTTTAAAAAAATTTACCTTTTTGTTGATTTATTAGGAATAATTCTTAAAGGGGGGCCCAAAATGAAAAAGGGTCATCACCTAATTCTAAGAGTTCTTGGAGGTTTCTCACAGCATTGTTCATCTCTCCAAGTCTAGTATAAACTTCATTCATTCGGGGATAGACTCCATTTAAAGAAGGAACATCAAATAATTTCTGGAAGTGAGAAACAATAGCTTGAAAAGTTTCAAAGTTTGGCAAATTGCTGTCCTGTCCAAAAAAGAGAAAGAAAGATAGTACCTTATAATAATCCCAAATCTTTAATTAAAACTTTTAAAAGAGAAATAGAATTCTAGTAGGACAAATATTAATATCCATATTGTTATCAGTTTTAAGTTAATATTACATTAAAATATAAACATTTACATAAGTATTAGGCATTACCTTTTCCTTATTTTCAACTTCTTCCAACATGGTATCTACTATGAACAACAGATCTTCAACTCTGATACCTTCGTTTTCATCCTGCTTCTTTAAAGTATGCCAAGGCACCAATTCTGCAGATAGTATTTTCAAGGACTTATATAGATCCTTTACAACAAAAGAAATGACGTGATATTATTGATTTAAAAATAGTTTTCATAATAATGCTAATAAAATTAGCATAAATGCTAATTATGTTTCAATATCTTTAAAAATATCAGGATTTATGTTAGAGTTTAATAAATCCATTAAACAATATCAGTATTTTTGAAAATACCATTACCAGTTTAGAAAAAGTCTGTTAGTGTTCTCAAAAAAAAATTTAGTGTTCTCCAGGTAAATATAGGCCTTACATTAAAACAATCCATATTAATTATCTTGATATGGATGTTTTAAGTAATTATATGTTATTATTAGCATATGTTATTTAAGTAATTGGCTTGAATTATTGATGGATAAAATATAAGCTTGTTCTTTATATTTTGGCCTTAAATGTTTTATAACACTTATTAAGATGTAATTCACATAGCATAAAATTCACCCTCTTTAAGTGTACAAGTCAGTAGTTTTAATAGATTTACAGCGATGTGCAACCATCTCCGTTATCTAATTCCGGAACAAGGTCATCCACACAAAAACAAGCCCGCACCTCCTTGAAGCCATTCCCATTCTCCCCTGGCCCTAGACCCTGGGTAACTGCTAATACTTTGTGTCTACGGATTTGCCTACAGCAGGCCTTTCACATAAAATGGAATCATACAATAAGTGGCCTGTTGTGACTGTCCTCTTTCATGTATGATAATATTTCCCAGACTCATCTATATTATAACATTTATCTCCTGGAAGGTTTTAATTTCAAAGGATGTCTAAATTAATTCTACTTAATCTTCATGATGGCCTACGCAGCTTTCTTGACCTAGACACGTTGCCCTAAACAATTTTAAACTGCGTAAGAGGCAATGCTGGTGCAAGTTTGGAACTCTAAGACTGGTAAACCGATACATATTGCCTGCACGTCTCTATGTGTGTGGCACAGTACTTGGCTGTTTAGAACAGTGCTGCCCCAAAGAAATGTAATGTGAGTCCCAGTAATTTTAAATGATCTAGTAGCTGCACTTAAAAAAGTAAAAAGGAGGTAACATTAACTTTGACAATATATTTTATCAATATATCAAAAATTTACCAAATATATCAAAAATTTTATTTACTACTTAATATTTTAATTATTTTTCCATATTAAGTCTTCTAAATCTTGTTTTATACTTACAGCACATCTCAGTTGGAACAGCCACACTCAGGTGACCAAAGCTACCTGTGACGGGTGGTTACTGTGTGAGGCAGTGCAATTCCAGAATACAGGAAGAAGTATATAAGAAACTCTTTTTCCAGCTTCTTTTAGTCCTCCACTTACTTAACACTTTCCAATTAATTAATGCTCAGGTCTCACATATGGTATCTTTAACCTTTCATTTGACAAGAAGGCAATTACCTATTGTGGCAACACATTCAGTGTCAAATGAACGTTTTAAACATCAAATGCCACCAGAATACGGAGAAAAGGCAGCAAGTCGCAGTGGAATGATACTTTCATTAACCAGTGCTCCACCAACAAGGTGTGATCATGAACAAATGGTCTATGATAAAACCACACCGAATGTACGTTTTTGTTTGAGAATAAAAGTATTAACAAGATTAAGAAAAAATGACGTTCTGGTGCACTTAGCAGTGCAGAGTGGTTGCAGCACAGTCCATCAAGTAAGCCCTAAGAAATCTCAGAGAGCGTCCCCTAGGCTCTCCATACTGTTCAGCTGTGGGCATACAGAAGTACAGTCAAGGTCCTGCCTGACTTTGGATGACTGGCCTCAAGCACGGAAGAACAGGAAAGCCACAGCACAGCACGGCGTACTGGGCTAGGAAAGCTGCGGAGCCTGGAAAGGGGGGTGGGAAAGGCAGAAGGAAGAAGGCAGATAGCTAGTTAGCTTCATGCTTTCTCCATCCTTCTCTTTTATGCCAAATCAACCTGAGAAAAAAACTAATCTGGGAAAACAGTTGTCCCAGACTTACAGGCTGCTACAGTATGGAAAACCTTACATATGAGGAGGCCCTCATATAGTTTCTCAAGCTGGACCCTGATTCTGCAGTATAAGGAAAGTATCTAAAGCACTGCCCAAAACCCATGAGTTACTTCAGTGGCAGAACGACTAAATTCCTCCTGGGTGTCCTAATTATAAAGTTAACTCTCCTCGTCTCTTTCCAAACCATATAGTAGCAAAAACTCACCACCACTGTAAAGCTTTTCTTGGGGGGGTCCTTCCTCCTCCAGAACCTGGAGTACAAGTTATCTGCATCATTCACGTGGCACATCATGGCCTGCTTTCATTTCATTTCTTCCAATGGTATCTTGAATGCTTAAATTTTATTTCCTGTATTTTAGAATGCTTTGTCTCTCCAATTAATCTGAATCTTGTGTTACCTTTTCTGATATCTCCCACAATGCCTTGAATATAGTAAATAATCAATAACTATCCATTTATTTGATTCTTCCCTCTGTCTCCTTTCTCTTCTAGTCTTTCCCTGGTCTTGAGAAGGCTGGGGCATGTTCTAGACCATTTGCCCTGAGGAGAAAAGTAGAGTCAGCAACCCCCCCCACCCCCGAGGAACCCCCTGACAAGCAATGATTGGGAAATGCCATGATTTACATAATTAACCACTATTTCACCCTCTTCCGAATAAAAACTGGAGGAACTCAGGCCTATATGATAGGTATATTAATCCAACACTATCATTCAGTTAAAAAAATTGTTATAGCTCTATCCGAACCCTATTTAAAATGGGAAAGAGAAATTAGGCTGAATGTGGAAGATTCTTTCATTAGTTAGAGGTGTGTTTTCATTAAAAAATTTTTTTAAATTCAGTATCATCTCCATTTTGTTGCCTTGAAATGTGTTATTCTGCTTTATTCTTCTGACAAATATTGAGCACTTATTATATATCAGGAGGTTCCTTGGAATATGTCAGAGAACAAAGACAAAACTCGTGGAGCTTACACATTCTTACATGTATCTTCTGCATCATTTAACTTCACGTTATAAGGCTTCTATTGATGAATACTATTATTAAATCACACCTTCATGAACAGAGGTATGCTACATATGTATTAGTTATTGAAACATCTAAAATTTAAAGGGAACAGAAACTAAATACTATTGACTTTAGCAATTCACTTTTCAGTGAGCTACTCAACAAAAACCGAAAAAACCTGAAGTTTATAAAGAATATGCAATAACTCTATAAAGTGAAGAAATTTTCATCTTTCACAGATAGACAGAATAGGTAACAGTATTGGCTGCTGTCTGACCACCATCTACAGACATGGAGATAAGCTTTGAAAAAAGGAAAATAATTTAAATAATAATTTAATTTAATATATAAAATTATATAAAATATAATTTAATTTAATAATTTAATATGAAGAGGAAAAAAATCCCCAATTAAAACAGAATAAAGGATAAGATATTACATCTGAAGAGGAGTAAGGGCCACGAAAATCTGTAGGATGGGAATGCCAAAAGTGGGAGATGAAAGTAGACCAGGGAAGGACCTAGAAGTGCAAAGTGGATCTAGTACAGATTTTCAACAAGGCAATGGGCCTAAAAATGTCTTGTTTGGTAGAACTTTATAGGAGGCAAAGGTAATAGTAATGACATCATATGGGTAATACTTAAAACAATACGTAAGTAGCAAGATTCACATGTAGATAAGCTAAGCCTTTTCAGCTTTACAGTTAAAACAAACGAACAAAACAAAGTAAGACTCGTCCTATTAATAAAGTTCACAGACTCCAAAAGATTTTCACAACATGTAAAGAATATTCAACCCCCTACCTTTAGGGAAGTCAGTTGATCTGCCCACATTTCTATTACAGGAACAAGATGCTCAAATCCACAATCTTGAACGAGATCTTTATTAAAATGTTGGGCTCCCCCTTTACTCTGTTTATAAATTATTACTGGAGCTCTTGGATTGTGAATAATTGAATTGATGCTATTCAGCACCTTAAAAAAAAAAAAAGACTGTTTTTAGTTGAAATGTTTACCATAGTCCTACAAAAGTGACATGTATTAAAGTAGGTTTTTATATGTCAATGCAATGTCATTTTCAGAGTTAATTTTAGGCATTAAGATCTTTAATGACACTAACACTTGTAACGTTTGGGAAGTACAATAGTTTCATTACCATGATTAAACATATGAGTTCTAATGAGAACCACAGACTTCACAACAAAAGCTAAAATTTTTTTTAGATGATTTAGACTTGAAAGTAGTTATGACCTATTATAATCCACATAGAGAAGAGTAATCATCCAGACAGCCTTAGCTCGAGTCCCACATTTTCCTATTTCTTTTTCTTTTTTAAAGATTTATTTATTTTTTTTAGAGAGGGGGAAGGGAGAGAGAAAGGAAGGGAGAGAAACATCAAAGTGCGACAGATATACATCAATTGGTTGCCTCTCGCACACCCCCAACTGGGGATCTGGTCTGCAATCCAGGCATGTGCCCTGACTGGGAATCAAACCTGCAATCTTTCAGTCTGCAGGCCTGCACTCAATCCACTGAGCCACACCAGTCAGGGCACATTTCCCTATTTCTATCTTCTCATATTTAGGCCAATTGGGATGTTAAATGGGGCATTTCCTGTTGTTTCACAGCTTCAGCTGAAGTTGAGAGTAAAGACAACAAATTATAAAATCCAACGCATTCTGAAGAGAAATCCTGGAAACATCAGGCAGGTCTTGCTAAGAGGTGACGAGAGTGATCCTGGGGTGTGACCAGCCCATTTAAGAAAATGTCTGATTCACTGGGCAGGATTCACTAACACAAGAGTGTTTGAAAGTAATATATAAACTAGTAAGTGAAAAATGCTGTGCTATTTTTCTTTTCTCCCCAAAAAGCTACAGGTCTCCTGAAAATTTGACTTCTGATGCTTATTTACAAGCAGTTTTATTTGTTATTTTAGTGCATTTCAATATTTCACTTGTATTATATTTAAACTCTTTGAATACCATTTTAATGGAAAAAATTTCCCTCCACTAAATTACCAATGAGAGCAGGAACACAGTCCTTTCCCCCCTGCCTCAGACAAAAAGTAAGGAAGGCAACAGAACCCCTTCAAGAGACCAGGGAGCTGATGCTAGCTGTGCTTCAGAAGTTCACAGGACAATCCTATTCCATGATCAAGGTGATGAACCAAGGGAAATTACATGTATGTCTAGCAGTATGTATCCAAACTTTATGATAGATGGCTTACGAAAATTATTGCAATTATTTCTCTTCCTTGTATTTTCCCCACTTTGCAATGTGCCACGGCAGGTTCTCCCATCAAGAAGTGGAGTCTATTTTCTGCTCCTTGAATCTGGACTGGTCTTGGGCCTTGCATTGGCCCATGGTAAAGGAATTAATGGTGTGCCAGCTCAGAGCCTAAGGCTCAAGGCACCTTGATTATTTCTGCTCTCTCTGAACTCTACTGCCACATGGACAAGCCCAGGGTAGATGGTAGATGATAAAAGACACATGGCTCAGTCATCCCCAACACCGTGTGCAAATATCCACCCAAATCCCAGAGGCAGAGCCACTAAACCTACTTGTATCTGACATCAGATGCATGAGAGAACCCAACCAAGATCAAGAAAACGGCCCGGCTGTCCAAGCACAATATATTAAAGGCTGAACTAAGTTTTAGGAGGGTTTGTTACACAGCAAAAAAGAACTGATACATATGTAAAAATAAAGGTAGGACAGAGCAAGGAGAAGAGGCAGAAACAACAGAAGCCTGCCCTTCTACATTGCAGTAGGGTAAAAATATACCCTGTGGCAAAATGAACACTGTGGAGGAGTGTTCATGGAATACCTTTCCTTTCATGGAATAAAACTAACCATAGCTGAGGAACCCCAGGGGAGTATCACTTGAACAAGGGCAGGAAAAGCATTCTTAAGAGGTCAACTGGAACATGCACTGCCCAGAGAGTGAATGATACATGGCCAAGTCCCTACGTTGGTGGGGAGGAAATAACTGCACACACAAACTGTTCATCCAGAAGAATAAATGTGCTAACAATATAGCAAAGGGGAAATTATAAAAGAACAATGACAAGATACTTAACCTAAAAGGTATCAAAACTACAAAGATGAAAAGAATGTGAAAATAGTGTAGAAATGAAACAGACTACAGTCTGGAAACAAATCTGTGCACGCAAGGGAATATGGTATACTATAAGGGTTTCATTTCAGTGGTCTGTTGGAAACTGCAAACTCAGGTGCCTAGAGAACCAGGTAAGAACATAAATGAGTGAAGCAAGGATGGGTGGGGACCATGGCCCACTGAAGGGCACGTGCCCCTATGTGATGAGGAAAGGCATAATTCTGCTCTGATAATGGCTGCACAGGATTTTGTTGCCAGATTCTCTTTTCAAGGGAAGCTACAAACAATGACTTAGCAAATAAAATCTCTTAATTAAAAAATATTAGTAATAAATTCAAAGTTTTTTTAAAAACCTTGTGTGGGTCCAATAAAATAAAAATGCAGGCCCAGTTCAGTCAGTAAATGACCAGGTTTAATTGCACATCTATTCAAAAAAGGCTCATCTATTTATTCTATAAAATCAGTAAGGTGACATCTCTGCATCACACCACACAGAAAGTTAAATTCCAGATGAATTAAATATCTAAATGAAAAACAAAACCATACAAGGACTTTAGGAAACAGATTTAGTTATAGAATAATAATACCAACCATAGCAACAACAAAAACAATAAAAAGGGAAATGGCTTAAGGGAGGCAAGTAGGGAAAAAGATAAAATCTTTTCAAAATCTTACCAGCTTTTTACTACTCTGCTTTGAACAAGGCTAAAGTCTCTTTTAAGGGCTAGGACAAATTCTAAGGTAACTACAATGTTTTTAGCCAAATAGGTATTCCATGGCAAGACAAGACAGGGTAAGCACACACAAATACAGGATGCAAGTATTCCTTACCAACTGATAATGTGTTACACTGTGACTGAAAACAAGGTTGACTACAAACACCAGTCTCTTTTCCAGCCATTCAATACCTGAAAGTATCTCTGGTCAATTAGGGCCTGCTGCTGGTTATCTTTGCTGGGTTCATCTTTTTTCTCTGTGTCCTCAGCCTTGTTTTGACTGATAAGATCCTGTAATCTAAAGGGGGAAAAATCAAGATAATACAAAATGCTTTCCTAGACACTGGATTAAGATAACAAACTGAGCCGGTGATTCAGCTACCCTCCCAAAAGCCTTCTGTCATTTTATACATGTCTGTGCACATTCATTCATATGTGCATTTTTACAAATTTTAAGCCATACTGTCAATGGAAAACAAGAAGATCATCTCAATAGACCACAAATTAGAAGGAATCACTGAAAACAAAAAGGATCACACTGAAGAAGAAAGTTCTAACCACTCCCCAACACTTGCAAAAAAAAAAAAATAGAATAGGAAAGAACTACAGTGAAGGATGGAAACAACTTCCTAGGGATCCAAGCTAGGAGGATACAGGTAAGGGAAGCAAGAAGCAATGGGCAGGGCAATTGGTCTGGGAACTGTACCAGCAAGAGCTAGAGCAAGGACCATTTGGAGTGGTCCTTCCTTCACCACATTCCAAAAACAAATAGTGATGCTTGGCCCAGGCCAGAGGGCACGAAAACCCAAGAGACTACTGGACTTTCTGGGTAACTACTGGAAAGCTAGGGAGAGTCTCTTTGCATGTGTACCCTAACTATGCATGCGTATCCACCTAATAGCAACCCGTTGCCCTTCTCCAAATATCTCTGAAGTCAGGCTGTAGTAGACATTCCTCCTACCACCAACCATACCTTTGAAAAAAGTGGTCTCTTATCAGACCCACTTCAAATTAACCATTTTACCGGTAACTTTGAGTATGCCTCTTGGTTTCCTACAGAAACTGACCCATCAAACTGATTCTATGACTCATTAATGAACTCGACCTGCTATGTGTAAAACAGAATAGCAAAGTGCCACCATGTCATCTGCCTGCTAAAAAACAATCAGTTGCTTCCCACTGCTTTGTGAATTAAATCTAATGTCATTGGGTTAGCATTTGAATCTCTCCATGATGTCAGTTCTAACCCACTATTCTCCTGACTCCTTTCTTACCTCATCTTACTACTACTGACCTACTATTATCTACTCCAGTCACATGTATTGCCTTGATCTTCACTCGGTTGCTCTTCCCTGCTCTCTCGTGAGAATATGACCAAAAAAATTAATAAATGGAATAAGCTCTAGGTAAAAAAATCAACCTCTTTCCCCTAGTAGACACGAAGACCTCATAATCCATTTTCCACTTGATTTCCCACCTATTTGCCACATTAACGTACTGTACTTAGGAATTTTGTGGAAAGGCAGTGCCAGGAGCACATTATCTAGAATACAAGAGACATAGAAAAGTCAATATGCTCTCTAGTGGGAGTACAAGTAAACTGATAAATCTGAATTTAAATGTTAGTTAACCTTGCAGTCTTGTTCCTTGAACCTCTGGAATATTTAAACTGGGCAAAATAACCTTTGGACTGGGCAAAGCTATTTCACACAACTGTATTTCACACAACTATTTGCAAAGCTAAAAGGAAAGCAGACGCTCTGGACTGAAAATTAAAGACATTCTTTAGAATTAGCACTACCATATTTAACTAAAGAATATCTTAGCTTATATGCACCTATAAAATTTCTCCCTTTACTTACTAACACCAATGGAAATTCCTACCTTCTATTCAATTATTCCCCTTCCTTTCTCATAAAAACCCACTGCCATTAACCCCAACCTGAACACTATTTGGTTTCCTGCCAGAATTAGTGCTTCCTGAAGAGCTGTTCTTTTGGATCTTAAACAAATGCTTGTAGACCCTCACTCTAGACCTTTATTTTTTAGATTAACACTTCTATTCACATAATTGTTCTCTTCCTTTTCTCATAATAACCCTTTGCCTTTACCCTGTAATTGGAACACTATTTGGGTTTCTGTCTCAATCTGTTTTCAATTCTTTTTGATCCTAAATAAGTGCTATTGCTTCTCATTTTGGCTTTTTAAAAAAGTTCTTAATTAATCTCTCACGAAAAATCTGCACAATCACCACAGATGAAGCACTGAAGAGTCTTTCTCTTTGCCAGCACCAACACTGGCCTTCACAGTCCGACTTTCGGCATTCTGTTCCTGCATTCCTTTCACTGTTTTCTTTCTTGAGGTATTATCCTTCTCATATAGGCCATGTCTGCTAAGTCTATATTTGGGTTCATTTTTCCTTATGTAATTCAAGGAGTCATAACTCATGCCAAAGCCAGTTGTCTTGCCACCACCAACATGGACTTTGAATCCAAATACAAAGATAACATCTAGTTTTTCTGGAATTTCTGTCTTAGGTACTGTTGCCTTCCCAGGGTGAAGGTCATCAGTGACCACTGTTTCTGTGCACGTCATAAACTTTCTGGTCCAGAGAGTTATTGTGTCATTCATGATGGTGGTGACCTTCAAGCAGCCAGACAGGAAAATTTCCTTTTTTTAAAAAAAAATTAACAGTGTTTGAGAAACCAATGTTGTAGCAGAACAGGCTGTACTCAGAAATATGCTAGAGTTGTTCTGTAGTTTCCAAGGCAGTGATCAGGGCCTGAAGGCCATAAAAATCCCCTCAGATGGCTAAGAAATACTTTACATTTCTTCGTGGAGTCTAGGAAAACCAGAAAACTTCCCTTTCAACTTAAAATATGCTATGTTACCTCCACAAGATGAGTTTCTATGTACCATTTAGAGCTTTTGTCTGCTGAAGCCTTTCCATGGTCTCTTGTGACTCCCATTCTGAAGATGAGGAACAAGTTGAAAAGTGGAATGCCAGTTTTGTTTTAAAATCATGCTAATTTAGCCACAATGATACAAAACACGTGTACCCACCAATGTGAGCCTTAAAGTTTTATATTCCCTGAGTCCTTTTCTCTACACTCCTAGGATTTTTTTATTTTTTTTCTTTTTCCCTAGACTTTTTTTAAATTAATAGGATGAAAAGAGGGGTGGTTCCCTTCAATCAAGCAGTCACAACTCTGAAGACAACATTTCTCTAGCATGGGTATCAGCTTCAGGCCCAAACCCTGTTGTTATCTTTGGGGCCCAAACCATAGGCAACTATACAGGCTTTGCCTGGAAAGCCTCATGGGGTAAATTGCTCCTCCCCACACCAGATCGGGTGCACAGCCTGTGCATCACAATCTCTGGAGGGAGTTGCTGTTAAGGATTCAGTCCCCGCAACCTCTCCCCTCCTTCCAGACTCCCAGCTGGCCATGCTCACATGCATGTCAGAATTCCCAGGTGCCTCCATTGTTAGGCCTTTTTAAGGGAGGCTTTGAGAGAGGCAGTTTTCATTTCTCCTTAAGGGAGGGGGGCGGGGAGAAAGGCTTAACTGAAACACTTTTCTCCAGTTTGACTCCATTTTTCCACTCTTAGGCCTTCTCCTAGGCTCATGAAATAGTGTTCTGTACCAAGCTCCTAAGGCAGTGAGATGCTCCCTCCAATCTGTTCTACATGTCACTGGCTGATCTTTGCCTGGTGCCAATCCCTGGGGAAAATGGAACTCTGAGGACCCAGCCTTTTTCTTTTTGGCTCCTTGCTTATACTATTACAGTAAGTGAATGAAACCTTGCTTGTTAACTTCAACTTGGCTTGTTGGCCTAACTGACCACCTTAATGCCTATCATCTCAACACCAGAGTGATGGAATTCTGATTTTGTTTCCTCCTAGCAAAATAAAAATACCACTGAAAAATTAAATGGAATTGTGCTTTGGTTATCGTGCACTGACAAACCTATTTGGTCACTTCTTCGATCACTTCTTAGCAACAGGATTTCTTTTAAAGATTTTATGTATTTATTTATTTTTATCAGAGAGAGGGGAAGGAAAGGAGAGAGGGAGAGAAACATTGATGTATGAGAGATACATCAATTGGTTGCCTCTTGCACACCCCCAACTGGGAACCCAACCCACAACCCAGGCATGTGCCCTGACTGGGACGCAAACTGGCAACCTTTCAGTTCGCAGGTCAGCACTCAATCCACTGAGCCACACCAGCCAGAGTGAACAACAGAATTTTATAATTGACCTGTTTGTAATATTAACTCAAACAAGAGGAATCTGTGTTAATAGCCTCATTTGATATTGAATGTTGGTAGTTGAATGATAACTACAAATCTAAAAAAAAATGGAATTTTCTCTGATTCTAAAAAGGAAAGAGACTTCCCCCTCCTTTTCTTGTAGCATTTCCTTTGGAAAACCTGTAGCTGTAATTAAGAAAAACATAAATTTTTAAGATTCACATAAGCCCTGGACAGGTGGCTCAGTTGGTTTGAGTGTCGTTCTGTGCACCAAGAGGTTGTGGGCTCCCAACCAGGGCACATAGCTAGGTTGTGGGTTGATCCCTGGTTGGGACGTGTATGGGAGGCAACCGATCAACACATCAATGTTTTCTCTCTCTAAAAATCAATAAAAAACATATCCTTGAGTGAAGATTTTTGAAAAAATATTTACATAAGCCTCTTGCCAATTTCACATCCTAGGAAAGTCTGCCTTGAGAGCCTTGGAACCATCCCTTTGAACGTGGACATCAGGGAGGACTGTGCCTCGTCTCCATGGCTCAGTGGAGGTAAGCCCAGGCTCCCGGTCCTCAAATGTAACTTCACGCTTGTCTAAGGATATAAGAATTTTTTTTCCCTTCGGATAAAGACAATTCACCTGTATGTAAAGGACAGTACCAGTGTGGCTGTATACAAGGGTGAGATCCCTTTCTGTCTTTGCCATCTCTTTAGCAGATTGCCTATAATACACATCAGTCTGGTTGAATGTTTATTCAGTAAGGAAACTGTTTTCTTTTTCCTATAGCTGTGGAAAGTATTCACTAGGTTGACAGGAGATTTTATTCTTAATTATTTCCCCAACATCTCATCTTTGAAAAATATTCTAACTCTGACATTTAAGAAAATAAAAATTTTAAATGTTTTACCTTAAAAATTTTTTTTCATTGGGTGTTTCATTGGTTCTGATTATTAGTGTGGTGGTTAAGAATGTGAGCTTTGCAAAAAGAATGATTAGATATGGATCTGATTTCTTTCAAAGTTCTTTCATGTATCACCTGTGTAATGTGGGCACATTATTTAACATTCCTAATTCTGTTTCCATATCGAGATACTACAAAAATTCCATACCTAAAAAAAAATTAACAAATACATTTTTTAAATTCCAAAATTAAATTTCTAAAAACACAAACAATTTCTTCAAATTTAGCAGAAAAATATAGCAGGGATTGGTTCAGAATCATAATTTAAAGGCTAATAGTATAAAATCAATCTGAAGACTAGACCTAAATGAACATCACAAAATATATTTAATAAATTCTTATTTGTAGTAGCTATGTTCTTAAAATCAGCATAAACACTTAATTAGCAAAGACTAAACCATTGGTCCTAGGGGAGATACAGGGTCAGGTTCCTGCATGTATCTGGTCATATTTCCTCAACTGGCCGATATATAATCTAGTTGTATGCATGTTAACATTTAAGGAAATGGCTAACAGCATGATAACTCACGCCTAAATGAAGTTTACCTAACACATGTTGTTTTCCTATAGGGCACATCACAGGGTTCTGGTGCATAGGGACAGTAAACAGCACACTTCAACACTATACTTGGGGACCATCTTGGAGAAATCACCAACATAAAGTACAAAAATGCAAAAAAAAAAAAAAAAAGAGAAAGTGGCATTGTGATTACAAAAAGGATGCTAGTTGACAGGAGGGATGAAACAAGAGGCAAGAGCCTCATCTGGTTCAGCAGCTGGAAATGTTTGTGGTGGGCATGTCCACGAATGATTATGAAAGTGCAGCAAATATTAATTTCGATATTAAAAATAAAACTTAGCAGGTAGGCAAGTTCACAAATATGGAATCTGCAAATAATAAGCATTGACTATGTTATCTCTGTATATAAAAGTGCAATAATGTGTGAGTGTATCTTCACTAATATACTTGCCTTGATGTCAATAAGATCCCTTTAAAGGGGATCAAGATATGTCAGATCGGCCCTAGTCAGGTAGCTCAGTTGGTTAGTATCATCCCAATACACCAAGGTTCCAGGTTCAATCCCCAGTCAGGGCACATACAAGAATCAACCAATGAATGCATAAATAGTGGAATAACAAATCAATGTTTCTCTCTCTCTCCACCCCTTCTTTTCTCTCTCTAGAAAAATCAATTAAAAAATATGCCACTCTTAAAACTCTCTGGCTGATGTAGCTCAGTGGACTGAGTGCCAGCCTGTGAACCGAAAGGTTACTGGGCAGACTGACACAGCCACTGTGGAAAACAGTATGGAATTTCCTCAAAAAATTAAAAAGCAACTGCCTTTTGACCCAGCAATTCCATTGCTGGGAATATATCCTAAGAAGCTGGAAACACTAATTCAAAGAACTTACGCACCCCAATGTTCACAGCAGTGCTATTTATAATAGCCAAGTGCTGGAAACAGCCTAAGTGCCCATCAGTAGATGAATGGATTAAAAAACTGTGGTACATTTACACAATGGAACACTATGCAGCAGAAAGAAGGAAGTCCTACCTTTTGCAACAGTCAAGTTGGAACTGGAAATTAGTATGCTAAGTGAAACAAGCCAGTCGGTGAAAGACAAATACCGTATTATCTCGCTTTTGAAAGGAATCTAATAAACAAAATTCACTAACAAACAAAACAACCAGAGACAAGGAAACACGGAACAGACTGACAGCACCCAGAGGGAAAGCGGGAGGGAGGGTTGGTTGAAAGAAGGGGAAGGGACTAGTCAAAGGACATGTATGACTGACCCATGTACACAGACAACGGTGGTGTGGGGACTGACTGTGGGAGTGTGGGGTGGGCTGAGTGGAGAAGGGCTAAGGGAGAAATTAGGACAACTGTAATACAATAAATGAGAATAAAAAAAATAATTAGTAAAATAAAAAATATGCCAATTTAACATAAGAAATCTTTTAAGCTGAAGGAGTTTGAAAAATGGCAGGTACAGGAAAGACTCTCTGACCTCCCCCTTCTTTCTTGAAGCAGATGATAAGACCCTCATGTGACAAGTACCCTCCCTGTAACAAAAGGAAAGGAGCATCTTCATCTGTGAAGACAAAGAGACAGCAAGGAGAATCGAATTTCCTCCAGTTTACTACCCTTAGCTTATATTCTTTTGTCCTATCACATTTTCCCACAACTTTCCTCTCTTCATCAAACCTAGTATAAAAACACTCAGGCTTAACTGCTTGTTCAGGTCTTCATTTCCTATGGAGACTCCTATGTCACATAAAACTTACATTCAATATATTTTTGTGCTTTTCTCATGTTAATCTGTCTTTGTCAGTTTAATTTTCAGGCCTAGCCAGACACCCTAAAAGGGCTGATGAAAAGTTTTTCCTTCCCACACTTTCTCCTCTGACTTTTTACCTCCCTGTATCTCAATCAATTTTACTATCTCGGTTAATGCACCAACAATTAGTTATTCAGGCCTAAAACTAACTTAGGAGTCTTGATTCTTCCTCCTCAGCTGCCTATATTCAATCCTTCACCAATCCTCTAAGTTCTACCTCTAATATTCCAAACACTTACCACCCCCACTACTGCCACCTTTGATCATGTCACCAACACATCTTGTCCAAAAACTCACACAGCAGCAACTCCTGTGCTATTTTACATTTAAGTACTTCTCTACCAAAGCTGTCTTATGTATCTATTTTCACTGTCCTTCTCCCTTCATGTCATCTCCACAAGGGCAGAGACCTTTTATGTTTGGTGTAGCACTATAATTCCAGTACCCAAAATGCCCAGCAGACAGTAGGAGGTATTACAGGTACCCAAAATGTCAAGCAATAGTACAGTAGGAAGAAAAAAAATATTAACTGAATGAATAAATGCAGCTTTTCCAAATTTCCCACTTCTCTCTCTTTTTAAGTTTTTCTTCTCTACTATTTTAACTTAACTCAATTTGTGATTCTGGGATATCCAGAAAACTTGCTTTTCGCCATGGCATGTGTTGCCATAGAAAGAAGGAAACACAGCTGTGACTAAAAACTGAATCAACTTACACCAATACATTTTATTTAATACATCTAACACTTACATTAACTCTCAGTTTTCAAAATATTTCATCCCAATGCTCCCTTCAAGTCCCATTTCCTTGAACCAAAGAGTACACACAGAATCTTTAGAAAACACTGTCACTATTGGAGGACAAATTTTCTGAAACTCCTCTGAATATGTGTTTCTGAAGTCAAGAAAGATACAAGTGGTGGATATGAATGGCTGGCTGCATTCATTCTGGTACTTTTAAAGTATGATGAGGGTATATATTCTTCAGGTCATGGCTACTACCAACAAAATTTGGGGCGTCATTTCTAATTTCAGCAATTCTCTTAAAATTCCTCCATGACTTCCAAATATAATTTTCTAGTTAAAATCTTGCCCTTTATTATATTAGGCAAATAACTTTTTCTTGTTCTTATTTAAAATTAACATATAACTAAATCAAACTGGAGAGCATTATGCTAAGTGAAATAAGCCAGGCGATGAAAGACAAATACCATATGATCTCACATATAAGTGGAACATAATCAACAAAACAAACAAATGAGCAAAACAGAACCAGAGACCTGGAAATAAAGAACAAACTGACAGTGACCAGAGGGGCATGGGGAAGGGGATAACGGGGAAAGAATGGCATAATGGAGAAACAAGGGAAAGGGGCAAGCAAAGGAATACGAATAGAGGACTCATGGGTACAGGCAATGGGGGGGCCTGACTGTGGGAGTCGGGGGGAACAGGGTAGGGGAGAGCAATAGGGAAAAAGGTGGGACAACTGTAACTGAACAACAATAAATATAAATAAATAAATAAATTAACATATAGCTAAATCCAACACAACAGAAATGTTTTTAAACTGTGGAACCAGAAATATCCCCTTGTTACTCTCATTTCCCTCCATCAGCCTGGTAATTTCAAGCCAAGCCCAACTATGAGGTAAACTAACAGGTAACAAAATACAAAAGCCTAATAAATTTGTAACTTTGGTAAAATATAATTACTTGACATTTTTCTTTAGGGCTTTCTCCAGTTTCTTCACCTGTTGCTTATAAAGTCTTAATTCATGCTGTGTGGGCCTGCAGAAAATAAATCATGTTGAATACATTCAATTTATTGAATTAAGCTATAAAGGTATTTAGTAATGAACAATAGAGTATACCTTGTTACTTATCACAACTATGTTTGTTAAAAGTCTTAAAATATTTCATGACTGCTACTGAAGTGTTTATTGGCCACTGGATTTCTTCTTCTCTGCATTCCCTGTTCAAAACTGTTTACCCATTTTTATTGTTATTAACCTATTGCTTGTTTTTATAGTGAGATATTTCAAATACGCAGACAAGAATGGAAAATAGTAAAACAAATACTATTTGTTTTATAAGTAGTTTTACTATATCAAAGTTGAATATTAAGATTTGTTTCAACTTATTTTTAACTAAAACATTATATATATACTTAAAACTCCATGTGTGTCCCTCATTAATGTCATTCTTCTCCTTTGCATAACACAGAAAATACTATCCCGAATTCACTGTTCATGAGTCCCATGCATGTTTTAAATTTTTTACTATAGTTTATACAACATAAATTTACATATTACTATGTGGCAAGCTGTTAAAATTTACTACACAAGTGGCTTATACTGTAGGTATCAGTCCTCTCTCCACTAAAGTATAAGCTTTATGAGAACAAGGTATCTGTTTTGGTCATTATATTATACCAGAGCTTAGAATAGTGTCTTAACTTATAATAGGTGTCCAACAAATATCTGTTGAATGAAAAGTCTCATTCCTTATCAACATGAAGAGTCCCGACCTTTTGTGGTAGGTATGCTGTATATAAATATACTTGTCTGTTGTACGCCATTTAAACTTTTTAGTTTTCTTCTCCTCCCACAACATAGGGATAAGCTGAGACAAGATGTTCTAAAGGAATTTGGAAACCTGCTAGTATAAGACTGAATCTACTGAGTTCCTACCCAGTTTTATCTTTTCAATGTAGACTCCTATTTTCTCACTTCACTTGCCCACTTCTGTATTGTTCCACCCATCACATGAAAGACATTGGACTGAAATGACTGTAAGAGTATGAGTTTCCCCAAGATTAGTTTTACAGTAAAGGGCTAGAATGACTTAACATTCCAAATTCCAATATGCTTATTTTCCAAAGGTTACATAAAAATGACTTAAGTTTCTCTCACCTGGTTTCCAAATCTTTTTGGAGATTCAGCTTTTCAATTAAAAGTACATCAATCTTAGCTTTTGATTCCTTCAGTTGATTCTGTAATGACTGCAACACATTTCACAGAAAAACAGTTAACTTTCCTAGGTGATTATTTTACTTCATAAAAAAGTATTTATGAGTTGTATAGTCCCATACCATGAGAAGGCCTTTATACGTTAGTGAGGCATCAAGACTTCTGTAGTCTTCTTCTTCTGACTGACTTTCATCTTCTCTATATTGCCTATGAAAAAATATATGCAGTACACTAATGAAAAAATCTATCTTCAAAGAAAAAAATCTAGCTAACATAACTTAGATCAATCCAATAAGGGTTTGATAATATAAATATGAATTATAACTTAAGCCATATTTCCTACTTGTTCTCACAGAGAATGGAATTAGGAATTAGGTACTACTGTTATGTATCTGTTTACTATCACCTTAATTAGAATGTAAGGGCCACGCAAACCAGAACTTTGTCTTGTTCACCATGGTATCTCATTGTCTAGAAGAATACAGAGCATAAGAATGAGTGACAAAAAACACTTGTTGGCCCTGGCTGGTGTGGCCCAGTGGATTGAGCATCGGCCTGTGAACCAAAGGGTCGCTGGTTCTAGGACATATGCCTGGGTTGTGGGCCAGGTCCCCATGGGGGGCACATTAGAGACAACCACATATTGAGGCTTCTCTCCCTCTCTTTCTCCCTCCCTTCCACTCTCTCTAAAAAAACTAAAACTAAAAATAAATAAAAATACTTGTTGAATGAATAAATAAACAAAGCATACTGTTTTTTCCTTCTGGTACTTTTAAGTCACCAAAAAAACTATATGAAAAAATGTAGAGTATAAGTGGACAAAGCAAGAGACTTAATAGTCCTAATTCAAGTCATGACACCACCATTAACCACCTGTGTTATTTGAGTAGTAGGTTAATCTCTCGTTTGTTTTTGCATCTGTCAAACAGAGATATTATCTGTCATATATGTCTCACAGAACTGGTGTTAAAAGTAAACAAAAGAGACTTCCGGCCAAGATAGAGGCATAGGTGAACGCACTGTGCCTCCTCGCACAACCAAGATAGGGACAACAACAATTTGGAAACAGAGTAACAACCAGAACTGACAGAAAATTGAACTGTATGGAAGTCGGACACCCAAGGAGTTGAATTAGACATGTTCATCCAGACCAGTAGGAGGGGTGGAGGAGGGCAGCCAGGTGCGGGTCACGGAGCAGAGAGCAGAGAGCATTGGGACCTGGACGCTGGTAAGGCAACCGGGATACGCAAGGCAACCGGGGTGGCACGCAAGACTACAGCAAGCAGACCCTGGGCACACAAGTGGCAGCTGGCAGGCCCCAGCCAAGGGGTGGCGACCAGCAGACCCAGTGAGGCGGCAACTGTGAAGCAAGGCACTGTGCGCAACTCAGGGTCCCAGCACTGGGAAATAGAGCCTTGGGGCACTGATTGAAAAGCAAAGTCCCACGGGGTGCACAAGCCCACCCACATGGGAACTGGCACCAGAGGGGCCCAGTTTGCTGGGGGAAAGCGGCTGAAGGGCCTGAGGTCCGACAGAGAGATGAGCAACTGCCACTGTTCCTTCTCAGACCCCGCCCCCACATACAGTAAGTGACTGGGGTACCCAGCCCTGGTGAACACCTAAGGCTCCGCCCCTCATATGTAACAGAAGTGACAAGACAAAAAACAACAACAACCTATCACATGCACAGTTCAAAGCACTGGTGATCAGGATACTCACAGAATTGGTTGATTTCGGTTGCAAACTAGATGAAAAAATGAAGGCTACACTAACTGAAATGAAGAAAAATGCACAGGGAACCAATAGTGATGGAATGAAAGATGGGTCT
>CM052544.1:31020898-31044383 GCA_028533065.1 Trachops cirrhosus
TATGACACATGGACATGAACTAAAGGGGGGGAATGTGGGTGGGAGAGGGTGTTCAGGGTGGAGGGGAATGAAGGGGGGGTAATGGGACAACTGTAATAGCATAATCAATAAAATAATTTTAAAAATTTTAAAAAAGTAAACAAAAGATATTAAAGCACCTGGGAACTGCAAAGTACTACTATCAAATCAGTATTATTATTATTAACAATCCTGATGCATTAATACTGGGCTAATATGGTAAACACTAAAACATGTGGCTAATGAGCACTTGAAATATGGCTAGTGCGACTGAAAAACAAAATCTCTCATTTTAATTAAAATAAAAATTAAAAACCTGAAGCAGTATAAAAGCTCAAATGAAGCTCAGCGAGGCCCAAACAAGTTGAACCCAGACACCTACAGTGAGACATATAAGTGAAATGACAAGGCTTAAAGACAAGGAGAGTAGCTCAGTGGATTGAGCGCAGGCTGCGAACCAAAGGGCCGTCCGTTTGATTCCCAGTCAAGGCAAATGCCTGGGTTGCAGGCCAAGTCCCCAGTACGGGGCATGTGAGAGACAACCACACATTGATATTTCTCTCCTTCTCTTCGCCTCTAAAAATG
This sequence comes from Trachops cirrhosus, assembly GCA_028533065.1. Lineage (NCBI taxonomy): Eukaryota > Metazoa > Chordata > Mammalia > Chiroptera > Phyllostomidae > Trachops > Trachops cirrhosus. The sequence goes on from CM052544.1 coordinate 31,021,502, forward strand.
AATAAATAAAATTAAAAAAAAAAAGACAAGGAGAAAATCCTAAAAGCTGCAAGAGAAAAGCAAGTAGTTACCTACAAGGGAGCACCAACTAGAATGTCATCAGATTTCTCAGCAGAAACATTTCAGGCCAGAACAGAGTGGTATGAAACATTCAAGGTGATGAAAAGCAAGGACCTACAACGAAGGCTACTTTACTCAGCAACTTATCATTTAAAATTGAAGAAGAAATAAGGAGCTTCCCAGATAAGAAAAAGCTGCAGGAATTTGTTAACACAAAACCAGTACTACAAAAAATGTTAAAGGGCTTGCTTTAAAAGAAAAAGATAAAGGGAAAAAAAACACAGGAAAACTGTGTAACAATAAAATGGCACTACATACATATCCATCAATAATCACCTTAAATGTAAATGGCTTAAATGCTCCAACCAAAAGTCATAGGACAGGGTAGCTGAATGGATAAGAAAACAAGACCCATATATATGATGCCTCTAAGAGACCCATCTCAGATCGAAAGATACACACAGACTAAAAGCAAACAGTTGGAAAAAGATATTTCATGCAAATGGAAAGGAACAAAAGGCTAGAGTAGCTGTACTTATATTTGACAAAACAGACTTTAAAAACCAAAACTATAGTAAGAGACAAAAAAGGACACTACATAATGCTAAAGGGAACAATCCAACAAGATGATATAACCCTAGTAAACATTTACACAGCCAACATAAAAGCACCTAATATGTGAAGCAAATCTTGATGGACATAAAGGGAGGGATCAGCAGAAACAGAGTCATAACTGGGGATTTTAACACCCCGTTGACTTCTAGATCTTCCAGGCAGAAAATCAACAAGGAGAAAGCAGCTTTCAACAACACACTCGATCAAATGGATTTAATTGATTATCTTCAGAGCATTTCATCCTAAAGCAGCAGATACTTTTCCAGTGCACATGGAGCATTTTCTAGGATAGACCACATGTTAGGACACAAAACAGGTCTCAATAAATTCAAGAAGACTGAAATCATATCAAGCATCTTCTCTGACCACAATGCTATGAAACTAGAAATCAATCACAAGAACACTGAAAAACACACAAAAACATGGAAACTAAATAACATGTTATTAAACAATGAATGGGTCAAAACAAGATCAAGGAAGAAACCAAAAGATACCGTGAAACAAATGAAAATGAGAAGACAGCAATCCAAATTCTGTGGGACACTGGGAAAGCAATATTAAGAGGGAAATTCATAGCATTACAGGCCTATCTCAAAAAACAAGAAAAAGCTCAAATAAACAGTCTACCTCTACACTTAAAGGAACTTGAAAAAGAACAACAAAGTCCAAAGTGAATAGAAGGAAGGAAATAATAAAGATCAGAGCAGAAATAAATGAAATGGAGTCTAAAAAACTTATACAGATTGATGAATTCAAGAGGTAGTTGGTTCTTTGAAAAGATAAACACAACTGAAAAACCCTTAAGCAGAGTCATCAAGAAAAAGAGATTACCCAAACAAATACAATCAAAAATGAAAGAGGAGAAAGAACTGACACCAGAGAAATACGAAGAACTGTAAGAAAATATTATGAACTGTATGCCAACAAACTGGAAAACCTGGACAAAATGCATAAATTCCTAGAAACATACAATCTTCCAAAACTAAATCAGGAAGAATCAGAGAATCTGAATAAACAGATTACACCTAATGAAACTGAGATAGTAAACAAGAAACTTCAAACAAACGAAAGCCATGGACCAGATGGCTTCACAGGGGATTTTACCAAACATTCCAGAAGAATTAACACCTCTGCTCCTCAAACTATTTCATAAAATTCAAGAGGAGGAAAGGCTCCCAAACTCATTTTGCGAGGCGAGTATTATCCCAATTCCAAAACCAGATAAAGACACTACAAAGAAAGAAAATTCCAGGCCAATATCCCTGATGAACATAGATGCCAAAATTCTCAACAAAATATTAGCAAACCGAACATAGCAATGCATCAAAAAGATCATACACTATGATCAAATGAGATTTATTCCAGGAATGCAAGGTTGGTATGACATTCACAGATCAATAAATGTGATTCACCATATAAACAGCATGAAGAATAATCACATGATCATACAAATACATGCAGAAAAAGCATTTGATAAAATCCAGTACCTATTTATGACAAAAACTCTCAGCTAAGTGGGAATACAGGGAACATACCTAAACATAATAAAGGTCATATATAACAAACCCACTGGCAGCACTCAGTGGGCAAAAACAAGTATTCCCCTTAAGATCAGGAACAAGACAGGTACATCCACTTTCACCTCTCTTATCCACCACAGTACTGGAAGTCCTAGACACAACAATCAGACAAGAAGAAATAAAAGACATCCAAATTGGAAAGGAAGGAGTAAAATTGTCTTTATTTGCAGATGACATGATACTGTATATAGAGAACACCAAAGATTCCACCAAGAATCTACTGGAACTGATAATGAATTCAGCAAAGTAGCAGGATACAAAATTAATATTCAGAAATCAGTTGCATTTTTATATGCCAGTTACAAACGAACAGAAAGGGAACTTAGGAAAACAATCCCATTCATAATTGCTTCAAAAAGAATAAAATACCTAGGAATAAACCTAACCAAGGATGTAAAAGACCTGTACATGGAAAATTATAAGACACTGAAAAAAAGAAATTGAAAAAGATACAAATAAATGGAAGCACATACAGTATTCATAGATAGGAAGAATGAACATCATTAAAATGCCCACACCACCCAAAGAAATCTATATATTCAATGCATTTCCTATCAAGATTCCAATGATGTATTGCATGGAACTAGAACAAATATTTCAGAAGTTTATATGGAACCACTAAAGGCTCCACATAGCAACAGCAATCCTGAAAGAATGAAGTTGGAGCAATCACACTACCTAGTATCAAACTACACTATAAAGTCATAGTAATCAAAACAGCATGGTGGTGGCATAAAAACAGACACACAGATCAATGGAACAGAATAAAGAGCCCAGAAATAAACCTAGACCTTTACAGTCAATTAATATTTTTTTTAGAGTAAGATCTAAAACTTTATTAAGATAATTAAGCAATATCTTCATTTCCTGATATGAATCAGGAAAATACATGTAGAAAGGAAGGGTTATAAGGAAATTCTACTTTGATCATCATATACCTTATTTGGAAGTATTCAGTGGATCCCATTATTTTGGTATTTTGGAATGAAACTGAAAGACAGAAAGATCAAGTTCAGATCCTGAAAGTGCTGCCTCAGGAGGGTCACAACATTGCTCTAACCCTCACATTTTTCTTTAATAAAAATGGCAATAGAAATATCCAACTCTGAGGATCACTGTGAAGATTTAATGCAACAAAACAGCTCTAGAGCATGACAGTATGGCATCTAGTAAGCTCAAGTATACAGAATACCTATGTGCTCCTAGCCAGTTTATATTTTAACACATACCTATAAAGGTGGGGTGGGGAAGAGGACAAGTAATTATTTTCTGTTGATATGAGTGACATACTTAATGTTGGTGAATTCTTTTTTTTTTTTACAGTCAATTAATATTTGAGAGAGGAAGCAAGCATATATAATGGGCTAAAGATAGTTTATTCAATAAAATAATGTTGGGAAAATTGGACAGATAAGTACAGAAAAATTAAACCTTCTCACACCACACACTAGAGTAAATTCAAAATGGATCAAAGATTTAAATGTTAGACCCAAAACCATAAAAATCCTAGAAGAAAATATAGGCAGAAAGATCTCGGACATTGCTCATAGAGATTTTTTTATCAGATATATCTCCCCAGGCAAGGGAAATAAAAGAAAGAATAAACAAATAGGACTACGTCAAGCTAAAAAGTTTTTGCATAGCAGAGGCAATAATCAACAAAATAAAAAGAGGATCCATAGAATGGGAGAACACACTCACCAATATATCTGCTAAAGGGTTAATAGCCAAAATTTATAAAGTATTTAGAAAACTCAACACCAAAAAAGCAAACAGCCCAATTAAAAAATGGGCAAAGGACCTGAATAGATATTTCTCCAAAGAGGAAACAGAAATGGCCAATAGACATATGAAAAGATGCTCAATATCACTAATCATCAGAGAAATGCAAATTAAACCACAATGAGATATCATCTTGCACCTGTCAGAATGGTATCATCAATAGATCAATAAACAAAGTGCTGGCAAACATATGGAGAAAGGGGAACCCTTGTGCACTGTTGGTGGAAATGCAGATTGGCGCAGCCTCTGTGGAAAGCAATACGGAGACACTTGAAAAAACTAAATATGGACCTGCCTTTTGACCCAGCGATCCCTAGTGTCTAATTGAGCTAAGCTATGTTAAAATATTCATATTTCAATGATTTAATATGAAAAAAGAAATAACTGAATAACTAAAAAGAAATATGAATGAAATAACTCATTAATATTCTTTCTGATTACATGTTGAAATGATAATATTTAGAATGTTAAATCAAATATTAAAATTCATTTCATTTGTTTCTTTTCACTTTTTATCTTGGCTACCTGAAAATGCAAAATTATGTCTGTGGCTCGTATTGCTTTTCTATTGCAGAGTGCTGTACTAACATATCTCTAAGATCTTCTAAAGCACATTCTAGCCTTGAACAAATAACCATTTTAGTAAAGATGGTTAATGACAAGGATAACTAAGTAGCTATTACATAACAAGTAGTAAAATACTTATAAACGATTTCACATTTAACAGATAGGGAAGTAATGCTTAAAGGAGGTATATAACTTATACAAAGTCACACAAATAGTTAGTAGTAGTGAAGAGATTCAAATTGAAATCTCCCTGGTTCTATAGCCTACACACTCATCATTCCCTATATATACTCCAAAATATCTGCCACTAGGGTTACATTTGTTCTCAAGAGAAAGCTAATATGGAGGACAATTTTAAATGCATGTACACCTAAAGGGAAAAGAGTTCCAGTAAAGAATTCTTACGCTATTTTCCCGTAGCCCTTTACTTATCATTGAAAGACTTTCCTGAAGTAGAAACATATTCTAAGCATGTCCCCAAGCTCTCATTTGGACCTGCAATCCCCACAGCCAAATTCCTCCCCATCCTTTCTCCAATGGCCTCCAGAAGCCTAAAAGGTGGCCAAATGTTGAAGATGATGCTACTTAGAAATAAAGAGAAAAAATAAAATTAAAGAAATCCTGTGTCTTATTTTCTTCTCAGCCCAAATGTGATCATGTTCAGGAGATCAGAAGTGAATCTCAAGGCTACCTGCTTTCATTTCCTAAGACCATTTTTAAAATTTCTGTCTAAAGAGAGAATAAAATTAGACATGGGAATTTCACTCAACTACTAATTCCCTATAAAACTATTTCCCTGCAGGTTAACTTTTCAAATGCCTCTGACATCTCAGAAGAAACTCCGAGTTTCGTGGGTTTTCTTCCTTTGTTGCTTTCTTTGGCTCTCTAATCCTATCCACCAAGCCACAGAAACACTAATGCAAATAACTAGCAATATATTCCATGTAATCTATATTGCTGTATTAATATTGGGTAAAGGAAAGTAGGTAAAGTAACATAACTGAAAGTCAATCATCTGAAAATTTACTTTTCCTTTTTCAGAGGTCGTAGCATGTTTGCAGTTTTCACAGACTTCCAGAACACCACAATAAAGTGAAGTCTTGCAATGTTTTTGCTGATGAAGGATCTTGCCTTTAATTTGTAAAAAATATTTTGAATGCACCTCTGTGAGGCGCAATAAAGAGAAGTGCAATAAAACAAGGTATGCTTCTTTTACATTTCTGCTGCCTTGATCGCTGCTTCCTTTGCCTTCCCTGAGTTTTCTTGTGCATGGAGACAAAAAGGAATACCAGTCCTCGGTATTCTGTAACTGTCCTTCCCAAGTCCCTTTGGGGAGGCCTTCTCAATCCTGTGCCCTGGAGCAGAGCCACAAATGGTATGCCGTAGGTGTGCCATGCAAAGGGCTACAGACGTGCCAGGACATTCACCCCGCTCAGCCCTCAGGACAACTGGATAAGGCTTGGGGTGTTCAGGGTTCCTAAGCCAGCTGCTTCCAACTGCAGCTTTTTCTGGTTGCCCCCGTGTGGCACACAAACATCACTTTTAGTGTTTCATGGTGAGAAAAACAACACTGACTCTGCAAGAGGCCCATGTCCTGTCTGTCTTCTTCCTCAGTGTTGCTCCTCGAGCTCTGCAGGTACACACCTCCTTCCCCTGTGCTTCCTGTTTTTACCCTGGTTAGACCTCCAACTGCAGCCCTGTATTCCCTCACTTTCTCCTCTTCCATTTTTTTTTTAAGATTTTATTTATTTATTTCTAGAGACAGGGGAATGAAGGGAGAAAGAGGGAGAGAAACATCAATGTGTGGTTGCCTCTTGCATACCCTCTACTGGGGACCTGGCCTGCAACCCAGGCATGTGTCCTGACTGGGAATCGAACCAGGGACCCTTTGGTTCCCAGGCCCATGCTCAGTCCACTGAGCCACACCAGCCAGGGCGCTCTCTTCCACTTCTTTAATCTTTAAATGCTTCCATCACCTCTTCTTCAGTAATTTAATATTTGTTATTTATTACACCCTCCTTTTACAGTACTCCTGCTTCTTCAGGTAATGCTAATATCCTATTTATAGATCTCAAAATCCACTCTGAATGGGTACAGTCTCACTATCAAGTTCGTATTCACTCTTAGAAGGAAGGCTGAGCTTAGAAACTCTGTTCAGTCCATGAACTCTGAAAACCCCCTCCTTAAGAGAGGCTCTATACTGTTGCAAAGTCAAAATGACTTTGAATTTTCTCATCTGTGAGAACAGTATTTATTATGTAGCCCCTATTTTCTTCCTACCTCCTTCTCCCTCCATGAGAGACATTCAGTCCAAATATCTGACCTAAGCAGTTTGTATAGGCTAAAACATTTCACTTCAGCTAGACAGTGATGATGGAATTAAGTGAAAAATTCATTTCCTCCAAACTTTTCTTCAATCTCAGACTTTCACTACATATTCATGACAACCAAATTCAACACTACCCCCACAAAAGCATCAACCCCTTTGTCATTTTTGGGCAGAGAACCCCAGTTTGCACAACTCCAGAGGCAACCTCTCACACCATATTCTACATGAAAGGCTTCAGTGATGGGTATCATAATCTTCTCTACTCTAAGAATCCCACACTCTCTTAATCATCTAGATCAGCACCTAGCAAACTGGCTCCTGTGGACTACATCTAGCAGTCCATCGATTTTCGTAATTAACGTTTATGGAGTACATGCTCATTCACTTGCAAATTGTTTATAGCTGATCTCATGGTACAACAGTAGAGTTGAGTTGTTGCCAGAGACTATAGTGTCTAAAATGCCTAAAATACTTACTGTCTGGCTCTTTAGGGAAAAATCTTGGCCAACCCCTGAATCTAGAGTCAAATTTACTAAAGACATAGGCCAAAGGTTGTAACTGATATTTGGTTTGGACCATATAACATTTTTTTAAAGCATTGAGTTGATGGTGAACATTAAAAATCTGATTTCATTTATAAATCAAATCTTGTAGCTTCTCTTGAAAACCAGCAGATCTAGCCGCACGGGGCACACATTCCTGCATGGCTTCCACCAGTTAGGGGGTGTAGCAACTGCCCCCTTGAGACAGATGTGCATAGCTCTCCACTTTGCCACAGGCCCCATCTAACTACCTTCAGTCATTTTCCTTATTCTTGACTCTGTGAGCATAAAAGTTTGCAACCACTTCAGCCATGAAATTCTTCATTTTCCTTCTCTTTACTCTCAAGTATTGTCATTGTTCATTGTAGTGTCTACTTGGCTAGGCTCCGTTTCCCAACTGTTTGGTCAAACACCAGTCTTGATATTGCCAGGTGAGGTTATTTTTTAAGATGTGATAAACATTTAAGTCAACAGACTTTGAGTAAAGCAGATTAACCTTCATAATGCGGGTGGGCCTCATGCAATTAGCTAAAGGCCTCAAGAGCAAAGACTGAGACCTCCAAAATGGACGGTGTTGTGCCTCCTGAATATCTCCAGTCTCAACACTGCAACACTACCTCTTCCCTGGGTCTCCAGCCTGCAGGCCTGCCTCATAGATTTCAGACTTGCCAGCCTCGCAATCACATAAACCAATTCCTTTAAAATAAACTTTTCTCTATATATAAATGTACACCTTACTGGTTCTGTTTCTCTTGAGAACCCTAATACACATACTTATAATCCCATCACCCAGTTTTGCTGTATTAAAGGAAAAAATGCCTTCTTTCTTTCCAAGGCAAATAATGTCTTCTCATTCATTCACAGCTTCCCCGTGGTCCAGCATTTGAATGACTGCTCTCTATAGATTATGACCTCTATCTATGAATATACCAACTAATCCCCTGAACTCCAGCCGTACTGGCTTAATTACAGTGCCATAAGAAAGTCTATACTTTTATATCTAGGTACTATTTCTCATAACATCCAAGCAGTCTAAAATGTCTTTACCTTTTTTCTCTTTCTGCTTTCCCAAATTTTACTTATCCTTCAAGCTCAAGCACAACCCCTGTATGCTTTGCAAAAGCTTCCCTAGTCACTAATTTTTCTTGTTTTATACTTCTCTATTACTATATGTACAATTTTTAGTAATTATTATGACATTATTAGTGTTTTTTAAGCCTCACATTATTTTTCTTAATTATGTGGTTACATTTTGCCTCCCTTAACAAACTGTAAAATCCTAGAAAGCAAGGACCATATCCAAAACTCTGTCCTATCTCTGCAGAATCTAACACCACACCTACCATCTAAAAAGATAACAATTTTATTTGAACATCAGAAGGTCCGTGAAGTTACTTATAATACTGTTTTCTGAATAGAATGAAGCAAGGAGTTGCTCCATCATTAACTGTTCTTTTCCTGTCTTCCCTCAATCCTACTTTTTTTAAGAATCTCCAAGGAGCTAGGAGAAGTCAACAACCAGCACAGCTCTGTCACTGGTCCTGACAACAGCGCAGTGATTACGGGGGTGGGGAGGGGGAGGATGAGTGGAGGTGGAAAGGGCTATAGGGGAGATAAATGGTAATGAGAAAAATACAATAAAAAATGAAAAAAAAAAAGAACACTAGAATGTAAGCTTGATGAAAGTGGAAAATTTATCTGCTTTGTTTACTATGATAACCTTAGCACCTAAAAAGGAACATGGCACAAAGAAGATGCTCAAGCAAAGATCTGTTAAAAGAGCTGCTCCATCCACAAACAATGAAACAAAACAGCTATTGTTTTAATGACCTTACATTAAAGCACTTTAGATAATTTGGCTTTAGATATCATTCAGCTATTTTAGGTTAATCGAAGACCATCACTTGCATCTTTACCCTTAATTTCTTTAATCAGAAGTGACAAGTGTGTTTTACTCTATATGCCTGGTTTTTCACTAAGACATTTTATCTTTATCTCATGTAAATCTGCATATTAATAAACTGCATTTTTGTAGGCAGCTAATCTAATCCTATGTACATTGTGCATATCCTCGGTTACTAGCCGATGGCTCAAGACATCAGTAGAACACAATATGATACCTCAAAATATAAAGCAAATTCTATTTTTTCTGTGACCAATATTTTGGTGAAGTAAATATGGATACGTAATATAAATACAATAATACATTTTAATATAAGTAGTAAAATAGCCTTTAATTTTTATTTAAAAAAATTCAGTCAACATATTAGATTTCCAAAGCATATTTTAAGTTTTAAAGGCTGTAAAAACTTTTGCTGTGATTCATGAATGGATAATAACTTTAAAAATTGTAATACAGAATTAGTCATACCTTTGTTTATGAAGTTTTCTAATTTTAGATTCATAGTAATCAATTAGGCAAAGCAACCTAGAAACCAGAAAATAAATTTAATTATTTTCAAAATGTGATATTGTAGCATTTACTGTTCTCTATATAATTTCAAATTACAGTGACAAATGTACAGATACTCTAGCAAGTTTATAAAAATTTTAAGTGGTTTTTCCAGAACTATTATACTAAATCATATATATTAAAGATTTTATTTATTTTTCCTTTTTTAATTTTTTAAAATTATTTTACTGCTATTCAAGTACAGTTGTCTGCATTTACCCCCCACTACTCTCCCCCTCACCCCAGCCATCCCCACCTCCCTCCCCTGCTACCACCGCCCCCCTTGGTTTTGTCCATGTGTCCTTTACAGTTGTTCCTATTTATTTATTTTTAGAGAAGGGGAAGGGAGGGAGAAAGAAAAGGAAAGAAACATCAATGCATGGTTGCCTCTCATGCACCCCCTACAAGAGACCTGGCCTGCAACCCAGGCATGTGCTCTGGACTGGGAATGAAACCAGCAACCGTTTGGTTAGCAGGCAGGTGCTCAATCCACTGAGCCACACCAGCCAGGGCCTAAATCATATATTTTATATTAATTTCAAAGTATAGTTTTAAAAATAACCACAAACATTATATCTCAACATATTAAATGTATATTCTCCTTGTCACAATTCTACCTCTCTCTGGCATCACTCCCACAGAAGTATTTGCTCAAGGTTGTAACTCAAGATGATCAAAATTGCTCATTGTACCATTATTAAGGAAAGTGAAAATGCAGAAACAATTCATTCTTCAACAAGGAAAAAGTAACAGCACACTCATACTATAGAAAAAGCTGAAGTATTAGAAGAAATAATGTAGGCTTCCAGTCAAGATGGCTTGCATCCTCGTATAACCACATCAAAATTACAACTAAAATATAGAACCATCACTCAGAAGCATCAAAAATCAAGTTGAATGGAAATCTGACAACTATGGAATTAAAGAAACCACATCCATTCAAAGTGATAGGAGGGGAAGAGACACGGAACAGCTGGTCCCACATCCATGTGTGGTGGATAAAAATTTGGGAGGGCTATTTCAGGAGCAGGGAGTCCCAGCCCCACACCAGGCCACATAGCCCAGGGTTCCAATGCCAGGAAGCTAAGTCCTCATAACTTCTGGCTGCATAAACCAGCTTGGATTGAGTTGGTGAAAGAAATTTCTGGAGTCCCAAGCAGTTCCTCTTACACAGCCCACACTCAGACTTAATGAGACTCACTCCCTCTGAGCTCAGGCACCAGGGTAGCAGCTTGAAAGACACAAGCGGCATACAGGGAGAAACGGAATGTCTGGCATCAAGGTGAGAGCTGGGAGACAACTTTCATCCAGACAGAAAGGTGGGCAGAGGCCACTGTCCCTTTTCCGAGCCCTCTCCCCACAGAGCCACAGAGTGGCAGACAGGTGCCATAAGTGAGACTCCGTCAACCTGGCTAACACTGTTTTCCCATCCCTGGAGATCCCCTGAGACTCCATCCCACCCAACTTGTGGGCCCAATCAAGCTCCTTTTCCATATGAATGGCTGGTCTTGGCTCGTGCTTCACAACTTCCCAGATCCTCTCAAACAAGCAACAGCTTGCCTCAGTGAGCCTCCAGCCCTCATACCTCTTGCTAAGTGGCCCCAGACCCAGGCACTAGTAGCAGCCAGCCTAGATTCACAGCTTGGCTTCCCCTGGGAACATCTAAGACCGGCACAAGGAGCAGCCATTTCAGATTACTTTATAAAGCTCAGGCAGTGTGGTCCCAGGAAACACACAGGTGGGGGCTGACCTTGGCCTGCACCACCCGGGAAACCCCAGAGCATGTGAACCAAGTGGACAGCTACAGACCACATCAGAGCACCATCACCCTGCCCCCACACAGCTGATCCTCCACAGAGGGCAGAGGTTGGTGGTCAGTGATCGCAGCCAGTGCAAACAGTCCTCATGGCTGACTGGCCTGGGTAAATCCCTCCCTTTGATCTGCCAGCAGCAACCAAGGCTCAAGTACAAGAGGAAGGTGTACTCAGATCACACGAAGGGTGCATCTCAAGTACCCAGTTTGGGTGATAGGGGAGGCTGTGCCACTGGAACCTATGAAAATACAATTTTTTAAAAAAACGGTTATCTCTAGGATTTGGGAATTAGGAGGGATAAGCAGATCTATAACATTTAACTTTAAACACTTTTATATTCTTTGAATTTTTATAAGCATGCACTGCTTCTATAATTTAAAAATCCTCGAAGAAAAATAAAGTAACATACTTTCACATGTTATTCTCTTTAAAGTAAGAATTCAAACTATTTCCCTCCTATCATGGGAAACTTACCGATCTCCTCCCTTTAGAACTAATTCAACCAATTGTGATTTTAATATAACCTTCTGGATTATTCTTTCTCTTCAACCTTTCTCCATCCCAACACATACCAGCTTTCATATTATCCTACAAATATGTTTTAATGTCGTTTATAGCCTTAAAAGCCCTCTCACCTCTACACTTCCCCCTTATGCCACCATTCCATGTCTACCTTTTTCTTCATAGCCAACTTCATTCATTCTGGGTGACCGTTACCTGCTACCTTCAACAAACTTTTATGGAGGAATTATGTGTCAAACTGAGTATTCTGAGCAAATAAGACAGGAAGAAGGCAAACACATAAATTGACGAGGCAGCATGTAACACTTAACATCTTCTCCTCCTTGAAACACTCTGTTCCTTGGTTATCCCGACACCTGAATACATATAACTTCTCTTCTGCCTCCTTGTCCACCTGAGATTTGGAAGTTCTCTGGAGTTTAGTCCTTCCAACTGTAGGCCTAATATTTCTACATGGCTGACAGAAGGCATCTAAGCACATGCCCATAAACACACTGATCATCTTCCCTCCCCGTTCCCCAAACCTAGCATGCAATCTAACAATCTTTAACTCCTCTCCTTCTTTCTACAACTATAATCAGTCAGCCTGGGCAGTTTCTGTCCATCTCTGCAATAACTTGCTTTTAGCCTTAACACAGCCTTCATTATCTCTCACCTAGACTATTACAACTCAATACTAACTTGTCGTTCTGTCTCTAGGCTTAATTTCTTTGCTTAGAAATCCTGGGGATTTTTATCATGCTACACAGAAAGTAGAACCCAGTTGATCAGATATACATAACCCACTCCCAAGATAAAATCAGTTTTTAAAAAAATGATTAATCTACCTACAAATCAATATATGAAGCAAACCTTACTGTCTATCCAAGACGGTATGAGGAACTCTTTTGCAGAGATAAGAAAACACTCGGTTTTGAGTGACAATGCGTTCTTCCTCCTCCTTTGTTAATCTATAAATATCCTTTTGCAAAAAAGCAATAGTCTCTTGTTGCTCCAATCGTTTTTTCTTATAATACTGACATTTTGCCTATAAGAAAATTTTCAAAACACATAATTATGATATGCACATCTAGAACATGCTGTCCTAACAATATTGTACACAAAGCCATCTTCACTGTTTCTATCAAGCTGCTTCATTCAAGGACTTCAGTATTGAGGCTATTTTTAAATGGGTGCAAGCTCCAGAAACAGTGTCATAAATGTGAAAATGTTAGTAAGTAAGACTGGCATAAAATGGAGGAAATACCACTGGAGAGTTTTGAGCTACGATGTTGAAAGCACATTGGAAAGGCAACAGGAGAAGTGGCAAGACCAAGAGAGAAGCAGGAGAGAAATTGAAGTGACTTGGACCAGAGGGGAGACTAAAAGAGGAAAGTTTGGAGAGGAAAATTCAGGAACTCAGTTTTAGATATGTTAAGTTCTAGATCCCCTCATTAGACATCCAGCAGAGATACCACGTAGGCAGTGGGATATGAGTTGGGCACTAAGGAAAGAGGTCTGGGCTACAGGTTTAAATAAAGTGCTAAGAACTAGACTGAGCATCACCAGGGAAGTTAGAGTATATACAGAAGAGAAAAGGTCTAGGGATCCCAACACTGAGAGGTTAGGGAGATGAGAAGAACCAGCAGTGGGGTCACAGAAGGAAATCAAGAGGAGATATTCTAGAAACCAGGGGAAGAATCTCAAGAAGGGGCAGTAACAGGTCAAGAAAAGTAAAGACCACTGAATTTAGCAACATGGAGGTCCCTGTGACCTTAATGAGCTGTTTTAGTACAATCATGTACAAAAATAGAAGTCAGTACCTGCAAAGCTTTATGCTCCTTTTGAAGATCTTTTATTTTATTCTGCTGCTGGCAAACCCTATTTAGGGATTGATCCTCCAATTCGCTGACTTTGGATTTCACACTCTCCAAAATTTGTTCCAAGTCATTAGCTCGTTGTTCCTGATCTACTACTCGGCATTTTTCTAGCTGAAGTTCTTTTCTAATAATAAACACAAATCACATCAACAAACCTACATCTAACAACATAATGAATTTCTAAAATTTCTTTGTGCTCTTAAAATTTCTATCCTATTATATAAACCAAGAGAAGAAATATATGGTACCATTACATATATAAGCTATTACGAAAAATTACCTATTAAAAATATTTTTAACTTAATATTTACTCAAAGTGAAAAGTTAAATTTCAAGATTCTTTTCAAGGCAGTTATTTCTAGAATGCATACCACCTGGATAGAAAAAAACTCAAGAGAGATTTTTTTTTCCATTTTCTTACTTAAGCTGCTGATTAGTTTCTATGAGCTCCTGGATCATGTTCTGCTGACGGGATGTTTCTTCTACCAATGTTGTCAAGTTCTGTCTCATCCTTTGCGATGACTGTTTGTCAAAAATGATGAGATCTAGATTTTAAAAAATGTAATACAAATAGGTAAAAGTAAAGGTATGGCAAAAAAATTAAGATAAAAAAATATTTTAAAAGAAAAAAATAGCTTTTTACCAGAAGGAGCAAGAATAGGATCTGATTACCTTTAAGATCTGTTCTTTTGACTAAACATAAAGGTTTTAAGCCATGTGTCATCAACAGCACATTTATGCTCTCCCATTCTGCTTCTTCCCGCTACAATCACAAAGGACAGAGTCAAGAATCAATTTTAGAATATAAAGTGAAGAAATACACTCTTGTATATAATATCCTTTGTTTTCGAAACTTTTTATCCAAAAGTTTTTAATATGAATTTTCATGCACATTGAATGATTAAAATTAAAACAAAATGACTTAAAAAGGAACCCTGTAATTGCAGTGAACCAAACAGACCTTAGGTTTTTTATTGAACTGAACCAGACCAGGTCCCAATCAAAAGAAACAGCTGCAAACTAGGTTATATTAACTGAATAGTAAAGAGAAGATTAGTCACTTGAAAACAAGTATCATTTTAACAATGACTAAGGTCACCAAAAAAAAAAAAAAAAAAAAGGGGGTGGGGGGAGAAATCTGACTCGCTGGAGCCAATAATTTAGGTATCTCCTTATATAATGGACCTGGTCTACCTATAAAAAGAAGTCTCTCGCCCTAGCTGGGTGGCTCAGTTGGTTGGAGTGTTGTCCCATAAACCAAAGAGTTGTGGGGTGCATCTCTGGTTAGGGCACATACTTAGGTTGCAGGTCCGATCCCTGGCAGGGGCACGTGTGGGAGGGCAGCTAACTGATGTTTCTCTGTTTCTCTCCCCCACCCTCCAGCACCCCATCCGCCCTCCTTCCCCATCCTCCTCTCCGCCCTCTCTTTAAAAGCTATGAACTCACTCTCCGGTGAGGATTAAAACAACAACAAAGGAGTCTGTCCACCCATTGAGGTAACTGATTCTAGTAGAATCCCTCTGTGAGGTCTCTCAAGTCTTGTATCCCTGATTCTAAATATGTATTTATGCCATACAGCTGAGAGGGGATTCTAACTCTCTAGATTGTGAATAAAAACAAAATAATGGGAAGAAAAAAGTAATAAGGACATAAAATACGAATAGGAATAGAAATAAAGATGACTTTTTTCATTAAAAAAAAACACATTTAAATCCATGGTACTGATACAGTAGTTTTATAATGGGCTTTTAATATTAAGTACAGTGATCAATTTTGAAATCACTGTGTGAGGTATTCTTGTTTTTTAAGGTATTAAAGTATATTTATGAAAAGGCAATTCCAGTGAATTTTCAATGTTTAAATGCTTGAAAAATATAAATTATACAATAAATATATTTTTATTACTGCTATAGTTTGTAAATACTATAACAGCTTAAACGTAATAATTTAGACAAAGCACGACTAAAAGTATTACTCCCGACATCCAAATGCCCCTCTAACATTAAAGATTCTATCAAGACAAAAAAGGAACAAATTGCCGTGATGACTCCTTGACAGCTTTATGACTTACAGAGCCAAGTAAATCTTTCCTTTTCACTGCTGACTTTCTTTCCCTTCTTTATCTTTTATACACCTCTCCTCCTTCCCACAACCCTTCCTCTTATTTATGCTGCAGGTCCTCTGGTCACAAAGATCAACGATGCAGAACTAAAATTATTACTGATCTGTTTTAGGAGCCAAATGCTTTATGTGGATATCTCAGTGCAGGTCTAGTATGACTCACAAAAACAAAATGCTCTGTAAATAATATTGTCACAAATACTGAATGATCCAATTATACATGTTATTCTGTGATACCTCTTTTAAGATAAAGAATAACATGATTGTTTGCAAATTCTGAATAGAGCTAAGAATGGCATTTTCCCAAGTATGTGCTGCAGAACACTAGTATGATGAAATACTGTAAGTAGGAAATGCTGTATACTAAAGCCTCCTTTTGGAGACTGATAGTATTATGAAGTCTTAGAACAATAAAATCATTTAATAGACTGTAACCCGGCATTTCTCAAAATTATTTTACTAAAGAATCTTTTTATTTTATTTTTCAATTACAATTTACATTCAATATTATTTTGTACTGGTTTCAGGTATGCAGCACAGTGGTTAGATAATCATCTACTTTAGAGTGGCCCCCCAATTATTCCCAGTACCCAGCTGGCACCATACACAGTTATTATACTATTACTGACTATATTCCCTACCCTGTACTTTACATCCCCCAAAAGAATCCTTTTAAAGTAATACTTTTCATATCTGGAGATGTAGTTTTCTTTACCACATACTTTGAGAAACACTGATTTCAAATATTTCAAGTCTACCTCTTTTTCAGTCATTAGTCTGTTTGATGATTTACTGGACTCCTGGGCTTTAGCAGCTGCTGGAGATATGGTTTCGTTTGCAGAACCAAAGGAGAGACTGGCAATGAAAAATGTTGAGTTGCCTAAATTAAAAGAGAAAAAAGTACAATAGGTGCTGAATGAAATTTTATTTAAGAGAATCCACTACTCTTGAGCAATTTAAGCCATTCGTGTGTCAAAACTCTCGTAGCATCTTAGAAAGCTGATTTAAAGAGTGATGGGAACAAACCCTACCTTACAATGTTCTCCAATAGATATAAAAAATGGGGTTTTACACACATACCAACATAAAGAAAAATATTTGTTTTAACTAGATGTGAAAAGCACATGATGCTAATAAACTGTTATCTTTTGAAAGCTGCTTCTCAAAAAATAAAAGCATTGTGCCTGACCCAAAAGTTACAGACCAGTCTAACAATTCACTGGACTATCTCCAAGAGTGAATGGAGTGCCACTTTCTTAGGTGGACTGTATTTCTAAGTAGATCAGAGGGGTTAGCAACAAAGGGTTCTGTTTGACACACACACACACAAATTCACAGTCAGTCTAAACTACCATCACTTGCTCTTGTTATCTAAGATTCTACCAGTCTACAGAAAAAAACTTCTTTGGATTATTTTATATATGGGTATAATCCCTCCTCTCCAGAGGTACAATCCCACACATTCATTAGCATCATGGAATTTTAGAACTTGAGAAGACCTTGGAAATTGTTTAATCCCAAAACTCTAGCTGTTCATAGCTGGCAGAAAAGAGTAGAGGGAGAGCTGTACCAATACGTCAGGTACTAGGCCATCTGAGCCATCTGAACCAGGACTGATCAGGGGCAGGCCTCCTTGCTGTCAGTTCAGTATTTCTTCCAAAGCACCCTTCTGCCCTTCTCTATCTGCTTCAGATTGTGAAATCCAAATAAACAATTTACTGGCCACCACTGATAATTTATTTATAGCTAAACCTAGTAGCATATTACAAATTCTCATATTCTGCCATTTTTGCAGTTTCACATCAGAGTCCATTCTCCCTTTAAACTCTGGTCTCTTTCAATAACTCACTAAATTCAACCCTATCGCCTTTATTTTAAATAAAGATCCTTTTCAAAAACGTCCAGCAACTTCAGCTGCTATCACCTTTCAGCTAGATTTGTTTTTACTTTTTGCTAGAGAAAATTTTCAAAAATACACAACAGTAGAGAAAGCGTATAATGAACTAATGAATTCACCAATCTACTGTAGCTTCAATGATAACCAACATTCTTCCATTATTACATTTCTTCCTCACCCACTTATATTTCAGTTTATATCTCTAACAATTATAGACTCATTATTACACCCAATAAAAATAACAGTAATGCCTTACTATCACTTAATATCTAGTCTATGTTCAATTTCTCCCAAGTGTCTGATGATTTTTTAAACAAGGTCCATATTTAGCACTCTTAAGTTTCTTTTAATTTTTAACAGTCCCAGACCCCCTTTTAACATGCCACATATTTGTTGAAGAAATAGGCCATTTGTCTTGCAGAGTTACCCTCATTTCAAATTCGGCTTATTGTATTCTCATCATTTATCACATTTTGCCAGCTCTTACATTTCTTGCAAACTGGATATATCTAGAGGCTTTATTAAATTCAAGTCCAGTATGGTTTGGCAGGAGTAACTCAGAGGTGGTGCTGTGTCCTTCCTACTGCATCACCATTAGGAATCAGCCAGAGTTTTAAAATAGGAAGAATACACTATGTAAACCAGACATAAGGCTTGGAGACATCAATGTAAGAGAATCTCCCAAAGAGTCACATATTCTGACAATCTCCCTAACGCCACCCCAGACCTCTCTCAAAACGTCAAAGTGTCCCTGCAGGTTCAAAGCCTCCACCTTGTTAACTCATAATCAACCTTCAGATGTCAGCTTAAATTTCCTTCTTCATGGAAATCTCCCCTGATTCCATGACTAAATCAGGTCCTCTTGTTATATGCTCTTGTAGAAGTATAAAGAGTAAAGTATAGAGGTTTAAAGTTCAGAGTCAGACGGCCTCAGTGACTACCAGCGTAACCATTTATTAAACTGTGTGACATAGACAAACTCATTAATATCTTTGAGCCTTCATTTCTTCATTTGTAAAAGAGACAACATAGTAATAATACTTACACCTCAGGTTGAATTAAGTCAGACAACATGTAGAAAGTATTTAGTACAACAGCGTGGCACACAGACACTTATAGATAATTGGTAGCTGTTATTACGTAAGTATGCTGAACAAAATGGATCTCACCTAATCATACCATTATATATTATCTTAGACCTTTTTCTACAAATTACTCAGCTAACTATCTGATACAAGTTGTTTTCATAAAAATCTCTAGGTAAAATTAAATTCCATGAGATAAGTAGTCTGCTTTTTGGTAACGGTTGAGTAGGCAACTCTGCCTCTAAAGACAATGAAGAATGCCACATAAAACATGTGGTTTTTTTTTCATATAAGCATTAAAGAACTAACAAGATATGAGGAATTACCAGGCAAAAAAATCAAGATGAGAACCCACTTTTTCCCTCAAGGCATTTGCCAAAACTAAAAAAGAACAGTGAGAATCAGTGATGAAAGATAAAAACCTGGAAGGGCTACAACTCTCAGGAGAAGGGTGAGCGAGAAGTAAACCACCTCTCCCGTGAACTGAAACCTGATTTCCGCTTCTCTGTGTCATTCCAGTATCTCAAGGATGCCCCAAATTAACAGTGCTTCAAGCACCTGGCAGAGCCAATGAAATCTCTGGAAAAAGGTCTCAAATTAACCCCACAAAAATGTTTTAAGTACAACTTCCAGAAAATGGTTAGAGATAACTAAGGCATACAGGAAACAAGACATAAGGAGAACAGAAGCAACAGTCAGAAGAAAACCAACCAGCAAAGAAAGACTTCTAGTATTGTAATTATTAGGCACAGACCATAAAAAACTATGCAGACAATGTTCAAAGAAATAAAAATAAAACCTTGAAACTTCTGGTAGAGAATAGTAACTGATCTGAAAAAAATTTTAAATTTAGAACAAAAATTTACAATAACTGAAATTAAGATCTTAAATCACAGGCTTAACAGTAGATTAGACAGAAGAGAAGAGAAAATTAATCAACCAGCGGGAAGTCAGAAGAGACTACTCACTTTTTTAGCTCTCTATGTTGCAGTCAGGAAAACACAGAAGAGATTCAGCTTCAAATGGAGGGAATACTGCCATCCAAGAAATGGAGGAAAAAAGGGAGCAGAAGCAGCAATTGAAAATAAGACAAAGAAGTTTTGAGAGCCAATGAAAAATAAGTCAACAGATTCTAGAAGCCCACTATAATAATGCATCAGGATAGAGAAAAAAAATCACATCTAGACACATCATATTAAAGTATAAAAAACCAAAATCTTAAAAGCAATTAGAGAAAAAAAGATTATCTTCAAAGGAGTGACAGAATGTCAGCTAACTTCTTAGCAGTAACAATGGAAACTAAAAGTAGACTAGTATCTTCAAAGTGCTGAAAAAAATAACTGCAGATTTAAAATTCTAAACCCAGTGAAAATATCCAATAATGAAAGCAAAAGCCCCTGGCTGGTGTGACTCAGTGGACTGAGTGCCAGCCTGAGAACCAAAGTGTCTTTGGTTCAATTTCTAGTCTAGGGCACATGCCTGGGTTGCAGGCCAGGTCCCCAGTAGGGGGTAAAGGAATGGCAACCACACATTGATGTTTCTCTCGCTCTTTTTCTCCCTGCCTTCCCCTCTCTAAAAATAAACTAAAAAAAAAATAATGAAGGCAAAGGATATTTTCAAATGAAACAAATCTGACAAAATCCTAAAGATGCTGCATGCAGAAGATTTCTTGATAGAAAGAGCTGTAGGAAGAATAAAGGGAAAAGAAATGGGGGGAGTATAAACACACACTGACTACATAAAATAGTAAGATCTTGTGAAGTTTAAAATGTAACTAAAAGGCACAATGACAAAAATATATTAATTAGGAGTAGGGCAAATAGAGCAGCAGTGTTCTAGTTTTGTTTGTAATACAAGAGGAGAGTAAAGGTATGTACTACCATCAGGCTTCTGTAAGTTAGGGATGCTCAAGAATTTCCAGGATAACAACTAAGTATGACACAAATGTGTAATTTCCTAATTAATAAAAGGGAAAAGAGACCATGATGATAAAGTCAAAGGAATTTCAAAAGGAGAGATTAAACAGAGAACAAAAAGAAAAGTACATGATAAGATAGCAGACTTAAACTCACATCAGTCGTATTAAACATCAATGGAGTAAATGCTCCAGTTAAAAAAGAAAGATGGGCCCTTGGCTGGTGTAGCTCAGTGGATTAAGCGCTGGCCTGAGAACCAAAGGGTCACCAGTTAGATTCCCAGTCAGGGCACATGCCTGGGTTGTGGGCCAGGTCCCCAGTAGGGGGCACAGAAGAGGCAACCACACACTGATGTTTCTCTCCCTCTCTTTCTCCCTCCCTTCTCCTCTCTAAAAACAAATAAATAAAATCTTTAAAAAAAAAGAGAAAGATGGTCAAGCTGGATTTAAAACAAAAAGTCAAACTATATGTTGTTGGAGCACAAAAGACACCTAAAATACTAAAAGGCTGTAAAATATAAAGGATGGTAAACATAAAAGAATAAAGAGAGGATTGATGTCATAGTGACAGCATAGTTTAATCTCTGAATCCCTACGTAAAAACAGAAGCAAGTAGGTAGCAAAGACAAAAACAAAAGAACAGTATTTATATAAAAACTTAGTGACAACCAGAATTCCAAATTCCGGCCAAGATGGAGGCACAGGTAGACACACTGTGCCTCCTCGCACAACCAAGATAGGGACAACAACCAGAACTGACAGAAAATTGAACTGTATGGAAGTCAGACACCCAAGGAGTTAAATTAGACACATTCATCCAGACCAGTAGGAGGGGCACAGTTGGGCAGCCTGGCGCAGGTCTTGGAGCAGAGAGCAGAGAGTGTTGGGACCAGATGTGTAAGGCAACTGGGGCGCGCAAGACGCAGCAGGTAGACCCTGAGCGCGCAAGCTACAGCTGGCAGACCGGGGCCCAGGGGTGGCAACCCGCAGACCCAGCGAGGTGGTGATTGTGAAGCAAGGCACTAGGTGCAACCCAGGGTCCCAGCACCAGGAAATAGAGCCTTGGGGCACTGAGACTGAAAAGGAAAGTCCCACGGGGGTGCACAAACCCACCCACATGGGAAATGGCACCAGAGGGGCCCAGTTTCCTCCGGGGAAATGGCTGGAGGGACTGTGGTCCAACAGAGAGAGAAGCGAGTGCCATTGTTCCTTCTCAGACCCCGCCCCCACATAAAACGCCACAACCCAAGTCACTGGGGTGCCCTGCCCTGGTGAACACCTAAGGCTCCACCCCCATACATAACAAGAGCGACAAGACCAAAAAAAAAAAGAGATGCCTCAAACAGAAGAACAATTGAAAGCCCCAGAACCCATCCTTTTAAGAGACCAAGAGAGAGCCAACCTATCAGATGCACAGTTCAAAACACTGGTGATCAGGATGCTCACAGAATTGGTTGATTTTGGTCACAAATTAGATGAAAAAATGCAGGCTACAATAAATTTAATGAAGAAAAATGCACAGGGAACCAATAGTGATGGAATGAAAGATGGGTCTCACATCAATGGAGTGGACCAGAAGGAAGAAAAAAATATACAACCAGAAAAGAATGAAGAAATAAGAATTCAAAAAAATGAGGGGAGGCTTAGGATCCCCCGGGACATCTTTAAACATTCCAACATTCGAATTATAGGGGTACCAGAAGGAGAAGAGGAAGAGCAACAAGTGGAAAACTTATTTGAAC
>CM052544.1:31051049-31085640 GCA_028533065.1 Trachops cirrhosus
AAGGCACATCAGAATTACATTACCCAAGGTGAAAATGAAGGAGAGAATCCTAGAAGCAGCAAGAGATAAGGAGACAGTAACCTACAAAGGAGTTCCCATCAGACTGTCAGCTGATTTCTCAAAAGAGACCTTGCAGGCAAGAAGGGGCTGGAAAGAAGTATTCCAAGTCATGAAAGACAAGGACCTACATCCCAGATTGCTCTATCCATCAAAGCTTTCATTTAGAATGGAAGGGCAGATCAAGTTCTTCTCAGATAAGGTCAAGTTAAAGGAGTTCATCATCACCAAGCCCTTATTTTATGAAATGTTAAAGGGACTTATCTAAGAAAAAGAAGATAAAAAACATGTACAGTAAAATTACAGCAAACTCACAATTATTAACAATCACACCTAAAAGAAAAAAAGAAAAACAAAGTAAGCGAACAACTAGAACAGGAACAAAACCCCAGAAATGGAGATCACATGGAGAGTTAGCAACAGGGGAATGGGAGGAGGAGAGAGGGGGGAAAAGGTAGAGAGAAAAGTAGCATAGATGGTAAGTAGAAAATAGACAGGGAAAGGGTAAGAATAGTAGGGGAAATGTAGAAGCTAAAGAACTTTTAAGTATGACACATGGACGTGAACTAAAGGGGAGAATGTGGGTGGGAGAGGGTGTTCAGGGTGGAGGGGAGTGAAGGGGGGAAAATGGGACAACTATAATAGCATAATCAATGAACTACATTGAAAAATAAAAATAATAAAGTCAAATGAAATAGAAATATTGGCATAAAATTTTTTAATAAATGGAAAAATTAAAAAATATCATGGGCAAGACTACATTACAATGTCTAGAAATATGTATTCATGAAAAACCTTTTTAAAACACAAGGAAGCAATTATCATAAAAGTCAGAAGAATGGCTATTCATGGGAGTACGGAAGTAGCTGTGACTGGGATGGGGCGATGGGGCACTCTGGCACGGCTAGCGTGGTTCTACACCCTGACCTAGGTGCACCATCTTTTAATAATTCATCATGCTATCCATCTAGTCTGTTGTTTGATTTCATAATAAAAATTCATTTCACTATTAAAAATTAGTTAAATAACAATAAAAACAAAAGGAAATACTAACCAAAAGAAAGCTGATATAATTTTTTTAAAGATTTTATTTATTCATTTTTAGAGAGAGGGGAAGAGAAGAAGAGAGGGAAATACCAAGGTGTGGTTGCCTCTCACACACCCCCTACTGGGGACCTGGTCAGCAACCCTGGCATGTGCCCTGACTGGGAATTGAACTGGCAACCCTTTGGTTCACAGCCAGCGCTCAATCCACTGAGCTACACCAGCCAGGGCTAAAGCTGGTATAATTTTATAGCCAGACTGCCTGGGTTTGAATTATGGATTCTTCTACACAGCCAGAAAAGTACTAATCTCTCTGTGCCCCCATTTCTCTATCACGAAGTAAGGATAAGAAAAATATTTAGCTCATAGGTTGTGTGAAGATTAAGGGAGTTCATATACAGGCATACCTCAGAGATATTGCAGGTTCAGTTCCAGACCACCACAATGAAGCACACATAAAAGTTATGCTTACACTATACTCTAGTCTGTTAACTGTGCAATAGCATTATGTCTAAAAAAACAATGCACATACCTTAATTTTAAAATACATTACTGCTACAAATACTAACCATTATCTGAGTGTTCAGTGAGTTGTGCAGGGAAGTTAAGCACAATAAAACAAGGTATGCCTGTAGAAAGGAAACAGAACAGTGCCTGGCACATAGCAGGACAGAGGTGGCAATCAGAGTTGGTGATCCGCTGTGTTATCTTTGTTACTTAAACTCTCTGGGCTTCAATTTCCTTCACTGAATCTAAAGTATCTACCTGATAGGATTATCAGGAGGTCAAAAGGGAATATATGTATTATACCTAACACAGTAATCAATAAACAATAGATTCTTTCCATGGTCTCCCAACATCCAGAGAGTAATCTGTCACATTAGGCATACCTCAGTCACAGCACATTCCTCTTGCACTTTTAACTTGGTCATTCAAGTTGATCTCAATGAAATGATCATCCAGTGAATCTTATACCTGAAACTGGATCTTCATCTAGGTTTCAAAGAAAGAAACATGCCAAAAATCATAAAATATCCAACCTCCTAGTAAGAATGGTCTTGTGTGATTGCCAGAGCAGGCATCACAGTACTGGTAACCAATGAACTGAAGCTGAATAACTGGACTGATGCTCAACACCATGTGCCTTCTCCCTTCTCTTTTTTCCCCTTTTAACTTTCCTTTCCCTGCTGGGAGTCCAAATCTATCTATCATCAATTCTGACTTCTGGCCTCACAGGTAGAATATTCTCATTTGCAAGGTACTAAAAAGAAGCACACTCAGAGACACAGATACCACTGAACACAAAAGGCAAAAGCGGGAAGAAAACTGTAACTATCTCAATTCCACCAGTAACCAAGCTCTCCTTTTTAGAGGTCCATACTCTGAAATTAATGTGTAAATTGTTTGCAGCCTCCCAGGCTCAGGTTCACAGGACACAGCTGGAACTTCCCATCACAGAAAGAGATCAAAGGCTTGCCAAGGGATAAGCTGTAGCTTTAATGAGTCTGTTTATTTATTTATTTTTTTGATACCTCACCTTAAGTAAGACTTAGGGGTTGCAGGGTAGGAGTTGGTTTGTACATGGCATAGAAAGCCAAGTGCAAAAAAGCAAAACACAGCTGTATTTTCTGGCGCTGTCCAGTTTCCCAAGAGCCCTTTGGTAACTTGCCCTTCACAGGTTTAAAGCCCCTGTAACATGCAGCATATATTAAATGTAATTATTTTTTCGCCATGGGGGAGAGGGGCTGGAAATAAACCATGTGAGTTAACTATTCTTTCTCAAGTGAATCACATTAAAATTCATAATTAGCTTTCTCAAAAGCATATAGTTCACTTTACTGCAATAAATGCAATATGCATTGTTTTCAAAGTCTCTACTGTGTATTAAGGGCAAAAGCTCTATTCCAAACATATGCCAACATGCTGTTTAATGTTCCTAAAAAAGAACTGAATCTAGCACAAACAAGAAAATGGAGTTAGGATTGGATATCATCTCAACCAAATCATTCTGCCCCAGGAGAGGTTACATAAAGGGCGAGAACACACCTCTGCTGCTTTGAAGCAAAAGCTGAGGCAAAACCCCAGTGGACCCCCTCTTCCTCGAGGTGGGGCTGGGGAAGCCCAGGTCCATTCGGCAAACTGATAGTAAAACAACAATAACAACAACAAATGGGCATTACGTGCACAGTGTTTAATAATGTAATAGTTTAAAAAAATAAACTAGCAGTAGAAACCCTTTCTGGTTGGTCTCTTAGCCTCTGACGTTTCCACCTCATTGATTTTCTTAACAGAATCAAATTAGACTCCGCATAAAATTAGAGGACCCCCGAAACAGGAATGAGTATAAACCAGAGAAAGGGATACTCACCTACCCATTCGCATATACGGCCCCGTTTTTCGCTCCCAGTCTTCCCTAGCCAAGCAACCTTCACTGACTCCCAACTACCTACAACTCACAGATTCCATCTGCCCACGTATTAAGAGCGATTTTCAACAGGTATGCCACAAGAATTTTTAAACATTTTTTAAAAATTGTTGTTCAAGAAGTTTTCTGCCTTTTCCCACCACCCTAGCCCTCCCCACCTCCTTCCCATGTTGCCCCCGCCCCCGCCCCCCCCCCCCCGCGTTATTGAGAATTTTTAAATCATTCAATACCTGACTATTTAGTTAGGGGCACTGACCTCTTTGTTCTTAGATTGTCAAATTTAAAATGACAAGAGCCAACACAACAATAGCCATTAGTTTGAATAAATCAAAATTATACTTTTGAGTACCACAGAATTTTAATTATTAGTTTATGCGTGCCATGAAATAAAAAAGGCGGAAAATCGCTGCTTTAAGATTTACACTTACTGCCCCAATTTAACCTCCGCAACCACCAGGCTAGGCAAGAATTACCAGCTGTATTCTATAAAAGAAGAAAATGAGGCGCTGAGACGTTACGTGAGTAGCCCAACATCACAAAGGGCAGGGAGCCAAGACTCATCCAGGTTTACTAGGTACCCAATCCTAAAACTGTGATTTTTTTTAACTGGCGCGAACCAGTCCAATGCGGCTCCTCTCTGGGGGCTGCGACTAGGGTCAGTTTGACCCCTCGCAGGGCCTCAGTGAAGCCAATTCTGGGGATGCCTCAGGTAGGAGCTGTAGCCCAGCACCCTGTGAACCCCAGCGCGACACTCACCTACCTTCACCGAGGTGTGCCGCCAGCAGCTCGCCCAGGGGGGGCCGGCTCAGCTGCGTGGGCCCCGCTTCTGCAACCGTTATCGCGCCGTGGAAGGCTGACCAATCGAGCCCGAATACGTCGAAAGGGCCTCCCTCTGCTCGACCTCGGGAATGCCGGGAGCGAGCGATTTTCTCCGGCCGCGGCAGTAGGCGGGGGACGTCCCAGCACCTCCTAGTTGGCTCTGTTGCTGGGGGCGGGGCTTATATTAATATAGTTGCGAGTGTGCGTGGCCATCTGCACCTGCGCACTTCCGTTGCACTTGCTGCAAGGTTTTATTTAGTTCGCAGGTGTTTTACCACCTACTTGGAGCTCAACGTGCCGGGATGATTTAAGATTAACACAGTGAGTCCGTAGGTGAAAGTGAAACCCGGACTACGTGGCCACCACAGACTACCCTCCAGACACATACGCCCTCTATAACTGCGAGCCGTTGCTGCGGAACCTGTTAGCTGTTGTCTATGTTCCAGACCTGGTTGAGCACTGCAGCACTGGCATTTGGAGGACCCCAAAAGTGTTTGTTTACGACATTTTACCCTTCTATTCAGCATTTGCCAAATCTTCACAGTGTCAGGACCTGTATCAGGCTCCAGAGATGCAGAGGTGGCTGACAGGCGATGCTCAAAGTCTAGTTAGGGAGAATGGGTATACACTCTGAAATTAAGATCGTGTTATATCATCATAGAAGGGTGTCAATAGCACAGAAGGGAAAGAGAAGGAGGCTTACATAAGTCAGTCGCCAAAGTCTTCCTAGATCAGTGGGTCTCAACCCTGGCTGCACATTAGAATTACCCAGGGGGCTTTGAAAACCCTTGCAACTCAGGCCTCAGACCAATTAAGTCAGAATTTCCAGGGCGGGACGCGGAGATTCTAATGTGCAGCCATGCTCAATAACTGTAAACGTGGAGAAATACTTAAGAATGATTCTGAATGGTGAAAAGAGTTCCCCAGCAATGCAGGGAAGAAAGGTAGAGAAAAGCTCATGTGCAAATGAAGTAATAATTCAAAAGCACATTACAATGCCTAGTTTACAAGTGCTCAAGAAACCCAATCTGTTTTTTTTTTTTTTTTTTGGTAGCAAAACCTGGGTCCATTCCGGACAGCTCATATATGCCTTCCTGCGAAACATAAGTCCCACAGCCTTTGCAAATATAACGGAACTTACTGAGGGCTGACTTTGGAAGCTGAGGAATGTGCTTCATCACTATAGAGGCTGAGGAGGAAAGCCTTAGGAGGTATGCTAAGGAGCTGGGACTTCATCCAGAAGGTGATAGGAAACAATAGACAAGTCTTCAAAATGGGCATTAAATGGAAAAGTGTTTGGGTGTCTGCCAGCCTAATTTTCTTGTATCCTGATATATCAGTGAAAGCTGTAAAACAAACAAACAACAACAAAAAAACAAAAACCAGCTCCACAGGGGACTAATATGATTGCTGCTTTATTTTTTTTTCCACAAAAGAAAATCAGCTCAATTCTCTACTTCTCCATTTACTAAGTTGAGGATATACAAATAGGATCCATGCCCACTATTTTAAAAAAAAATAGGTAGGGGATTAAGTGATCCAAAAATTCCTAAGGGAAAATTCAATTTCCACACACCGAAAGAGAAGACCAAGTCTCTCACCTGCCACCACTGTCATTGCCTCTTATAGCCACAGAGTGTCGCTGTTGACGACTTGTATTTTTCCAACTGGCTAAATGATGCACATCTGTAGCCTTGCAGGTCCCACAATGGCCAACAGGCTTCTCCAGATGAGATAACAGCCACGGTGTATCTCACAAGGTCTGAGTCACAGCAATTTAGGTACAATACTTTCAGACCCATACTCATCCTTATTCCAGGCAGCTGTGTCTGGCCCCCATGCAAACATATCCTGAGTTCCAGAAGGGAAAAGGGGTTATCGTAACTGGAATTGGCAGTGGGTTGGGTGCTCTTTGAATCACATCCGTTGGGAGGTGATATGACGATTTAAGTAAAACTGGAGTCCTGAGCGCAGTGAGAGGACAATGGATGCTAGATGAATAGATCACCAGCACTTGAAGCCTGATGGCTCTCTATTTCCTACCAATAGCGAGCCTCCTCTATCACTCCTGGACTTTGTATGTAGCAAGTGAAGAGGAGGAAGCTCTGTAGCACTGTCCTCCAAAGAAACTCCCTTCTTATGGACCATCAAGGTAGAGCCTGTCCAGTATCTTGCTTTGCTGGAGAAGGAAAAGGCTGCATACAAGTTCAGTCTTCATCTCGGCATCCTGATGCCCTGGTCTCAAGAGTTTTCTATGGGCCTCACTCACCCACCAAGATTCTAATGGTTCTAAACACTTATTTAACATTCAACCATTTACAAAAAATTTATTAAGCACTGGTTATGTATTAGGGATTGAACTGGATGCTGGGTTTACAGTTGTGAGTAAACCAGATGTGGTTCCTGCCTTTGGGGATCTTGCAGTCTAGTTGGGAAGAGAAATATGAAACAAATACAAAGAAGTATGTAATTATGGTAAGTGCTATGAAGGAAGAGAATGGGAGTGCATGGTGGAGGCCTCTCTGAGGAAGTGACATTTAAGCTGAGATCCAAAGCCTGCCTTCTTTTCAGCTTACCGCTTTCCTCTGTGGTTTGACTTCACAGTATAAATTATAGCCTTTGTTAGCAATTAAAACAGATCTTTTTGTTTCTAA
Organism: Trachops cirrhosus; assembly: GCA_028533065.1. NCBI lineage: Eukaryota > Metazoa > Chordata > Mammalia > Chiroptera > Phyllostomidae > Trachops > Trachops cirrhosus. The sequence continues at coordinate 31,058,049 of CM052544.1, forward strand.
ACTGCTAAACTGGTTCTCAAATCTTCTTGTTGGTATTGAACTATGAGGGTTCTTTCCACCACTAGGTATACATTAAATATAAATGGTATTTGGTGATGAATTCTTGGAGCTTCTCTGATTAACAAGTCTTTTCAAATCCTTTACTACATTAATACATTTGTTTGTTTCCCCCATGGGAATTTGAACTCCTGGGGAAATGGGTCATATCTTACTTTTTCCAGCATTCAGAATAGTCCCTAGCACACAGTAGGTGCTCAGTGCAATGTTAAATTGCATTGTTAAATCTGAATTAGAACTATACAGGTGGCATTCACCATCAATAGCCATTTTCTAATATGAAGGACAATAAGCAAAAAGCTCAGGCAAACATATTAATAACAGATGCTTGAGAATCTATACAGGATAACAATAGTTATGTTAATTGAGCCCTTAAAATGTGCCAGGCTCTGGGCTAAGCACACTTTCATCTTCTAATTGTTGACTCTTCACAACAACTGTAAATACTGTTATTATCTTTACAAATTATATTACAAATTATGAAATTAGGAAATAGAAGGAAAAAAAAGATTTCAGAGCCAGGATCTGAAATTAAAATTCTGGCTCCAAAGCCTGTTTCATTAACCACTTGACCATGCCACATCTCATCATGGGCATCTGCTCTACCATAAGTTGGTGTATGCACTTATTTTCATTTGCAATTATTTCATCTGTCTCTGTGTTAGTTATCTATTGATGTATAACAACAAATTATCCCTCATCACATCAGCTTAACACAAACATTTACTATCTCAAAGTTTCTGTGAGCCAGATACACAGGAGTGGCTTAGCTGGATGGTCTGACAGAATCTTTCATGAGGTTGCATTCAACCTATTGACTACAGCCACAGTCACCTCAAGGCTCAGCAGGGGCAGAAGGATTTACTTCCAAATCCATACATGTGGTTGTTGGCAGGCCTCAGTTCATTCCTTGCCAAATGGGCCTCTTCACAGGCTGCCTGAGTGTCCCCACAACACGGCACTTCCCACAGAGGGGGTGATCTAAGAGAATGTGTGAGCAGCTACAGAAGCTGAAGTCTTTTTTTAGAACCTGTTGCTCCTGATCACAAGGCCAAACCTGGGAAAATGTGGGAGAGGACTGCACAGGGTGTGAGCACCAGGAAGCAGGGATCATTGGGAGCCATCTTGGAGGTGACTAAACATAATCTGTGTGCTCACTTTTTGTGACTGTCTCCTCCCCTAGAATGTAAACCTTATGAGTGAGGAGAAACCAGCAGTGCTGCTCACTGCTCCATTCCCTGTCACAGTGCCCGCCGTTTAACGCTCGATACCGAACAAATGTAGTGATGATGGTGAAATGAGGTCCAAAGGATGAGATCCTGTAAGGAGCAAGGAAAACTTAGACCATGAGAAAACAGGAACTGGTTAGGTCCCAAGGTACAGGAGGTTACTGAATGAACATCTTGCCTTCCTGCCTTGTGCAAGAACAAAGAATTGTAAAACACATGCAACCTAAAATGTTTGGTTTGTAAAGCTACCACTGTTGAGCCGATGCCCAACCCTGTTCCCGCCCACGGTCTTTGTAAGCGAATAGCTAACTGCTACGTCTGCTTCTGTATAAGGCTTGCTTGCCCGCCCATATATATAAGGACTTAGCTGTAAGCGCTCGGCGCAACTCTCCTCAGCAGCCCTTGCGGGTACCGTGTCTCCAGACACTTTGAGAGTTTGCCCCTGCGCAGGTAAAACTTGGCCAATAAAGTAACATCTTTGAAGCCCTGAAAAGTCTCCAGCATCTGTTCTCGCGGTTGCTGAATGCAACAATCCCTACAATTCTGTCTTACACTCTAATTCCCAGCTGCCATTCATGGTACCATTTAAATAATTTTTAAAAACAGTACTATATCATGCCCAAGAATGTTTACATATACGAGGCCTGTCCAGAAAGTATCCAGCCATGTAATATGAAAGAGAGACATTTATTGAAGAAGATAACAAAATACAAGAAACATTGTACATAGGACAATGATGCCTCCATCCCCTTCAAAGTAGGCACCTTGGGACCTCACACAGTTCTCCCGATTGCCATCACCTGCCCTATTGTGTTTTCCTTAATCTCACCGGTGGTCTGAAATCTCTTCCCTTTCAAAGGTCATTTTAGTTTTAGGAAAAGCCAGAAGTCACAGGGCGCCAAATCTGGGGTGTACGGGGGCTGAGTCACCTGGGTGATTTGATGTTTTGCCAAAAGTCTCCACACTAGACATGATCCGTGAGCAAGTGCATTGTCATGATGAAGCTGCCAATTATCAGTTGCCCATAGCTGTGGCCTTCTGAATCATCTGAATAGTTTCTCCGGAGGGATGTTTAAGCTTAATGCAAAATTTGATGCAGATTTTTGCTCTACTCAGTCATTTTGAAGATTTTATTTATTATTTTTAGAGAGAGTGGAAAGGGGGGACAAAGAGATGGAGAGAAACATCTGATGCATGAGAGATACATCAATCAGTTGCTTCTCGAAGGCCCCCAACTAGGGGACCAGGCCAGCAACCCAGGCAGGTGCCCTGACTGGGAATTGAACAAGCGACCTTTTGGTTCGCAGGTCAGCACTCAGTCCATTGACCACACCAGCCAGGGCTTGCTCAGTCATTTTGAATGTGACAGCCACACAGTACACATGCTCACTCAATAGCATCTACCGCCCCCACTGATTAGTACAGTGAAGTCCTGCAAGCCATTCCCATTGTATTTATAATGGCTAGACTTTTTCTGGACACATATATAGGAGGTCTGTCTGGACAGTTCTACAAAATCACCTTGGTTTGCTGCTTCTCCACTTTCTGCATTTGTGCCACAGCCTCCTTGAACTGAGGGAGAACTTGGCCAGCAGCATGAGGCTGTAGTCACTGACACTGGTTCTGACACACAATCCTCTAAGGCCAGAATTCTGGGCCCTGGGCTCTTGCCTAAAGCACTGGTGCCTCTTCCTTTAACACACAGCCAGTAGTCACACTCGAACAATGCTGGAAGGGCACATTAAAATTTTAAATGTGTAGATATCAGACTATGTAACTTTTCCTTTTATTTTGATCTCTATTCATGCTGTTCAAAAAGTAAGTTCAGAAAATCAGTCAATCCATTAACAATGCCCTTTTCAAAAGGAGGCTCAATAAAAACATGAACTATTGTGAATGAAAGCATTCTTAGCTTCTCTCTTAACATAAATCACTGATATCTATGGACAAATTGGTGAGAGGCTATTTAAGAAGAAAGAACGGCATGTAGGTACTTCCTGGTAAACAAGGAAACAATCTGAGAGTGAGAATAAAGTCAAAGGCAGGATCAGTCTGAATGAATGAATGAATATGTTTTGTACTCAATTTCAATACCTTTCACAATGTTTTGTTCGGCTTTATTTCCATAACAATCCTGTCTGGTAACAATGTACTTATTCCTGCCTCTAGTGTCCTGGGCCCAGAGAAAGAGTAGGTGAAAAATGCAGCCCAAACTGGTATGTTCCTTAATTCCAGGTATCCCAAACACTGTACCCAAAGAGAAAATAGTGGCGCAGAACAAGTCACCTGTGAAATCACAAACTGCCTTGCCTATTCTGGGTGCCGACCCGGGTGTACCTTATGAGCTCACCCTGGTGTCCCGGGGCAGAGGAGCTTTCTAGGCCTCAAAGACAGGGCTCAGATTTTTCTTCAATCTTAATTAACACTTTTCTAATAAGGCCCTATTAATGTGAACTTTTCAAATTCCACAGGCCTGGCCCCACATACTGGCCCTACAACTCCTGAAGGGCTTTGAGTCTCTGTACTTTGATGTAAATATAATCACTGGCTATTGTAAGAACTACAGGCAATGGGCCTTGGCTGGTGTGCCATCAATGTTTCTCTCCCAGCTCAGTGAATTGAGCATGGGACTGTGAACTAAAGGGTAACTGGTTTGATTCCCAGTCAGGGCACATGCCTGGGTTGTAGGCCAGGTCCCCAGTACAGGGCATGCGAGAGACAACCACACACTGATGTTTCTCTCTCTCTTTCTCCTTCCCTTCCCCTTTAAAAATAAATCAATAAAGTCTTTAAAAAAAGAAAAAAGAACTATAGGCAATGATATAAAGGCACATAGCAAGCATTCAAATTACCCCAATGGTTTTGTTAAAGATAGCCCAATTCCTAAAGTTTTATAAGAAAATATGATCCTTCATTAACACATCTTTGATCTACTCCCTAACCAGGATTTCCTGGTCCTAACCCAACAACTCATGATTGTTTCTAAGAAGAACTAAGGACTAGGGAAAAAGAATTAAGGAGATGTCTTCACCCAGCCTTGTCCCAGTTCTGGAAATTTCAGCACTCTGGAGCCTTTTATGTTTTCCCCTTAATTCATTCTTTCAGCAATCATTTATTTTAAACTCCCTGTTCAAGATACTGGTGCAGAAGAAAATACAAAAATGAAAAGTCTTTGTCTCAGGGGACTTTCAATACAGACTAGCAAACAAGAAACCAGCGCTCATTAAGCAGAATTCCTGTAACGTAATTTGCTTAAGAATTCAGTTATTGCTCTGGTCAATGTGACTCAATTGGAGGGAGTGTCATCCTCTAACTGAAAGGTTGCCAGTTCAATTCCCAGTCCCGCACATACCTAGGTTGTGGGTTCAAACCCCAGTCTGGGAACTAGATCCCAGGTCCAGGTACTTATGATCCCGGGTCTGGGAGCATACAGGAGACAACCAATCAATGTGTCTCTCACATCTGATGTTTCTCTCTTAAAAAAAAAAAAAAAAGAATTCAGTTATTACTAGTTTGTAGACTGGATAATCTAATCAATAGATTATTCCCTATTGCCTCCCAACTCCCCCTTCACTCACATACTGGCCTAGAATGTAGAAACAAATCCACCTTATAACCCCAAAGGTAAGACAGTCCTTTACATTGACATCAAGCTGCAAGAAGAAATTACGTAAGAGGTCAGGATGCCTCTCTGCCCCCAAATCTGCTGGGCCCTCAGAACCCCTCCAGAACACTTTGCATGTCTCTGCTTTGTTGCTGGGCCCACTCTCCACAGGGACCACTCACTGCTATCCTCAGGTGGCCCACTCAACAACCTTCCTCCCTCTCTGCAGGTGACATTGTCCCCTCCTTAAAGTGAAACCCAACACCACCTAAAACATTACGCAGGCCAGATCTTCATTCAGCAAATATTTATTAGAGCCTACTCTGTGTGAGTCTACAATATGCAAATGTGGGAGATAAAAGAATGACAGCTAAGCAACCATGGTCCCTGCCTTCACAGATCTCAGTCTACTAAGAGACACATTCAGGCCCTGACCCTGTGTGGCTCGGTTGGTTGGGTGTCCTCCCATAAAGCGAAAGGTCACTGGTTTGATTCTTGGTGGGCGCAAGTGCCTGGGTTGGGGGTTGAGGTTCTGTGACATCTTTTCTCTCTCACATCAATGGTTCTCTCCCTGTCTCCCTTCCTTCCCCTCTAGCAAAACCTTTTTTAAAACAAGATACACATTCAGCAAAAATTACACCAAAAAATTGCACACCTTGAAAGGGACAAAGGAGAATTACAGGTGCTGCAAGTCTTAGGGGCCAGAAGAGTTTTCCCTAAGAAATGATCCAGGGGTGTCCAAACCACAGCCTGTGGGCTGCACACAGCCCAGGATGTCTATGAATGCGGCCCAACACAAAACTGTAAATATACTTAAAACAGTGTGAGATTTTTTTTGTGATTATGTGTCACAATGTATTTAATGTGTGGCCCAAGATAACTCTTCTTCCAGTGTGGCCCAGAGACACCAAAAGGTTGGACACCTCTGGAATCTCAACAACAAAATGGACATTACCTAAGGGAAGAAGCCAGGAGCACTGGAGAGGCCCTGAGGGGAGAAGGAGCTTGCATCATCTGCGTTTCTAAATGAAGCCAGGTAGGCAAGAACTACATCATACACGGGCCTTATGCCTCCCATATGGAGTTTGCATCTCTAAACTAAAAAGATATTTAATCAGAACCCATAAAGAGTTTTCAAGGAGCGAATGTCCGAATCAGATTGACCTGACGTTGATTTCAGCGCAGGCACAGGGTCCGTTTTGCCCCAGGGTCCAGCCCAGCGCCCGCCACTGCCGGTTCATACCAACACCGTTGGCACGGTGACTACCTGCAGCGCGGGGCTGTTTCTCGGGAAGGGCCTCTGCCGCAAGCGAAAAGCCATCCGCGGAACGGCGGGCGGGGCTGGGCGCCCCAGGGGACCTGAAACGCGACAAACAATCCGCGCGCTTGGTACTCGCGCTCTCCGAGCTTTAGTTTCTGCGGAGGCGGCGTCCGGTTCTCGGCGAAGGGAGAATCCCCGGCGGCCTACGAGCGGGAGGCCACACCGACCCGTGGCGTGGCCCGGAGCCTCACACCGCCCACTGCGTACAGGTGAGACCCGGGTCCACGTGCGGCGCCGTGGCCCGGCCCCCGGATGCCCCTGCGCGCAGCCTCGGGCGCCCCCTCTGCAACGGGAGCGGCCGCCATCTCTGAGAGGCGGTGGCGGGCGCTACGAGCTGGGGGGCGGTGTCTACCCGGCCGCGGTGAGCCCGCAGTGAGGCACCGAGCCGGCCGGGGTGCGTTTGGGGCGTCTCCTGACGGCCCGGCCGTGATTAGAGGCAGGGACCGGAGTCCAGCGAGCCCCTGCCCGACCAGGCCCTGCGATCAGCCGCTCCAGCCTCCGGCCTTGTCCCCCAACTGTAAAGTTAATATTGTACTTGTCGAAGTTGAATATTATTGTTGAAAAAGTGGAAAAGCACAAGGAAGGAAGCACATGAGCCGAATCCCTGTACTCCGGAGACAACCCCGGTTAACATTAAGGTGTATTTCCCTCCTTTTCCCAGTAAGCACGATCAGACTGTTTTTGCAGGTCCTGGATCAGAAAGTGCTGTAACTTGGCTTCTTTCTCTTAATACATCATGGGCATCTACCTTCGGCTTTAAATGTTTTCCCATGTTTCTTTTTATTGACCGCACTAGATTGTGATCGTGTGTGCAGGTTGACCTCTGCATCCTTCCCTGGAGTCTGGCCCGGGCTTGACCTTCAGTTTGTTGAATGACAGGACTGTGATTTACTTAATGGAATCCGACCCTGATGGTGAACATACACATAATTTTCAGTTTATAGCTGTTACAAAAGCAGTTTGTTAGCACTGTTCCGTCTGATTTTTTGAGCATCATTGCTTACAGTGGCTCCTCTGTACGGCTTGTAGTATATATACATTGCAAATTGCTTCTTAGAAGAGTTATTCTCGTTTTTTTTACCTCCACTAGCATTTGGGAATACCTGGTTCAAGGAACTTTCTAACCAACTTTGTTGTAGATCGCAATGGGTTACAGGGGACAGGGGGCAAAATGTCAACACCAGTTTGTTAAAGAGTGACCTGCCTTGTGGCTGGCCTTACCCAGAGCCAGAGCTTTTGCTGCAAGGGGAACTATGAGTATCTTAGTAATTTTAAAAACTGGTTTAACTTTAGCTTGGACAAACCATTGTAGTCCTCAATACGGTTAAGTCCTAAGTTAATGCAAAATTCAAGCTGGGGTTAGATGAGTCGTGGAAACCTTTTAATGTTTAAGTCATACTCTGAAACATAGGTGTTGGGTGTCAAGGGAAGGGATTTTAAAAGATCCTGCTGCTCGGTATTCACTAGATACTCAAAAGCTTTCCGTTTTTCTATCCTTTTCATTTACAAAGTTTTGTGCTAAAATAGAAGGAATCTTTCTTTGTCATAATCATTTTCTTTTTTGGTGATGTGATCCTGATAATTAAATGTATGTATTAAAGTTTAAAAATCACAGTGCCTTGATTCCTTTCTCTCAGATTTTACACCAAGGCCTTCCCAGGCCTTCCCACACATTTGGCAGGGTTAGAGCCCTTTCTCCGTGAGCCCATTCTGCCCTTTACTCCCTTTACAAGACACTCCCATGGCTGTGCTGTCTTTACCTTTTGGCCTTTCTGGAGTCCCTCACTCTCCGAAGCTTAGTGTCCAGCTCAGTCAGTGCCTGGCATATGAGTGACTGATAACTATTATCATGGTGGATAGATTTAGAAGATGACATGTGTTTATTAAGTCCAATTTGTAAGTTAGAGATCTGTATGTGACTGTGACAGTGATTTCTCATTCAACTGAGTAAGGTAGAGATCAGGGACGAGGACAGCTGTGATCACCCCTCGATTAGAAGTGATACTACATTCCGAGAAACACTACTGACAGGGCACCTGGGTCTTTTGTTTTTAACAACTTCATTGATATATAATTCATATACCATATAATTCACCCATTTAATTTGTGCAATTCAAGTTTTTGGTATACTATAGTATTTTTTAAAGTGATGGTAAAATATATATGTTGTAAAATTTGCCACTTGAACTATTTTTAAGTGTTAACAATTCAGTAACGTTAAATACAATCACAGTGGTGGTCAGCCATCATCACTATTTCCAAAATATTTTTATACCTTAAACAGATATTCCATAAGTAAGTGTTGACTATATGAATGAATGTTGATCATTTAAAGAAAAATTTTTTAAATGTTGTCTTGATTTCTAATCTTTTAAATTGGTTGTGTTGTTTTTTTATACCTATATGAAAAGTCATTATAGTTAAGATGGTACCATTCCTTATCTTAGTATATGATACTTGAAGCTCCTTATAATGGCTAACTTGGCAATTCTATCAAGTTTAAATGCTGAAATTACTGACCTTTCTAGAGCCTCTAAAGTTGTAGAGCAAAATTTGAATAATATCCCTAAGTCCTCTCTGTCGCGAAGGATGCCTTATCCAAGATGATGTTATACTGTTTGGCTTACTCTATTGCTTTGTATGCTCTTTGCTTTCATAGTTGTAGGATACCCTCCACTTCCATAGGAAATACGCTAGGGCTTAAGACTAGAAAAATCTACAAATTTGTAAGGTGCTAATAAAAAAAGGGAGTTTATTTTAGGTACAAAGTATTTTGCATATTTACCTAGTTTTCATTCTAAAATTCTTTGCTTTTCTTTGCCTTTTATACTGCTTTCATAGATGCTAATCTCTTTCTTAACATCTTTTTAAAAAACAGTTTGTGGTTTCTGGCTATTTTTAGCCAAAGAAGGTTGATGACCTCCCATTTTTAACAAGGAGCAAGCACCCTTGCTCTGTAGGGTAGGGAGAGGGCTAGGCTAGGGTAGATCTTGGGAGCAAAAATTAGTGAGCCTGTTTTTCAGTAGGTTTGGCAGGGGTACCACCATTAATCCCAAATCTTCAAATGTGGAGGGTTTCATGTGTTTGTGAGTACATCTGTGCTTCTGGTTTCAGTATAAAAAGCTCAATGCGCATTACAGCCCAGTTATGGTGTAGTTCGTTGCACAGGAGCACTGGGCTCTGGTTTTGGCTTGGGCCCTTCTAGTGACCTGAGCAAACCACGTGGCTTTTGTGGATTCATTGCTGGCACTAGTAAATGAAGTGGGCTTGAGTAAACACATAGATTAAGTTTGCTACTATAAAGGGAACTGGCATATTCTTGGCTGCTTCCTGCAAACTCAACATTTCTTTGAAGTTATCTAAAAGTTTTTAAAATTATATATTCTACCTTCTAAAATTAATGTAAAGATTGCATTTTAAATTTGTTACCACTTGTAACACTGATACTACCAGAAGATGCATTCCATCTATCCTGGAGTGTTATGTACTCTCTGACCCGCTCACTGCCTCATACCCGTGGGGTTTCTTCTGCCTCAATCAAGAAGCAGGGGACCCAGAGGACCTCTAGTTCTCTTGAAGCTCTCATGTGGTGTAATCCTTAAAATAAACTGGAGTTTATTCTCTAGTTTTTAGGAAATTATAAATCCATAACAGAAAAATATGATTAGCCAATTTGCATGACTTCTTTTCCTAAAAATTAGCGATTGCAATTCTATTGGATGTAAAAGCTGTTTCATCAGAAACTGCATGCAATTTAAGAAACAGATTGCAAAGTTAGAAAAACCCTTTGCAGATGTCATCTTTGTTGCTCTCAATCTTTCTTGCCTGCAATTCTGCTTTTTTCTTTCCTGGCTGCTAATTGGATTAAAGACTGTTTTGCCAACCATGGCATCTGGAGATGACAGTCCTATCTTTGAAGATGATGAAAGGTAAATGCCTTGCGTTGCAATAAACTAGCTTTTGAAAGTCTCAAGATTGTTTTAATCATTCAGAAGAGTTATTTATCTGAGCTCCTTTTTAAAGGACACATTTTGTAAAACTGCACAATGCATGGATTTGCTTTTCTGTGCTGTAGAACAAGGGTAATAAACACCTGACAGGAAGGTGGCCATCACTAATGTGGCATCTTTCAAAGGACCAGGGGTAGGATCTCCAAATCCCAAGTTCAGCGCCAAGTTCTTGGCAATCACTTCCAAATGATATAAAGCCCATTTAGTGTCTCTGATGCAGAGCACACAAAGTAGATTACAGGGAATGAAGAGTAGGTTGTCGTTAAGAGAATAGCCTCTGGAGCCAGAGTCCTAAGTTTAAATCCCATCTGCCACTTACTGTCATTGTGACCTAAGACAAGCCCTAAGCCTCTCTGAGCCTCAGTTTCCTCATCTATCAAATGGGGATAATAATGGTACCTGTCTCAGGGTGAGGATTCCAGGAGTTACTATCTTAAAGCCCTTAGAACTGCGACTGGCACACAGTGACCACTTCCTATTAGCTATGATGCTGTAATGTGACTTCTCTCAAAGCTAAAAACCCTTGTCAATGTCAAAAAATTCTTTCTGTTATATTTGTATTATACATGTCATTTACATAGGTCATGTGTTTTATATTAAAATGTTTATATTATGTTTTAATGTATGTTCTATATTAAAATGTGTTTAAATTGGTCTGAAAACTTCTGACTAAGTAGAATCCTTTATTTGTCTTCATACAGTTTCCTATAGTAATGACAAGTTACTATTTTCCATAATATTTTAATTTTTGTTATAGGACATTTCTTCCATGACTTCTCAGTCTCACTTTACTGAATTAGAACGTTTTTTTGGTTGTTGTTAAAATTAACTCCTAGCCATTGGTTTAACTATGAAAGTTTTGTAGAATTCTTGTCTTGGAATGATTAGATCTGGAGAAGAAAATCCAAAATTAAACACTGCTTTTGAAATGAGGGGAGGGAGAAGTAGAGACTTCTTACTGACCTTTCCCAGCATTATTCTGTGGCCAAACTTAGAATACTATCATGGATAAACTGATAGATTCTTAATCCTATTACTATTAAGGTGACTTTGTTTGGAATTATCTGACTGTGTACCCAGGGAGAGTAGTTTTATCTTAAACGAGTGTCTAAGAGGGAGAGGATAGTTACGTGTACATGTAGGATTTCTTAGGTAATATCTTTTAATATTTGTCATTTCAGGGGTTTTGTAAATCTGTTTTCATTTTGGAAGGATTAATTGGCTAGTCCATTACTGTCTTTGGCCCACAGTAATTGCTGTATTTTATTCCCTTAGCCCTCTGCATAGCCTGGAAAAAATGACAGATCTTGTAGCCGTTTGGGATGTTGCTTTAAGTGATGGAGTCCATAAGATTGAATTTGAACATGGGACCACATCCGGCAAACGAGTAGTATATGTAGATGGGAAGGTAGGAAAAAAAATGCTACTTTGTAAATATGGTATACAGAGAAGGTCGATTTTGTTAATGTAGATTCTTCATATGTGAATTCAGGCTTTTCTCTTATTAAAGTGGTTATCTTTATATTTTGGCCTATATCATTTTGCTGTACAAAGGAATCTAATAATAGTTATAGAATTCATTAAATATAACATCTAATATTTAAACTTAAAATGCCTTTATTTTCTGAAACCTTTGCATCACAAATTAATAAAACTATATCTAACTAGCATTGTCATTTGCTCACTTTAATTATATTATTTCTAAAATTAAATATTAAATTTTCCCCCATTCATGCTTTTTGAATTTTTCTATTTTATTATGTAGGAGGAGATAAGAAAAGAATGGATGTTCAAGCTAGTGGGCAAAGAAACCTTCTGTGTTGGAGCTGCAAAGACAAAAGCAACCATAAATATAGATGCTGTCAGTGGTTTTGCTTATGAATATACCCTGGAAATCGATGGGAAAAGTCTCAAGAAGTATATGGAGAACAGATCAAAAACCACCAATACGTGGGTATTACGTTTGGATGGTGAGGACTTTAGAGTTGTGTTGGGTAAGTGATTGCTGCTTCTTCAGAATGTATTGGCTTTTATGACGGCTGTTCAGTTAGTTTCCCTAACTGTCCAGACCTTTCATGGAAGCTTTGAATAGCGAGAGTGCAAGTGCAGGCGTATTTTAAATGTGTTCTGTGTGAATAAGGTGTTCATTAATCAATTAATTTGTGTATAAAATCGGAGGCAGATTTTATAGTGAGGGATTTCAGGATTATAAACTTGGGCTTAAAAAAATAGATATTGGCATAGACATTTGTTCTTTGATATTTCACTTTAAAAGCATGTCTAAAGGGAGTTGGAAATTGAAGATTCATCTGTAAGAAGGGAATTTTTCTCTAGGTGGCAATAGGGTTAGGACTGCAGCAGATCAAAATCGTCGAGTCCAGATAAAGTAGATTAAAAAGTAAAAAGTCAGGAGCCGTTGAGCTTTCAGCTAAGTTCTGCTGTTCCAGATTTACCATCTGTGTTCTCAGTTTCTGTGGGCCCTCACAACTCGCGGTTTGAATATTTACCGTTACTACCTTTTCTCTGTTCTGGTTTCTCCTAGTTTTCCTCTTCATGTCACGGAAGTTCAGACTGTTTAGATCGCCTCGTTAATTCATTGATGTGTTTCCTTAGAGAATACTGAGCACCTACTGAACAGCAGTCAGTGTGCCAGCCACTGAGGATGTAGAGATGCAGAGACCTTGTCCATGCCTTCGACATTCCACAGTCTAGTCAGATGCTGGCAAATGACTCTAAAAAGATTTTTTAAGAATGAAAAATGTTTATCAAATAATAAATGCATTTAGTTAGGAAATAAAACAGAAACTCCTGTACACCTATGTGTTGAAGAAACAGGGTCGGTTTGTCTTGAAGAGTTTCCTGTGGTCTGGATTTTGTTGATTGCATTCCTGTGATGTTCCTCTGTTTTTAATATTCTTGTAAATTGGTAGTTTACTCTGAAGAATTGGTCAAACGTAGGTTTTTTTTCCTGGCAAGACTACTTTATACTTTGTTGTATCAAGAGACACATGGTATTGTCAATTTTTAATGACATTTGCAACCATTAATACCTAGTGCCTATATCCATGAATTCATTAGCACTTATCAAATGTGGTATTCTGATTCTATCATTTATTCATTAGGTGACATACTTCTACAATGAGAAGCTTCTTGTTATCTACTATTTAGTTACACAGAGGTAAAATTTGTGTAAGAAATTCAGGAACACCCTGGCTGGTGTGGCTCAGTTCGTTGGAGTGCTGTCCCATAAACCAAGAGGTCATGGGTCTCATTCCCAGTGAGGACACCTGGCTAGGGTGTGAGTTCGTCCCCAGTTGGGGCATATACAGGAGGCAACAGAACAATGTTTCACTCCCATGGATGTTTCTCTGTCTGGCTCCTTCCCTTCCCCTCTCTCTAAAATCAACAAGCAGGTGCCAAGAAGGAAGGAAGGGAAGGTGGGAGGGAAGGAGGGAGGGAGGAAGGAAGGAGGGAATGCTTCTTTTCCCTTTATTTATTAGTTTTCAATATTTTGAATTAGCTCCTTATTTTCCTCAAAAAGGTGATCATTTAGGTTTTTTAAAATCATTAACTCATGGATTTAAACATTTTTTATGCATTTTAATACATTTCAGGTATTATCTTTACTGATGCTCAAAGTTTCCCCTTTTTGGCCAGTGGGATGGATGCTCCTTACATTGGGTCCTGTTGACACATCCTCGGTCGACTTTGATAGCTCACTTGCTATCTGATATGACAGGATGTCCTAGGCTGATCATTTTGAACATTTTCTGCCTGAAGCTGGAATCACCCCTTTCTCCAAAAGACCTGATTTTTGTTAGAGGAAAATAGTACTATTTCAAGAGCATAATATGGACATAACTTAAGGATGCACATTCACTGTTTTTAGGTTCTCAGTGTATGGAGCAAAGAAATTATATAGATGAATGGATAGCTGGATGGATGGTGGATGGATGGACGGACTTCATCTAACATCTGTATGTCCTTTCTTCCACACTGAGAATCCTTCTCAAGGACACAAAAGAGGATGCAATTAGCATACGGCATAATTACTTATTTGCTTTGTGCCACATAACATACATAGTAGTTTCCATTAACAACACAAATACTACCACCATTAATATGATTACCAAAAAAATTTTAAACATTTTTGTATCATTTTCCAATTTACTATATCTATGAACATAGAGCCGTTATATACTATGCTTTGTTCCTTCCAGCCCATACTTAGTTCTATAAGTCATTATATTACTCCTCTGTGATCATTTTGCTTGTCTGAAACTTGTTCTCTAGTACATTCCTTAGGAATATTAACAATATTGCCTGAGTTCGACATGTTGATGACATTAGTATCACTTACACTTGGAGGTCAATTTGGTTAGATATAATATTCTTGGCTCACATTTTCTTTCCTTAAGTATCTTAGAGCCCTGACCTGAGGTAGCTCAGTTGGTTATCCTGATACACCAAGGTTACAGGTTCAACCTCCAGTCGGGGCACGTACAAAAAGCAACCAATGAATGCATAAATAAGTGGAACAACAAAATTGATGTTGCTCTCGCTCTCAAATCAATAAATAAAAATTTTGAAAATATCTTAGGTATATTACTCCACTTTCTTCAGGCATAATCTGTTACTGTTAAAATGTCTGGTGAGCACTGGCTGGTGTGGCTCAGTTAATTAGCGTGCCCTCCTGTAAACCAGAAGGTTGCAGGTTCCATCCCTGGTCAGAGCACATACCTGGGTTGCAGGTTCGATCCCCATGTTGGGGCACGTATGAGAAGCAACCAGTGGATGTTTTTCTCACATCACTGTTTCTCTCTCTCTCGTTCTCCCGCTCTCCATTCCTCTCTTTAAAAGCAATGAAAAAATGTCCTCTGGTGAGGATTTTTTTTAAAAGTCTGATGACAGTCTGATTTTCTTTGTCTTAAAAATGCTTTGTTGCCCTGGCTGGTGTGGCTCAGTGGATTGAGTGCTGGCCTGCAAACCAAAATGTCACTGGTTCATTTCCCAGTCAGGGCACATGCCTGGGTTGCAGGCCAGGTCCCCAGTTGGGGATGTGCGAAAGGTAACCAATCAATATATCTCTCACACATCGATGTTTTTCTCCCTCTTTTTCTCCTTCCCTTCCCCTCTCTCTAAAAAATAAATAAATGAAATCTTTTTTAAAGTGCCTTTTTTTTTTTTTGCCTAATTTTATTAGACTGTATCAGGGTAATTCTTGGTTGATTTTCTCAGGTACATGGTGAATATATATTTTCAATGTATAGAATCAAATTTCTTTTTAAAGTTTTCTTGAATTATAGTTTTATTATTAGTTCTGTTTCTTTGCTTTGGTTTTCTTACCTGTGGAAGTTTGTGGTATATGTCGGATTTTTTTTATCTATCTTCTAAATTTATAAATTTGTCAGTTTCTCATATCCTTTCTCTCTCTCTCCCTTCTTTTTGTCTGCCTACCTTCCTTCCTTCCTCTCTCCTTCTTTTAAATGAACTTATTTTCTAGAGCAGTTATAAGTTTAAAGAAAAATTAGACAAAAAGTACAGTTTTCCCATGTACTCCCTCTACCCACATCGCCTCAGTTTTCCCTATTATTGACATCTTGCACTGGTGTGATGCATACGTTACAATTAGCAAATCAATATTGATACATTGTTATTAACTAAAATCCAAGTTTATACTAGAGTTCACTCTTGCATTGTACATTCTGTGGGTTTTGCCAAATGTATAGTTTCATATTCCACCATTACAGTATCATATAGAATAGTTTCACTGCCTTAAAAATCCCTTGCTCCCTATTCATCCCTCTCCTCCTTCCTCTCCCAGCACCTAGCAACCCCTGATCTTTTTGCCATTTCTATAGTTTGCTTCTTGCAGAATGTCACATAGTTGGAATCATGCTACATGTAGTTTTCCATACTAGCTTCTTTTTTCTTAGCAATATGCATTTAAGATTCCTCTATGTCTTTTTAGGCCTTGATAGCTGATTATAGCTGATTTCTTCTTATTGATGAATAATATCCCATTGTATGGGATAGCTGCAGTTTGTTTATCCATTCACCTTGTTGCTTCCAATTTTTGGCAGTTATGACTAAAGCTGCTATATAAACATTTGTTTACATTATGTGGACATAAAATTTTCAATCAGTTGGATAAATAACCAGGAACTTGATTTCTGGGTCAGATAGTAAGATTATATTTAGTTTTTGGAAACTTTTGGAGGCTCATCTTTATTTTTCAAAATTTCACAATAATGTGTTTAGTAATGTAGTGCCTCACTTTACAATAAAGTTTGAGATCTATTCTATCTCATTACTTACTAATGGAAATTTTGGTTTTGAAAGGATTAGAATTAGTGTCAATACATTTTAACATATTGGGTTTCATATGATGAAACCAAGCCTTTACAAAAATTTTAGAGCCCTGGCTGGTGTTGTTCAGTGGACTAAGTGCCGGCCTACAAACCAAAGGGTCACTGGTTCAATTCCCAGTCAGGTCACATGCCTAGGTTGCAGGCTAGGTGCCCAGTAGGGCGGACGCAAGAGGCAGCCACACACTGATGTTTCTCTCCCTCTCTCCCTCCCTTCCCCTCTCTAAAAATAAATTTTAAAAACTTTAAACAAAATACTTTTAGAGACTTAATCAGCTGCTTTCCTAAATTATAATACAGTTGATAGTAACTTTTCATAGGTGAACTGGAAAAGGCTACCTAACCTATACCAAGCTTACAGTTTGTTTTCTTTTAAATGCCCAGGAATCTGCATATCCACTGTGGCTTCTGTTGGCCTTTAAAATCTCTTCATTTCCTCCTTCCACTCCTTGCCCGTCTTCACTCTTATCTGTCCATTTACAGTCCCTCTTGAGCCTGAAAGAGTTAAGTTCAGCCCAAACTTGTCCCTTTTGCTGATCTGGTAAAAGGACAAGGCCAGAACTGTTTATTGACATGAGGGCAGAATTGCCTGGAGTATATATATTGCTTGAGCTTCCACTTCCAGGACCCACCAAGCCCCAGAGTGTTCTGACTAAGGCCTGCATTTTTCAGATCGGTGATGAGGAATGCAGGCTCCTGGGTCAGAGCTGTGTGGACAAATTACTTACCCTCTGAACCCTGTTTTCCTCATCTGTAAAATGGGGATAATTATAGCATCTCTCTCACAGAGTTGCGTGGGTGAAGCATAATAGAATACATATAAAATATTTAGCAATGTATCTCCCATAGTGAGTTCCTTTAAAACATTATTTGTGGTTATTACTATTGCACATGGGCAGAGAATGGACTTACCTAGAGTCTTGGGGTGAAAGTTACCTACATATTTATTATTTGACAGATTTCAAATAACTATATTATGTAACTTCCTCAATTTTACATTGAGAAGTTAAAACACACCAAGGCCAGAAAAAGCTCTGAATAACAAAAACAGTATAATATACTGAGAGGCCATATTCTGTGCCAGATACTACGCTAGGCATTTTACGTAAATTATTTCTAACCCTTATAACAGTCCACAAGAAAAATGACATCATCTTCATTTTACCCATGAGGAAACTGAGGCCAGTTGAGATTCAGAGTGGCAGTGACTTGCGGAAGCATACTGCTAATAAATCACCAAGCTGGGATTCGAACACAGGCCTCTCTGACCTCAAAGATCCTGTTCCTTCCTTTTCACCACCCAAAGGATGTGAGGCGCGTGGAGGCCTGCAGATAGATAGCACTGGTCAGCGTCGTTAGGTCTGGCAGTTGCCACACCGCTGAACACTGGGAGGGAAGCAGAGACAGCCAGAGAAAAGTACTGTTGTGCTGAAGCTTCACGTTGGGAGGAAAGTCTCTTTCTGCTCTGAAACCTTGTGCATCCTGCTCAGGTGTATCTGCAGGCTCCACGGCTGTTGGTCACCTGGGCCAAGGGACTCTGCAGGTAAATAGGGCAGGCTCCAAGGTGAACACGCTCCAGTACCTCCTTTGATTCACTGAATCCACTCCTGGGCCATACCTGATGCTTTATCGGATCAATGTGTTCATTTATAACATGTATTTAGTTTTTATTTTGTTTTTAAGAATGATTTTATTTATTTATTTTTAGAGAGAGGGGAAAGGAGGGAGAAAGAGAAGGAGAGAAATATCTATCAGTTGCCTCTAGTACATGTCCTGACCGGGGATCAAACCCACAACCCAGGCATGTGCCCTGACCAGGAATCAAGTCAGTGACCATTCACTTTGTGGGATGATGCCCAACCAACTGAGCCACTCCACTCAGGGCTAACATATATTTTTGAATAGGTGATAATCATTCAGAAATAAAAATGATGTGAAAAGATACATTAAGAAATCTTGCTTCCACTCCTGTTCTGTCCACCCTGTTTACTCCATAAATATACCCATTTTGAAAATTTCATTAGTATTTATTTTGTTCATTAGAGTCTACGTGATGTGAAATCGTATGATACTTGTCTTTTTTCTGACTGGCTTATTTCACTTAAAATGATACTCCCTAGGTCCATCTATGCTGTCTTTTTTATGGCCGAGTAGCATTTCACTGTGTAAATGTACCACAGCTTTTTTATCCACTCATCTACTGATGGACACTTGGGCTGCTTCTAAATCTTGGCTATTGTGAATAGGACTGCAGTGAAAATAGGGATGCATATATTCTTTTGAATTATTGTTTCGGATTTTTTCTGACATATTCCCAGAGGTGGAATCACTGAGTCATAAGTCAGTTCCATTTTTAACTTTTTGAGGTATCTCTATACTGCTTTCCATAGTGGCTGCACCAGTCTGCATTCCCACCAACAATGCAAATGGGTTCCCTTTTCACCACATTCTCGCCAGCACTTGTTGTTGTTGATTTATTAATGATGCCCATTCTGACAAGTTCGAGATGATATCTCACTGTGGTTTTAATTTGCATTTCTCTGATGATTAGTGACGTTGAGCATCTTTTCATATGTCTGTTGGCCATCTGTATGTCTTCTTTGGAGAAGTGTCTATTCAGGTCCTTTGCCTATTTTTTAATTGGATTTTTTTTTTGGTGTTGAGTTTTATAAGTACTTTATAAAATTTGGATATTTACCCCTTATCAGAAGTATCATTGGTGAATATGTTCTTTCATTCAGCCATTTTATTTATGGTTGCCTTTGCTGTGCAAACATTTTTATTTTTAAATTTTTATTTTATTTATTTCTTTTAAGATTTTTTTTACTTATTTTTAGAGGGAAGGGAAGGGAAGGAGATAGGGAGAGAAAGAAACATCGAGCAACCCAGGCATGTGACCTGACCAGGAATTGAACTGATGACCTTTTGGTTTGCAGGCTGGTGCTCAGTCCACTGAGCCACACCAGCCAGGGCTGCACAAAAACTTTTTAGTTTGATGTAGTCCCATTTGTTTGTTTTTTCTTTTGTTTGCCTTGACCAAGGCAATATATCAGAAAAAAAATACTGCTACCAGAAATGTCCAAGATAAGGTAGCCATTTTTAATAGAATCCTTCTAGCATTTCTTCATTCAGATGGAAGCAAATATATTTTATTACTTCTTTATTACATAAAATCTTTATTATTGATTTATTAGTATATGCTGATGATCCATTCATATCAGTACATAAAGAACATTCTCATACGTTTTTATAGGTATAGACTAAGTTTAAATAGTAAATAAAATATCTAACTCATTCCAAAGTGAAGGGCACTTGGGCTGTTTCTACTCTGTTACTGTTAACAGCAGGATTGAATGACCTTGTTCATTACATGCCTCCTGGAATATAGTGCACATCTCTCTTTAGGAACAGTTCATAGAAGTGAGAAAGTAGCATTGCTGGCTCAAAGATTAATTGCATTTGTCTTCTTACCTTTTGCCCAGTTGCCCTCCGTGATGCTTTTACCATTTCGTACTCCCATACCTAGTTCCGCACAGGTTCTCAGGACCGAGCATGTTGTTGGATTTTTGGATTTTTGATACTCCGCTAGGTGAAAAATAGTATTTCAGTGTTACTTTCATTTGCCTTTCCCAAAATTGAATGAGGGCGAGCACCTTTTCATGTGTTTAAGGCCCTTTTGAGTTTCTTTTTCAATAACACCTGTTCATGTTCCTTGGCCCATTTTGGTGGGGGTTGCTGGTCTCTTTCTCCTTGATTGTGAGGGAGAAGTCCTTATGTTACTAAGTTTAGCCCTCTGTCTGTGTTGTGAGTTTTGAATATTTTTTCCAGTTTGTCATTTCTTGCATGACTTTACTTATATGTATGCATGGTTTTGTTTATGCAGAAATCTTTCCTACTTTTATGTAGTCAAATTTATTCCATGTTTATTTTATGGCCTCTGGTTAGTGGCGTTCTCAGAGGCATGTTAGTAAGAGCTGTTACAGAAAATGTGAGCGCATGCCCATGTTCAGTAGGCACACTAATCTCAGCACCATTGTGGTTTATTTCAGCACTATGTGCTCTGGTCATGTGCTGGGACACACTGGGTTTCCCTGAAATGGTGGCTGCAAGTGCTTCCTGCTTGGGCTGCCACAGGGGCACCCCTGCCAATATTTCCTGAGCCCCTCTCCCTCTAGCCCAGCTCGAAGTCCTTTCTCCACTCTCTAGGTGAGGCTCCCATCTCCAGGTATGGGGAGAAAAGAATCCTCTTAAGACCATGTTCCAGAGTAGGTGGCCTGTGTCGTGCCAGACTGGCACCTCAGTCTTGACCCCTGGACTCCTTGTGCACACACAGGTCATGCACATCTCTAGTCTTCATTATTCCCAAAGCTCATCTCCTCGTTGCTTGTTGAGTGCTGTTTTCTCTCCTGCCACTCGCTGAGACACTGACATTAATAAGTGGGCCTGGGGAATCCTGTCTCCAAAATGCATGTACAGTTGTGCATGTGGGCTCACACACACACACACACACACACACACACACACACACGCCTCCTGAAGTGAGCTGTGGCAGCCTAACTAATGCCCAGGTGACTCATGGCAGCAGTTGGCTCTGTCGTGTTAGCCCTGTACTCAGCACAGTCTACCAGACATACCTATATTTTTTTCTTATGATCCAATAATTTTTCCCCAAAATGAAATCATGACAAAAATGAAGAGATTACTTCGCTATCCAGTAAGAAATTTCAGGCTCATTTTCTAACCCTGACATGCTGTCTACCTTACGTGAACCCCGTGGCAGCCTTTTTGGGTGGTCTTCGGAGCCATCATCCAGCTGGGTCTGTGTGAGGGGCGGGGGTGGCCAACTAGTCAGAGGTATTAAAGAACGTTCTGTGCGGGAAAGTCCCTCCTCACAGCAGTTTGTGTGACCCTCCCTTAAAGATTGTGCTGCACTATTTATTTTGTTTAACAAGTCTTCATCACTTTGTATTGGGACCAGGATTTTCTCTTAAAAGTTTGTTTTGTTTCACTTTGATATTGTGAACAAAGAATAATCAGTTTCTTCAAATTTAGGAGAATTTGAAAGCTATGAAAAGTTAATGGACTTTTAGGAATCCAGTGTATCAAACCTTTCTAAAAATAATACAGTTAACTTTATCTTTAAATCATAGATTATAACTTTTAAAATTTGTTACTTTTACAGAAAAAGACACCATGGATGTCTGGTGCAACGGTAAAAAAATGGAGACGGCAGTAAGTGGGCCTTTTGATCACCCTTCGCGCCGTGTGTGTGCGTTACTGCTGAAATGCTGCTATGTTTTCTAATTATGAAGGTTTTATAATTTGCCACCTTCCTTAGTTGAAAACAAAAGAGAGGAATTACTCTAGACTCCAAAATCTTAAAACCATTCCCAGAAGGTGCCTGGGCAGCAAGAGTTTGGAAACAATTTAAGTTGTAAACTTGCACAAACCTCACCCTCCACCTTTCTTTTCCTGGACCAGGCTCTATCCTAAAAAAGAGTTCCCACATTAGAAAGTTCTTCCCCCACAAAATTGCACCCTCCTAAAGTGGTGCTTTACACCACTGCTTCTCAAACACACGTGCACAGAAATCACTTAGGATCTTGTTAAAATGCAAATCTTAATATTTCCTCAGGTGATGCCAGTGCTGCTGATCCACAGGTCACACTTTGAATACAAGGCTTTTTTTTTAACACCATCCCCTCAAAACAGATGGTACTTTCCTAAAAGCAAAGTTTTTGAAAAAGAGACAATGCACACAATGTCAGATGACAACATAAAGCAGACAAGAAAGGGCACTGTCACAACCCCCAGCAAGCAAGTGGAATTTATAGACTGGACGTGCCAAGAGGCTGCCCACTCATTGTTGCCAAGCGGATGAGATCCTCACCTAAACCCCAGTGTGTCTGGCTCTTGCTCTCAGCGGCTTGCACTGTCAATGCTGTGGGTGGGGTGAATATAGGAGTGAATTTCAAGCTGGAAGGAAATAATAGTGGTGTAGTATATACAACACAGTGGGGGAGTAGAAGCAGAGGAGACCATCTTGGGGAGTAGGGAGTGTGAGACCAGGAGCTGACATCACTGGGTGGAAATTCCCCTGCGTTATGGGGTCAACTGGCAAGCAGGGGGTACCTGCCCTTCACGCTGCTGCACCAGGGTTGCAGAATGAGGTGCCCTCTAGTCACATTGGTAGCAAGTTGCACAATTGTAGTTGCTGCCATTACCTCCTCTATCTAATGTAGATACAGGGAGGTGAGAAGAGGCACTTATTCAGACTACATAGAACCTGCTAGGTCTTGTAGCTGTCTGCTTCTGAGGAAGTGCCCAAGCTGGAATTCAAAAGTTACAAAGATAAATGCTTTTCTTTTTCTTAATCCTGGTATTAATTCTTGAAGGGAAATTGAACCAGGATTAATTCAGAATTGATCCTCAGAGCCTGAGCTACTCTCCAAGTTCAATCTCCTAAGACTTCTTTTATGCAGAGGCCTGGAGAGCTCTTCGGTATTTTATGACCACTTTTGGAACAGCTTCAGTTACCATTAATATGGATTGAGTACCTACTGTGGGCCAACACCACACCTAGTGGTCCCTTCTGTTCTTACTTTCCTACCTAGAATTCTCTACATGGAGAATAAGCAGTTTTGAATCACATTCCCTCCCATCCTCAAGGAATTCTCCAGTGCAAATGTGAAGAGAACATAGTTTTATGATATGAAGAATGTGGTTGTAAATAAGAAGCTGAAAATAATGTTAATCCATGATGGCCACTTCTCAATAATTGACCAGAAACCACAAGTGTGTGAACAGTAGCCCCTTATGACCCAATTGTCTCCTCATTGTAAGTACAGCCTAGTTTGCAGGGCGATTTTGGCAACTCTGTGTCTGGCAGCCTCCCCAGTACTATGCACACCTGCTCTTGCCGCTTGTGAGTTACAGCTTATTTTCTCCTCTTCCTTTTTATCTGCAAGTTTCGTGACCAAGATTATGTATCTGTCAAATTGCCAAGAAGCTACTTAGAGGGACTGTATTGCTCAACTATTGCCCTGCCCTCTAAATTTATCTTTACAGAAGCACAACAGAAAGGCATTTTTCAAGGCTGAAAATAAGAGTGAAAAGAACACAGTGCACTCTAGGCACAGACCCGGCCCTTTTAGAGGGGTTCAGTATGCCTCCCATGAAGAGCTGTTGGCCAAATTCCTCTCAGAGCTAGGAAAAGGCCTCTCTCCCAGATGTATCCTGTGCTTTCTTTGGTTAAGTAATGTTAGTTAGCTACAGGACCTTTCTCTGTCTGCTTCGGCTGCCAGGAAGCTCACAGACAGGTTTTGAGGCTGACTGGGGTTTCTTTGCTTTCTGGCTCTTTCATTTTTATCTTCTAATCCTCCATTTCTTCCTTCTTTGTACTACTTGGTCCCTATCTTTTTACTCCAGATCAGTAGTATTATTCAATAGAAATATAGTACGAGCCACAGATGTGAGCTTCAAGTGTAATTTTTCTAGTAGCCATGTTTTAAGGTGAAGTTTATTTAATATTTTAGTCTATCAAAGTGGTATTAATATGTAATCAGTATGTTTTTAGTGAGTTATCTTACATTATTTCATATTAAGTATTCCAAATCCAGTGTAGATTTCACCCTAAACAGCATCTCTCATGTCAGACTCACCAGGTTCCAAGCGCTCAATTTTGCTACATATGGCTAGTGGCTGCTGCATTGACCAGAGCTAGTCTAGATTTAGTAGTGTTTGATTTTATGTTATCTGTGTTTTATTGTAAAGTCACTTTACATCCTGAGGAATCAGGTTTTCAGAGTGGTTAAGAACACTCCATCCCTTACTGACTAGTAAGCAAGTTATTAACTATTCCGTGCCTCAAGTTCCTCTTCATTTCCATAAAATGAAGATAATAGCATTTCTTGGGGGTTATTGTGAAGATGCAATGAAATGATGCACGTAAACTGTTCTTGGTATAAAAACAAGTGACTAATAAATGTTTACCATTATGTTTATTTTTACTTTTGAAAATATCCTGTCTGCATAGTAACATGGTATGGACAGAGCCACGAGGTGCGTGTTTCCTTTTTCTCTCCCAAACAAGATTCTTGGATTGTAGGGAGTACAAATTCGAAACTTTCAATCCATAGCAAAATATAAAAGCATCTGGACACAATTTTGCAAAGCTTAACATTTAACTAATATGTACTTTATTATGCCACCCTCTAGACGGTGTTAATGCCCTAGACAAAGATGAATGTTTCTGAGCACTAATTCATCCTCCTTTTGTTGGCCTAGGGCGAGTTTGTGGATGATGGGACGGAAACTCACTTCAGTATTGGGAACCACGACTGTTACATAAAGGCTGTCAGTAGTGGAAAGCGGAAAGAAGGGATTATTCATACTCTCATTGTGGATAATAGAGAAATCCCAGAGACTTCTTGGATGACTTCATGTTAATGAAAATCTTAAGAAGTGACAATCAGGACTTTTAAATACTGTGGTAAATAAATATGTTCAATATGTACTTCTCAGTACATTTAGTCTGCCATGTTTATGGTTGGTTGATTTTTTTTTCAGTTGAAACTGTAATGTTCCAAGGGTCAGAGGAAAAAATTATGTAAAATTGAAAAACCTGCCATTTATTTTGTAAATAATGTAAAAATGTTTCAAAGCCAAATGAAAAATAAGATATGGACCAAAATCATTAATGTTTTACAAAAGGAACTTTTACTATAATAAATACTATAAAATAAAATTGGTGCTGCTTGATTAGTGTTTCTAAAAATGGATGTTTTCATATATTTCTAACTTCTACAGAACGCTGTCTTTAGTTCAAAGCACTTGGTACATAAGGATATAATTATTAGTTTAATTGGAGAAAATGAGAAACATTTTCTATCTGGAAACTTAATATTAAAGAAATGTCAAATAGCGTCACATATACAGGGGTTGGCAAAAGGAGGTTTATAGTTGTGAGTACACAAAACACAGTTGTTGTTTTTTTAAATTATTTATTTTTAGAGGGAGGGTAGGGAAGGGAGAGGGGGAGAGAAACATCAATATGAAAAAAACATCATTCAGCAGCTTCCTGCATGCACCCAACCTAGGACCAAACCCGCAACCTAGGCATGTGCCCCGACTGGGAATTGAACCCACACCTTTCAGTTTACGGGAGAATGCCAATATTTTGTACTGAATGGTAATGAAGACTTCGTATCAAAACTAATGGGATGCAGATGAAGATTGTTATTTTATAAGCTAAAATTGATCAGCTAAGCAAACATACAATTGGAGGGGAGGAATAACAGCAAAATAAATACAAATAAAGTAGAAGGAATGAAATAAGGATAAAAGGAGAATAAAAAACATACAACAGAGGATCAAAAAAGCCAAGAGCTGATTCTTTTAAAGACCAGTGTAATTGAAAAACCTCTAGAGAGACTAATTGAGAAAATAAAGAAGGCACTAATCAATACCAAGAGTGAAAGACTGATCACTTTCAATCCTGCAACATTAATAAACTCAACACATGAATTATTTATAAAAATAAATTAAAAAATGTAGTTGAAATGGACACATTCCTAGAAAATTAGAACTCATTTAATATGAATACAAGACGATATAAACATCTAAGTAGTCCTCTAGCTATTAAAGAAATTATATCCATATCTCAAAGAAAATATCAAACATAAGGTCACTCACAAAATTCTATCAAACTTTCAAAGTAAGAAATAATGTCAATCTTACTTGTGTTATAAGGTCACAAAACCTTGATAGCAAAACCTGACACAGACCTTTAAAAAAAAGGACCAACCCCACTGATGAAAATAGATGCAAAAATCTCAAATGAAATATTGGCAAATGCAGCAATATATAAAAAAAGATAATACGTCACAATCAAGTTGCTCATTCCCAGAATGTATACTTGATTTAATATTTGCATATCAATATAACTCAGCAAATGAGAAAAACCACATGATCATCTTAGTAAAATAGAGAAGAAAAATAATTTGATAAAATTCAATATCCTTTCATGATTTTTTTAGCATACTATTACTAGTTTATTATAGGAGACATAATAAAGGTTACAAATGAACATACTGATGAAGAGGTCCATATGGCAAGGTCTGGGTGGGACCTGAGCCCAGCAGCTGCTGTTGCCTGTGGAGTTAGGGTGTGCCAACAGCCAGTACATGCATGCATTCACCAATCCAGAAGCTCCCATTCACAATTTTTTAAAAAAGTCCCATGGGAACTGAAGTTTGCTTCCTTAAACTGGTAAAAGATCCAGATTCTAGGGCAAACACCATACTTACTGTTAAAAACTTTTCCTTTGAGACCAGTAAAAGGCTGAATATTGCATCTGTTCAACTTTTTATTGCAATTCCTAACCAATGCAGAAGGGCAAGAAAAAGAAATAATAAAATGTTGAAACAAGCTACAATTATTTGTAGATGATATATACAAAAATCAAAATAATTTCTACAAATAGGATTAATAAGAATGTTTGGTAAGTCTGTCAATACAACATCAATTGTATTTCTACTGATTGCTCTGGAACTTTAAACTTTTATTAAAACACATGTGTTGGATTCCATCTCCAGAGTTTCTGATTCAGTAAGTAGGTCTGGTGTGGGGCTCAAGAATTTGCACTTATAATCTGTTCCCAAGTGATGCCAATGCTCCTAGTCAGGAGACCACTCTTTGAGAACTGCTATATATTAGCAACAAGGAAACTTAAAATCAAATATACAAGACTATACATAGAAAACTATAAATCATACTATGTTGTCATAAATTGGGAGAGTCGGTATTCTGAAGATGTCAATTTGCCTCAGCCTACTCTATCATTTAATTCCATCCCATTCGACTTCCGGCCAAGATGGAGGCATAGGTAGACGCACTGTGCCTCCTCGCACAACCAAGATAGGGACAACAAAGATATAGAAACAAAATAACAACCAGAACTGACAGAAAATTGAAGTTTATGGAAGTCGGACAACCAAGGATTT
>CM052544.1:31086140-31105344 GCA_028533065.1 Trachops cirrhosus
TTATGACACATGGACTGAAGTAAAGCGGGGTGATGTGGGTGGGAGAGGGTATTCAGGGTGGAGGGGAATGAAGGGGGATAATAGGACAACTGTAATAGCATAACCAATAAAATATATTTAAAAAAAATAAAAAATAAAAAATAATTCCATCCCATTCAAAATTTCCATAGGTTTCTTTCTGTGGATCTCAACAAGCAGATTCTAAATATATATGAAGGCATCATCAATAATTGTGAGTAAAGAACAAGGACACTCAAGACAGACTCCCTGGATTTGAATACCGGCTTCTACTTTAGACAAATTACTGAACCTTCTGTGCCTCAGTTTTCTCATCTGTAAAGTGGAGGGAAACAATTGTACCTATTACATAAGATTGTTATAAGGAATAAATACATATAATTTAGATGCGTGCCTGGCACATTTAATGGTATGTATGAGTTTGATAATAAAGTAAAAATAGGAGATGAAATCTACTGGGTATCTTCTAGCATCCAGAAGCAAACTCATGCATATATGGACACTTGGTTTACGACAAAGGTGGCTCTATAGAACAGTGGGGTAGGATTATTTTTCCAATAAGACACTGGGACAACTTGGTGCCCATATGGGAAAAAACAAAATTTGGCTCTCACTTCACACTATATAAAAAAAACAGTCCAGGTAGACTGTAGATCTAAATGGAATAGGTAAGAAAAAAAATAATAAATAAAGCTTTTAGGATAATCCAGGAGAGACTACCTACCTTGGTGTAGATTAAGATTTCTTAAATATTACAGAAGAAATATTAACCATAAAAGAAAACAATGATAAACTTGACATTAAGATTAGAAACTTTTAAGAGAAAGTCACACAATGACTAGAAATTTCCAACACATGACTGACAAAGGGCTTGTACACAAAATATATGTAGAATTTCATACAACAAAAAAAAATTACTAAATCCATCCTCAAATTTAAAAAAAACAAAAACCAAAGTAATGTGTAACTGAATAAATAAATGCACAAAAGACTGAAGGAGGCATTTCACAAAGGAGAAAATCCATGACTGATGTTTAGATCCTGGATCCCTGAGAAGTGGCACAGCATTCTGGAATGGAGGAAGAGGCAGATGGAAAGAAGTGATTGTTGAGTGTGTTACCAACCACAAACCCTGCTTTTTTCTCAATTCCAGACCTTTACATTTGCTGTACCTTCCTGCTATCTGTCTTTGAAGACTCAGTTCAGAGGCCTACTCCTCTGAAAAACCTCACTGCCCCCTCCTAAGAGCTGTCCATCCCCAATGGTCAGAGTTGCCTGGTATGGTACCTTTCTGCTTTCCAATCCAAGGACCAATTTTTCACCTTCTGAAGAAGAGTGACCCACATTACAGGCTGCCTGGCTGAGGTCTGGTGCTGACAGTTCCCATTCACAGCCTTAACCTGGCCTCTCCCCACTCCACCGAAGTGAGGAGCAGTTATCATCAGTCCCATTTGACAAACAAGGAAGCTCAGACCCTGAGAAATAATAAAATAAATACTTTACTCAAGGGTCACAGAGGCAGAGCTAGATAGCAAATATTGGCCTCTGCAGCTCAGGGTCTGTCTACAGACATGAAGTGGATACTCAGGAATTATTTGTTCAACAAAGTCATCCTTTGTGTTCCCAGACTGGGTAGATAGATAGAGATGCTGTCCCCAACTATGGAAATGTGCAGGGTTTCCAAAACTGTTTCGGGAAAACTTGGGAAAGTACCAAAAAGAGAGGGAGCTAAATGTTTTGGCGTAAGATTCAATGTTGACCAGAACACTTAGAGCCAAGTCACTGAGTAACCAGCTCCCATGCAAGAAGCTAGCTCATCCTGCAGTTTAGACCCCAACCCATCCCAGAAGCTGCTTATCCTCTGCCTTCCACCTCCTCCTCTCTGGCTCAGCAGAGCCCCTGAGAACGAGACACGCAATTCAGCAAGTATCTAGGAGCACCTGCTAGCGGTCCTCCGCAGCTACTCCTGGCATCTTTAGAGGGCCTACAGTTCAGAAGTGGGGGAGAATGTATGAAAAGAGCATTCTGGACTCAGGTCCGGTACTGTCTGGGGAGGTTCATTTCCCTTCTTGGCTCTTAAAGACATTCATACTCACTGATTTAACATATATTTATAAAGGTTCCCTATGGGCTGAGGAGGGCCCTCTGGAAACAGTAGTGCCCACTTCTGCCTGGCAATGTTCACTACTCTCCAAAACCCCTGACCTGCAACATGGGATATATAATGATGAACTAATACCAGACAAAACTCCCTGAATAAACCATCCTTCTAGTCCTATTCCTGGAACTCTCAATGAATCTAGACCAGTCCTGGGAATGTTGAGAGATCAACCACCACCCTCAGCTGAGTTATTTCCAAGAAACTGTGGCCTGCTCTGAGTATCTGCACCCCATGGAAGAGAGAGCACCAAAGTGGTACAGTCTAGCCTTGGCTTAGAGACCAAGTTAACTGAAGAGGCATTCTCCCAGACCTAAGGGTAACTCCCAAAGATATGAAAACTTGATGAGGGTACCCTCATGTCTCAGGACTGGGAAGCAAGGAGTGAAGTCAGGGAAGAGACCACGTACTTCACAATTCCTTAGGTTAGTTTGTCTTGGTCATTTCTTCAAGAGTCCCAGTGCTAAGGTCCAAACGCTTGAGTTGCCATATAGAAGAGGCCCACACATCCCAAGAACAGCTGAAACCAGCTCACCCGTTTATTTGAGAACATGAAGGAAGACAACAAAATTAGACAATCTTTAATGAAGTTCCTATAGAAAACTCAGTCACAGGGCAAATACTCAGTTCTCTTTCCCATGTCATGAGGACTGAGAGATCTCAATAGTCTTTGGAGAAAAAGCAGTAGTTTTGCTGGATGTTGCCAGTACTCAGAAAGAGCATCCATTTACACATTCGAACCAGTAGTTCCTATTGCACATATTAACATTATTTGTCATCTAGCACCCTAAATATATGGTACCTCAACAAATAAATTAAAGAATTCCACATGGCATGAAACCATTTCAATTTGAACTAATATCCTTTTAAAAAATCACATTATTATAAGTTTTAATAAATACACTAACAGCTGGCATTTTACTAAAATACTGAGTTTTAGGTCTAGAGTTTATTTCATAAATAGTTTCCTTTTCATTTGCTTTCTGTCTTGGGTACTTTTGCTCAAGTATTATGCTCTGTGAAGTGAACTCTTTCATAGATACCGTGTAAAAACTGTATTAATATGTGCCTCATCACAGAAGCAGTTGGAAGAACTGGATCACATAATTAACTGAAGAGTAACTGAGGAAAATGCTCTGCTTTTCATAAAACAGAGGCTGAAGAAAACCAAAGATACATCTTCTTATATAGAACTTCCACTAGAAATTTTATAAATATATATGCAGCAAATATATATTTGCCTCACCAACAGATTTTCAGCAAGTCTGTCTGGAATGATGCTATCATGGCAGATAATAAATATCAACAAAAGAATTAATGTTTTCATGGGTTAAAAGATTTCCTTTGAAAAATAATCACAATTTCAAATTATATAATTTGTAGTTTATACAATTTAAAAAGGAAGATGACTTATTTGGAAATTAAGAACAGCCACCAGTCCCCAGATGTGAGTAAGTTGGCTGAGTGATAACACTTGGTCACAATTCAAAAAAAAAAAAAAGTATTTACACCTTTCTGGAAAAGTACCAAATAATGAAAAAAAGTCAGAAAGACAAAAAACAATCTCTAGTAGCATTCCTTGGCGTGCAAAGTCAGCAGGGAAATGATTATCCATAATGTTGACAGTTTTCGTGACAAATCTTGGAAGCATTCAAAAGCAGAGGGTGGTCATCGGGGATTGTTCAGATTAGGTTCTGTGTGATCCCTTGTTCTTAATTGAACTGAGATTCAGAATTTCATTCCCTTTATAACATCTCTGGCAGGGTCATGTTCAATTTAGTGCAAGTGCAAAATGAAAACGAAACGAAACCAACAAATGCATTAGAAGCAAAAAGGCTCATCATTAAGATCTGTAGTCTTTCCGAACTGTGTGGGCCATCCAGTTCACTTTAGTAGTCCAGCTTTCCCTGAGTGCCTCGTCAAATTTTTGCTTAAACTGCTTGAGTGCTTCGTCTTCACTCTTTCCTAAGGCAAGAGAGTCCTAAAAATGAAAGGGAAAAAAATTTTGATTTTATACTTCCTCCCAAGTGATGTACAAATGTCAAAGTCCACAGGAAGCTTACTTGGTCATGCCACCCCAGCCAAGGTGAAGAAATGTGCCTCATGTTTTTATTTAAATGCCATTTGCAGTTGGGAGGATAAACATCCAGGTAGGGTGCTAATATGACCCCTGCCAAAGGGATTTTGAAAATGAAATGAATTTATTACTACTGCAAGACAGCTACTCAAGTGTTTGCCACTACCATTTCTGGGTAAGAACTGTTTCACGGAAAATGGCTGTTCCATTCCCTTTTTGAACATTTGAATGCATGAAAGAGGCAGGTATAGTTGAGCTCTGATACACAGAGAAGGGGTTTGTACCTTAAGATACTGTATATCCTTGACTGATGTGAGCTCAGGAAGCCCTGCAGTCAACATCAAGGCAAAGAGAGTGATGAAGAGATTCCCGTGCCGTCGTAAAATCAGATATGCATCCTCACAACACTGGCGGAACCTTTAGTTGATGTCACAAATTACAAGAACATGATGTCAGAGAGGAGACAGCAAATTTCATAAAAGAAAATAAGAGAGACATATCTAGACTTTCCATAAAAGCTGAACATTTTCTATCGAACCAAATGTTTGGCTTCTTTGAAAATTGTTCCAGGACTAAAATTTACACAAAATAAATCAAGCTCTCAAAAATCACACATATCTTTTTTCAAAAACAAAACTAAATAGAAACTCTATAATAAAAGGCAATATAGGCTTTTAAATTTCATTAGGCAAATAAGAATGATTCTAAAACAAGTGATAATTATAATCCATGAGGATTTCTACATACTTCTACTTCTGGATTCTAGATCTGACTCTAGAGGCAAATTTCTTTAATGTCCCCTAAATCAGTGTCAATGCTTTTGCACTGCACCTCCCTGTCATCATCCTTCTCTTCCCTCTTCAAGATGGTCATTCAAGAGGACCATCCAAGTCTAATTTTGCCAAAGGAAAAAAATGAATCCAGAGGTATACTCTGTAGAAACCCAAGCAGGGCTAGAAATGATAATAGCATTTATTTGGTAAGACTATTATATTAATTGGTTGATAAATGTTATATCATATAACATACCTCTATCACAATAGCCCTGAAACTTAATTATTCTTGTCCCCATTTTAAGATGAACAAAAATATTAAACTACATTCATCCACTTAAAAAAAGATGAAGAAACAAAGGAAGACAAGTAAAGTGCCTGGAAACATATAAGGAGCAAGGAAGAGATCAGAGATTACAAAGTCTGTCTGTGAGCCCTGGCTCCCTTACTGTACTCTACACTGAATGACAGCAAAATGCCTATTCTCAGCATCTCATTAGCAAATGTTTTAACAGTTTCAGAGAGTTTTCTAAGACAGGTGAAAGGTGGTATACTACTGGAATGAAACACAGTAACTTATTTCAAACTTCTAGTTTCTCTTCTCTGAGTATGTGAATTACAACATGGATCTAAAAGGCAAATTCTCACCAAAACCCCATCAGCAGACCGAATACCCCCTAGACCTAAATATTTCTCCACAAAGAAATGCAAGTCAGACAAGAAAACATTGGGTATGCAGACCCTTGACATGAGGGCAACACTCACCGACCAAACTTTTCCGTGTTTCCTGTTTTTCCTTGTTGAATCACATGAATGAAATCATAGGTAAGAATAAAAGGCACCCGCTCCCTTTTAATACCAAATTTAGACTTAAAATTTCCAAGAATATGTCCAAAATCAATGTGGAAGAGCTGGAAAACAGATGGGATTTAATTATCCTTGTTTTTCTGGTGGGTTCTAAAAATAGAAAATCTAGGTCCCCATGCACTGCACCCCCACTTGCTGAGCCCTTCTCTTGTTCCGCAGCCTACTGGGCCACTTGGGAAGGAAGTATGTCTAATACATTCAGAGGTCTTTTATATTCAACAAAAACCCTGATACAGTGGAAAAGGCAAATCTTTAAAATGAACAATACATCCAAATAATAAACATGTCTAATTTTTTAAAAAATCAAATAGTTCTACACAAAGAACTATTTCTATATATAGAAATATATGTAATATATTAAATAGTTCTAATATATATTCAATAGTTCTACATATAGAAACATAACAAAAACAGGATGTTCTTGCCCCACCAGCTCACTCATCACCATGAGTGCTACTACCTTGAGCAATAATGTCTCCCAACTGTTTCATGTGTTTTTCCTGGTATCTGCTGCCATTTTTCTAAATGGTATGTTCATACATATTCTATATTTCCTAATTTCAGATTACTGTTTTTATCATGAAAGATAAAGATTTAGTACTCTTGGGCTATGTCATGCCATACAATGTGGCACATTATATCTTAATTTCCGGTCAAATCAACATTCAATGTTTATACTGTTCAAACTATATAAATACATTTCAAATCTAAGCCAAATGGTAGTGGTATACTAGGACTACATTTATTTTTTTTTTGTTCACCTTTTTCCTCAACAAAACCTTTCTTTTCTTTTTTTGGGGGGTGGGGGGGCTTAGGCTCTATGACCCTATTATTAACTATTCCTAAAATCTTAAAAATCTAAAAGTCATTTTCAAAACATTTTCCACCTAGACAGGTAATCTAGGGCTGCTGTACAACCATCATCCTGGGCTCTCCCTTTAACTCTTGTCCCATTTGAAGTCCCTGTTTTCCAAGTCCCACATCACATTCTCTTATGGTTTAGACCAGGGTTTTTAAATATTGGCACTACTGACATTTTGGGCCCAATAATTCTATGTTGTAAGGTTCTGTCCTGTACACTATAAGATGTTTAGAAGCATCCCTAGCCTCTACCTACTAGATGCCAGTAGAATACCATTTCCCCAGTTATTACAACCAGAAATGTCTTCAAATATTGACCAATGTCTCCTGAGGGCAAAAGCACCCCAATTAAGAACTACTGGTTTATACCCTTGTTTTGGTGGATGTCCTATTCTGGTAGCCTCCTCAGGCTACCAGAAAAGATGCAGAGGAAATACAGCTTTTGAGACCTTGTATGTTTGGAAATCTCTTTATTCCACCTTTGTACTTCATTCATAGTTTGATTAAAATTCTAGGTTAGAGATCATTTTCTCTCAAAATTATGATGGCTAGCTTCCACTCTCTTATAGTTTCCAATGTTGCTATTGAGAAGCCAAGTCTTTCTGACTCCAAGTATGTGGCCTGCTGGGTCTCTGGGAAGGTTTTAATGCCATCTCTTTATGGCTGATGCAATGAAATGTCATGGTGAAGGGCCTTAGTGAGGCTCTTTTCATCTACTATAAGGGAACTTTTGTGTTCTATTGACTGGATATTCATGAACATCAGGCTTTAGAAAATTTTTAATATTATATGCTTGGGAAGTTCCTTCCCTTGTTACTTCTTTCTGGAACTCCTATTATGGTGATGGTGGACCTCCCTGGACTGATTCACTATCATTACTGGATATTCATTCCTTCTTCGATTATTTATCAAATATTTTTGGTTCTCTTGGGATATTAAGAGGCAATACACAGCATGGTGGCTAAAAAAACAGAATCTGAGCAAAATGACCAGGATATAAATCCTGGTATGTCTGTTGCCTCAATTTTCTCACTGGTGAATGGCGAATACCCTATCATTTATTCTGCAAGGTTGTCCTGAGGATTGAAGAAGTTAACTAAAGAACTTAGAACTGTGCCTTCCAAAGTTAAGAGTTCAATAAATATTAGCTAATCTTTAGATTATACTAATTCTACTTTAACTTTTTATTTGTCCCTTCTTTTAATTTCTAAGAATTCTATTTTCTGTTTCTTTTTTAAAGAATCCTATTATTACTTCATAGATGTACTGTTTCTTTGGTTTTGATTTATTAACCATCATCTTTTTACTGCAGTTATTTGTTTTCCCAGGTTTTTTCACCCTTTTTGCTTTGATCTCTATCTTTCATGTTAGAGGCTTCCCTCAAATTTCTGCTAATGCTTGGTTAACCATTCATGTTTAACAATGAATCACTAAAAAGCTGAATGAAAATTCTATGTACACGGTAGGACTACTGATTCATGGGATTTCTTACAAAATGACCAGGGGGAAACTCAAATGTCAGGATCTGTTGGTCTTTTTGTTGGAACCAATCACATTCTCTTAAAAATAATCATCAAGACTCCTGCTGAGAGTGGGGATGTACACACCTGGTTGCTAGTGTTCTTGGAGCAAAGCAAGCCAAAGTGGCTGTGGATTGTATCATTTAGTATGCCAACTTTCACTTCATCCCCATTGTAGAATGCATGAGTCAGGAGAATCAACTTCCTCAGAGAATAAATCTACCTCCATCTTAGAGGTGGGAAGGAGACATGACCACCTAATTGCTCTGTATATAAACTGCCAATCAATCCTATTCCCATCCATACCTTCTGCAGTACCTTGTGCATCTGGTTCCAAAGCTTTTCTCAGACTCACAAAGCCCTCTAAAATATTCAGGTTTCAATATTTCTCAGCTATGCTAAGTCATTGCCAGTTTTTCATCATGCTTTCTATCATCCCCAAATCTGCTGATGTCTTTCACTCACTGGGACCTCTTCCCCTATTATTTTTGACTTCTTGGATTTACACATTTCTTATTCCTTAAGATTGTATTAGAAGGGTGTCAGAAAAAATAAAGAAAAACCTATGTGTTCAATCTGATTCACCAAAAGTCTGAGGGAATCCTTTTAAGTGTGAACACAAAGTTGAACTGTCAGAGCCCAAGGTAGAACTACCTAAATCTCTCAGAAGGTATAAACTCTGGTTCCCACCTACAGCCAAATTCCCACAGGGACCTAAAGATTTTCATTCTGGAATGTGCCTCTCGTGGCAGGAAATTCCAAAAGTGGCTAAACTAAAAAAATTATCCCAAATATCTCATCTGTCTTTGTTTACTATAAAAGAATTAACGAGAAAACATAAGTCACTTGGAAATATAAAAAAATGCTTCATCTGAAAACAGCTTCTTCATAAATAATCTGATCTACTTCCCTGGCTACCCCAAAATGTTATTACTCGTAATCCATTTCTCCCTACTCCCATGTATATTTGATGTTCTAATAGAGAAAATGGTTCAAGCAGGGTTCATCCCAACTTTTTTCTTGTTAAGCATTGGTTATCTTATTTAAAGTTAACATATTCTACACATCATCTGTTCCTTCTACTGTTAAGTACATATATGTCCAAAATACAATTTCTTACACTGAAAGAATAAGTCACTTTTAAATAACCACAATAATTTTTTAAACATTTAAATAAATTCTCTTCACCTAACTTTAAGCAAACAAATCAATGGACATATGAAGTAGATGGTATGTGAAACGAGCAGTGGGAAACACAGACAAACACATGACTCCAAGAATCACTAAAGAATCTGCCTGAGTTTCATAAGGGATTGTGTGATACATAAGTAAGTATTACTAAGGGCCTGGGGAACAGCTCACCTGGCCGTTTTTTTTTACCATGATGTTGTCACTGTGTCTGTCACCAATCCCAAGGACATAAGAAGCTACACAGTAGCCAGCACAGGACAGGGTAAACTCTTCAATGGCTCGGTCCAGGTCATCCCTGAACAAGAGAAAAAATAGAAGCAACAAAGGTCTTCAGCCTCCAAATGTATAAGATAAGACCCAATTCACACTCGCTTCCTCTTTAATTGGGAGAACTGCAACACAGAGCTGCCAAAAACGTATGAGCAGAACATGCTGGATCAGCCAAGAGAGTGAGTGTATCCTCACAGGAACAAGGGCAGAGAGGAGTGAGCAGGCTGACTGAAAGCCCTAAAACAACTGGACCTCAGCCATTCAAATTGCTGTGTCCTGGGGTCATGTTTCAGTGCAGATGGAAGTAGGTTCATATGCATAGAAATGAGAGGAGCCCATTAGCTTTACTGGGTAATGCTGGGGCTTTGGAACATTTTGGTCAGTTTTGACCTAAGACCTAAGAATTCCATATTTAAGAGTTAAGTTTTGCAGTTCCAATCATTCATGTCACTGATTTAAATGAGAAGTGAGTAATACCCAATAGAGACAAGATAGAAATTTGTAAACTGATACATACAAGTCCTCTGACTTTGCCAATAATAAAATTTAAGTCTGACTTTGAAATCTTTAGTCAAAAATACTTGCAGAATGTTCACCCCTCACTGTGATAGTCCTTAATTTTCTAAATATTAGGGCATTCCCAACACGATATCCATAAAAAACACAAATCCAAGCACTTAATTTTTTGGTGTGGAGAGATCACTGTCTACAAAGTCATTTACTTCTACTGTAAAAATCTATTGAGAACTCACTTAAGCTCACACATTCACATAATTACAGAAGTTGATGCATTTAAACAAAAACATTATTTTTAAAATATTTAAACTTTGGAATATAAGATCTAGATAAAGTATAATTCAGTGCTAATCATCTGTAAGACTTTAGGAAGGCCTATATTGTCATTTTGATCTAACCTGAAATGAAGCAACAACAAATAACAATAATATTTCCTCTAAGACACTGATGATTCTAACTGGGAGAATAGTTATTTGACTGTTTGTTCAGAAAAATAATAATCAAACAAAATTAACTAACCCAGAATTATATTCTTTAAGCCAGTTCAGAAGGGCATCTTTATTGAAGGCTGCAGCAGCAGCCACATTGCTACTGTTGAGCTGAATGTCAGCAATTGTCTCAGAGGTGCTCACAACTTCAATGAGGCCAGAGCGATCTCCTGTTGCTAAACAGCCATAAGGCAACATCCTGAAAGGGGAAAAAAAATGGGCATAAGGAGTCACATGTCTATATTATCCATAAAGTAAATATTAAGAGTAAGTTTTTTCTTTGATTTTAAAAAAATGTTTTATTACTATTGATACCCTTGCCATTACTATATTATTATCATGTGGAAAAATAAGAGCTCTACCTTCTGTTAGGAAGTAAATCTCTTGGCCAACACATGGAATAATTTACTAGAATTCCAATATGCCATCTAAATACATAATCTATTACCACATTATTCTGGTGAAATATTCTATTTGTTTGTATAGGTGGACAGAAGCACATTAGATCGAGAAAAGTCTTTCATTTTTTACTCTACATACTGTGGAGGGGAACCACCCTTCATGGAGCACTTACTAGGTAATACACAGCAGGATAAGTACTCCATACTAGCTTAGTTAATGGCGACTCCATCCTTCCACGTGTTCAAGCCCACAACCTTAAGGTCATCTTTGACTCTTTCTCTCAGGCCCAACATTTACTTATCTTAAATATGCATAGAGTCCAATTACTTCTCTGCCTCCACCATTCCTTCTGCTACCACCCTGGTCCATACACCCAGCAATCCTTAATAATTCAACAGTTTCCTAATTCCTCCCAGCTCCCACATCAGAGTTTTAGATGCAACAGTGACATAATCCATCTAACAGATACTCATATTATGTCACTCTTCTGACTGAAATAATCTGCAAGGTTCCCACCTCATATTGAAACCTAGTATGGTTGCCATAACTCACAAGGACTTCAATATACTTCTCCTTCACTTCTCCTAGTATCCTCTCCTTGCTCACTTTGTTCAGATAACACTGGCTTCCCTGCTATTCCTCAAACATATCAGGTAAAATACTCTCTCTGCCTGGATCATTCTTCCCTAAGATATTTACATGGCTTACTCTCTTGCCTTTTGGAAATCTTTGCTGATATGTTACCATCTCAGTGAAAAATTCCCAGATCATCCCATTAAAAATAGTAACACACTATCTGTGACATAGTACTTGCTATCTCTTCTCTGCTTTATCTTCCTCTATAGTCCTCAACATTATCCAATACCCTGTACATTTTATTTATTAGTTCATTGTCTGTCTCCACCATTAGGGTGGAAGTTCCATCAGGCAGGGACACTCTGTTCAACACTGTATCCTCAGTGCCTGAGAATGAGCCTGGCACAAAGCAGGTACTCAATAAATACTTTTTAACTTTATTTTTACTGTTGACACTATTACAGATATCTCCATTTCCCCCTATTCACCCACCTTCACCCAGCCCCTATCCCCACTACCCTCTGGCCATCAACACACTGTTCTCTGTGTCTGGGTTATGCTTGTTCTTTAGCTAATCCCTTCAGTTTCTTTCATCTAGTCTATCCCTCCCCCTTCCTCTCTGACAGCTGTCAGTCTGCTCCATGTATCCATGTCTCCGTTTCTGTTTTGTCAGTTTATTTTGTACATTAGATTCCACATGTAAGTGAGATCATATGATATTTGTGTTTTTCTGACTGGCTTATTTCACTTAGCATAATAATCTTCAGGTCCATCCATGCTGTTGCAAAAGGTAAGATTTCATTCTTTTTATGGTCATGTAGTATTCCATTGTGTAAATGTACTACAGCTTTTTAATCCACTCATCTACTGGTGGGCACTTGAGCTGTTTCCAGAGCTTGACTATTATAAATAACAGTGACATGAACATAGAGGTGTGTATATGCTTTGGAATTGGTGTTTCAGGATTCTTAGGATATATTTCTAGAAGTGGGATATCTGGGTCAAAAAGAAGTTCCGTTTTTAATTTTTTAGGAAACTCCATACTGTTTTCCACAGTGGCTGCACCAGTCTGCATTCCCACCAACAGTGCACAAGGGTTCCCTTTTCTCCACACCCTCTCCAGCACTTGTTTGTTGATTTATTGATGGTAGTCTGGCAGGCATGAGGTAATAGCTCATTGTGGTTTTAATTTGGATCTCTCTGATGACTAGTGCTCAGTAAAAAAATTTGAATGAATAAACAAGTTTAATAACAAAATCCCTATAAAGTAAGCTGCCAATTTTACAAATGAGAAATAAAAAAATTTGCAAAAAGTCATACATTTAACTAAGTAAGATCCAATGCTTAAAACTATGCCTGTGTGGCCCTAAAACTACATTATAACCTCACACAGTCACCAGTGTCACTAAATATAAAAGAAGCCTCTAAGGCTGCTTCTTGTGCAAAGCAGTTTTTGTCAAGTTGATAGGTAGCATTTTATTTTGATATGCACTTCTATTATCCCTAGTGAAAATTAACTTTCTCAGTTCTCTTTAGCCATTTTAAGGAGAATTTCCTTTATGAATCAGGTTTACAGTTGTTCCTATGAGAAAAGAAGT
Source organism: Trachops cirrhosus (assembly GCA_028533065.1). Taxonomy (NCBI): domain Eukaryota; kingdom Metazoa; phylum Chordata; class Mammalia; order Chiroptera; family Phyllostomidae; genus Trachops; species Trachops cirrhosus. The sequence goes on from CM052544.1 coordinate 31,099,456, forward strand.
ACAGGTTATCACTATTACAATAACTTTACTAACTCTGTTTCACATACAACTGTAAACCTATTTTTGCCCACCTCTGTATATTAATAATATCCTTTTCTCATTCTGGTTGCAAACATTTTCTCCTGTTTTCTAAAAACTGTATGCTCATTAGAAAAACTCCAAAATGAAATGAGATACCTTGGAAAGTTCTAATAAAAGTTGGGTAACTACAAAAAAATGCAATGGGTGGAATTCATGAATTCCATAAGTATTTGGGTGTAGCTATGTGTCAAGCACTGTGTTAGCTGCTGGTGATACAGAAATGAGTAAATAACCAGCCTCTCATTGAGAGAAACCACAAAGGCACAATGCACTACATGTGAGAAGTGCCACAAGAACATGCCAAGTGTTAAGTAAGGTCTCTGTGAGGAGAGTACAAGGGGAGCACAAAAGCAAGGTGAGAAGAAACAGTCAGTGTTGGAAAAACCAGGCAATGTTCTTCAGGCCATCTAAAGACTTTTGTCATTCCCCTAAATGCAATGAAAAAGCTCTTGAAGGACTTTATGAAAGAGAGAGAGAAAGAGTGACACACAGAGAGAGAATGTGAGTGTATTAGTGCATGTAAAAATGAAATAAAAGTGGGGGGTTTTATTAAGTAGTTCCTAAATTTCCTTCCAACCAACAATTTAATTTATGCCTCTTTAAGCATTTTCCTAGCAAAATCAAGTTAAGAGCAGAGTTGTCAAAGTACATATTGGCCATCTGATACACCAACAGACTGCTTTACATCTCATTATTAATTTATTTCTCCTTTTAAGAATGCACCTCTCAATAAGAAAGGTAGTTATAGTACATGAAAGGTTTTTACCGATACCCTTTATCCTTATCGTGACACACACACACGTGAAGTAAACACTGCCCAATTAAAGTGCACTTTGGCTCACTTTCCTGCATCTCCTCCTACCCCGCTTGCAGCCAAACTGGGCAAAAGTCCAACAACTTCCTCTTCAAAAGCAGGCAACGATGAAAGCTTCAGTGTCTTAAGGATGGAACACTCACAATGGGAAGGAAAAAACATTCCTGTCTGAGAGACAGTTTGACAGAAGTCAAGCTGGGGACAAACCCTGACCATCTGACATGGGTCTCCTTTGCACTGAATGTCTACATTTCTTATAAAGGCATGATAACAATTGGTAATGTTTACCTTCCTTTCTTAGACTCTCTGACCTACGGAGCAATTTGCTACCTTTCCACTAAAGCAAGAATTAAAATACAATATAAATTCTACAGTGGGAGGCAGCTCCATATCCCTACTCTTAATGGCTATGTAGAAAGCTTTCCTTGGCCTTGACTCTGACACATTGACCTAAGTCTGCATGGTACCTTAGCCCATTGCCTCCAGAGAAGGAAAGTGTAACAATTTTTCCTAATGACTACTTTAATTCCATCTTCTTCCTTCACCCTTCTGAGACTACTGATACCAGTGTCATTCAAGTACTGCTGTGTAGCTCTCTTAAAAGCAAAGTAAATTCAATTAAAGCAACTCAGATGTAAGTCACAATAAAGACAACTGTCCAAAATTTAATGTCACATGTCTTTATGTTATAGGGGCAGGGCAGGGGGAGGCAGTGTGGAGGACTGTCAATTCTAACAAAGGCTAGACAGTAAAAAATATATTGGACTTGACAGAAAAGGCTAACTGCCTATTATTTGTTAAGCAAAGAAGGTCAGGATGTTCTAACATATTGATGCCTTACAAATGTTCTAATTTGAAATGAAAGATGCCCAAAGAGTATTTTGAGACAACAGGGAAAAATGAAACTGAGAAATATGCACTTTGATTCATGCTAAAATGGCATTGTTACAAGTACTGAAATATTGTGATCAAAATAGTACTGTATACAGAAGGTACATTAGATTTTACACTGAACTTAAGAGAGTATATGCTACGTGACCCAGTTTAACCTGAACAGCTGGCCAAAAGAAAAACAAACACAATAGGAACACTGGAGCACATATATTTATAGAAACAGTGAAAAAAATGTTTGGTGAGAAAAAGGTACTAGTTTAAAAATGAACTCAAAAGAATTAAAGTTCTGCATATTTTTTTAAACATGGGGTCAGAGTACAAAAAGTCAGCAAAGATCTCACTAGACAGGCAAGTTCCTTTTTCTCATTAGACACATACTGCTTCCCATAAGACAGACACCAGGTTTATTTCTAGCACTCCCACATGTGGCTGCCTCCTTTTGCCTGAGGTCACACTGAACTTCATATCATGATAAATGTGCTTTATATTTTAATAGAATGTAAAGTCAAAACTAAGAGAAAAGAATTTAGTTGAGGTTTTCAATTAGGCTGATGGAACTAAGGGCAAAGTCTTTAGCTCAACCATTTATATGCATAACTGAATAAGACTCATCATATGGCCTGAATATGCTCTTAGCAAAAGGAGACCACTATGTAGTTTACATGCTAACCTTGAAAAGAATCAATGAGTTATTAGCCTAAGCATGGAAAGTTTGACCAACTTTTTTATAGTATAAGTCAAGTAAAAACATTTTTATCAGGGTTTACTTTTACAGAATGGTCTGTAAAACTTCTGCTGGAATAAGCCACTTAGTAAATATTTCAGGCACTTCAGACTATTAGGTCATTACTCAATTCTGCAGTTCACAGCATCAAATCAGTCATAGACTATATGTAAACAAATGGGTTTGTGGCTATGTGTCAATAAAACTTTATATACAAAAGAAGCCAGCCCAGTTCCCTCTGGGATAATGTACCTCAGGCGGAGTTTCTTACAATCACCCAGTCATCTTATGTATGCAGTATTTCTTATAGGGGCTGACTGAAAGACTTACCGCCTATTCAAAACTACTATCCATTTGTAAAATTCCTCCTAATTTAAAAGAAAAACACTATCATTTATGGTGCTCAAAAAGTCCTTTATAGAGATGAACCATAATCCCTCTTCCTTATTCCAGTCATATCTTGTATCTCATGAAAAGAACAATGTCCATACCAAATTGTTCTTTCTACCTTAACAGTACTGCAACAAGTGTACCCTGAAGGTTTAAAACTGGAAAACTTTCTTTAAAAAAAAAATCAATGGGAGAAAAACCACATATTTTGGGCACCAGAACACTATGATAAACAAAGGCTTATAAGATCTATTTTACCATAACTGTCTTCCACTTAGACTGTAAAATAATAGAAAGGCATCAAGTTTAAAGTCTGACAGAGTTGGATTTGAATCCAGCTCTAGTACTTAATATTTTTGTCACTTTTGACAATTTGTTTAAAATGCTTTAAGTCTTAATTCTTGTTCTCAGTGAAAAAGGAATAACACAGCCCTGGCTGGTGTGTCTCAGTTAGCTGGAGCACTGTCCAGTACAGCAAAAGGTTATGGGTTAAATTACTGGGCATGTGCCTGGGTTGTGGGTTCAATCCCCAGTCAGGGAGCCTATAAGAAGAAACCAATCAGTGTTTCTCCATTACCTCAATGTGTGTTTGTCTGTGGCTCCCATACCCTTCTCTAAAAGCAATGGGAAAATGTCCTTGGGTGGGGGAAAAAGGAGTAACGCAACATTGTTGAGTGGTAAAGATTACATGGCATGATATGAGATATTTCCAGAAATAGTCCAGCCATCGTTAATATGATGAGAATGGTTTGTGCGACATCAATGTAACCTGGTAGCCAAGGAGAGTGGACTAGAATGTTCATGTGTGAACAATGATGACTTCACTGGACTAGTTAGTGGAAGTGGTAGATGTCATTAAGTGAGCATGTATACTGTGTGGCCATCACATTCAAAATGACTGAGAGAGTAGGGTACCAAATCTGCATCAAATTTTATGTTAAGCTTGAACATTCCTCCATAGAAATTACTCAGATGATTCAGAAGGCTGCAGCTATGGGCAACTGGTGATTAACAGCTTCACCATGACAACACACACACTCACACATCACATCTCATGCAGAGTTTTTGGCAAAACATCAAATCACCCAGGTGACTCAGCCCTGCTACAGCCCAGATTTGGTGCCCTGCCACTTCTGGCTTTTCCCAAAACTAAAATGACCTTTGAAAGGGAAAAGATTTCAGACCATCGATGAGATTAAGGTAAATACAACAGAGCAGCTGATGGTGACTGGGAGAACTATGTGAGGTCCCAAGGTGCCTACTTTAAAGAGGACTGCGGCATCACTGTCCTATGTACAATGTTTTTTGTACCTTGTATCTTCTTCCATAAATGTCTCTATTTTTCATACTACCTTCTGGACAGACCTCAGAACCTAATACAATGCCTGGTGCAGTCAATAAATAGCAACTGCTTTAAGTTTTCAAAAATTAAAATATAAAGAAAAAGTAACTCAAACTTAAAAAATTAATTAGGAAGTACTTAGAATCTTGCAGGGATAATGTCAATCAAAAGTACAACTATTTCCAGCCAGCTTGTGAACTAAGTTGCAATAAAATACAGCAAATAATCAGGTAAAGGCAAAAAATGGGTTTTGTAATTATGGTTAATAAGGAAAATAAAACTTCTAAGTCCCAGAAATGCAGAGATTATTCATAGCAGTGGCTCAGGAAGTTATTAACTTGGTTGACATTTTAATGACCATGAGAAAAGAGACAATGCCTTGAGTCCATTAGAGGCAGGATTGGGACCTGAGATACTATGCAAAGTGGGGTCTCTGGAAGGGTTGTCCAATGTATGAAAAGGGAAATACAAAATGTCTGCTCACTGACAGAAGTCATGGCATGAAAGTCTACCATCTACCCTGGACACTGAGAAAAAGGAAATTAATAAGATTAAGAAGATAAATGAAATGGTGGCATCCCAAGAGATAAAACAGAATATGAGATTCTAAAAGGATGAAAGACATGAAAAAGAACTGAAAAGATAAGAAAAGTACAATATTGGTTTTCACTTCTGGCCAAGATGGAGGCGTAGGTAGACACACTGTGCCTCCTCGCACAACCAAGATAGGGACAACAATCTAGAAATAGATTAACAACCAGAACTCACAGAAAATTTAACTGTATGGAAGTCAGACAACCAAGGAGTTAAAATAGACAGTTCATCCAGACCAGTAGGAAGGGCGGAGACCCGGCAGACCCAGCAAGGTGGCGATTGTGAAGCAAAGCACTGTGCTCAACCCAGGATCCCAGCGCTGGGAAATAGAGCCTCGGGGCACTGAATGAAAACACCTGTGGGGGTTGAGTCACAGGGAGAGACTCCTAGCCTCACAGGAGAGTTCGCTGGAGAGACCCACGGGGGTCCTAGAACGTGCACAAGCCCACCCACACATGAATTAGCACCAGAATGGCCCAGTTTGCTTGTGGGAAGCAGAGGAAGGGACTGAAAGCCAACAGAGAGCAGAGCAAGCGCCATTGTTCCCTCTTGGACCCCGCCCCCACATACAGCATCACAACCCAGGGACTGGGTTGCCCTGCCCTGGTGAACACCTAAGGCTCCGCCACTCATACGTAACACATGTGCCAAGACCACCCCCCCAAAAAAAAAGGCCCAAACGAAAGAAGAGATCAAAGCTCCACAGCAAATACAACTAAGCGACCAAGATAGCCAACCTATCAGATGCACAGTTCAAAGCACTGGTGATCAGAATGCTCACAATATTGGTTGAATTTGGTTGCAAATTAGATGAACAAATGAAGGCTACACTATGTGAAATGAAGGGAAATGCACAGGGAACCAATAGTGATGGAATGAAAGATGGGACTCAAATCAATGGAGTGGACCAGAAGGAAGAAAGAAACAACCAAACAGAAAAGAAGGAAGCAACAAGAACTCAAAAAAATGAGGAGAGGCTTAGGAACCTCCAGGACAACTTTAAACTTTCCAACATCCGAATTATAGGGGTACCAGAAGGAGAAGAGGAAG
>CM052544.1:31105444-31165710 GCA_028533065.1 Trachops cirrhosus
CTGGAAAGAAGTATCACAAGTCATGAAAGACAAGGACCTACATCCCAGATTTCTCTATCCAGCAAAGCTTTCATTTAGAATGGAAGGGCAGATCAAGTGTTTCTCAGATAAGGTCAAGTTAAAGGAGTTCATCATCACCAAGCCCTTATTATATGAAATGTTAAAGGGACTTATCTAAGAAAAAGAAGATAAAAAACATGTATAGTAAAATGACAGCAAACTCACAATTATTAACAACCACACCTGAAACAAAAACAAGAAGAAACGAAGCAAACAACTAGAACAGGAACAGAACCACAGAAATGGAGATCACATGGAGGGTTATCAGCAGGGGAGTGGGAGGAGGAGAGAGGGGGGAAGATACAGAGAATAAGTAGCATGGATGGTAGGTACAAAATAGACAGGGGGAGGTTTAGAATAGTATAGGAAATGGAGAAGCCAAAGAACTGATATGTACGACCCGTGGTAATGAACTAAGGCGGGGGATGCTGAAGCGAGGGGTACAGGTTGGAGGGGGATAATGTAGAGGAAAAAAATGTGAAAACTTTAATTCCATAATCAATAAAATATACTTTAAAAAAGTATAATATTTTTTTAAAAAACAGGCTTACCAAAACAAAATCAAATATAGCTCCTACATAAAAATAGTCCTTGAATAAACAGAACTGCACTGAGTACAGAAGGAATTAAATAATGTTGAAGAGATAATTAGTGAACTGGAAGACAGAATAAAAGAAACTACATAGAATGTTAAACAGATAAAGATAAACAGATGGGAAATAGAAAAGACAGATAAAGACAGGCAGGACAAAACACAAAAGTGCAACATACATCTCTTGAAACTGCAGAAGAATAATGAGAGTGGGAAAATTGCGATGTTAATAAATATTGATACACATTTTGTAGAAATTAAAAGATGAGCTTTTCTTTGATTGCAAAGATACAATGAGAAAAGAAAAATAAATAAAAAGAAACCCATACACAAACAAATTCCAGTAAAACAGAAACCAAAGGCAAAGAATATATGTTTTTGCAGTAGGGTTTTAAAAAAAGACATTATATAGACTGACAATAGACTTTTAAAAATTAAAACGTAAGTCAGAATACAAAGGAATGTCTTCAAGGTTTCTAAAGAAAGCAGCTGTCAATTTAGATTTTTTAAAGTTATACAACCAGGTGATGCCAGTAAAAACAGGTAGTTAAGGACCTCTGAAAATCTAGTCTTCCATAAAAGCAACAAGAACACTGGCAAAGAAAAAAAAAACAGCAGTCAGAATCAACTATTTCAGTAATATGGAAAAATACAAGAATGGGCTTCTGGCAATCTGGGGAGTGTTACTAAAGAAAATGGCTGAAGCTCAGTTGTGTTCTATCATAACCTATTCCAATACCCCCACACTTCCCAGAAGGGTATAAAACTACTCTTCAAACAAAAAAGAGAAATTAAGAAATTCCCAGATAAAGAAAAACAGAGAAAGAACAAAAGCTGGAGGACTCACATTTTCTAGTTTCAAAACTTACTAAAAAGCCACAGCAGTCAAGCTTGTGATAAAGATGGACATAAAAATCAATGAAATAAAATTTAAAGTCCTGAAAAAAAATCCTGAAATTTAGTCAACGTATGTTTGACAAGAGTGCCAAGACAATTCAATTCAGAAAGAATAGCCTTTTCAACATATGTTGCTGAGATAACTGGATATCCTAATTTACATGAACAAAATTGGACTCCTGCCACCTACCACATAAAAATAGTAACTAAAAATGAATTAATGACCTCCATTAAAAGGGTTAAAGATATGAAACTTTTAGAAGAAAACGCAGGTGTAAGTCTTCATAACAATGGACTAGACAATGGTTTCTTAGACCAAGCACCAAAAACAGAAGTAACCAAAAAATAATAGATAAACTGAACTTCATCAAAAGTAAATACTTTGTGCTTCAAATGACACTGTCTAGAAAGTAAACAGACAACCTACAAAGTAAAATATTTGCAAATAACTTATCTAATGGGGTACAGTATCTAAAATATTTTAAAAATTCTAACTAAAAAATTAAAAGACAAATAACCTAAATCAAAAATGAACAAAGGACTTGAGTAGATATTTCCCCAAAGAACATGCACGAATGATCAATAGCACAATGAAAAGCTGGCCAACACAATTAGTCATTAGGGAAATGCAAATTCCACAATGAGAAAACTGACAAATGCTGATTATAAAGGAAGGTTTTAACATACTTCTGAAGCGACAAATAATAAGAATATAGATGTGAACATAATTAAATTTAAAAGAACAGACCAATTTATTACCTTATAACTAATAATTACAGCATCTGGAATCTTTTCAATCACAAATGGAATGTTTAGAAGAATTGGACGTATATATAAGTCCTAAGGACATTCTTAAGAAATATGAGAGCTATGGTATACAGACAACATAATCTGAGAATAATGTAATAAAATTAGAAATCATAAGACCGAAAAAAACTGAATGTATTTAGAATTTAAAATAATTTAAACCAGTTCAAGAGCTGAAGAAATAAAAATGAAAATTATGAAACATTTAATATTGAATTTTATACAGTTTGGTGTAATATGAAAGCACACTTTAAACCTGGAGGATGCAGTTAAGGTAATAGGTGGAGAAAACATACTGTTTTAATTATATGTATAAAAAATGGAAATCAACTCACCATAATAAATCAGCAGAATAAACACAAGTAAAAGGAAGACATAGAATAGTTGATAAAAGGGAAAGCATAAAGCAAGAAACCCATTCTTTTAAAATACTAAGTAAACCTCTAATAAGATCAATAAGAACAACATACAGATGGCCAATAAACATATGAGAAGAGGCTCAGTCACTAATCATCAGAGAAATACAAATTAAAACCACAATGAAATACTACCTCACACCTGTAAGAATGGCTATCATCAATAAATCAATAAACAAGTGTTGGTGAGGATGTGGAGAAAAAGGAACTCTTGTGTACTGCTGGTGAGAATTCAAGTTAGTGCAGCCACTATGGTAGGTCCTCAAAAAACTAAAAATGGAACTACCTTATGAGCCAGAAATTCTGCTTCTGAGTATATATCCAAAGAAACTGAAAACAATGATTCAAAAGAATATATGCACCAATATGTTCACTGCAGCATTATTTACAATAGCTAAGATATGGAAGCAACCCAAGTGCCCATCAACAGATGAGTGGATAAAAAGCTGTGGTATATATATAATGGAATACTCCTCAGCCATAAAAAAAGAATGAAATCTTGCCATTTGCAACAGCATGGATGGACCTAAAGGGTATTATGCTAAATGAAATAAGTCAGAGAAAGACAAAATACCATGTGATTTCACTTTATATGTAGAATCTAAAAAACAATATAAAGGAACAAACAAAATTAAAAAAGACTCAGAACAAAATGACGGCTATTCGAGTGGATGGAGGTTGGGGAACTGGGTGAAAAAGGTGAAGGGACTAAGTAGTACAAGTTGGTAGTTATAAAATAGTTATGGGGGTTGGGTGCTGAGTGGAGGGGGCAAAGGGGAAAAACTGGAGCAACTGTAATAGCATAATCAATAAGATATAATTTAAAGAAAAAAAGAAATACAGTCAGTAACACTGTAACAACTATGTATGGTGCCAGGTGGGTACTGAAAATATCTGGGGGAACACTTTTAAAGTATTGTTTAACCACTATGTTGTACACCTGAAACTATCACAAAATAATATTGAATGTAAACTGTAATTGAAAAATAAAATTAAAAAATAAGACATACAGAAAAAACAGTGCATTTAAAGTAACTTACATGTGCAAGAAAAAAGCAAATATAGCAGAGATTTTAAAATTATGAGGATGTTATAAAAGTGTATGGTAATAAATTTGAAAATATTGATAAACTGGACAGTTCTTAGCCTCAAAACTAACTCAAGAGGGAAAAAAATCTGGAAAGTCCAATAACCATTAAGGAAAATAAGTAGCCAAAAAACATAGATTCAAAAATGAACAACAGGACCATACTTTTGCAGAGAGAGCAGAAGGGGGAAAGCACACCAATTTTAAAATTTGCAAAAAGAAAATATAAGAGTATCTTTAAAGATATGATACATATATAAGATGGAATATACTCAGCCATAAGAAAGGATGAAATACTGCCATTAGCAACAACATGGATGGATCTTTGAGAGTAGTATCATGCTATGTGAAATAGGTGGGCAGAATAGGACGAGACTTATATAATTTCACTCTTATGTGGGATATAAAACAGGATGCAACAAATAAACAAAGAAACTCATAGACACAGACAACAGTGTGGAGTTACCAGAAGAGAAGGAAGCTGGGGGAGGATGAAGAGGGTAAAGTGGGTCAAAGTGAGGAGATTAGATTTTGGGTGGTGAGCACACAATGCAATATACACACAGATGACATATCAGAGGATTGTACACTTGAAACTTATGTAATGTTATTAACCAATAACATTAATGCCACCCCAATAAATTTAATTTTAAAAATATATCTCTAAGATAATTGTAGTCCTGAGTGGCTAGCTCAATTGTTTAGAGCATCATTCCAATACATCAAGGTTGTGGGTTCAATCCCTGGTCAGGGGAGCTACAAGAATCAATCAACAAATGCATAAATAAGTGAAACAATAAATCTCTCTCTCTCTCTCAAATCAACTTAAGATGTTTCTCTCCCTCAAATCAATTTTAAAAAGATAACTGTATGGGAAAGGGTTTTTAAAAAATAATATAACAAAAAGCACAGACCTTAAATGAACCTGGCTAATTTACAGCAGGGAAACACGATACTTATAAATACTGAAAATATACTAACCCTAACTACTCATAAAGGAATGAAAATTAAAATTCTATGAGATACCATGTTATATCCATTAGATTTGCAAAAAAAAAATAAGAAGTACAAGGAGATATTTCTGGGTGCTAACATAACACTGGTACAACCTTTTGGGGAGGTAAAGTTGAAAATACACATGCCTTATGACACTGCAATTCCATTTCTGGCTATATAAAAGACTCTTCAATACATAAACAGAAATATATTTAGAAGTGTGTAAGCTGTAGGGCTTTAGGAGGGTGGGGGCAGGGGGGTGACCACAAATAGCTATTAATAGGGGAGAGGGTAAACTTTTATATTTATTCAAAGCATTAACAGAGAAGTGAAAATAATTCAGAACCTTCCATATTAATCTTGATAAAATTCAGAAAAAGATGAGAAAAAAGTGAACTGCAGAAGTTACCTGCACTATGATGGCATCTATTTATAAAGTTCAAAACATACAACCCTGGCTGGTGTGGCTCAGTGGATTGAGTGCTGGCCTGTGAAGCAAAGGGTTGCCAGTCTGATTCCCAGTCAGGGCACATGCCTGGGTTGTGGGCCAGGTCCCCAGTTGGGGGCGCGTAAGAAGCAACCACACATTGATGTTTCTCTCCCTCTCTTTCTCCCTCCCTTCCCCTTGCCCTGAAAATAAGTAAATAAAATCTTTTAAAAAAGAAATGATAATGCTTTAAAATAAATAAATAAAATATAAAGAATTAGATAAATGATAAAAGTTAAACATAATTAACTAGCATTTGAAAAGTTTAAAAACTCTATGAACCTATATTATATCATGAAATATGCTTAATGTTTTTTTTTTTCTTTGCTTGAAGGAGATTACTAGAGAAACAGACACACAAAGGTGTATAGGGTGGGGAGAGGAAGGGGGAAGGAATTATTTAATCCTTATTTAAGATTAAATAATCTTTAATCCCATCATCCAGAAATGACCATTACCATTTTAGATTCTGTCAACTATTTGACTTTTTAACACAACTGAAATAATTTTATAATAGTATCTTGCATCATATTTATTTCATTTGATATTTGAAGGTAAGTACTTCAGCCAAATTGTTAGCAATTCTCTATAAACAATATTTTTAAAATATGAGATATTTGATCATACTGACAAAGCTCATAATTTTTTAAACCCTTATTCTACTACTGAGCAAATGTTTAGCCCAAGTGTTCATCAGTAGATGAGTAGATAAAACAGCTATGATACATTTACACAATGGAATACTTCTCGGCAGTAAAAAAGAAAATTTTACCCTTTTCAATGGCATGGATGGACCTGGAGAACATTATCCTAGGTGCAATAAACCAGTCAGAGACACAAATACCACACGATTTCATTCATATATGGAATCTAATGAACAAACCGAATTAACAAACAAAAGACAGACTCATAGAGAGCAGGCTGACAGCTTTGGGGGGACCATGGTTGGGGAGTGGAAGGATGGAGCAAAAAGAGAAAAAGATCTCATGGATACGAACAACAGTGTGGTGATTGCTTTGAGAAGGGGGATGGGTGGAGATGGAAGAGGGTATAAAGGGGATAAATGGTAATGGAAAAAATACAATAAAAAAACTAACCAGTAAAAATAAATAAATAAGATAATTTTAAAAGGGTGGTCCAATTTTTAAATTTGTAAATAAAGCAAGAATAAATATCTTCGTACATAAATCTCTGTCCACATTTCTAATTTTAAAGTAAGTTCTGGAAATATTGGATACAGGGTATCATTTAACAAAAATCTTTGCTAGGATATCAGTGACATCCAATTGTTCCTGTAATCTGTACTTTTACATTGGAACTGATAGTATTCACATTATTATTTTATCTTGTATGAATAGCCTTTTCACATTTTTCCCATATAATTTTGAGCTCTTTAAATATTTAGGATTACTATCTCTCATCCTGTTTGTTATGATATCATGCATAGTGTGAGGGCTGACTTAATTTTCTTGGCTGACATACAAATCTTGTATATTTATGTAACTATACCAACATTTTGTCTGCAATTATCTTCATCGGTTCTTTACCATAGAATATCTGATAATTAAACTTTTAAAATCCATTATGTTTCCTTTTGTCTGTTGCCATAAACCTGTCTTGTTTATCCCTTTCTTGTCTACCCCTAATAATGGTGGCAAGCTAAAAACCCTCAAAGTCCACCTAAACTCTTCACCATCAGGAAGGCAGAGAAATCGGTGTTACTAGGCTAAGGAGATGAGCAGTCCTTTCTCTGTCCTTGTCACTCTCATAACCACCCGTGAATCCTCCCTGAGAGCAACTTGAAAACCACAGGGGTTAGACTGTGACTCTTGCTGTCTGTTCAGGCCTTACTGGAAGTAAACCTATTCCTTTTTCCTGAATTTACCATCACATGGATAGTTTTACGCCTGATGAGATTTAAGTAAGTTATGTATTTGGGAGTACACTGTAAACTGTAAAATGTTATACAGATTTTACTATGAAAAATTAATAATAACAGGAGGGAAGGAATCAACAAGTTTTTGCAATTTTGCTATGGAAGGAATATAATATGAGGCAAAAAGAATTCATCAGAAACCTCACCGAAGATCCAAACCGGCTTCTTTCCAGAGTAAATCCATTAAGCGCAGCATTTGGAGTGTTAGCATATCCTGTCGTAAATCTAAGGGGGGAAAACCCTGCATTATTACAAATGCTTCCCATTTTATGACTGCTAACATTAATTCAAGATCAGCTATTTCAGTCAGAAGTTAACTAAAACCATTGACAAATGCTGTGCTATCTTTTTTATCAAAATTTTAATATTGACCATTTTCTTTTTGTCAAATATTAGGTCTGTTGGTTAGAATGTCCCTGCAACAGTATTTCAGAAATTAAGTGTAAAAATATTCTTAATGTTTACCATGTATAAGCTACTATACTAATTGTATGGATGCTGTAATACAGTTATAACACAATAATGCTGTATTACAGCATCCACACAATTCACACTAATTTTTCCCTTCTTTTTTAATTTTAGGGAAGTACAGAAGTTCTTCAGATTTACATAAGTAATAATTGCATGATGGGTTTATAAAACAATAATATTTGATTTTATTTATAATGTCCAGAGTAATTTTAAAGTTAACATAGGCTGTGAAAGTAGAAACTTTTACATAATGACATTCATATGCTCAAGTGATGTTAAATGTCAGCAAAATACTACAAGTTCTTTTAAAAATAGTTGTAAGCACATATTATGTTAAGCACATTTACTTGTTATCTCACTTAATTCATTTCAATAACCCCAACATATAGATTTTATAATACTCATGGACACAAAAGAGTCTGAAGCTCAATGAAGTTTGCATGGCTTGCCTGTAGTCACATAACTAGTAAGTAGTAGCACTCACGACCACCTTCTGGTTGGTGTAATTACTTCAGAGCCATTTCCTTTATAAAGTATGGGTCAGTTAGATATTTTAAGATATAAAATTATTGCAGCAATATCAAAATTGCTATCATTGAAATAAGATGTATGAATATATTATTGAAAATATTCTGTTGTACTTCACAAGTTTTTTACCAAAGGAATAGACAGACTGCGTATTTTGTAGGAAAAAGGGAGGAAAAAAAGATTTAGGACATGCTGAATTCAACCTTACGACCATTAATAACTAGCTCTTTTGGCTATCATTCATTGCACATTTATACATTGCCTTTCAGATAAAGCAAAATAACAACAAATGAAGAAATACTAAGGAATTTGGTTCTGTAAAAACCTCAGTACATACCATCACCATTTTTAAAAATCACTCCAACTGAATCCTCACCAAACACCTTGTTGTTGTACACCAGCCACAAAGGCTTCATTTTAGAATCCATGTATTTACACTTTTCAACACTGAAATCAAACAAGGGGGAAATTAGCCCACTTCAATGTAAAGATATGGCAAGATTATAATTTTGCCATGATAAACTAGGCTTGAGAGAACCCCTCACCTGTCCTGGTCTGCAGAAGTCAGAACTAGAGCATTTCCTCTTGGTAGAAAAGCAATCTGGGTGACAATCTCGGTTGGCATGTAGTGATGCCAGATGGACTGGATTGAAAACCCAGGTTTGCACCTCTCATTACCTACATTTAAAATTCCTTCTTTTTCAGGCCTGTCTAGGTAGCTCAGTTGGTTAGAGCGTTGTCCCAATATGCCAAGGTTGCAGGTTCTATCCCTGGTAAGGGCACATGTAAGAAGCAACCAATGAATGCATAAAATAAGGGGAACAACAAATCAATGTTTCTCTCTCTCTCAAAAATCAATAAATGATTTTTTAATTCCTCGTTTTTTTTTCTTCTGTTTATGTTGTTATATGTGGTCATTAACAAACAGAGCATATTATGGAATTAAAATTAGGGTTATTAAAAGTTAATTCTTGATTTCAACTTTGATTACTGATATACTAAATACACATTATTACTTTTCTATTATTACTTCTGTATAGAATAAAAAAGTGGAAAATAATTTTCCAAATTTATTCAAGATCTCATTTTGAAATAGAAAAGTTAATAAATAATTAAAAATATGTTAACTATTAAATGACAAGTACCAATATTTTACTTAATAGGATTTTCGACTCCTATAAACCAGTAATAGAAAACAAATTTAATTACATACAATTGAAAGGAAATTAACTTGTAATGACTTTCACTAACCCCACAGGTAAATTTAGCTAGCAGACATACATCTTACTGTACACAAGAATAACCTTCAAAAACATTTAAGATCTCCTTTCTTTAATTATATTCCACTTATTGGGGCTAACAGATGAACTTATTCCTCCTATAGGGCAGTCACTCAGAAATCCTTTCTTTATTGCTATTTTCATGTAACATTCACTAAGTATATCACAGGCTGTCACTTACTAGAGTTCTGAGAGGATGACACAGGGGTTCAGAGGTGACTGCAGGTCAGAGAGAGCTTCCCGGTAAGCATTCTGTTTTAAACAAGTGTGCATGGCCTCTTTCCCTTTGGCTCTGTTTAGCTTCACTGCATTCAGTTTGATTAAACTATTTAAAGTTTTTAACTTATTGAGTGCTTCAACCTGAAAAATAAGTTTCCCCACCACAAAAATTAATTCATGGTTAAAAATAATATAAAGTACTATCATATAATTTGACCATATTAATTAGTAACCACTCCAACAAACACACACACCCCAACCAGCTAAAGCAAAAAAGGTGCTAAATCATCTTGGCTTACAACAGATACAACTATTAAAAAACTTACTTTTTCACTTGTTACTTAAAGCACCATTTTTCAAACTTTCTAAAACCATTTTCTTACATGGAATCTTATAAATCAGAAAAAAGTAAAGGGGCATAGATTGGGAGTAAGAAGATAAGTATGGAACTTAAACTACTCAGAACTCTACAGCTCAAATTCTGAGCAACAGAATTTGAAATCCTACAATTTGAAATGCAACTAATCTGAACCACTACATTTGGCCAACTCCATAGCATAAGAGAAAAAGTTATATACAAGTAACCCTGGAGTTCCTGACATTCAACCTCACTACCTGCTTGTTATCATCACTCTTATATGACATCTTCTCAGTATATTCTCTCTTTCCACTAATGGTGAGTTAAAATGGATTGTTTCTATAATAAATAAGATATAGACAGACACAGTATTTGTTGTCCAAATCTAAATTAATTGTTTTTATAATGAGGTAACTGGCTACCAAAACATATGCAAAAATTAAAAAAGTTTATGCAAACAGTATAAGATGAATTAACAATGGCCAACTTAATCAAATCCATTGTTTAAAAGTCAACTTTAATTAATTACTGAGGGTGTTTGATGTTATATTATGTAAAATTCCATAAGAGAGCCATGGCCAACCATAAATCGTAAGATTTTACCACTATGGCTGTAAAACTGGAAACAACTAATGATAAAAACAGAGTATGTGTAAGTTGTATATAACAAGCATATAAATATTTATACAAAAAACATATGGGCCCTGGCCAGGGAGTTCAATTGGCTGGAGCATCCTCCTGATATGCCAATGTTGTGGGTGTGGTCCCTGGTCAGGGTACATAATAAGAATCAACCAATGAATGCATAAATGGGTGGAACAACAAATCAATGTATGTTTGTCTCTCCTATCAATAAATAAAAAATTTTTTTAAAAATTATTACCACCATGGCTTGAATTTCCATGAACAGAAGATTTATTTTACACCATCTTTTCATTTTCAAACTCTGCTTCTATGCAAGGAAACCACTAAGACTCTGTAGGGAGGTGAATTCAGGCACACAGTTTCTATAGACAGGCTGAGGGCATACTCACAGGAAACTGGGAAAGTTCTATGTAGCTTGATGATAAAAGTGAGGTGGCTAAAACCTGCCAAGTTAGTCATCTGTCAAAACCAGACACTCCTTATTTCAACAATTTCAGAAGCTATGCAAACAGTGATGAAAAGGGAACAAACTAAAAAATGGGCCGTGCAAACAGGAACTTTTTGAAGTATTTCAAATTTGAATTTCTTCCATGTTTATATAGTTGGAAATTTTCATGCCCCATCACTAATTGTGTTGACATCCATTTCCTGGAACAGTGTCCTGAATACGCATATGTCCATAAGTCAAATACTTCAAGTGCTTTAACACCTTGTCTTTTTATAGGTTTACAGTGATAATAAGAACTACCATGTAAAAGGTAGTCTTCCCCTTGTTAGTCATCAGTCTAGAAAAAAAAGTAAGAATGATCATATATATATATCATATGTATGTTATGCTGTTTTAAAAGTCAAGAAAATGGCCAGTAAGGTTTGAGCATGTGAGTGAGGTCAAAGAAGTAGGGACTTCATCAAGTGTGGCCTTATAGGTTTTGACAAAGGGTTTGGATTTTTATTCTCCATGCAATGAAAACTACTGCAGGGATTTAAAAAAAGAAAATGAGATAATACATCTACATTTTAAAAAGAATAACTTTATCTGGAGAGAATGGGGGTGGAGTGTAGGGGACAAGAATGGGAACAAAGGACATAATTTAGGAGGTTAATGAAGACATGCAGATGAGAGGATAATGGACTGGACTAAGGTGGTAGTCATGAACACAAGAGACATTGACAGGTATGAGACTGATTTAAGGGGACTATAAAATTAAGGAGATTAATAGTATCAATTTTATATTGTTATGAAGAATAAATGGCCCATAATAAGTGGTTAGCTATTATTATCATCATTAATGAGCTTTCCAAAAAGAGGGATCAGATATAATTGGTTTTATCATGAATGAAAAATCATCACTATTAAAATTATCTCTGAAAACCTATGGGAGTTTCTCTGGCAATGCAAATGAGTTAGAGTTAGAAAAGTGCAGTGGATGCGAATTTGTCTTCCCTGCACTCAATGCTTCTGCCCAAATTACCATTCGTGGACTTACAGTTATCCATTGTCATGGTATTCCACACAGCACTGCTTCTGATCAAGAAGCTTATTTCTCAGAAACTGGAATGCAGTAATGGGCTCATGCTCATGGAATTCCCTGGTCTTACCATATTCCCCACAATCCTAAAGTAGCTGGCTTGATAGAAGAGTGAAATGGCCTTTCGAAGACTCAGTTACAGCACCAACTAGGTGACAATACCTTGCAGGGCTGGGGCAAGGTTCCCCAGAAGACTGTATCTGTTCTAAATTAGTGGCCAATATATGATGCTGTTTCTCCTATTGCCAGAATTCATGGGTTCAGGAACCAAGGTATGGAAATGGAGATGGTACTACTATTACTCCCACAGTGAACCACTAGCAAAACTGTTACTTCCTGTTCCTGTGACCACATGTTCTGCTGACATAGAGGTCTTAGTTACAAAGGGAGGAATGCTTTCACTGGGAGACACGACAATGATGCCACTGAACTTGAATACTCCTTCCCAGCCATTTTGCATTTCCCATGCCTCTGAGACAACAGGCAAAGAACGGCATCATGATGCTGGCTGGAGTGATTAATCCTGAGCACCAAGGGGAAACTGGCCTACTACTCTACAATGGAGGTAAGGAAGAGTTTTTCTAGAATACAGGAGATCTCTTGGTATTACCAGATTCTGTGATTAAGGTCAAAATTAGAAGCCAATTCAGGCAGGACAACTAATGGCCTAGACCTTTCAAGAATGAAGGTTTGGGTCATTTCAGCAGGTAAAGAACCACAGACAACTGAGGAGCTTGCTAAAGGCAAAGGAAATACAAAATAGGTTGGAAGAAAGTAGTGATAAATACCAGCTATGACCATGTAACCACTTATAAAAATGAGGACTAATTGTCATGAATATTTCTTCTTTTTGTTATTTTGTGTTTTGTGTTGTATGTTTATAGGAAATGTCTTTGTTTCTTCCTGTTCTTATTCCCGTATCACGTAAGATAAGATAAACTGACTTTATGTCATAGCATTTAAGTGTTGTTAATTTTACATCACAGTATTTAGCTTACAGGATGTCAAGGAAAAGAATAAATACCACTCAAGTGCTTTACCTCCTCTTCTGAGAAAGAGGTTAGTGCATTTTTAGTTATACTCAGGGTAGTTGTGTCATATTAGGTGAAATTTTGACCTTGTTTTGTCTTTATTTGGAGATTAAGTATAGTTTAACAATCTATAAGGATGCTTAATTGATCTGTCATGGTTAATTTTATGTATTAGCTTGACTGAACTATGGTCAAGATATTTAATCCAACACTATTCTACAAATGTCTGTGAGGATGTTTTCAGATGAGATTAACATCTGAGTCAGCAGACTGAGAAAAGTAGGTTGCCCTCCCTAATGTGAGTGGGCTTCAACCAAATATATGAAGTCCTGAATACATCAAAAAGGCAGACCCTCCTGAGAGTAAGGAGAAATTCCACATGCCTTATTACCATTAACTTGGACATAGGTCTTTTCCTGTTTTCCGACTTGAACTGAAAGATGAACCTTCTTAGTGTCAAGCTTGTCTGCTTTTGACCAGAACTTACATACTATTGGCTCTCCTGGTTTTCAGGCCTGCAGATTTAAACTGGAACTATGCCATCAACTTTCCTGGGTTTCCAGCTTGCTTGACTGCTGATCTTGGGACTTTCCAGCCTCCATAATCATATAAGCCAATTCTTTATAATTCTCAATCTCACCCCCACCCTGGTCACTCTCTCTCTAAATATATACATAAATATATATCCCATTGGTTCTGTTTCTCTGTAGAACACTAACACTTTTCATCTAGCTAATACCAACTAGACCATCAAAACCCACAACTGTCCCTTCTACTGTGAACTCTTCCTGAATGCCCTAGGATAGATTACTTGTGCATCTTGTACTTCTGTGATACGCTCATAACACTGGTATCATAATACTTAATCACTCTTTTGTACACCTACTCTATGAAATATAAACTCCTTGACAACAGCAACACAGCTAATTTGACTTCACATCACCGATACCTAACACAAACCTTGGCATATAATAAGTTCTGAGTAAGAATATATTAAACCATTAACAAAACCTTGTATGAGGTTAGATAATACTCAACTCAGAAAAAAAGTACTGCTAGAGGACAAGAGCATATTGTTGTTATCTGTCAGTGAAGGAGGGTTCCAGCTGAAGACGCTGAGATACAAGGCTGCTTTGTTTTGAGGGCAGAAATGCTCTCATCTCATCCTTCAAGGAACCAAAGCCTAACCAGCAAATCAAGCCTGGGTTATAGTCATGCTTCTCATTTGCAAGCAAGCTATTTAAAAACTCATTATTATTTGCAATTACTGAGCTGTATGAATCAGGATTATCTCAAAAACAAAATACAGAAATAATTGCATATTGAGACTACCACTATTAACAATAATCCCTAATTCTGAAATTTTATATTCTGTTAAATGGCTTCTATTTTATTTTAACTTAAAAATACATTTATACTAATGAAATGACATTATTGTCTACTTACAATACATAGTGGGTCTGTGTTTAAGTTTTGACTTAAAAATGAAAGATTTGTGCTGCTAAAAGGTATAAAAACTCTCATTTTTTAAAAAACACTTTAGTTTTATATCTAAACAGATCTAACTTGGAATATTATTTCTGTCACTTAATAGTTGTGAGTTTTGCCTTGACTGGTGTGGCTTAGTGGGATGGGCATCATACCACAAACCAAAAAGTTGCCAATTTGGTTCCCAGTCACGGCACATGGCTAGGTTGTGAGTCAGGTCCCCGGTTGCGGGCATGCAAGAGGCAACCAATAGATGTTTCTCTGGCACATCAATGTTTCTCTTCCTCTCTCTCTCCCTCCCTTCCCCTCTCTCTAAAAATAAATAAATAAAATCTTTAAAAAAATATAGGAAGGAGCAAGTCAAGGAAGATGAATAAAGGACTCATGGGCATGGACAATGGGGTGGGGACTGACTGTGGGAGAGGGAGTACAGGGAGACAGGGAAGGGGAGAGCAATGGGAAAAAGGCGGCACAACTGTAACTGAACAACAATAAAAAAATAGTTGTGAGTTTTCAGGTAAGTAAATTAAACTCTTGGAGCCTCAGTTTTTTCCCTTGTCAAATCTAGACAGTGCTGGTAAGTACTATGGCATATTATTAGCAGAGTACAGTAAGATGTCACACTTAAAACAGTTAGTATGGTTACTAGCCTAAAGTAAACAATATCTGACCTATTAATATCACTAATATGCCATCATCTGCAATGATTAGAAAATGAGGGCTGGGTAGGAATAAGGGACTATGGAAGAATATCACAATTTCAGACATATATACATATATGGTTTTTAAAAAGCAAGTTGAGGATTATGAATTCTTTTAACACCTATGGACTTAGATTTCAAAATATCTCAGTCTAAAACAAATGGCAGAGCATATGAATCATAAATACTACACTATTTGGAAAGAGTAATTCAGGGATATGAAAAAGAGGAACCTAAAGATTCCATGACTATTGTCATCATCATCAGTAAACCCACTGTTAAACATACCTAATTAGGTATTTCCTAGTACTATTATAAATACTATGGGGAACCCTTAATAATTTGTCAGGTAGCAGTCAATTAGTGACCTTCTGCTAAGTTTGTTGAAATTTCATTTCTTGACTTAAATTTTGATTTAAAAAATGTATTAATCTGGTTTAGTTACTGAAACCTCTAAAATAATGAAATGAAATAGCATATGATGCAATTTATCAAATACCATGTGGCAAATTGAACATGAAGATTAAAATAAGCTGATACCTGCTTGGATAGCACTTTCATGTGCCCTACGCTTCCCCGGCAGTATGCTTCAAGGATGACTCCAAATTGTATGGAGACAGCAGGAATGTGCACTTCTGACCTGCAGAAAGTTAATAATATTATGATGGTTTATCAAACACTTCAGATCACCAAATATAAATACTGACTTCTTTATTCTATTATAAAATTAGCCTAAGATGTTAACCAAAAAAAAGAACACATCCTCTTGTGAAAAAATTTTAGTGGGACAGTCAACTTTCCAATTCTTTAAACATCACAGTTCAAAAAGATATGGGATTTTATAATTATTTAATTCTTTATTCCAAGAAACCCCCAAATTTTACATCTTATCTTATTTGCTTTTTGGAGTGAAAAGGTAATATTAGCAATTTAGAAATAATTACAAAGATCTGACCTGTATCACACAATTGACTAGTCCCTCAATTAGCTTCTATTCAATTTTTTCTCACTTAATGAAAGGTGTGCACAATTGAAACAGGAAGGAATACCTGATTCCCTGGAAGGTTTAAAATAAGAAAATTTAACTGGATAAGAAAAGAAGTTAAAAATAAGAAAGGAAAGGCTCTTAAGAAAATCAAGATCTAAAAATATAATCCCTAAAATTAACATAAAAATATTATAGATATAGAACTTACTTTCCTTAGGAAGTTTAGCCTAAAAGAAAGTTATTTTATTTTCTGATAATCATTACTTTCAATTCTCTGAAGTCCAGATGAAAAAAACAAAAAGGTCTTGTTGGTAGGGTCAGAAATGAGGAATCTATATTTTTCATAAGAAACAAAAGAACTTTAGTCCTCTTTCCTGATTTGACTCCTCTACAAACTGGGTAAAATAAGGTTTATGTATTTCTAAAAATGACCTAGTTAATAAAGAAGCTGAAAATAAAGTTGCTGTTGTTACAGGAAAACTTTAAAATCTTTATCCAACACAAACTTATGGAAGGAATTAGTAAATTTGTTTTTTAGTCCAAATATATTACCATAGTAAGTACACTTTATAGGAAAATAGCAACACATTAATGATTAGTTTCAGTTAAAAATCAAGGAGGCACGTGGGGATACTTACCTAAATTATTTTGCCAAATAGTGAAAGAGTTTGGGTTATCAAGAAATAGACACCAAGAAGAGTATCAATGTTATAGATGGCTCAGAAACAACTAAAGCAGCTGGCTGTTTTTGCTAAATGTCCTGTCTTATGCTGATTTATACTTATAAAAGCACAAGGTGGACTCAAATTGAAATATAAAACACTTACCTAAGATGCCAAAATAGAAATTGCCCTATCCTCCGATTAGCAAGTGCTCTTTCTAATAGGAATCTAGAGAGGGCACAATCAAGAAAAGGCTCATATTTTAAAACTTGCACCAGTTGTAAAAGATACTGAGAGAGTTCTTCATCACTGAAAAAACAAAAGACATAGTAAGTCACTCAACACCCTGTGCCAGAAAAAGATCCCTTCCTATCAAACTATCAAATACTAACTTATTGAAACACAATGTTTTTTTTGGGGGGGTCAGGATTGTTGCATGCTTACAGTCACTATTCCCCTAACACAAAAGAAAGGCTGAGGACTTCAGATAGGCAGAAGGGAGAGTGGATGGGAGCAAAGAATAGATATACAGGGCACTTTTATTAAATTATTCAGGTTGATAGAACTGATGACTGTATTTACAATCAGACCAGAGTTACAATAAAATTAGGTACTAATTTCTGGACATGCTGGAAAAGTTTCATACTCAGTCAACCAATCGATTTTTTAAAATAAAAATTATATCAGTACTTCAGCAATTTATTTTCCTTTCCTATCGTTAGGGTTAAGCAATTCTTTCCCCCAGATAATCAATTAACAATTAAAATCCTAACTTTAGCTTAAAGGATAAGAAAATAAGTGCATTTTTAAGTGGGAGTTCAATCACTGAATTAATAACAACATAATATTTTAATTAAACTGAGTTGAATTAATTAAGGTTAGTGCCTCTCTATTGGGTGCCCATTCCCAAACATTTACATGTAAACACACTCCCATCAGAGGCAATTCCAGTAGTCAGGTAAGATATGAATCCGAAGTCCACTACTTGCAAATAAATCCATGGATTTCTACACAGTACTGACCAAAGGGGACTATGCAAGCATATTCACAGCAGCATGGCTTATAATAGACAAATAGGGAAAAAACTTAAAATGTTCCTCAACAGGAAAATGGAAAAATTAAGATATATCCCTATGACAGAATATTACACAGTGGTAAAAGGAATAAACAACTTTTATCTATAATGGGAAACACTGAACCCAAAAACCTAACTTTGAAATTTTTAAAAAGCAAAATGTAAAAAAACACATATTGTAAAACCCATTTGTGTGAATTTTAAATGTATTATAATATCATTCTGTATCTACATTTTTATAGATGTAGAAGTGTGGTAAAAATATAAAAATGTGGTATAGAAAGAAATACACCAAATTCATGATTACAGTTGCCTCTGGAAAGTGAAGGAAGTAATCAGAACTCAGAAAGGAAACCATGAGGACTTCATCTTTAACTGTGATGTTATTTGCTTAAAATTTTTTTAAACGTTTTAAAAATAATCATTATGAAATATTAACATTTATTTATTCTGAGTGGTAGATAGAAAAAGTTAACAGAGCAGGCCTGACTGCTATCACCTGAGAAAGGTTGCCCTTGGCTGGCATCTGGAAACATAGATTTCAAAAGGCTTTCTACCACCGTAACAGGTTAAGAGTATGCCTCAACTGTGCAAACATATGGTTTATGCTAAATATCCATTTTTCTTCTGGAACTCTAGAATTGTGGTATGTGCTAGACTAGCCCCCATTAAAAACCCTACCTACTAAATCCCTAATGAGCTTTCCTGGTAGACAATATTCCAAACGTGTTGTTATACCTTGTTGCTGAGGGAATTAAATGTATTTAGTGTGACTCCACTGGGAAAGGAACCTTAGAAACTTGCCTGGTTTCCTCCAGACTTTGCCCCATGAATCTTTTTCCTTTGCCAATTCTGCTCTGTATCCTTTTGCTGTAATAAATCATAACCAAGAGTATGATTATATACTGAGTCCTATGAGTCCTCCTAGTGAATCATGGAACCTGAGGGTGATTTTGGGGACCTCTGATCCAGTATGTTTTTGTTTGTTTTACAATATAGAGTAAGTGTGCGCACAGACACAAATGCACATTAAGGGTGGGAGGGAGGAACAAATGCTTTATTAAACTCTGAACAATTCCTAGCCCCTTCCTTTCTTATGAGACATTCAAGTAGACATCACCTTCTCTATCCACACCCAAGTAGTTCCTTGCCCCGCAAAAAGCCAAGTACACGAGATACCTCATCTGTTGCAGGCAGCCCACAGCATATTCCCGAACATACTGATCTGGATAGTTGAAATCTAGAAGCTCCAGGGCCTCCCGCGGGGGCAGTTTAGGCCAAATCTGAAGTAGTGCCTGAAGCTGTTTAAAAAATTGAAACTGGTTCAGAAATTATAGGAGTTAGGAGCAGAGATGAGTCAAAAGAAAGAAGCATACTTGCAGTTACAGAGGCCTCAAAAATCTATTCCTGTTAATACGGATTAATAAAGACTGTCACAGCTGAGATATTCTATAAATAAACAGGAAAAAAGCTATTAAGTACTTACTTGGATATAAAGATACACTGAATATATGAATTCTACAATCAATAGCCATTAAATAATTTTTAAAAGAAAAGAGGGAGGAAGGAAGGAATGCGTACGCCTGCACAAAATGACGAAGAAATAGTTGAAGGTAAAATTCAAAGTACAAATAAAAGTTGCAAGGCTCAAGTTAATAATGGGCAATTTACATATAAAGTTCATTGATAACAACAGAAAATTAGTCTGAGTTTACTCTGAACTCTTAATATTTTAAGAGAATCTTATCACTTAATTGAACATTTTATTGACCATAACACATTTAAACCCTTTAAATCACAATAAGTACTCCATTAGAAATAAATAGCACAGAGTTATTTTCTAAAAACAAGATAAAAACAACCAGTCTCCTATTTACAGATGCCACTTAGAAATGGTCTAGACGTAGGATAAAAATAGAATTCCTTGGGAAGATGAGCTGGAAGTGCAGGTAGAGGATAGGTTTGGGTACACACAGCCACATCTTTGAAAACCCTAGTTCCAGAGAGCCCAAACCGTTTGAGCTATTGAGTTTTTGTGTGAGACTGGGGCTTTGAAACTTAAATAAAAAGTTTATATTTTATCTGTATCCCATCATAGCACAAAGACACTCATCACGGTTGCTGCTGGCAAGAGTCCCATACTCCTCAAGTTTTTGATGTTTATAGCATGCATTCTTATCAGGGATGGTAAGTGGAAGGAAAACTGGTCATGGAGAGCAAACAAAATTTTTTGACAATATGCATGTGGCCTCTAAAGCTCAACCCCATCTAACAAAGTATTGTTGCTTAATATTTGATTTATCTCTCTGGGTTTTCTTGGTTATCACTGACATCAACCCCAAGGAAGATAGACAAAATGTGTACAACATCAGAGTTACAAAATTATGGCACATAGATGGCAACAACTTGGAAGACTTTCTCTCAACTGGCTGCCCAATCTCAAAGTTGTGTTGTGAGAAGTGGTCTGTTACTACCTGCTGGCTGCGTTGTGTATGTCATTTGAGCTTTTGTGTACAACTTGAACTTTGGGAATTAAATAAAAATAGTTTATATTTTATTGTTTAAGTCTATAAATTATTTACCCCTCATTAATTACAGGGAGTGTTCAGGAAGTACACAGACACAAAATATCAAAAATAGAGACATTTGTTGGATACAAGATACACGAAACATTGTACATAAGACAATGACACCTCAGTCCCCTTCAAAGGAGGTACCTTCAGACCTCACACAGTTCTCCCAGCATCTCTTCCACTATTCAAAACACTCTGCAAAAATCCTTTGTTAGAATCACTATCAGCTATCTCATACATTCCTCAATCTCATCAACAGTCTGAAATCTCTTCCTTTCAAAGGGGATTTTAGTTTTGGGAAAAGCCAGAAGTCTTTGTTGACTGCAGCCTGTACATGTTCAATATTCTCAGGTGGTCTCCTTGTTGCAAGTCTTCCAGAACGTGGATCATTTAGATTCTTGACCATCTTTAAAGAATTTTTGCCACAATTTTATTTACACTGCACTCATTACATCGTCCCTGAAAGCCTTCTGAATCATCTGAGTAGTTCCATGGAGGAATATTCAAACTCAATGCAAAATCTGATGCAGATTCATTGTTCTACTCAGTCATTTTGAATGTGATGGCCACAGAGTACACATGCTCACTCGAACCACTCAACAGCATTTACCACTCCCAGACAAGAACAGTGAAGTGGTCATTGTTCAGGCATGCACATTCCATTCCACTCTTCTTCGCTTTCAGGTTATGTCAATGTAGCACAAACCATTCTTGTTATATTAACAATGGCTGGACTTTTCCCAGAAAGACCCCATAGGTCAGTGCCCCCCAAAAGTCAATAATGTGTGAATGGATATCTAGCAGCTAAGTTAAAAGGTATTTTCTCATTTCCAAAAATATTGAAGGTCACTGATAATATTTTTTAAGAAAGTAACTCATTTTCTTTTTCATTTTTTAAATCTTTATTGTACCTTTTTCCATTACTGTTTAGTACCCTTATACATCCCACCCCCAGCAATCACCGTGCTGTTGTCCATGTCCATGAGTCCTTTTTCCTTCTTGCTCAATCCCTCCACCTTCTCAACCCCCCTGCCACTGTCATCCTCCTCTCCATCTATGAATCCATCCCCATTTTCTTTGTTAGTTTAGTTTGTTCATTAGGTCCCACATGAATGAAATCATATGGTATTTGTCTTTCTCTGACCACTTTATTTCACTTAGTATAATGTTCTCCAGGTCCACTCATACTGTTGCAAAGGGTAAAATTTTCTTATTTTTTTACAGCCAAGTAGTATTCCATTGTGTAAATGTCCCACAGTTGTTTTATCCACTCATCTACTGATGGACACTTGGGCTGCTTCCATATCTTGGCGATTGTAAATAACGCTGCAATGAACATAAGGGAGCTTATATTCTTTCAAATTAGTTTTGGGTTCCTTCAGATACATCCCCAGAAGTTGGGTCTCTGGGTTAAAAGTCAGATCCATTTATAATTTTTTGAGGTATCTCCATGCTGCTTTCCACAGTGGCTGTACCAGTCTGCATTCCCACCAAGAGGGCAAAAAGGTTTCCCTCTCTCAACATCCTCACCATCACTTTTTGTCCATTGATTTATTGATGACAGCCATCCTAACAGGTATGAGATGATATCTCATTGTGGTTTTAATATGTATTTCTCTGATCATTAGGTTACATGGAGCATCTTTTCATATGTCTATTGGCCATCTGTATGATTTCTTTGGAGAAGTGTCTATTAAGGTTCTTTGCCCAGCTTTGAATTGGGTTGTTTGCTTTTTTCATGTAGAGTTTTGTAAGTTCTTTATGAATTTTGGGTGTTAACCCCTTATCAGATGTATCTGCGAATATATTCTCCCATTCGGTGGGTTGTCTTTTTATTTTGTTGATGATTTCCTTTCTATGCAAAAACTTTTTAATTTGATGTAGTCCCATTTATTCTTTTTCTTTTGTTTCCCTTGCCTGAGGACATATAGCTGATAAAATATTACTACAAGCAATGTCCAAGATTTTACTGCCTATGTTTTCTTCTAGGATTTTTATGGTTTCAGGTCTAACATTTAAGTCTTTGATCCATTTTGAAGTTATTCTTGTGTGTGGTGTAAGAAGGTGATCTGATTTCATTTTTCTGCCTGTATCTGTCCAATATTCCCAACACCATTTATAGAATAGACTATCTTTAGCCCATTGTATGTGCTTACTTCCTCTGTTGCTTATTAATTTGACTATAAAGGTGTGGGTGTATTTCTGGGCTCTCTAGTCTGTTACATTGATCTATGTGTCTGTTTTTATGCCAGTACTATGCTGTTTTGATTACTTTGGCCTTATAGTATAGTTTGATATTAGGTAGTGTGATTCTTCCAGCTTTGTTCTTCAAGATCAATGTTGCTGTCTGGGGCCTTTTGTGGTTCCATGTAAATTTTTGAAAGATTTATTCTAGTTCTGTGAAATACATCATTGGAATCTCAATAGGAATTGCACCGAATCTATAGATTGCTTTGGGCAGTATGGACATTTCAATGATGTTAATTCTTCCCATCCATGAACACATATGTGCTTCCACTTATTTGTATCTTCTTCAGTTTCTTCCTTCAGTGTCTTCTAATTTTCTGAGTACAGGTCTTTTACATACTTTGTTAGGTTTATTCCTAGGTATGTTATTCTTTTTGTAGCAATTATGAATGGGATTGTTTTCTTAAGTTCCCTTTCTGTTAGGTTGTTATTGGCATATAAAAATGTAACTGATTTCTGGATATTACTTTTGTAGGCTGCTACTCTGATAAATTCATTTTATAAAACTACATTTTAGTAGTTTCTTTGTGGAATCTTCAGGATTCTCTGTGTCTAGTATCATGTCATCTGCAAATAAAGAGTTTTGCTTCTTCCTTTCCAATTTGGAAGCCTTTTATTTCTTCTTGTCTGGTTGCTGTGACTAGGCCTTCCAGTACTATGTTGAATAAGAGAAGTGATAGTGGACATCCCTGTCTTGTTCCTGATCTTATGGGGAACACTTGTAAGTTTTTGCCTGTTGAGTAGGATGCTGGCTACAGGTTTTTCATATATGGCCTTTATTATGTTTAGGTGTGATCCCATTTTGCTGAGAGTTTTGATCATAAATGGGTGCTGGATTTTATCAAATGCCTTTCTGAATCTATTGATATGATTGTGTGGTTTTTATGCTTCATTTTGTTTATGTGGTGAATCACATTTATTGATTTTCAAAAGTTGTACCAACCGTGCATTCATGGAATATATCCCAATTGATCATGGAGTATGATCTTTTTGATGCATTGCTGTATTCAGTTTGCTAATATTTCATTGAAGATTTTAGCATCTGTTTATCAGGGATATTGGCCTATAATTTCCTTTCTTTTAGTGTCTTTACCTGGCTTTGGAATTAGGATAATGCTGGCTTTGTAAAACAAGTTTAAGAGCCTTCCCTCCTCTTGAATATTATGAAATAGTCTGAGAAGCAGAGGTGTTAGTTCTTCTTGGAATGTTTAGTAAAATTCCCGTGAAGCCATCCAGTCTAGGGCTTTTGTTTGTTACGAGTTTCTCTTTAATTATTACTTCAATTTCACTAGGTGTAATCCATCTGTTCAGATTCTCTGATTCTTCCTGATTTAGTTTTAGAAGATTGTATATTTCTAGGAATTTATCCATTTCATCCAGGTTGTCCAGTTTGTCAGCATATAGTTGTTCATAACATTTTCTTATCATCCCTTGTATTTCTTTGGTGTCAGTTATTTCTCCTCTTTCATTTCTGATTTTATTTGGGTCCTTTTATTTTTCCTGATGAGTCTGGTTAAAAGTTTGTCAATCTTGCTTGTCTTTTCAAAGAACCAGCTCTTGGGGCCATTACTTTTTTGTATCATTTTTGTAGACTCTCTTTCATTTATTTCTGCTCTGATCTTTATTAACTTCCTTCTACTTTTCACTTTTTTGTTGTTGTTCTTTTTCAAGTGCCTTAAAGTATGAAGTTAGATTGTTTGAGGTTTTTCTTGTTTTTTGAAATAGGCCTGTAATGCTATGAATTTCCCTCTTAGGATTACTTTCCCAGTGTCTCACAGATTGTGGATTGTTGGGTCCTCATTTTCATTTGTTTCAAAGTATTTGATTTCTTCCTTGATTTCATTGTTGATCCATTCATTCATTGATAACATAACTTTACAAATAGAGGTAATTTTCAAACAATACATATTCATTTTAAAATAGTCATTGCAAATGGTCTTAAGATTAAAACTTTGTAGTACCCTGAACTGTTAGAAGTAGTCCAGGACCTACAACCTGCTGGTGATAGACAATTATACCAAGACCATTGTTTTTATTATGTTTAGTGAAAGATACAGAAAATCTACACTGAATCTGGGATTTTTAAATCTTAAAACTTTCTGGACTACTACTTAGATTATACATAAAAATTTAAAACTTCAAAGAAAATTATTGAACCTATAGCAATATATCTATGTAGAAAAGGAAATTTTACACTAAATCAAGAAAGTAATATATAGTCCCAAAAGGTACTAAAGAATGATCTTTTGTTACCTGAGCAACATCCTCAAGTTTATTCCACTTGATTGACAGTAATAATTTTGGCAGTGACTGTGGGAAGTTCTCTCTGCAATCTTGCCGCAAAGTCCAAATAAGATCCATTTCATTCTCACACAGTTGAGACAAGGGATCCCTGTCCAAGATTTCCTTTAGTACAGGAAGAAACTTTTTTCCACCTCGACTCTAAGAAAGTAAAATTACTCATTATAGAATTCAATTGTGCAAACCTCCTGGGTAAAAAAGTTAGCAAATTTGTACAATGAATTTATAAATAATTTATGAGCTTTAATATGTGAGGTACTTAAATTTAATTCCTCAATAATATTAATAAAGATGGATTCCCTTTTTAAAGTTTTTATTGCCAAACAGAATATCTAAAAGCTAAGAATAAAGTTAAAAGTTATTCTCAAACAGGAAAAAAACTGTTCCCTAAAAATCCACATGCAAACACTAGGTGGCAGAATTGTAATTTGGATGGAAAAAGTCATTATTTGAACTGAATTTCTTCTTTAAGTTTCTATTTTTAAAAACAAAATAAACAAAAAATATATCAACAAAATATATGAAGTTAAAAAAACTAAAAGCCTTCTTAGCTCAGAGGCATAAAACCATTTATTTTATTTTTAATCCTCATGCAAGGATATATGTGTTGATTTTAGATCGAGGGGAAGAGAAACAGAGAGAAAACACTGATGTGACAGAGAAACATCAATTGGTTGCCTCCCATATGTGCCCTAATAGGGAACAAACTCACAACTTTTTGGTATATGGGATAATACTCTAACCAACTGAGCCACCTGGCCAGGGCATATAAAACCATTTAGATTAAGAAATAAATATTAGCTAAACACACAAAAAATATAATTATTGCATTTTTCTTCCCAATTCTTATACAAAAATACTAAAATAAAGAAGATACATGTTCTTTTCAGATCTAGGACTCTGAATTGCTTTAAGAGAAAGGTACATTTCCTTATACTTAAAAACTGTCCCAGTTAGGACAAATACATTTACACACACACACACAAACTACACACACACACACACACATGAAAACCTCTGCAGAAGTTCTGACAAGATTCTATAGAGATTTATATTCTATTATAATATTACTTTGTACTTTGTATTATTTTAACTGAGATTTGACATAAACATTAAAATAAATGAAAAAGTCATATTATTAATTTTCTAAAGTAACAGATAAAGCAAAAGAGTATATGCATATGTAAAAATAGTGGAGGGATAATGATTATCCATGTAGAATCTCTGAAACACTCAACAAGAACACTATTGGAACTAACCAGCAATTAAAGCAAGGTTGCAGGGTAAAAGGTCAATATACAAAAATAAATTGCTTTCCTATATATCAGAAACAATTCTTCAAGTAAAATTCAAAATTAAAAACACAATATCACTTATATCAGCACCCCAAAATATGAAAACTTTGGTATAAAACTAACAGAATATATACAAGATCTATATAGGAAAAACTAGAGACCTCTGATGAATGAAATCAAATAAGAACTAAATATATATCTCATATTGCATGTTCACAGATAGGAAGATTTGATGTTGTGAAAAAGTCAGCTTTCCCAACTTAATGAACAGATTCAAGGCAAAACCCATCAAAATCCCGGCAAGCCATTTTCTGGGTACCAACAAACGGGTTCTAAAGTTTACATAGAGAAACAAAAGATACAGAATAGCCAACATAATATTGAAGAACAAAACTGAAAGACTGACACTATAGAATTTAAGCAAAAATAAATGAGAAATGCAAAACTATAAACTCATAGAAGGTAACAGGACAAAATCTAGACTTTGTAATTGGCAATTACTTTTTACATGTAACACCAAATGCACGATCCTGCAAAGAAAGAACTGGTAAGCTAGACTTCTTTAAATTTAAAATTATCTGCTCCGTGAAAGACACTGATGAGAGAATGAAAAGACAAGCCACAGACCTGGAAAATATACTTGCAAAAAGACTTATCTGATAAAAACTGTTACCCAAAATATACAAAGAACTCGTAAAAGTCAATGATGAGAACATGAACCACTAGACTAAACTACAGGCTACAAACCTAAACAGATACCTCACCCATGAAATACACAAATGGAAAATAAGCATATGAAAATATGCTTAACATCATGTCACCACGGAAATGCAAATTAAATAAAAAATGAAATACAACCATACACCTATTTGAATGGCCAAAATTCAGAACAATGACAACACTAAATGCTGTTGAACACATGGTGTAACTCTCATTCACTGCTATTAAGAATGCAAAATACTACAACCACTTAGGAAAACAGTTTGGTGGTTTCTTACAAAAATAAACATACTCTTACCACACAATCCGGTAATCATGCTTATTGGTATTTAACAAAAGGAACTGAAAACTAATGCCCACACAAAAACCTGCACATGGATGTTTATAGAAACTTTATTCAAAATTGGCAAAACTTGGAAGCACCAAGATGTCCAGAATTCAGTAGATAAATGGGTAAACTGTAATACATATAAACAATGAAATATTTAGCACTAAAAGGAAATGAGTTATCATGCCATGAAAAGACATGAAGAAACCTTAAATGTATTATTACTAAATGAAAAAAGACAATCTGAAAAGGCTAAATAACGTATGATTCCAATTATATGGCATTTGAAAAAGGAAAAATTAGGGGTACAATAACATAAAATCAGTGGTTGCCAGGGATACAGTTTGGAGTGGGAAAATGAACGGGTAAAGAACAGAGGGTTTGCAGAGTAGTGAAAATCCTCTGTATGATATTATAATGATGGATATAAGCTGAGGTATGTCCAGAAAAAGCCCAGCCATTCTTAATATAATGAGAACAGTTTGCACAACATTGATGTAACCTGGCAGCCAAGGAGAGTGAAATGAAATGTGCATGTGTGAACAATGATGACTTCACTGTACTAGTCAGAGGGGGCAGTGGATGCCATTAAGTGAGCACATGTACTGTGGCCATTGCATTCAAAATGAGCAAGTAGAGCAACGGATCTGAAACAAACTTTGTGTTAAGCTTGAACATTCCTCCACGGAAACTATTCAGATAATTCAGAAGGCTGCAGCTGTGGGCAACTGGTGATTGGTAGCTTTATCAAGACAATTAGCCTGTTCATGCATCATGCCTCCTGCCGTTTTTTGGCAAAACATCGAATCACCCAGGTAACTCAGCTCCCCTACAGTCCAGATTTGGCACCCTGCAACTTCTGGCTTTTCCCAAAACTAGAATCACCTTTGAAAGGGAAGAGATTTCAGACCATTGATGAGATTCCAGAAAATATGATGGGACAGCTGATGGCGATTGGGAGAACTGTGTGAGGTTCCAAGGTGCCTACTTTGAAGGGGACTGAAGTGTCATTGTGCTATGTACATTGCTTCTTGTATCCTGTATCTTGTTCATTAAATATCTCTGTTTTTCATATTACATGGCTAGATACCTTCTGGATAGACCTCGTATGTCATTATATGTTTGTCCAAACCCAGACAATGCAGAACACCAACAGTGAAGCCTAAGGTGAACGGACTTTGGGTGATTATGATGTGTCAATGTAGGTTCAGTCTTGGTAACAAATGTAACATTCTAGTGAGTGACATTGATAATGGCGGAGGCTATATGCATACATGATGGTGGCAGATATATGCCAAAATCTCTGTACCTTCCTCCTAATTTTCTTGTGAACCTAAAACTGCTCTTTAAAAAAAGTCTCATTTAAAAGAAATAGACATGCAAAGACTGTATGTATTATTATAATAAACAACATGTATTCTCTATTTGACAAGCTCAACTTAGGTTTCTCTGAAAAGTGATCATGAGAAGTAAGAATTTGAAAATGAAACTCCTACACTCACACCTTAAAGTGAAACCTATTACAGCTAATGACAAAGTATAAATTGTTCATGTCAGAGAAAGGCAGACTTGCTTTAAGTAAAATATTGCAAAAAAGCTAGCAGATCTACTATTTCCTGGATCAAAATTAGACTTTAAAGACGTACTGTAAGTAAACATCCTGAAGAACTAGAAGTAAACTAAGAGGAGAGAGCGTGGGTTTGGATGTGTAATTGTACTGCGAGTGTTTGCAGAGCCGTGAAAAGCACAGCACTGAATGATGCCAAGGTAAAAACAACCAACTATCAGAAAGTGGCAGAAAGCCCAACAAAACCCAGAATCTTGCATTCTTTTGCAAAATCCAAAACAGTCAGTAATTAAAAATTATACTGTATAGTATAACTGGTGAACTTATATACATGTTCAAATGCTTGAACTAAAATAAGGGAAAATCATAGGTGATAGGAATGAAAATTACCACCCATACTCTCTATTTTGTCTTTATGTTTAGATTTTCCAAAAACATGCACATATTGTAATAGTGTACTCACCAAAATAAAACAAAACATATAAACCTTGCTATAAGCACATTTAAAGAAAAAAGACTATGGCTCTTTCCCCTTCACAATGGAGAGGGCTGGAAAACTCATCTGTTGTCTTCAGAGAGGCTGGAAAATCCAACAGCATCTTTAGCAGTGTGCTCGAGGGAACAGAATTAACAACTTGTTGGCTTGACTGGGGACTTGACCAACATGTAGCTGGGATGAGACAGTCCATGAAGACAGGGCTGATGTGACAGAGACTGAGAAGATGGTTATGTGACTGAGAGATTGAATACAAGTGGAATTGAGTAAATAAGTAAATATATTGAGATTAGTAGGAATCCAGATTTTTCACGGTCGAAGAGTAAATTAAAAATATGGAAATTCAAAGGCGAGAAAAAAAATTTTGTGGTGTTGGATCCAAATTAGAAGCATTGGTAAGAACTCACGGTTTTTAATAGATAAAAGAAATGTATCTGCACTTGCATTTCCCCAAATATACGCAAATATAGACACAAAGTCTATCCAGAAGGTATCCAGCCATGTAATATGAAAACAGAGACATTTAAAGAACAAGATACAAGAAACAATGTACATAGCACAATGATGCCTCAGTCCCACTTCAAAGTAGGCACCTTGGAACCTCACACAGTTCTCCCAATCACCATCAGCTGTCCCATCATATTTTCTGGAATCTCATCAATGGTCTGAAATCTCTTCCCTTTCAAAGGTGATTCTAGTTTTGGGAAAAGCCAGAAGTTGCAGGGTACCAAATCTGAGCTGTAGGGGAGCTGAGTCACCTGGGTGATCTGATTTTTGC
Source organism: Trachops cirrhosus (assembly GCA_028533065.1). Taxonomy (NCBI): domain Eukaryota; kingdom Metazoa; phylum Chordata; class Mammalia; order Chiroptera; family Phyllostomidae; genus Trachops; species Trachops cirrhosus. The sequence goes on from CM052544.1 coordinate 31,136,003, forward strand.
CAAAAAACTCTGCACGAGATGTGAGGTGTGAGCAGGGCAGTTTAGTGGTGATGAAGCTGCCAATCACCAGTTGCCCACAGCTGCAGCCTTCTGAATCATCCAAATAGTTTCTGCAGAGGAATGCTCAAGCTTAATGCAAAATCTGATGCAGATCCGTTGCTCTACTCCCTCAGTCATTTTGAATGCAAGGGCCAGGCAGTACACATGCTCACTCAATGGCATCTACCACCCCCACTGACAAATACAGTAAAGTCACACATGTGCATTCTAGTCTACTCTTCTTGGCTGACAGGTTACATCGATGTCACGCAAACCATTCTCATTATTTTAACAGTGGTTGGACTTCTGCAGGACAGACCTCATACATGTTATCTCGCTGCATCATGAAAAGAACTAAAAGCAATTGCACGCCAGTAACCATGACATACCTACTCCCCAGTTTTTAGGTTCAAAATACTTTTCACAAGTAAAAGGAATCAGGACTCCCTGGAGAAATTACTGATTCCAAAACTGGGGTAGAGGAAATACCAGATGATTCTGAAACACTTTGTTGTATCAGAAAGAAGGCAATGCTCAAAAAATGCTGCATGTCAAAAAGACACAGGAGAAAGCTTGAATGGGCTGCCACTGGCCAAATCTGGGTCATTTTGAACATCAAAATAAATGACAGTAACTAATTATAAGTCATTAAATAAAGTAGAAATCATGGATCCATATTACTATATAAGTAAAAAGAAAAAGTAAATAAATGGAGAAGAAAACCTCTATCTTATGGTATAAGCCAACTAATATGTTCAAAAGGAAAAAAAATAAATTTGAAAGTCAGCACTTGGCAAACCACTGTAATAACACTGATTTAAGTAAGGTATATTAATAACTATTAAAACAACTGGATAAAAATCTGATGTAAAGCAGGAGGTCTACTTAGAGCCAAAATATCCCCCACGCATAAAATACTAACTATAGAGAGAAACTTAGCAGATCAAGTGATAACAATTAACATCAATAGTAATCAAATAAATTGACACTGTTGCTTCCTGATAAAATGCAGTAAAAGGAACACTCCACCACTTGTATAATATTCATGTTAAAAATGCATAGTAAATCCAAATTGAATGACACTCTACAAAGTAATTGGCTTGTATTCTTTAAAAAATGTCAGTCATTAAAAATAAAACTAAGCCACTTAGAATGAAGGAAACTAAAGGCACAGAAATAAAATGCAACAAGTAATCCTGAGTTGGATCCTATACCTATAAAGGGCATTACTGATCCAATCAGCTAAATGTGAATGTGATGTGTGGTTTAGACAACAAAAATATATCAATATTATTTTTCTGATTTTTATAAATGGATTCAGGTTAAGTATGAGAATATCCTTGTTTTTAGGAGAAACACACTGAAGAAGTAAGGGGTGAGAAGGACATGATGGACAGGATATTACTCAATCACAAATGACTCAGAAAAATTCATTCACACACAATTTGGTAAAACATGTGGTAAAATGTTAACAGCTGGGGAAGTTGAATGAAGGCTATATGGGAACTTATACTCTTATGAAAATTTTCAGTAAGTTTGAAAATTTTGTTTTAATATTTGATATTTCTGTTCCCTAAAATTGAAGGTTGTGAAGAACACTCCTGATCATTCTATAAAGAAATCATTCTAGGTAGGTCCCCAGAACCTCTTAACTGAAGGCTGAGTAATGACACACATTCTCCAAAGCCAGTCATTAAAGTTTTGTGCCTATTTCTGCCATAAGAAAATATGATATACTTTATTTATAACATAGATCTTTTAGATTAGAGCAGGTTTTCTGAATCTTGGTATTCATATTTTGTTGGAGGAAGACAGTCCTGTGCATTGTAGAAAATTTAGCAGGAACCTTGAACTCTACTTACTAGGTGCCAGAAGCATCCTCCTAAGGCGTGACAAAATCTCTAGCCATTACACTAAGTAAAAAAGGTCAGTCACAAAAGGACAAAATACTGCATGCTTCCATTTATGTTAGGTATCTAGATGGTCAAATTCATAGAGACAGAAAGTATAATAGTGGATGTTAAGGGCTAAGGGGAGAGAAGGAAAATACAAAGTTGTTTAGTGGATACAGAGTTTTAGTTAGGCAAGAAGAAAAGTTCTAGAGATCAGTTGCACTTAACAATGTGTTAAGAATATTGTGAATATACACATTATACTTCTGAATTATATACTTAAAAATGATTAAATGGTAAATTTTATGTTATGTGTATTTTATCACAATTTTTAAAAAAATTTTATCCCCAACTGGTGTGGTTCAGTGGGTTAGGCATCATCCCATAAACCAAGAGGCCACTGGTTCAATCCCCAGTCAGTGTACATGCCTGATACCTGGGTTGTGGGCCAGGTCCCCGGTTGGGAGTGTGCAAGAGGCAACTGATCAATGTTTCTCTGGCACATCAATGTTGCTCTCCCTCTCTTTCCCTGCCCCTTTCCCTCTCCCTAAAAAATAAATAAATAAATAACATCTTTTAAAAAAATTCTAATTCCAAGAGTAGGTGTGATTCAGTTAGTAAGGTGATGGTAAATTCAACAAATGAACTGTGTATATATATATATTACACATATGTATACATGTGTTTTTATATATACCTATAAATATACATGCACACAATTCAAGTCAACCTGTGTTGATCCTATTAAAGAATGTAACCTGCCCTTGGCATACACAGTGAATATTCAACTAAAACAGTTCTACGGATTCCTGTCACTCAAAAATCCACAAAGTGTTAGAAAGGATATATCTTTTTAAAATTACTAATCAATAACAGCTCTGGGGAAGGAAAAAGAGTGCCTAACACAAGGTTCCTTTAATGAGAGAAAGCAGATACAACCAGGAATCTGATCTGCTAAGAACCATGCAGCTAGTGAGAAACACAGTCCAGGGGAACTCCAGCTCAGAATCAAGGAATACAAGGAACGGGAGGAGGCTGGGGAATCATCAGGGGGGTTATCAAGGGATCTGCAGGTGGAGTAGCTCCTTTGGTCAGTCATGCTCTTTCCTCTGAACTGAGTTTATTTGAAAACTTATTTGAAAAAATAATGAAAGAAAACTTCCGTAATTTGGTGAAGGCAATAGACATAAGAAGTCCAGGAAGCACAGAGAGTTTCAATCAAGATAGACCCAAACAGCACCACATCAAGATACATCATAATTAAAATGCCAAAGGTTAAAGATAAAGAGAATCTTAAAAGCAACAAGAGACAAGGAGACAGTTACCTACAAATGCGTTCCCATAAGACTGTCAGCTGATTTCTAAAAAGAAACTCTGCAGGCAAGAAGGGACTGGCAAGAAATATTCAAAAACATGAAAAGCAAGTACTCTAACCACCAAAGCTATCATTTAGAATTGAAGGGCAGATAAAGTGCTTCCCAGACAAGGTAAAATTGAAGGAGTTCATCATCACCAAGTCATTATTACAAGAAATGCTAAAGGGATTTTTATAAGAAAAAGAAGATTAAATATATGAACATTAAAATGGCAATACATTCACAACTATCAACAATTAAATCTAAAACACAAACTAAGCAAAAAAAAAAAGAACAGAAACAGAATCAGAAATATGGAGATCATTTGGGGAGTTATCAATTGGGAGGGAAAAGGTGCAGGGATTAAGAAGGACAAATTGGTAGGTACAAAATAGGGGGACATTAAGAACAATATAGATGATGGAGTAGACAAAGAACTTATATGCATGACCCATGGACATGAACTAATGGGAGGGAATTGCTGGAGGGAATGGGGATACGGGGTAGAGGTGGGCAAAAGGGGGAAAACTGGGACAACTGTAATAGCATAATCAATAAAATATATTTTTAAAAAATAAATAAATAAATGAAATCTTTAAAAAGAAAAATAAATTTTAATTTAAAAAAGGAAATAGAAAAAGTAGAAATCCTTCTACAATGTAGATGGGGCTGTAAATTTTCCATCTTTATGGTAAGCAGTTTGGCAGAATTCTTACAAAAACAGCACATACCTTTTGATCTAATCATTTCATTTCTAGGAATCTATCCTATAAAATACACATATGTATAATGAAGTATGTTCAAAATATTAACTGCAGCACTGTTTCAGTGTAGAGTAATTGGAAGTAAGCAAAACATCCATCAGTAGGGGAGTGTAATGGACACTAATAATTAATGTGGTGGAATGTCAAGAAGAAGCCTTAACATACAGACATGACAAGACCCACAAAATGCATTAAATGAAAAAGGGAGAGATTATATAATAAAAAGCTCATTGATTTTTGTAAAGAGGGTATTGACATTTACATATAAAGTACATAAATGCAAACAGCATTAGGTTTGGCAGCTGCAAGCTAAACTACACAGTTATCTCTGAGGAGGAAAGTTTCCAGGAGTTACAGAAAAAAAGCCTTCATTTTTGGTTTCACAATTTATTAACTGTATTATATACCCAATTTAAAAACAAGGGTACATCAGCCTTGGTTGGTGTGGCTCAGTGCATTGAATGCCAGCCCGTGAACCAATGGGTCACAGGTTCAATTCCCAGTCAGGGCATATGCCTGTATTGCAAGCCAGGTTACCAGTGTGGGGTGCGTAAGAGGCAACCACACATTGATATTTCTCTGCCTCTCTTTCTCCCACCCTTCCTTTCTGTCTAAAAATAAATAAATAAAATGTTTTTTAAAAATAAAAAAACAAGGGTACATCAAACCTGGATAAGAATATTACAGCAATATTAAAACTGATAAAGGGTAACTACAAATAGGTATTAAAATGAAGATATCCCTATATAACTGTTATCTCTTAAACTTAAAGTATGTCTTTTAAGAACTGCCTGACTGATAAGTGTGTAGTGGTAATAAACTTCTTTTGCTTCATTACAGAGAACTACTCTTAAAGTATTTATAGTAGCAGACAACCTGCACTACAGAGCTACAGAAATTTTTTTAAAAGATTTTATGTATTTATTTTTAGAGAGGGGAAGGGAAAGAGAAAGGGAGGGAGAGAAACATCAATGTGAAAGAAAAACATTGACTGGCTGCCTTTCATACATGCCCCAACTGGGGACCAAACCTGCGGCCCAGGCATGTACCCTAACCAGGAATCAAACCAGAAACCTTTCCCTCTGCAGGACAACACCCAACCAAGCCACACTGGTCGGGGCAACCAATAGCAATTTTTGAGAACTCTAATGGCGAAGCCGAAGACAGCCTGTGCCAGACATTTCTCCAAGTAGCCAGCATTAAATATTGGTTTGATTCACTGCAAATGACAAAGACATACACATTATATCCACTTTGCCTGTGGGCCTCTATATAATTACCAATCTATACAGAATGGCTGTACTGAAAATGGCTTTACACTTAAAAGTTGTAAACTGATGACATGAAAAGAGAATATCAGACTAGAACTCAGCAAACTGTTGAACTAAAAAAGTTTTTTAAATTAAAAATATAGATGGCAGAAATATTATACATATACTATGAGCTAAGTAAACAAAGTGATATGTTTTGTACTCTTTGGGCAGAAAAAGTGGAACTACTGTGTGTGGCAGAGACTACTGTTTTTTCCTCAATATGCATTCTCCTCTTCTTCCCTTAGTAGCTACAATCTCTTACTTTCAGCCAAAAACATGACTGCCCAGTTAAAGACTACATTTCCCTGCCTCACCTGTAGTTAAGGATGGCCATGTGACTAAGTTCTGACTAATGAGATGTAAGAAGACATGAGGCATGTCACTGATATCCTCAAAAAGAATGAGTGTGGCCTCTAGTCTTGCTTTTCCTGTTCTTGCTGTAGAAAGCTCAAACACCAATATTAAACCATGAGATAGAAACTACATGTAAAACACAGCAGCACACCAAGATGGAAGAAACCTGGGATGAGTATATCTGCTCTGTTACGTGAGAGAGAAAAAGAAAAATTACAGCCTTCTTCTTCAACTGAATTACATTCACAAAGACCGCATTGTTAATCTATGAGATGTCATAACATCCCTTACAAACTAGATGCTGAACTTGTGTTTATATCAGAAAAGGGCTTACCACTGAACACAGACCACTTACAGACAGCTGCCATTTAACAAAGCATTAGTATGTACACACTCACCCACACTCACAGACTGTTCTTGCATATGAGTTGGTCTTCCATAAGTTCATTGCTGTAAGTGAGATGAAGGTAGCTAATAATAAGCACAACTTTATAGTAAGAAAGGGCCATTTTAAAACCTTGATACTTACTGATACATTAGCACTATCGCTGCTTGCAATCTCAGCTGCCTTTTCGATAATCTGTTTAAAAAGATTTTTAAAAAATCAATTTTGGCTCCTATATTTGTAAAATTTTAAATTTAAATGACAACACTTGTACTTAGACTACATGTAGTCTGGCATTTCTATGCTTTATAATGTAAACATGAATTTTAAATGCAAAATGGTAATAGGCAGGGATTCAGAATCTTCACACTCGTGACAACTGGGAAACAATCAACAGCATTACTATAAGGGACTGTGACTCCTAGGATGCACTAGGATAGTCTGTAGATAAAATGAATAGGGGCTTGCATATGGATATGGAAAAAAAATAATATAGGTAAATATCTTCTGATTAAGAAAATAAAGGGGTATATTAGAGTTACTATGGAGAAGTTTTGTCATGTCATGTTTTCTTTGAATTAACAGATATCAAAAATGTAAAGTGATGTCAAAGAGGGTCTAAAAATATTTTTCAAACCATTAAGTTCCAAAGGCCTCTAAGTCTTGAAGAAATGTGACCCTAAGGATCCATGAAGAAGATGAGTGGTAAAGAATCTGAAAATCCGTATCTGAGTTAGGTAATCTTACACTAATAGTTTATCTGTATCTTCATGTGTAAAACGTAATGATAGTTCCCATCCTGTTTCATAAACTTGTTATAATGATCAAAGGAGATTACGGTTAAAAAAGTTAAGCAATAAAAATAAAACTGATTTGAAAAGCAAAATGTATGCAAGTAATTATATCAAGAAAATCCCATTTTTTTAAATGTAGAAAACTTTCTCTTTTTACATCATTATTTAATTTGGTGTTCACAGTGATCATATAAAAACTGTACTATTAAAGGAAACCCAGTAAGTATAAACATAGTTAGACATTTAAAGACTAAAATCTTTCTCCCAAGTTGATCTTCAAAGGCAAAGGAAAGTTCAGTGACTGGTTGAAGATAACTTAAGCAATGCTGAAATAAAACATTCTTTAAAAACTAAACTTCCCTTGAAATATCAGATTAAAAACATTCATATTTGCACAAGATATTGTATTTGTAAAAATGCTTCAAAAAGCATCTCATCTAATTCCAAAATAAGTATAACTGACTGTTGAACAAAACATAATTGAACACAAAAATAGGCACAGATAGGACCACTATTCCTATTCCAAGGAATAAAGCTATGACATGAATGTAATGGATGAGTCAAAATGTACCTTTTTTTACTCAATGTACACTAAGGTATGGGGCTCTTGATATATTTGGGATTTCTACTGCAATGATCACAAAACATTACTGGTCAGAAAAATATTTTATAGGAATTTGAAATGAAAAGTTACTTTTTAGGTGGATAAAAATTCAACTAAAATGTAAATTAAAAAAAGAAACATTAAGTTACATAAATTTAATTTACATGCTATTTTTAAAATCTACTCTCTATAGGTCTGGTAGTGTTGAACATTAAAACACAATTATGTTTACATGTGGATTGATTTAAATGCTATTTAGTGTAACATCATTTTTAAAAGGTAACTGGTTCTCAAATGGATTAAGGAAATAAAAGAAACATTATTATTTGAGAATTTGCTCAAAGATTTCACCATAAAAATTAGCATCAATCATACCTGAAACAAAAATGCCAAACCTGAAGATAAAACATGACAGCTTAGCTCTCTTAGCATGTAAATTATCGTAGCCCTATTGTAAGCCTCCACGAGATATTTTCCTTCTCCCCAAGACATGCAGCTTTATACTAAGGGAATACATTTAGAAATGGAAGCCCTTGCTATAGCTTCAAATAATAGTACTTTAGGAAGTCCTACTAACTGTAATATTCAACATAAACCATCTTTTCTTTCAATACCAACTCTAACGCAGCAGTGATTATGTCTTTAATCTCAGAGCCAACATGCTGGCATGTTTCACTGTACATTTCACATGTTCAGAATTACATATAAGCACATTTACAGACCTTTTAATTTGAGAAAATCTCTGAGAACGATGAATGATTTCCTCATTTTATAAATGAGGAGTCTGAACTCCAAAGATAACATATCTCACTTGATCAGTGACAAAGCCAGAGCTAAACAGAGTTGGCTCCCAGCTCAGTGGTCTTTGCACTGAACCTGTCATAAAGCTGTCAATTTATGTGACCTTTTCAAATAGGAATAGAATTAGACATACAGAGCTTCGCCACAAACTAATAATTCAATTATTCTATGTATAGTACTGTCCTTTAAAAAATTAGCTTACCTTATCAAAGGGAGGGTAATAATAGGGTTGTTTTTTATTCTCTGGGAATTTGATATGCAAGGCTGTTGCATTTTCAGTATATGGATTTGTTTGAACAGTTCCCATTGGATTCAACATTTCTTCAAGTTCATCTAAAACATGCAAACAATTTTAAATTCTTAAAAAATAATTTTGAAACTAAAATAAAACTTGAAGGGATTTCAACCATGAAGAGTGTTTAGAATGTCTGTCACCTAAGGAAGTTTGACAAACAATTTTAAGAGTAAGCCTCTAATTTTCTGTTAATGTTTAGCACAAAATTTGAATCTGGGTTTACATACATTTTTTAAAAGAGAAAATTAACAAAAATTAATAGCTACCTCACCTCTTTCTTCAATTTGGTAAGTATTCTCAATTAGGAAAAAAAACTTACTTGAAACTGCTCCCCCTCCGTCAAAATCAGGGGGCCCATAGGATTCATTATTTCATCACTACAGACAGATTTCTTAATCACATGTTATCTGATTTCTATGGTCATCACAGTACTCAAACTGAGGATTTTCAAAGTCATCAATGACATTCTTTGACAAATGTAATACTCCTCAATTATCTCAAACTTCTGATACAGTTAAACACCTTTTCTGGTAGTTTTTATAATACTCCATTCAAGTGGTACTCCTCTAACCTCACCACTTGCTTCTTGAAAGCCACTCCTTCCTCTTCTCTACCACTCTAAATGTAGTCCATTCACAAAACTGTGCATGGGAATCTTAGAATTTCAGTGTTGTCCTAGAACACTGGAGTTCATATAACTTTCTGATTTCACAGATAAGTAAACTGTTGAAGAGAGATGAAACCCAAGATGAGGGAACAAAGTAGTACAACCTGAAGCCTCCCATCTCTAAAATTAATTCCTCTTTTCTTATATTGATTTTTAAGTTATTCTCTCTGTATTTCCTGAAAAAGTCTGTCTAGGTCCAATGAAAAGACAGTATGCACAAGGATTTTCTCCCAAAACCAGAAAATCCTTTAAAAATTTACAAGTTTCAGCTACTTAATTCTTTGCTCATCTTTTTTAACACTCTCTCAATCTCAGATTCCATTTTCACGGGATTAAAGCAATTCTCATAATTTATACGCCTCTAAAGCTGCCTTCTCTGCAAATTATGATCCTATATTTGCTAACTAATAGCATTATACTTAATTGCCCTACCAAATGCAACCTATCTAAAGTCAAATGTATTTTAGTATTTTTTAAAAATATTTTATTTATTTGTTTTTAGAGAGAGGGGAAGGGAGAGAGAAAGAGAAGGAAAGAAATATCAATGTGTGCTTGCCTCTCATGCACCCCCTACTGGGGACCAGGCCTGCAACCCAGGCATGTGCCCTGACTGGGAATTGAACTAGTGACCCTTTGCTTCACAGTCCAATGCTCAGTCCACTGAGCCACAACAGCCAGGGCTCATTTTAATATTCTTATCAGCCTCAAGCTTTATGGAGGTAACCATGCTTAAAAGTGATCACAAACCCCTGGCTGGGTCACTCAGTTGGCTGGAGCATCGTCCTATGTACCAAAGGGTTGTGACTTTGATCCCCAGTGAGGACACATGCCTAGAAGTTTCAGATTCAAGCCCTGATTGGGGCACATACAGAAGGCAGCCTATCAAATCTTTCTTTGGCATTGACGCTTCTCTCCACACCCCTTTCTCTCCCTCCTGCCCCACCCCCTAACTCAATGGACATGTCCTCAGGTGAGGATTTTTTTAAAAAGATCACAAAAAAGGCACTATAATATATTACAAATGCAGAGCACACATTGATATAATCTCTAAGACAGCAATTTATGATTACCAACATCACAAATGTGTTTATTCTTTGACTCAAAAAAGCCACTTCTGGGAATTTATCTTAATATATACCTGTACATAAGCAAGGTTATTCCTTATAACTATTAAAACTATCAAAAGATAACTCTGCTTTAAGAAGCAGCAGCAGCACTCTGTGTAGAGAGAAAAGGTTAAAAGGGCAAAGAGCAGAACACTGCACAGAATATGCTATTTTATGGAAGAATAGAGAGAAATATAGAAATCTACTTTTATATGTCCTAGTATATACATAAGAAGTTCTGGAAAGACACAAAAGCAACAAATAAATGTGATTATTGATGACCTACGAACCCTAGATAATAGATTACATGTAGCTCATTTCTGACTTGCTCCTACGGGGGATAAACGTGAAAATTCTACAGCTGATACATGCAGTACAAATGTGTCATTTATTATTTTTCATCTTACATTTTGTTAGAGATAAAGCTAAGTTCATGGTATGCCAAGTTAATACCACCAAAAATTTTTCTACAAATACCAGCCAAGCTGCTTGATGATTCTAGAGAACATGTGTGAATCTAAATTAAGATTTACAAAAAAGCATATTGCTAAAATGCTTAATTTTTATTCTAAATGTGAAACTATAGTTCCTCTTAAGAAATGTGTACATCACTGCTCCCCTATATTTGGAGAGTAATGTGATTAGTGAGAATTATTGGAGGTATATGCAGGAAAGGATAGGAGTAACAATATACATAAACATAAATTGTACAAACATGTTCATAAATAATTGTAATTTTTGTCCAAAACAGTTATGTGTGTATCCAAAAACAATTTCTCACATAGTAACTACTAATACATGAACATTTTCATAAGTCTGTCACCCACAAAATAACTAAGTTCAAATTTTACTTAATATCTATGGAGACAGAAAAATACTCACTAGTATAATACAAGTTCTACACTAAAAAATTTCACACCTGGGAAAGAGTACAGAGTAATGAAAAGAGCCCAGCAGACTTTTGTACAAATCGTAGATATGAACGAATTATGTAAGACTGACAGAGGTTCACTTTCCTTTTCTGTAAAACTGAGATAAAACCGTCGATCTTATAGGGGTACGTTAAGTTGTATTCGAAAAATTTAGGCATGTAAAAGGTGCTCTTCTTAGCTCATGTTTCAGGCTAAACCTTTTTATTAGTCTTCCCATATTAGTGAATGTTCCTTCTACCAGTATAGAAATTTAGTACAACTAGGAATAATGAAGAAAAGACAACGTTATAAAAGACATTATCCCCTAGGAGAAATTCTCAAAAACCTATAAATATAAAATATTTACAGAGAGAACACAGTCATTAAAATAACAATATATGCAGGTATAAATCACTGGAATATATTAAAATAATCTATGGAAATTTATTTTAAAATAAACAAAAATATATAAAATGATAGTTTCTTTACTAAATTGAAAGGAAACATTAACAAGTCCACTGTGCCGAAAGTTACTCTTTAACACTAAGAATTAGAAAGTAAATCTTACCAGGAAATGAAGACCAGCTGTGCAATATTATGTCTCCAGATCTCAATTGTCCTTTAAAGTCAAAAACCATCGTATTTACCCATGCTACAGGATAATGCTGTTGAAAAAGATACCGTTGCATAAATAGGCTAAGAATGAATTTAATGTGAATGTTCACATAATTCTAGATACGGATATGTTTGATTACAGATGAGTCTCAGACCCCACAAGGTGTGCTAAGTGAAGTATGATCTATGATGTTTTAAAAATGCACACAATTCTGAATTCTCAAACATATGTGGCAGCTGAAATTTCAGTTAAGAGACTGTGGACCAATAATTTTTAAAGTTCCTTCATTCTTTTTCACCTGTACCTCCTAAAAAGTATAACATTTATAATAAAGCACTTATAGTATAACATTTACTAAAACAAATTTGCCAAAAGAGAAATGAATGAGCAGAATATAAAAAGGGAGATTTATTGCCTTTGTGAAATCAGTTCTTAGGTACCAAAGTTATATAATTTCATTTAGATTACTCCATTATGTCAAAAGGTCTTAAAATTATTCCATTACAATATTATTCCATTAAGTTATTCCATTTTTAATTTTTCAGAAGTTACTAGATAATTACCACTTTCCCAGATTTCCTGATGGTCTGATATTTAGAGGCATTAATCGTTTTAGTTGATTTCTTCGTTTTCACTTTATCCAAAACTGCATAAATAGCAAAACATAATCTTGCCATTCGTGGCAGGTCACAAGTATTAATATCAAATTCCAGTGATTCATTCCAAATATGATCATTTTTCCCTGATATCTCTGAGCTTACAATGGTTTTACACAGAAGTTCAGTACCATGAAAAAGGCCAGCCCTGACATGAACCTGTAATGAAGGAGACAAAAATAAATACAGAATCATGAGCACTGAACCGCTGACACACCTCTAATTTTGGAGAATAAAAATATACTGGGAGAAGCAGCACATGACTCCAGAAAAGACTGTCTGGCCACAGAGCATGAGACTGTAATTAATCAGTATTTTATTAACTAAACTGTTTAACCTAGTTTTCACTTACTAAAGTAGACCAGATAAAAAATGCCAGGGGCCCCAATGGCATAAATAGGTCTGAAGAAGCCAAGATGACAGTTATAAAAACTACTATCATATGCTTACTTTCACTGACTTTGTTTACTTGGGGCCTTGTCTTACTCTTCTGTATACTTGAGAAGGAAGGGATGGACAGAATGTCTCCAAAGTCTCTTTCTACTTCTAAATAATTTGTGAGTAGGTCATTAAAAGTAGCCAACTAAAGATATTCTATTCATATTTATGATTATCCTACACATCATTGTCTTTTTATTTTTTTCCAAAGACTCAAGTCCAGAATGATGTCAGGGATATGTAACATGCCCCCCAAAATATTATTCATTCAGTTATATAGTGATTTTTAAAGACATAATCTAATTATTTCCAATTTAAAGGTGTATGAGTGGTAGAAGTAGAACTAAAAGCAGACACTGACTCAATGAAATACATTAAACATTAAAGTCAAATGTTTTATATCAATTATTCAGATGTGACATTAGCACACTGTGGTACTCAAATATTTACTGAATAAATGATACCTATGTGGAATTCTTTAGGTTTGTCTTTCTTACATTTAAACAAAAGCTTATCAATAAAAGTTTGACTTGCTAAAAGAGTTACTATCCTAATTTTGAGAAAATAATATCTACTTTATAGATATTAAAACATTTTAAATAGTAATTCAAAATTTTGAATATTGAAAACAGCATCAATTTTTTAATTATTATATTTATAATATATTATAATTATTAGTTTAAAACCTATTAAAATAATTAAAACAATGTTATAAAGCATAAATAAAATTATAGATTAATAGACTACATCATAAGGTAACAGGGAAAGAATAGCTTATTTTAATAAAGATTATTCATGATCTAATATCTGCAAAATAAACACAAATGGATTCAATGGTTAAATATTTTTTTAAATAAAAAGCAAATTAAAAAGAAAAATTGTTAAAAAGCTATCAAAATAACTACTGAAACTGGTTCATGGAAGTTGATTATACTATTCTCCCAACTTTTATGAATGTTCAAAATCTTCCTTAAAAATTTTTTAAACTTATAGAAGAAAATTATTTACTCCAAATACAAACTATTGTGTATAACACAGTAACCATTAAAGTAATAAGGGTTACAAAGGATTACTAAAAACATTTGCAGTAAACTCTCAGGCTACCAAGAATTTTTATCTAAACACACACCTGATTCTCTTCAACTTCATAGGAAAGGGGCTATTCCACCATACTCCAACTTCCAAAGTACTTAGACCTTACTCCTTTGCTCCTCTGTACCAGGGAAAAAAAATCTACTTCCCCAGCCCCTAGCAGGTTACAAACCTATGCAAGTCTTTTCCATATCAAACTCAACAAAAATTCTCCCTCAGAATCTAACTAACCATAACCACCTATTTCTCTGCCATAATGTGAATGGCACCAGCATCTACTAAGGCACTCTATGTCTCTTACTTTTCAATACATCATGATGCTTTGCATACAAGGGGAAAATTATTTGCAATGTAATATTGAAACAGTGAAATAACAAAATACTATATACACTCAATAAAAGCACATTCACAATCTTCACCTTGTGAAGAAAAGAATATAAATAAAAGTAGTTTATAGTAAGTAGGTTAGCAAGAATGCTGGTAACCTTGGATTTTATTTTATAATATTATTTTTAAATATTTAAAAATTAATATTCTAGAGAGTACCACATAAAATAGCTCGGTGATCTAAATTCAACATCCTATACACAGACATAACACCAAATTCCATAATCAATCCAAAACTCATTCAATTTAATAAAAGTATGGATAAAAATGAAAACACTTTTGGTATAACTTTTTAAAAACAACCATTTAAGTTTTTCTCCCTGCTGTTAATCAGTTTCAAGACTGAGTAGCCTTAGCCTTAAGCAACCTTTATGTCCACGTCTCTAAACTGCTTTAAATGATGTTTCCCTGTGTTCCCCAAAATTAAACTAAAAGTCTGGGGACTTTCATTTTTAGTTTGTAAAAAATATGGTAAGAATAATTTAAAAGAAAGATTTATATAACAGCACTTTTAGGAAATCTCTGTATCTACCTTTGTGCTATACTCAAAGTATCTAAACTATGAGATACTAACAATATCAGTATTTTTTAAACAGCCAAAGCAGAATAAGAGAAAGCACGTTGACACAGTCAGGGCACATGCTTGGGCTGCGGGCCGGTCTCCAATTGGGGTGTGTGAGAGACAACCAATCAATGTGTCTCTCTTCTTTTTCTCCCTCTCTTTCCCCCCTCTAAAAATAAATAAAATCTTAAAAAAGAAAAAAGTCCATTCATTATTCCTAAAAACATGTCCACAAACAATAGAATCAATCCAGCTTCAAATATCTGATGGAACTTGGAAAAACCTATGGAAATAAAATGTCTCTGACAAAGAAATAAAATGTAATGCTCGAAAAAATAAAGCAGGTAGTAAAGGATTCTTTGGTCTTCTTCAGGAAGAAATTAAATAATAATAAAAGACTAGAAAATCTGTTGATTTGATTGATCTTCATAACTACAAAAGAATTAAATAATATAAATTGCCTACAGAAGATACAGTAAAATACAAATAGGAAGAACAAGTAGGAAATCCCATTTTATAATATAAATTATACATCTACACATACAAATCATAGAAAAAAAACATGTATATATATATAATACTTCACATGACTTTAGGACAGATTTGCCTCTATGTGATTTCTACCTTTAGGGATACCCAACGAACTCTAGTGACTATGTGTGACTACCCAAGATGTATTATAAAGTAAATAAATCAAGTTGAAGAATAATGTATATATCATCTTTTTTTAACAAAACAACCAATCAATAAAATAAACACAACCAAAACCCATTCAATACTGAAACCATATGTTTATATATTCACATAAATATGGGGTCATTCACAACATTGGTTAACCTTAAATCCCATATGATGATAAAGAGATAGGTAGAGGAGACCAGTAACTTTTTTAAAAATCTTATTTGGACTTTTTTTTTTTTACCTGTTGCAACAATGTTATAGTTTTGTAATTGAAAAAAAATAATAAAAGAAATTTAAATTAAAGGGAAAAATAAAATTACCACTAAAATAGAAAACAATAGCTAATTGGCATAAGCACACTCATTAAAAGTTCATATCTAGCTAAGAATATAAGAGCAAAAAAGCCCGTATTTTAATGACAGCTACCCAGAGAATCTTTAATGTCCATTTACAAAAGCAAGCTACTGGTAATTTTTGGCAAGGTGCTCCTGAATATATTATCATGTTAGCGAACATCTCAAACTAACTGAATCTCTTTCTTGGATCACAAAACTATTCCTGCCAAGGAAAATAGGGGTAAATGCATGCTTTATACTTTGAGACAAAATGCCTTAAGTCTTCACTTAATTGTATGGAGTTGTGCAATAAATCCCACGTGTTAACAACTTGTGGTCTACAATGCAGTCATCTATTTTCCTCCAAGAAATGGTGGAAATAATATATTTTCTGTGTTCAGCAAGTTTAAAAGAAAAAACAAGAGCTGGGTGCAGCTCTAAGCAAGGCTGAGAAAGAAAAGGAAGCTTGCATACAAACATGTGACCTATAGCTTCAACTTAAATTCCATTTGCTAAATTCCTGCTCTAAAACAATTTCTTTTATATAAATATAGTAGAGGAATCCCCCAAAACCTGGAATTTATTTATAAAAAATTGCGTATTTATTCTTACATGTTTAAACTTCAGTCACCTTCAAAGTACTCTCCATTTCATGCAATACGCCTACCGAGACATTTTATCCACTGCTCAAAACAGTTTTTGACTGCTCAACACTCAACGTGCAATGTGGGCAGATGTGCTCAAAAATCACCAATCATGAAATGGGCTACACATTGAAAGTGTCTTCAAAAAAAATTTCACTGAAGCCAAATGAAGCCTCTCACAACAAATCAGTTGGTACACTGATACAGATTGGTTCTTAGAGCACTCACTTAGCAGAGGAAGCCTGTATTAGAAGAAGATAATTCCATTTTGGGGTGGAGGGGGGAGGTCCCCCCTCATATATCTAGAAAATGTCAATCTATCCATTATATCTCCAACTACTTAAAGACTTTAAAACAAAAATTCTTAACTCTCTTAATAAATTGCTATATTCTATCTCATATAATTGACTATTATTGGTAAAATTTAATTTGCAATGTAACATTCATTGAGCATATCAGTGAATTATTTAAATAATGGAGCAGATGATAAATTCAAACCTTAGCAAGTACTTACTTTTACAGTTTCTTCTGTGTTAAGTTTATTTCCTTTTACCAAGACAATTTGGAAAGGGCTGTTATTTTCCCAAACATGCTGTAAAAAAATGAAATAAATACAGAGTATTTTAATGAAAGACATGAATATTTTATGCTAACAAATCATCTCATCAGCTCTCATGTCCACTGGTAAAATAATGAAAATAGACTTTTGAACTAACAACTGAAAGTCACATATATTAAATTAAGTATCATAACCACTAGGTAAAACACAGGCAGCATTATAGATAACATCTTAACCATCAAGGAGTATTTAAACATACAATTTGTTAAGACTGGATAACTATTTAAAATATGTTAACTGCTCCCATGAACAAAAATTTCAAATTTGCCTTTTACAAATGTATCAGATTCTGAAAAAAACTGTGCCTTGGATACCTTTAAAGTATAAAAGTACTCAATAAGACAGGCAAATTAATACCACAACTTTATCATAGCTAAGCTGATAAAAAATGAAATATATTAATAAATCAACTATTTCTGCACATCTAATTTTTCTTATCACAACGTCTCAAATTACTCACTGAAGTCTTATGTTTAGCTTTAATCTCAAAAAATGTGTAATTTAATGGCATTTTTCTATGGCACCAAAAGAACAACAGAAATATAAATGGCATATTTACATTTATATATAGCTTGAGTAAAGAAAAACAATAGTAACTAGACAATAATTATAAATGGTGATGGATATTTGGCAAATATGCATTGGTTTTCCCAGAAGGAGAAGTGAGCAAATACAAATGTGTGAGATTTAAGCATATAACTTAACAAAATCACATGCCTTTTGGGGTTCCCAAAAGTTAACACATGAAACTTACAGAAATAATTCGTGTTTTCTTTGGTGGTAAAGGAAGAGGAAAGTTAGATGAATTTCGATTTATGGCAGCCTCTATGGCAATCATTTCCTGTTCATACATCTTTTTGATCTTGCAGCATTCCACAAGCATAAAATGGGGCAAGGTCCTGTTCATTACACAGTTCCGGATATACTAACAGTGGCAAGACAACAAGGTAAGGATATTCAAGCAAATACTTAAGTCAATAGAAGAATAAAATTAGGCTGAACAACACTATATCAAAATACCCTATAAAAGAATATCTTAAACAACTTGATTTCAGGAATATGAGAATTTAAAATCTCAACATAAAAAAAGCTACTGTTAAGCACGTTAAGAACTGAGCTAGATAATTCTTACACTTTGTAGCTAATCTTCACAAAACCTCTGTAAGAGCGATTATCCCCCATTTAATAGATTCAAGAACAAAACCCAGAAGGGTTAAGTAAAGATACATCTAGTATCTTTAAGACCTGGATTCAAATCCACCTGCTTGACTTTTTTTCTGATTATTTTTTAAACCTTGAAGAAAGACATGCTTCAGTCTAGATGTTTTGTCTTTTCTGCACACAATGCCTGGCAGTTTGGCCAACAGGCATACATTTCTAGAGGCAGGACTTGAATGTCATTGACTGATGCCACAGTGCAAGCTTTCACTCAGTTAGGAAAAGGGAACATGTAATTGTACCCACAAAGCCATTTCTTAAGTCATCAAGTGGCCAACTCACACCTTCCCATGGATTTCTGAGGTAGACCTGGTACCATTTCAGCACAGGGCTCCAGGCCGCCATTACTGTTTCCCCAGAGAAAACCTAGAGGCCATCCTAGCACGATGCTCTGTTTATTTCCATGAAACCAGGATGACTCTCCAGAGGCATATAAAAAAACGGGTGGTATTCACATTAACAAAAATTCCTAACAAACTGAATAAAATCCAATGTATTACTCAAAAGAAACACTATCTTAGACAGATATAAAGTGAAATTCAATGTATTATATTGAATTTAAAACTACTAAAAATACATTTTTAATTAAAAAAAATTTCCAGGATGGCCTATAAGTAAAATTACACGATATTATGATAAATGTATTCATTTAAAACTTTTCAATATGAAAGAGATATCATTCCATTTCCTTCATATTCCTTTGCCTACATTATATATTTTCTCTCATGACCTTGTACAAAAATATATGCATAACTTTATTTTTTATAATAACTCATTTCTGACAAAATTCCTCTTGTCGAGTTAAAAAATCCTCTTATCAAGTTAAGAAAAAGTGTTAAATTAAAAGGGCAGGTGACTACTTAAAAGATGACAGAACATGAAGGGAGTAAGTCAGTACTTTTATGCTCCCACCAAGCACTTTACATCTATCTTCTTCCTCTTATGAGCTAGAGTTCAAGGACTTACTTTCAAAATGCCACAACTACCAAAGCTGTACACAGAAGTTATAACTGCTGTCAGACTTTCTACCTACTAAAGTTCAAGAATTGAGGACCACACCAAAAATCTGAAAACAAAAGTATAAAATTCCCTGTTACCTGATAAAAAATCACAGCTCCTATTCTCAAACAGCACTTAATATCTGGCATGACTGTATTCCTCTTTCTCAAAACAAAATAAAATAAAAGGAATCACATAGTATTCTAAAGTCCTGTTATTATTTATCTGACTTGGCACTCAGCTTATTATGCTTTATATTTCAGGGGTGGCAAACTCATTTTCACTGGGGGCCACATCAGCCTTGTGGTTGCCTTCAAAGGGCTGGAATAATTTTAGGACTGTATAAATGTAACTATTCCTTACCTGTTAAGGAGTTGAAATTACATTCAGCCCTTTGAAGGCAACCATGAGGCTGATGTGGCCCCCAGTAAAAATGAGTTTGACACCCGTTTTATATGTAATAACCATTTTTTTGTCTCCAATGTAATTTCAACAAAAATATCTTCAAATTCCTTGAAGCAAAGTCAGGATCCTGTCCTATAAATAGCACACCTTATTATGTTGGGAAAAGGGCTGTTGCATTGCACATATCTTATTTAAAGATTTTATTTATTTATTTTTAGAAAGAGGAGAAGGAAGGGAGAAAGATAGGGAGAGAAAACCCACACCTATCCTATTTAAACTCTACTCTAAAAACAATTTGAGCACTTCAGTGCTTTCCATAAAGCATATAATCAGAGAATTCATGACTAAATGGTAATAAATACCTCAAAGATAAGGGAAGACTTTTGAGGATGGTAAACCTCAATATTTTCAAAATTCCTACCAAATATGGACATTAAAAAAAAGGGGGAACTGCTGAAGGGGAAGATTATATATGTAAATATTAGACTTAAATGGAAGTTTTCTAATACACAATGAAATTTATAATATTACTTTCTAGTTAACTGATAATCACAAATAGGTTTTATACAATTCAATTAGGAGCCATTTAATCACAATGTTTTATGTTTTACTTCCCCCAAAATATTTCATATCTAAATCACTGTTTATACAATGAAATAGTAGGCAACTATAACAAACTATATTAAGAATTCATAATGCTACAGATAATTATGACACTGAAGCAATTAAAAAAGAATGCAAACATTATAGATATATACATAAACATTATGCCACAAATATATATAACTTCAAGTAAAATGACAAAAACATGCCAAAATGTTAACAATGGTTATCTCACAGATAGGTAGGATTATGGCTATTTAATTGTGTATATTTTTCTGTAGGTTCCAAGTGTTCTATTATAGTAACACATTTTTTGCCCTGGCTGGTGTGGCTCAGTGGATTGAGTGGCTACCTGTGAACCAAAAGGTCACCAGTTTGATTCTCATTCAGGGCACATGACTGGGTTGCAGACCAGGTCGCCTATTGGGGCCACGCGAGAGGCAACTGATCAATGTATCTCTCGCACATCAATGTTTCCCTGTCTTTATCTCTCGCTCCTGCTCTCTCTAAAAATAAAATCTTTATAGTAATACATTTTTACATCAGAAATTTCAATCATCAAATTGTTAAATATACACAAACACTTCTCTGGTAAATTCATAATTAATACACATACCTGGAAATGGATTAGTGGGTGATCACCAAACACATATTCTAATCTCCCACTAATTTGCAACACATAGTCATAGGGGCTAACTTCATCTTCTTTCCCATGAATAGTCAAACGTTTCTGGATTGCCAATTCATTTATTTTGACAGGATTCATATTAGGAGATACTTGAAAGCTAAACACATCCTAAAGAGGGTGGTAGAAAAAAGGGACAATTTTACATTTTTGCTAAAAACAAAACAAAACAAAACAAAACCACTCTTTACATTTGTACTTATTACTATATTATAAATAGCCATTCATAATATTTAATAGATATGCACACACTTTGCATTTAATGTCAGAAATTTTCCTATTTTCTAAATATACTGTCTATGTCAACTATGTTAAGATTGATAATAACTCTGAATTCATCTTACATTGTACAGAGTGCCACAGTTTCTACAGGTCAGATAAATATTTAACTAAAGTTCACTAATATTTAATTAAATTTATCATCAGGTAGTTTATCACAGGCATTTACCAGTGAATATCCTTCTTTTAGAGTTACCAGAAAAGCCCTGGCTGGCTGGTGTGGCTCAGTGGACTGAGTGCTGGCCTGTGAACCAAAAGGTTGCCAGTTCAAATCCCAGTCAGGACACATGCCTGGGTTGTGGGCCAGGTACCCAGCTGGGGGCATAAGAGGCAACAGATCCATATCTCTTGCACATTGATGTTTCTGTCCCTCTCTTCCTCCCTCCCTTCCCTCCTTTAAAATAAATAAATAAAATCTTTTTTTTAAAAGTTACCTAAAAAGTCTGTACTTTTTCAAACTTAGTATATATTAAAAAAAAATTATATGTTGTCGCTAGTAAAAGATCTTTACTTTATACCAGTTGAACCATAAATCAACAATTCTGTCTGATTTTATAAACATGTAAAAAGAAATAAAGAAATTTTAATTAGTGAAAAGTGAGATACAGTTGTGATGGAATATAATTAAATGTGCATAAACCCCCAAAGTATAGATATTAAAGACTATTTGATAGTATCTCAATCCCCTCATAATCAGGCAAAATAATTCCCCACCATATGATCATCTATCAAAGATATAAGAAAGCTTGCTATTTCCCAAGGCAGCCAACTGCTACCCTGGACAACTATTAGAACATTCTCTATACTGACCTGAAGTTGATTTTTGCAATATTCCCCACCAAATTAATTTATATGTCATCTCCCTTTTTCACAAGGTATCTCAAACCTACTGGGTCTTCCAATCTATTTTCTTCAACATTTTAACCCTTTCCAAAGCACAAGAATGAAAAGATACACAATGTGACTTAAGAAGTCTTATCACTTCCCATTCCTTCCCCATCTCACTTCCCAAAACATACAATAATCACCTTCTCTCCACCTTCATTACTATGCTCTTCTACTTCATCGACTCTTTACATCTGTTCTAAAGAGCAATATAGCTTCTTATTTGATCAATCTCTTGTACTATCCACCTCAAAAGTAACCTTTGCCCAGCTCAGAAAGTAATCTATCTTTAAAAGAAGAACAGCAAGGAAATATGATAGTCTTTTTTAACATAATACAAATGCTCATAACTGTCTTAAGCAGTGGTACACAACAGAACTCCCTTTAACAATAAAAATATTCTATTCTGTGCAGTCCAATACAATAACCACTGGACACAACTGGCTCCATATGTGGCTACTAAATTATACATGTGGCTATTTGCCACTGTATTCAATAGCACAGATCTGAATAACTGAGCACAGGCTCCTTAATATAATCATTCTATGATCCCCACTTTCTCTCTATTTCATACACAAACTCTTCAGAAATACAAAACTAAAGGACAATCTCATTATCAGATAGTAAGAATCTACAGAAAGCATAGAAAACAGAACTGGGCTTGAAAAACTGCAGGTACTAAAATTAATAGTCAGAAAATAAAGCAAGTGTGGTTAATGTTTTTCAAGAATTAAAACCACCCTGAAAATGAATAAAGATCAAGTATATATGAAGCAGAATCAAAGAGAACCGTAAGGAATAAAGCATCTTAAATAAAATGAAGATTTAATATTCAATAAAAAGGAAAATGGCAAATTTAAGAAGATTTAAAAGACTGATATTAGCAAAGATGTGTGAAAACCAAACTCTAAAATACTACTGGTAGGAATGTAAATTTGAAAAACTATTTAGGAGTATTTATGAAAACATATACCTGACTCAGCAGTTTTGTTCCTAGGTATACATATAAGCAATAGAATTACATAAACCAGCATTATTCTATGCAACACCAATGTTGAACTTGATATGCTCTGTGTGTATATACAAATCAATTAAAAAACCCAATTAAAAATAGACAAAACAAACCTACAGAAATACAAATGTTTCATAAATACCTGAAAAGAAATACATCTTCATCAGCATTGAGGGAGGTGCAATCAAGACAATGGAATTTATATAATGGAATTGTATAGTACACAAGGACTCCAATCTTTCCTCCAGGGGCCTATCTTAATCCCTTGGTGATTAAATTCATGTCTTCTAAAGATTTACTGGTATGTCATCATCACCCTTGTTAATTTTCTTCACGTAAACTGTTAACTGGACTGCCTTGGTCAGAACTCAACTTGAGTGACTTTTCCTTTATCTTAAGCAGTTTTCCAACATCACTTACATATACTTCACAATATATTCATCTTATTATTAAGACTTGTGATGTTCCTCAGCAATCAATTGGCTATGTCAGCAATTATCAACCTTTTTCACCTCATGGCACATATAAACTAATTACTAAAATTCTGCAGCACACACAAAATATATTTTTTGCCAGTCTGACAAAAAAAATAGTTATAATTTTGATTCATTCACACTGGATGGCTATTGTGTTAACTGTTGTCAATTTTTTATATGACAATCTAAGGGAAAAGAGGTCAGTGCTCCTGACTAAAATAGTCAGGTACTGCATGTTTTAAAAATTATTGCAGCACACCAGTTAAAAATCATGTACTATGTATTGCTCCATGCTTACAAATAACTGTAGATGAGAGACTATCCAACAAAGACACTAGGCATATGGGTGGGAACAGATACTTTTGCTCAGGAGGGAGGAATACAATTCACTAGTAACTGTCTGTATCACAAGAGCTGTGGTTATTCAGATGATGACTACTCTGGTGGAAAATACTTATTCTTGATAGTTTTACTCTACATGCTTCACTGTTTCGCACATTTCTGCCTATGCTTCTGATATGTTTTCTGGAATTCCCAAAAAACATACTCTTCATTTGCTTTACCCTTCCTTCTCCACGCCCCAACACACAGGAGCTACTTCAAATTGCATGTGCCCTCCCTTTATTGATAGAATTATTTTATATAGCACATGTTAGCTGAGGTTAAAAAAAAACAAGTATGAAAGTTTATGCTCAAGTTTATGAGTATTCTTTAAAAATTATGATTCTTGAAATTAAAAACAATGCATCTGCGGTCTGGCAGCTGGGACTATTCTGTAAAACTGAGACATAATACTTTCATAATTGTATTTATATCTTGCTTCCTAAGAGCCATATTCTACAGCTCGCTGATATTGACTATGTGGTCACTGAAAGCTCTGCATGTTTTTCACAGAAACTGCTGTCTAGCTCTCCCCCTACCAACTCCGGAAAATAAATTTTTTAACCTAAATGAATAACTTGTTACATTTCATCACATTTTTAGTTTAGTGTTTCCACATGAGACTTTCCAAACAAAGTTAGTCATCAGCAATGATAGTAAAAATGATAGCCAAATGAGAATTTTATAGAAATGGGAGGGGCAAAAGGAAATGCATATATGATAGCTGCCTGCTGTCCTTTAGTCTGATTATCATTTCTATATTTTTGGTGGTATATATTTACTCTTTTATGGAATACTGTTAGTAATAAATTATGATTTTGGACTTTTTAATCCAAATGTGGCTGGTCTTACTTGCTTAAAATAAAGAGCTTTAAACTGTATGTGACTTCCCAAAATTCTTTAATAACTTAATAATTTTACTGGTTTATATAATTCAAAAGCCTAGTAGCTTTTGTTTTAATCCTTGAGGAAATATTTAGCCAGAAGAAAAGGAGACTGGGGAGAGATATGATAGCTATATTTCTACTATTTGAATATTTGACATGTAGAATGAATGGAAGATTTAATTGATACTTATGCAAAACAAAAGTATAACCAGATAAGCAGAAGTCACAGAGGCTAGCTTGAATTTTAAAAAGATTTTTATTTCCTTGGCTGGTGTAGCTCAGTGGATTGAGCGTAGGCCTGTGAACCAAAGCATCGCCGGCTTGGTTCCCAGTCAGGGCACATGCCTGGGTTGCAGGCCATATCGCCAGTATGGGGTGTGCTAGAGGCAACCATACACTGATGTTTCATTCCCTCTCTTTCTCCCTCCCTTCTCCATCTCTCTAAAATAAATAAATAAAATATTTTTAAAAAAAGATTTTTATTTGAAAAATAAAATTTATTCTTGTCCACAGTGACAATGTGCTGCTTCAGGAGGCAGAGGGCTCCCCCTACCACAGGATATATTTGGTTAGAGACACAGGTTAGAAGAGATGGTGAAAATAATTATTACATTATAAAAGAGTCTGACTTGATGATCTCTAAACTCCTATCAGTGTTAAATTCTGTGACTGTTAGGAATCCAGGAAAATATCCCAATATCTCCATTCCTCTCATAACTTCAAAATGCTTCTTTTCACATATAGTTTGTTACAATGACGATTACATTGAAATTGGTGCCCAGGAGAGATGTGACCCACATGTAATGAAATTTAGACTGATCTAGAAAATCAGACTGTTTTCAAGTTATAGTGTTTTCAAGTTAAATTCTAAACATCTTTTAACAGGAAAAGTCTCTCTTCTAGATCTTCCAACATGGCAGAATTCCACCAACAGTTTAAATTTGATCTTGACACTTCATGATATCCAAATCTTGGCTCAAATTGAACTTTAGTCTCAACATAGCTCAGTATAGAGTCACAACTGGTTTTTGTTCCCTAGACAAATTTTCTTTGTAAAACACCAGAAGGCAGGATCCTTTTCCCATGTTTGTCCCAATAAATACTTAGTAACATGTTGTTTGAAAGGAAGCAGGACTGGATAAAACCAGAAACACCAGTATAAAATCCTGGCTCTAACATTGGCCAGCTATGAGGCCAGCATAAATAACCAAACAGGATAACTCCAATCTAGACAGGAGTTAGCAAACATTTTCTGTAAAGGACCAAGCTTTGATGACATGTATGTTTGTCACATGTTCTTTTTTTTTTAAATCCCTTTAAAATTATTTGCTTTTTCACAGCGCACTAGAAATATAAAAACCATTCAAAAACAGTAGTTTGCTGACCTAATCTAGATTAACACACCACATCAAAAAAAATAATATATGAGCAAAGGATGTACCACTTTTAGATTATTACTGTAATCCTAAATATATTTCCATCTTAAATTTTAAAATGTTCTTTGTAATCATGCTTCCCAGGTGAGCAAGAGCCTCCTCTGAGACTGGAGCTGCATTCAGGCAAAAGTCACAAATTATAAAATATTTACTTTATTTATTTTTCCTCCCCCAAGGACAGTTTTTCATAGCCTTTAGAGAGAGAGCAAGGGGGAGTGGGGAGGAGGAGAGAGGGAGAGAGAGGGAGAGAGAGAGAAGAAGAGGGGGTGAGAGGGAGGGAGGGGGAGAGAAGTGGGAGAGAGAGGTGGGGGAGAGAGGGCAAAAGAGAGAGATAGAGAGAAACATCAATTGGTTGCCTTCTCATAAGAGCCCCAACTGGGTACTGAACCTGCAATCAGGATATATGCCCTGAATGGAAATCAAACCCATGACCTCTTGGTCTATAGGACAATGCTCCAACCAACTGAGCCACACCAGCCAGGGCTATTACAAAATATTTATTAAAGTAATATTATATTACCTGGCAATTTTCAAAATGAACAGCCACAATGAGCTTTCCTCCATAAAGTTTATCTTCTAAGTTTTCAAGGTTGGATGGTTCATGCTCTGGTGGATATGTTTGCTTTAGCCAGTCTATCCAAGACAATCCCACAAGTGACTGAATCTTTTCCTCACTGAATTTGCGCATTTTTATTCGGAATTCATTCACTTCAGGATCCTTCAAGGCATCAAATTCATGCAGACCTAAACACATTTTTTAAAGATGTCATTCTGAGTAGTTAATAATAATTATAGAAAGTATAAAATATATTCAACAAAAACTTATAGCCAGATAAAATAATAAAAGTAATGTACAGAAGACAATTATAAAATTAAATATTCTAAAGGATATGAACTTGAAACTTTGTAAAGAATATAGTTGGTTACTAGTTTTATAAAGATATAATTACCAGTTTTTTCTTTTATCTTTATTATATTTTTCCCATTACCATTTAGTCCCCTTATACCACTCTCCCCCCAGCAATCACCACGCTATTGTTCAATGTTTACTGTTTTATAAAGATAATCATTGAAATACACAGTACACATTTAAAAAGCATATATAAGAGATCCGCAGTTTTTCTTTATAAACTAAGTCACATTTATAATATCTGAGAAAGACCAAGAATCTGGAAACTCTTCAAATACTGTATCAAATTCTTTATACTGAAATAAGTATGAGCCTAAAATTCATTATTACTTACTTATAGTTTAAACTTTCAGGTCACTGTGATTTTTCCCAATGAATACAATATAGCAATTATTCAAAATTTCATACACATAAAATCATTCTTTGTGGTACATAAGTATGAAACACTTGAGTCATGAAGATAACTATATATGATAACTTTGTCATAAACTTATGATTATTCTAATCAATAATTCTAGAAATATAAAACAAAAATAAACATGTATAAATTTTTATTCATGCCTTAATTTTTAACTGCCAGATAAGCAAAGACTTTCCAGTTTGGCAATATCCTGTGCTGGAAAGATGTAGAGAAAAATGGGCAAATTATTAGAATTTCTAATAATATATTAAATACATATACATAACTTAACCCCAAAATTGAAACAACAGGCATTTCAACCTGAGTGACCTGGGACAAACCAGAGAAAAATAAATATGCCCAGCTTCTAGTAAGCTCACCTCTTCCAACTACTTCTATTCAGGGATACCTGAAGCTTTCCCCTTTTATCAGTATAAAACTTACTCACCACCCAGCATGCCAGTGAGACCCTGCCACACACAAAAACACTTTGTAGCAAGCTCTGAGTAAATAGTCTGTTCTCATTTTGTATTCTTTGTTTCTTTTCACAAATCTATGTAAATAATTATACAAATGACATCAGTACAAAAATGTTCACTACAGTTTTTCTTAGTAATAATTAAAAATGGAAAAAGCTGAAGTTAATCATTATGACTTGGTTTAAAAAAATAAGATATATCCATATGCCACTATACAGTGGTGCAAGTAATAAAATGACTAAAACAGAGTTAATGGCCCCAGAGTATAGTAAATTTTAAAAACCAAAAAAAATGGGTCTCCCAACATTTGTTTTATGCAAATTTGAAAACAAGAAACTAAAATACATATAAATTTTTGTTTTGAAAACATACTTGAGATGACAATACTAATGGCATTTCATAATGACTGGGAGGGGAGCAGAGTGAGACAAGCTGTCAGTTTTTCAGTAAAGCCAATTAATATACCATTTGAATCTATACAATTTGAATATACAAGGCCTGTCCAGAAAGTATCCAGCCATGTGCTATTAAAAAATAGGAGACATTTACTGAACAAGATACAAGATACAAGAAAAAAAGACATGTGCACTCTTATGTTCATTGCAGTATTATTTACAATAGCCAAGATATGGAGGCAACCTAAGTGTCCATAGAGAGACAAATGAATAAAGAAGATCTAGTACATGTAGACAATGGAATATTACTCAGCCATAAGAAGGAATAAAGTCTTACCTTTGTGACAACATGGATAAACCTAGAGTGTATTATACTAAGGGAAATAAATCAGACAGAGAAAGACAAATATCACATGATTTCACTTATATATGGAATCTATAAAACAAAATAAACAAAATAGAAGCTAACTCGCAAATACAGAGAATAAATAGATTGTTGCCAGATGGAAAGGGGGATAGGTGTGGGGAGGATGGTTCTAGGGATTACAAAGTATAAACTGCTGCCCTGACTGGTGTGGTTCAGTGGGTTGCGCATCGTCCCGCAGACCAAAAGGTTGCAAGTTTGATTCCCAGTCAGGGCACATGCCTGGGTTGTGGGGTGGGTCCCCCACTGGTGGCATGCAAGATGCAGTTGATTAATGTTTCTCTCATGTGTTGATGTTTCTCTTCCTCTCTTTCTCCCTCTCTTCCCCCTCTCTAAAAGTAAATTTTAAAAATCTTTTTTTTAAAGTATAAATTGCCAGTTATAAAAATAGTCTCAGGGCCTGTGAGGCCCAGGCCCCGCAGGTAGGAGAAGTGCGCGCCCCTCGGGACCCAGAGACTGCGCACCCGTGGACCCGGAAAAGCCCAGGCACTCCCCGGGACCTGTGAGGCCCAGGCCCCGCAGGT
>CM052544.1:31166210-31192078 GCA_028533065.1 Trachops cirrhosus
TAGTAAAATGACAGCACACTCACAATTATTAACAACCACACCTGAAACAAAAACAAGAAGAAACTAAGCAAACAACTAGAACAGGAACAGAACCACAGAAATGGAGATCACATGGAGGGTTAGCAACAGGGGAGTGGGAGGAGGAGAGAGGGGGGAAAGGTACAGAGAATAAGTAGCATAGATGGTAGGTAGAAAATAGACAGGGGGAGGGCAAGAATAGTAGGGGAAATGTAGAAGCCAAAGAACTTATGACACATGGATATGAACTAAAGGGGGGGAATGTGGGTGGGAGGGGGTGTGCAGGGTAAAAGGGAATGAAAGGGGAAAATGGACAATTGTAATAGCATAATCCATAAAATATTTTTTAAAAAGCACTGGACTTGAAAAGATATTACTCCAAAAGACATAAATAAATGTCCAGTAAGCCCATGAATAGATGCTCAACATCATTAGGGTAATGTCACTCAAAACTGCAATGACATACTACTCAAACCAGCTACAAGGCTATAATAAAAAATAAAACAGAAAACAAAAAAAAAAGAAATAGCAAAAATATACAAATTCATAGAGACAGAAACTAAAATCGAAATTACCAGGATTGGGAGAAAGGGAAATTTATTATTCAGTAAGTAGAGTCAGTGATGGTGATGATAAAAAGTGCTAAATATAGATAGTGCTGATAGTTGGGCAACACTATGAATGTACTTAATGCCATCAGCATGGAAAAATGACCCTAGTGGTCAACTTTATGTTATAGATATTTTGCAACAATTTAAAACAAAGAAGGAGGAGAATGAATATCAATTGTTAATCCAGCTTCAATTATAGCCATAGACATCCACATCTATCCCTGGTCACTATAAAAATAAGTAGGGTGCCTGAAAAAACTTTTTTTAAAAAAACTCAGTTTTAGAATTTTCAAGTCTCCCTGATGAAGAAGCATGGGTTAAGAATTAAAAGGCTCTCCTATTCTGGCCCATATGGCTCAGCTGGTAGGGCATTGTCCCACAAAGTGAAAGGTCACAGGTTTGATTCCTGGTCAGGGCACATGCCTAGGTTGTGGGTTTGGTCCCGTCAGGGTGCATGTGAAAGGCAACAGATCTCTCTCATTGATGTTTCTCTCCCTCTCTTCCCTCCATCTAATAAACAAACATATAAAGGCTGTCCAAAGTCATGAGCTTTGAAAAGGTTTGTCATAAATACTTTTTCTTAAAAGTATCATAACCGTTGATTTCATATTGGGTTCGGCTATTTGAAAAACATCAAAAAGAAAGTTTAGAAAAAAAATTTTATTTGTCATAGTCTTCACAAATCAATGGCACTCATCAATTCATTTGAAAAGATAATCTAACAAAACAGGAAAACCTTGTTATGTAGAAGAATTTGCTTCCAAACGAGGACGTACCATTCATCACTGAGGGGGAATAAATCTAGTGAACAGCAGAAAACTTTTTCTTCCCCAAGAGTCATCATGAAAAGTACTGGATTTAGGGAAGGGAAAGAGAAAAAGAAGGAGGAGAAAGAAAAGGAGAGAAGAGATAACCAACCAAAAATCACATTTTAAAAAAGCATAATAAGCTCAAAGAGAGCAATTACAGAGATTTTAACTCAAAATTTTCTTTAACAATGTCAAATCCCATTTAATAACCTGAACATTTCAAACTAGCTAACATAAGCCTATTTTCTTAATTCAGGTATCACATACAGATTTTTTTTAATTGAAAGTGGGAGTAAGAATGAGGATGTTTTATATGTCCACAAAAGACAATGCATGTATCAAAATTTGTAAAATGTTATGACCTAAAGGTTCAATGTTCCTCAAATTTACCATATGATTTACATTATGAACAATTTCTGCAATAAAAGACTATGTTACCCTAAGTGATATAGTAACAAGCTACGTTTATAGAAACTCTACTTATTAACATACCTGTTTAATATAAGAAATGGTAGCTTCCCGAGGTACCTCCAACTGGATATAAATCCCAGTGGGCAAAAGGAAATCCACAGGTATGGGGCCATCAGATGGTATCTGTGAATCCACTGCCCAGATGTCAAGGATGTCTGCCATAGCAGGAGGCATTATGAAATTGAAGCACATTCATAACCATGAGGCCCTAGAAATCAGAAAGTAAAATTTAGTGAAACAGATAATTAGCCAGATTTTACAGTAAAATATGATAAAGCCCACCAATTCATAATCACTTGTCTTATTTCAATATAGCCAGTAATGTTACAGGAGACCAGTTAAATCAAGCAATAGTAAAATAACAGAAATTAACTACTTAAATTACTTTGGTTATCACTGCATAAATATTATACACACACACACACCACTGACTTAAATTCAACCTAAGTACAGCACATGCAAAAGATGAACAGTTAAGGATTACAGGGTCCTGAGAAAGTTAACCACTAAACAAATGATTATCTCCAGACTTTACTTAGATGATATTGGCTTCTTTGACTCAGGTTTTTTGGGGTTTTGTTTTTTTAGTTTTTTTTTCCCCTAAAAACTCCAATGAAAATGGCAATCAAGAGGGCCTTCTTTCAAAAATAATTTTCTATCAATCTCATGTAAGAAAGTATCATGACCTTAGTCCCATGACCACACCACCTAAATATTAAAAAGACCAAGTCCCTCAAGCCAGCTAGCAATGTCTTTGGTGCTATGTTTCTGACCTGTTTTCTTTTGGTATTCCTAGCACTCCATAGCCCAAGCGCTTGTGCAACAAGTGTCTTTTGCCTTCCCACTGCTAGACCTATGTTCCTAGTTTGACACTCCTGTATCAAATCTCCATCACAACAAATGTACCCCTTAACAGTTCCATTCAAGTCTCATTGATTCCTTAAGGACTTCCTTCACAAAAGCACAAGAACTGTGGGAAGAACATGGGCTTTCAAGTTAAATATACCTAGATTCAAATCCCATTTATTCAAAGTATGAAAGTGTCAAGTCAAAAGATATAAGAGCCAGCTTAAAGCATTTTGAGCATCAAAAATAATAATGATATCCATAGGTTGAAACTAATGAAACATATGGAAATGTCTGACTTAGTAATCATACAAAAAAACCCTCATTTTTTAAAAATTTTATTTATTAATTTTAAGAGAGAGGGGAAAGGAAGGAGAAAGACAGGGAAAGAAACAACGATGTGCAAGAAACATCAATTGCTTGCCCCTCACAAAGCCCCAAATGGGGACCTGGCCTACAACCCACTCATGTGCCCTACCTAGCAATAGAACTGGCAACTTTTCAGTTCACAGGCCAGCACTCAAACTACTGAGCCACACCAGCCAAGGCAATACAGAAAAAATAAACTCTTTATTGGTCACCACTGGACTCTGCTTAGACCAAATCATTATTTTGAAATCTGATAAAAAATGGGGAAGCAAAGCAAACATTTAACCTGCTTGTTTACTAGTTCATAACCAATGATATTAGGGGTTTTTTAAAGAACAATTTTAGCTAATAAAAATGCAAAAGAATGATAGAATTAGAAAATCACCATTTTGCAACCTCTAATGAAAAAATAGACCTATGCAAGAATCATTTAATGGATGCTAAAAAAAAATTCACAAGATAAGGTGAAAGGGTAATAGGGAACTTTACAGTTAACATATCAGGCTGACACCTTCTAACTCTGAATAATCCAGATATGATATGTCTTTTCCTGTAATACAACAGGAAGTACTACTACCCACACTACCTACAGAATATACTTGGCTTAAAAAAATGTACTTGAATCTAAGTAAGTCTCAGATCTTATATATCTACCAGTTTATAGGATAATTAAACAATGACGGAGGCAATTAGTATGTAACATCCAGAATGTTGGATCATCAATAAAATAAATCATCAACAAGAAAGCAAGCTCATCAATAACAAGAAGGAAAGGATGGTAGGAGAATTTGTTTAAAGGATAAAAAAATACTTCCAAATCCAATGTTGATTTGAACAAATACTCTATGAAAAACTATCTTTCAAACAACCTAGGAAATTTAAATATGGATTGAATATTAGATGATTTTAAGGTTATGTTTCTAATGTACAATAATGGAATGGTTATTATGTTTCTAAAAATCAGCCCTTATTCATTAGAGATTCATAATGGCAATATAAGTAGGGCTAAATAGCATTACATGTTGCATTTGCTTTAAATATTTCCATTTTTTCAAAAGTAAATAGCTGATTTAAACAAAGCTATAAAGGCAAGTTGATGAGACAAAAAGATTATGTTTTCAATGAACTGTGCAGGAATAAAAGAACATCCATATACTAAGAAAAATGAACCTCTATTCATACCTTAAATCAAAAATAAAAATTAACCATGGACCAAAATGTAAACTCCAAAACCATAAAACCTCAAGAAGAAAACATAGAAGAGCTTCTGTCCAAGATGGAGGCATAGATAGATATGTTTCACTTTCACGCACAACCAAAAGAAGGATAGCAACCAATTTACAAACAAAAAACAACCAGAACTGCCAGAAAATTGAAGTGTATGGAAGTCTGACAACCAAGGAGTTTCAGAAGAAACATTCACCCATACTGGTAGGAGCAGCAGAAAGGACACGCAGCAAGGCAGGGGCTGGTGGACCAGGTGCTCCTACGTAAGTTGCAGATAAGCCAGGAGAAACAACTGGGGAGCGAGATGGACCACACAACCCAGGGTTCCAGCGAGGGAAAGGAAGTCTCAAAAAACCTCTGGCTATAAAAATCTGTGGGGGTTGCAGAGGCAGAAATATCTCACAGTCTCACAGGAAAGTCCGTTGGGGCCCTAGACCGTAGACCCCCTTTTGGGGTCTAGGACCCAGTGGGGTCCTAGAATATACACAAGTCCACCTACCAGGGAATCAGCACCAGGGAAGTACCTCAAAGGGCTCAATTTGCTTGTGGGATGTGGGGGCAGTGGGGCGAGAGCCAGGCAAGCAGCACTGTTCCCTCTCTTACCCCTCCTCCACGTGCCACAAGGCATAGATGTGGGTTGCCCCACCCTGGTGAATACCTAAGGTTCTGCCCCTTACAACATAGCAAGTGTACCAAGACAAAGAAAAATGGCTCAAATGAAAGAACAGATCAAAACTCCAGAAAAAGAACTAAGCGATGAGGAGATAGCCAACCTATCAGATGCAGAGTTCAAAACACTGGTAACCAGGATGCTCATAGAAATAACTGAGTACAGTTTCAAAATAAAGAAGTCAAGGCTATGCAAAGTGAAATAAACAAAAATATAGAGGAAACCAACAGTGAAGGGAAGGAAACTGGGACTCAAATCAAATATTTGGAACAGAAGGAAGAAATAAACATTTAACTGGAACAGAATGAAGAAACAAGAATTCAAAAAAATGAGGAGAGGCTTAGGAACCTCCAGGACAACTTTAAATGTTCCAACACTGGAATCATAGGGGTGTCAGAAGGAGAAGAGGAAGAGCAAGAAATTGAAAACTTATTTGAAAAAATAATGAAGGAAAACTTTCCCAATCTGGCAAACGAAACAGACATGCAAATCCAGGAAGCTTAGAGTCCCAATAAGTCAGATCCAAGGATGACCACACCAAGACACATCATAATTACATTACCCAAATGAAAGACAAGGAGAGAATCTTAAAATAAAGCAAGAGAAAAGGAGACAGTTATCTACAAAGGAGTTCCCATAATAGTATCAGCTGGTTTCTCAAAAGAAACCTTGCAGACAAGAAGGGGCTGGAAAGAAGTATTCCAAGTCATGAAAGGCAAGGTCCCAAATCCAAGATTACTCTACCCAACAAAGCTTTCATTTAGAATGGAAGGGCAGATAAAGTGTTTCCCAGATAAGGTCAAGTTCAAGGAGTTCATCACCACCAAGCCCTTAGTATATGAACAGTTCAAGGGACTTATCTAAGAAATGGAAGATCAAAAGTATGAACAGTAAAATGACAATAAACTCACAACTATCAACAACTGAACCTAAAAACCAAAAACAAACACAAACTAAGCTAACAACTAGAACAGGAACAGAATCACAGAAATGGAGAATACATGGAGGGTTATCAGTGAGGAGGGGGAGGGGGAAGAATGTGGAAAAAAGGTACAGGGAATAAGAAGCATAAATGGTAGGTACAAAAGAGACAGAAGGTAGGCTAAGAATAGCATAGGAAATGGAGAAGCCAAAGAACTTACATGTAGACCCATGTACATGAAGTAAGGTAGGGGAAAACTGGAGGGAAAGGGGGTGGCTGGGTGGGGGGTAAAGGGGAGAAAAAATCGGACAACTGTAATAGCATAATCACTAAAATATACTTAAAAAAGGAAACACAGAAGAAAATTTTTTGATCTCGTATTAAGATTTCTTAAGATTAAGATCTCGTATTAAGATTTCTTGGTTACATTAAATGCACAATTCATAAATTTAAAAAACTGATAAACATCAAAATTGAAAACTTCTGACCTTAGATACAAGTGTTCATAATATGAAGAGACAAGCCACAAGACTGGGAGAAAATGCTTTCAAATATATAAAGGGTTTATATTTAGAATACATAAAGAATTCTGAACATACAATAATAAGAAAACAAAAACCTCAGTTTTAAAATATGGCGTAAGATTTGAACACACTTCATCAAAGCAGATATATAGATGGCAAAAGGGCTCAATCTCATTAGTCAAGGCAAATTAAAACCACAATGAGACACCACTATACCCCTATTCCAAAAACTAAAATTAATAAGACTAACCGTCAAGTGTTAGAAAGAATGCAGAGAGAACTAGAACTCTCATACACTTCTGGTGGGAATGTTAAATAGTACAACAACTTTGGAAAAACAGTTTGGCAGTTTCTGAACATACACCTACTATATAATCCATCATCCCACTCCTAAATATATACCAAACAAATAAAAATAATGAAGGCATATTTTATTGCAGAAGCTGTATACAACTGTTCACAAAAGCCTTAGTTATACTATCCAAAAATTGGAAATAATTCAAATATCCATTAACAGATGAATGGATTTTTTAAGGTTGTGATACATTCATACAACAGAATACTATACAGCAAAACAAACAAACAAACAAATAAACAAACTCAAAAGGCACTACTAACTCAGCATTATAGAGGAATCCCAAAATAATTGTACTGACTGAAAGAAGCCTGACAAAAAGAGTACATACTATATGATTTCATTTACATAAAATTCCAGAAAGTGTAAACTAGACTATAGTGATAGATTAGTGGTTGACCTGTGTGGGGAAAGGGATGGTAGAAGCAGGGAGAGATAGGAAGAGGGGATGACAAAAGAACACAAGGAAACTGTGGATGATGGATATCTTGTTCATTATCTTGATTGTAGTGTGGTTAAAAAGTCTATACATGTATCAAAATATATCCAGTTGTATACTTTGGTACTTTGATACATGTTAATTACACATTAATAAGGCTGTTTATAAAAATGAGAGGAACAGATGAAACAAGAAAAGCAAAATACCGATACTTGTTGAAGCTGGGTGATGAGAAGTAACATTATATTACTTCTCTGCTTTTGTGTACATTTGCAATTTTTCATAATAAAGTTTTGTTAAATCCCACCTATACTACTTACCTTCTGTGAATTTTATTAAGTCACTGAAACTTCTGAGCTTCCATTAACTAAAAAAAGAAATAAGAAGCCCTGACTGGTGTGGCTCAATGGATTGAGTGCCAGCCTGCAAACCAAAGGGTCGATGGTTCGACTCCTAGTCAGGGCACATGCCTGGGTGGCAGGCCAGGTCTCCAGTTGGGGGCGTGCAAGAGGCAACTGGTAGATGTATCTCTTACACACTCACATTTCTCTCACTCTGTTTGTCCCTCCCTTCCCATGTCTCTGAAAGTAAAGAAAATCTTAAAAAAATAATAATAATAATAAGAGGTCCAAGATGGCAAAGGCATAGGACACTGAACTTGCCCTCTAATGGCTGAATTCAAATATACAAGTAAATAGGAGCAAGTACTCCTTAAAGACAACTAGGAGCTGAATGAACAGCTTCTATACAATAAACAAAAGAAAGAGACAGAATAGAAAAGGCTGGGTAATGGCAGGAGCTGTGGAACTCTCCGGGATGGAAGAGCCAGTAAGTGTCATTGTTTAATTCCACTCCACTTACATATGGTAGGTGTGACCTCTATTCTGGTGCTTCCGCCTACCTGCAAGATGAGCACATCACATTCCCAGCCTGTACTGTACATACACTGCCTGTAGCCTTTTTCCTCTGAATACAGGAAGCAATCGCCACACATACCTGGCCTCCCTGCCAGGAGCCACTCCAGCCAGCAAGCCAGTGCCTGAGACTCCAGAAGCTGCTGTGTGATTCCACCTGGCTTCGCCAAACTATCAGGAACATAAAGACTAGAGAATGCTTCTATGTAACACTACTTTCTGTATAACAAACAAAAGTGTGGTTCGGCTGGGCATCATCCTGCAAAGCGAAGGGTCACTGGTGTCATTACCAGTCAGGGTACATGACTGGGCTGTGATTTGCTCCCTGGTCAGGGTATGTACAAGAAGCAAGCAATTGATACTTCTTTCTCACTTCAATGTTTCTCTCTTTTTGTCCCTCCCCTTCCCTCTCTCTAAAAATAAATAAAAAGCCCTGACTAGTGTGGCTCAGTGGATTAGACATTGTCGTGTAAACCAAAGGGCTGCCAGTTCAATTCCCAGTCAGGACACATGCCTGGGTTGTGGGCCAGGTCACCAGTTGGCAATGTTGCAAGAGGCAACTGATCGATGTTTCTCTCACACATCAATATTTTTCTCCCTCTCTTCCTCCCTTTCCCTCTCTCTATAAATAAATAAACAAAATCTTTTTTTTAAAAAACAGAATGCATAGAAAAATCTAATGAGCCATGGGTGTTCTCCTGTCATGGGAATGAAAGAATTCTCTGGGATTGGAGGTGCCAGTGAGCACCATTGTTTACTGCCCCATCCATCTCAACAGGATGCTGGAGGGCTCTATCCATGTGCTCTGACCCAATGCACTACAAGGTGCTGGCAGTGCTTTCCCAGACACATGGCTCAAGCCCACTTCAGCCCCGAACAGAAGAAATAAGCAGGATCAACAGCACATTACAACACACATCTGGCCTCCCCACCGGGAACCAATCTGGCTCAGCAAGATGGAGCCGCAGATGCCCTAGACAACCACTTGGCTCTTAACAGCCAGACAAAACCACCCATCACACACAACCAACACAGAGGCCATTCCACGTAAGAAAACTTTTTCAGGACTAGGAGAGAGAGCTATTTTGTCTAATTCATATAAACAAAACAGAAGATAAAACAAAGTGACAAGACAGGGGAATAGATCTCTAATGAAGAAATAAGAAAATCTCCATGGGGGAAAGAAAACAGCATTAAGTAATTTGCCAGATAAAAATTTCAAAGAAATGATCATAAGGACGCTCACTTAATATGAGAATGGAACAGAGGAACTTAAGGAGAATTTCAACACAGAGAAAGTATTAAATAAAGAACTAAGCAAACCTGAAAAATGTAACTGAAATGAAAAATGCATTAGAAAAACTCACCAGCAGATTAGCTAAAACAGAATAATGGATGAGTGACCTGGAATACACATTCGTGGAAATCAATCAATTTAAAACAGCAAAAAGATAAAAATAGTAATTCTTTTATATGAGGATTGCTTAACGGCCTTCTGGGATGACATAAACACTCAAACAATCACATTATAGGGATCCCAGAAGAAAAAGAAAGGAACAGAAATTGTGTTTTAGAACAAAAAATGATTGAAAACTTTCCTAACATGGGAAAAAGAACAGACATCCATGTCTAGGAACCACAAAGAGCTCCAAACAAGATGAAACCAAAGAAACCCACACCAAGACACACTGTCATGACAAAAGTTAAAAGAGAAACACAATTTGAAGGAAGCAAGAGGGAAATAAGCTACACACAAAGGAAGCCTCACAATGCTATCAGCTGATTTCTTGGCAGTACTCCATAGGCTAGAATGGGGTAGCAGGACATCAAAGTGCTAAAGGAAAGGAACCTACAGCCTAGAATAATTTACCAAGCAAGGTTCTCAATTGAAATTGAAAGAGAGTTTCCTGGAAAAGCAAACACCAAAGGAGTTCATGACCATTAAACCAGCTTTACAAGAAATGCTAAGAAGTTCTTTAACCAAGAAAAGAAAGGCCATACCCAGAAAGAAGAATATATGGGAAAGGGGACAATCTCAAAGGTAAAGCTCAATATTTAATAAGTACAGAAAATAGGACATTTATAGACCTACTAAAAACGTCAAAACAAAAATGTATCAAAATCAACTCAAACTAAATTAAGTGGAGAACATACATATCCTAACAAGATTAAAACATGACATCGATACCATAAAGCATGGAGGAGACAGTAAAAATGTACTTCTTACAGAATATACTCACACTTAAAAGTCTATTAGCCTAAAATAGGTTGCTATAGATATGGAATAATAAAAACAAACCTCATGGTAACCACAAACTAAAAAAACCCCTACAAGATATACAAAGAATAAACAGACAGAAATACAAAACAAAACACTAAATAAAACCAGTAAATCACATGAGAAGATATCAAGAAAGGAACAGAGAACTATAAAAACAACCAAGAATTAATTAAAATGACAGTAAGTACATTCTTATCAATAATTACTTTAAATGTAAATCGATTAAATGCTGATAAAATACACAAGTTAGTTGGATTAATTTAAAAACATAGCCCAGGTATACGCTGCTTATAAGAAACTTACTTCAAATTGAAAGATAGATATAGACTGAAATTGAAGGGATAGACAAAGATATTCCATACAAATAAAAATAAAAAGAAAGCTGAGCTAGCAATGCTCATACCAGAAAAACAGACTTTAAAACAAAAAATTTTTAAAGAGACAACAAAGGCCCTGGCCACATAGCTCAGTTGGTTAGAGCATCCTCCTGATATGCCAAGGTTATGGGTTCCATCCCCAGGTAAGGCACATACAAGCATCAACCAATAAATGCATAACAAAGTGGAACAATAAATCAATGTTTTTTCCCCTCTCTCTCCCTTTCTCTCTCTCAAAATCAATAAGTATCTTTAAATAAAAGACAAAGAGTGACATTACATAATCATAACAGGATCAATTCAAGAAGAGGATATAACAACCATAAATGTCTACCTACCCAACATAGGAGGCACCTAAATATATAAAGCAATTATTAATGGTCAGAGGAAAATTCACAGAAATATAATAGTAGAAAATTTTCTATACCCTACTCATATCAACCAAGCATAAAATTAATAAGGAAATAATAGTCTTAAGTGTCATGTTAGACCACATCAATTTAATGAACATTTATAAAACATTTCATCTAAAAACAGCAGAAAACACAATGTTTTCCAAGCACACATGGAACATTATCCAGGACAGATTACATTTTATGCCACAAAAGAAGCCCCAAGAAATTCAGAAGACTGAAATCATATCAAGCATATGTTCCAAACACAATGGCATGAACTAGAAATCAGCTATAGAAAGACAACTGAGGGGAAAAAAAGACATGGAGACTTAACAACATGCTACTAAACCACCAATGGATGAAAAAGTATATCACAAACTACCTTGAAACAAATGAAAAATACAACAATTCAAAATTAATGGGATGCAGTAAAAGCAGTTCTAAATGGGAAGTTCATAGCCATATACAGGCCTACCTCAAGAAAGAGGAAATATCAAAAATAAACAAACTAAATTTACACCTAAGAGAACTAGAAAAAGAACAAAGCCAAAGTAAACACTAGGAGATAAATAGTTCAGGTCAGAGCAGAAATAAACAACATTAAGATCCTGTTCTTTGAAAAGATAAACAAAATTGATAAAACCCTGGCCCAACTCATCAAGAAAAAAAAAAAAGAGAGAGCCCAAATAAATAAAATCATAAATGAAAGAGAAGTTAAAATCAACACCACAGAAATACAAAGAATTATTAAAGAATACTATGAATAATTATATGCCAATAAATATGACGGCCGAGAAGAAATGGATAAACTTCTAAAAGTATGCGACCTTCCAAGACTGAACTAGGAAGATATAGAAAACCTAAATAGACTGATTACTAGCAATGAAATTTAAAAAAAAAAATTAAAGTCCAGGACCAGACAGTTACACAGGTGAATGCTATGAAACATTTGAAGAAGAATTAATACTGATCCTTCTTAAACTAGTTTGAAAAATTGAAGAGGAAGAAATACACATACTTCCAAGCTCATTCCATGAAGCCAGCATTACTCTAATACCAAAACCAGTCAAAGACACCACAGAAAAAGAAAATTATAGGCCAATACCCTTAATGAACACAAATGTTAGAATCCTCAACAAAATATTAACAGACCAAAGTCAACAATACATTAAAAGGATCATACACCATTACCAGGTGTTATTCATCCCAGGGATAAGAGGATGGTTCAACATCCACAAAATTAACATGCTATAGCACATTACATTAAAATTAAGAATAAAAACCATATGATCATCAATGAATGCAGAGAAAGCATTTTACAAAATACATCATTCATGATGTAAAATGTACAAAGTGGGTATAGAAGGAACATATCTCAACATTATAAAGGCTTTATATGACAAATCCACAGCTAATAATATCATATTCAATGGTTAAAAGCTGTAAGCTTTTCCTCTAAGATCAAGAACAAGACAAGGACGCCCACTTCACCACTTCTATTCAACACAGGATTGGAAATCCTAGCCACGGCAATCAGGCAAGAAGAAGAAATAAAAAGCATCCAAATCAAATAGGAAAAAGTAAAGCTCTCATTATTTGCAGATGACATGATATTTACTAATTATCTAAAAAAAACTCTAAAGACTCCACCAAAAGATGATTAAAAATAATAAATTCAATCAAGCTGCAGGATACAGATCAATATAAAGAAATGTTACATTTCTATAGCCCAATAACAAACGATCAGGAGAAATTAAGAATACAATCCTATTTACAATTGCATCAAAAAGCATAAAATACCTAGGAATAAATTTAACCAAAGAGGTAAAAGACCTGTACTCTGAAAACTGTAAGACACTGAAGAAAGAAACTGAAGAAAATAAAAATAAATGGCAGGATATATAGGGCTCATGGATTAGAGGATTAATATCATGAAAAATTCTCACTACCTAAAGCAATATCCAGATTTAATGCAATCCCTATTAAAATGCCAATGACATTCTTCTCAGAATTAGAACTAATCCTAAAATTTATAAGGAACCACAAAGACTCCAAATATCCAAAGAAATCTTGGGAAAGAACAAAGTCAAAGTTATCACATGACCATATATCAAACCATACTACCTATAATCAAACCTATAATAATCAAAATAGTAAGGTACTGGCATAAAAACAGATGCATAGATCAATGAAATAGAACAGAAAGCCCATAAATAAATCCTTGCTTATATGGCCAATTAATCTATGACAAAGGAGGCAAGGATATACTAGAAGGTAAAGACAGTCACTTGTAAAAGTGGTATTGGAAAACTGAAAAGGAAGGAAGGAAGGAGGGAAGGAAAGAAGGGAGGGAGGGAGGGAGGGGGATTGGACCACTTTCTGATACCATATACAAAATAACCTTAAAATTAATTAAAGACTAAAATGTAAAACATGAAACCATAAAACTCCTAGAGGTAAATAAACAAAGGCAGTAAACTCTTTGACATAACTCTTAGCAACATGTTTTTGGATATGTCTCCTAAGGCAAGGAAAACAAAAATAAATTAATGGGACTATATCAAACTAAAAAGATTTTGCACAGAAAAAAAAGACTACCAACAAAACAAAAAGACTATCTACTAACTGGGTAAAGATATTCACCAATTATAAACCTGGTAATGGGTTAGTATCCAAGATATATATCAATAAGAAACTCATATAACTTAACACCACCCGCCCAAAAAAAATCCAGTTAAAAAATGGGGCAGAGGACCTAAATAGACACTTCTCCAAAGAGGACATACAGATGGCCAACAGACATATGAAAATATGGGAAACATCACTAATAATCAGGGAAATGCAAATTAGAACCACACTGATATAACACCTCACACCTGTCAGAATTGCTATCGTCAATAAATCAACAACTACGTACTAGTGAGGATATGGGGAAAAGGGAACCCTCATACACTATTGGTAGGATTATAAATTCAGGCAGCCACTATGGAAAACAGTATGAAGAATCCTCAAAAATTAAAAACAGAGCTTCCATATGATTCAGCAATTCCACTTCTGGGTATTTACCTGAAGAAAATAAAAATATTACATTTAAAAGATATATAGACCCCTATGTTCATATGGCTAAGATATGGAAGCAACCTAAGTGTCACTAGACAGACAAATGGATAAGGAAAGTATGGAACGTATATGTATATGGAATGGAATATTATTCAGAAATTTAAAAAAGAATAAAATCTTGCCATTTGTAACAAGATAGGTAGACCTGAAAGGTATTAAGCTAAATGCAGTAAGTAAGAAGAGAAAGGCAAACAGCATATGATTTCACTTATATGTGAAATCTTTACAA
Organism: Trachops cirrhosus; assembly: GCA_028533065.1. Taxonomy (NCBI): domain Eukaryota; kingdom Metazoa; phylum Chordata; class Mammalia; order Chiroptera; family Phyllostomidae; genus Trachops; species Trachops cirrhosus. Next base: position 31,180,788 of record CM052544.1, read on the forward strand.
AAAATGAATAAATAAAACAAAATAGAAACAGATCCATACATAGCGACAACAAGCTGATGATTGCTGAAGGGGAGGAAGTTGAGGGCATGGAAATACAAAAATAAGAGTTTGGAAGACTAAAATGTTGGAGAAAATAAATAAATACAAATAAAAAGTGAATAATAATAAAATGTCTCCCGGGGATCACTATGAAGATTAAGGCAGCTAATGTTTGAAAGCCTTATACATTGTAGGTTGTAGTAAATTACAGCTCTCTTCCTTCCCTGAACATTCCAGCCTCTAGTGATCTCTTCCTTCTAATTCTTATACCTGGTTTTATAGACTGGACCCATCACACTGATACTGATACATAGGTCCTGAATCTTCCAGAAGTACCAGCCTTTTTTCTGAACACAGAACAGCGCAATGATTAAAAATTGTGGTCTGAGCCCTGACTGGCGTGGCTCAGTGGGTTGAGCATTGTCCAACAAAGTGAAAGGTCCCCAGTTCGATTCCTGTCAGGGCACATGCCTGGGTTGCCAGTCAGGTCCCCAGCTGGGGGCGTGCAAGAGGCAACCGACCCATGTTTCTCATGCACATCAATGTTTTTCTACCTCTCTTTCTTCCTCCCTCCCCCCTAAGAATAAATAAATAAAATCTTTTTAAAAAAATTGTAGTCTCAGAGTCCAACAGCTTAATGGTTAGACAGCCTGCCTCCATCACTCTCTAGCTGAGAGATCTTGGGCAAATCACATTTCTTCTCCTTACTTAAGTTTCCTTATCTGTGAAATGGTGAAAAACAGTAATTACCTCATAACAGACTTATTTAACCAGGGTAAGGAATGCCTGGCACATAGCCCAATGCAAGTGCTACTATTTATTATTTTTTCATTTTAATTTTTATTCAAAAGCCCTAAGTTATTTTAAGCTGTGTTATTTTTCAGGCTTGTTTTCCTAAAAGTGACCAGTACATAGTAGCCATTTCATCATTGTTTAATGTATTTAAGACAAATTTTATTATCCCTACTCCTATGATTAAAAAAATAAATCTCATGGGATAACAAATTTAGTAATAGTGGGTTGGCCAAAAAAGTTCATTTGGTTTTTTCTGCAAGATGGCCCTAGCAGCACTTAGTTGTCTTGAACTTCATGTGAAACAATTTTGTTAGATTGTATTTTGACAGCTGTCATATCAGCGTGCATTTAACAAAAAACATCAAAATTGGTGAATTTTTGTATAGCCATTTTAATACTGAAGATGGAAGAAAATATGTAACATTCTCAGCATATAATGCTTTATTATTTCAAGAAAAGTAAAAACACAACTGAAACACACATAAAAAATGATTTGTGCAGTGTATGGAGAAGATGCTGTAACTGATTGAACATGTCAAAAGTGGCTTGCAAAGTTTCATGCTGGAGATTTATCGCTGAACAATGCTCCACGGTCAGGTACACCCATTGAAGTTGATAGCGATCGAATCAAGACATTAATTGAGAACAATCAACATTATATCACATAGGAGATAGCTGACATTCTCAAAATATCCAAATTAATAGTTATAGGTGAAAATGAAAAATTAATCTTTTATTTTATGGAAAAAACTAAACAGACTTTTTGGCCAACCCAATAGTTAAAGCTGAGTACTAACTCTTATGTCTCAAGGTTCTACTAAGTTACTTACATGCATTACTATATTCATGCATTACTATATTTTACCATTACTACCATCCTCAGTAATATTTCTACTCCTTGAGGAAGCATCTGAGGCTTAGAGAGGTTGAGCTCTATGGCTAATAAGCAGAAGTCCTAGGATTTGAACTTGAGTCTAACTCTAGAAAGTGAGCCTTACATTATGACTATTATAACTATTGAAGTACCAGAAAAAAAGTATGAGACATTTAACCATAATAAACACATTATTTTGACTGTAAGCTCCATGACAGCTTGCACCATGCTTTTTGAAGTACTTTTTCTCACCACAGCATACAGAGAAGTCACTTTAAAAAGATTATGAAGTGTAAACTGATAAATTTTCATACAAAAGAATAGAGCTACAAAAAATTACTACAGATACCACTGACAGTCAGTGGTACTGGAACTGCTTTCAACAAATAACTTCAAAATAGCCTTTGGAAACCATCTTCAGTGAAGGGTTTCTCAACCTTGCAAGTATTAAACATTCAAGAAGTATTTGCTGAATGAAAACATGCTATATCAAATTATAACCATGCTTTGCTTAAATTCAAATACCACCACGCAAAGACAAACAGAGGGTTGCACAAGTCAGCTCCTGAACATCAAGTCACAGCAAATATGATGAATGAATCAAGAGTTAACAAAGGTGAGGGGGAAAAAACAAAAGTAAGCATTTAAAACTGAGAAGGGTTTATAAAACATCAGCTGTCTGTCATAGAATTACAATCATGATAAACCTGTACACATTCCTGATTTGTTTGGCATAGATTTTTGGCAAAAGTCTCACAACTGAAACCAAGTCACCTAATAAAGAACAGTAGTAATACAGGAACATGAAACTATAGAAACAAAAAACTCTGAGATCTCACCCTTACCCACAACTAGAACCCAGAGTAGCAATCTTTTTAGAGACTGATTGCACCCCACCACCCTACAGCATCAACTCCCCAGACACAAAATTCTGAACTTCTGGGGTATTACAGAAAAAAAGGGTAAATTTAAGAATTTCTTCATGAAATGCATGAAGTAGTTATACCTAAAATGAATTACAAAAATTAGTTCATAGGCCCCTACCTCCCTTCCTTTTGAGATTTGACTTTCACACTCTCACACATATTAATTATCCTTAATCCAGCCAACTGAATCACTGATACTTGTCAGCATATCCCATAGTCTCTCCTGCCTCCTACCTTAAACATATCATTCCCACTGCCTAGGATATCCACATTTACCTATCTCCTAACCAATGCTTACTCTTCAAGACTCTTGGAATCCTTCCCTAATACTCCTCCTGTGCTCTCAAGCACCAGCACACTATATTGAAGTTCATTGCTAACAGAGAGGTCCCAACCTCCTATTATTTCCAGCTCTTCATCTGTAGTTCCTGACACATATGAAGCTCTCAATAAATATTTACTTATGGTTAAATGAATGAATGAAAAATTTCTATGGAATTCACTGGAATAATTATACTGGATAATTTAAAATGTGATTTAACTCATGATTGACAGGAAAAACTATGTGTCCTTCAATCCAGTCTTTCAGTCCTAGTCTAAGAAATACCATAAACAGCCTCCAAAGATAACATCTTTACGTGAAGCCAAGGTAATGTTTTACCATACATAGATAAAATATCACAGATACCTAGATTTCCTAGAACTCCTTATATTAAAAAATTGAGCCCTGGTTGGTATAGCTCAGTGAATTCAGTGCCGGCCTGAGAACCAAAAGGTTGCTGGTTGGATTCCCAATCAGGGCACATGCCTATGTTGTGGGCCATGTCCCCAGTAGGAAGCTTGCAAGAGGCAACCATGCAGTGATGTTTGTCTCCTTCTCTTCCTTCCTCCCTTCTCCTCTCTAAAAATAAATAAAATATTTAAAAAATTGAAATAATTTAAGTCAGATATCATTTAAGTCTATTTGCATATGGCTTTATAAAACTCAGTCTGTATTTTATAATAAATATATCTTTCCATGAAAGAATAAAGTAGAAAAATATTAACAAACATAAAGAATTCTGATTGCACTATTAGTTGTACAGGATCAGGCTTTGCCTAAGACCACCTGGTCTCCAATCATAAACTCCTGTTACATGAATAGGAACATGAAATAGGTCCCACCTATAACTGAAGTACTATATTCCAACTGTATTGTAATTGCAGTAACATCACAGGAACTTCCAAAAATGGTGTATTTCCTACTGACTACATAACTGCTTATTCCCATAAAATGGTAGCTTCTATTAAATTCAGACTGACTGGCGCACTCCTAAACATTATGTTTAATACAGAGAAACAGAATACAGAATTTCACTTCAGAAAAATTCACTGAGCTCTATATTATGTTTTGTGTACTTTTTTATATCTATGCTATATTTCACAAAAATGTCTTGAACACTTAATAACTGGCAATATAAGTTGCAAAAATCAAGAATTTTTCTCTTACCATCTCAAAATGCATCAGAAAGAAAAGTTTAATCCTTTAGCTTTACAGCTGACCATTCTTTCTCTTTACTTACTAAAGAACATCACACCAATCTCCAAAATCAATTCCCCTATCTTCAAAATCCTCACATTCAAAATATCAATGATTTAGAAAGAGTCTGATGATTCAGCAATATACAGAAAATGCTTATAAAGCAGCACTGTTTAAATAAGAGACTGAGAAATGTTTTTGTCCACCAGGAATAAATTATCAAAGGGAATATTACAAGGTTATGCCCAGGTACATAAAATTGTACCTTGATATTTTCATATTAGTAATTTACTAATAACTGAGTTAGACTGGTTGTCAGACTTTGTAAACACTCCAGGAAGACATGCAGTATATAATTACAACTAACATATAGGTTATACTTATGTGTCCCTTTAATAAAACCAATTTTATTAGCCCAATTCTCAGGCTTTTCAAGTAGTTTAAACTAAATACTATCTAGAAGAATGGTTTTCCTTTTTCTTTTGCTTCTTTCTATTTATTTTATTTAAGTTTTTAATTTTTTAACTAAAGTTTACATTCAATATTATTGAGTATTAGTTTCAGGTGTACATCATAGTAAAAGAATGGTTTCAATCCTCTTATATTCAATATTCTTTTTAAACAAATATGTTACAGATACTTTAAAATCTGAAATGAGATTATTAATAGCTTACCTATGTTTATTTAATTTGAAAATAAACCTATATAATGTCCTAACTGTACTAAAAAACAGAAATAGTAAAATACTGTAATAATAATAATAATGTATATATGAGTATATGCACACTTGGACATGACCATACCTCTGCTTAATGAGGTAGTCAGAGTTTTTATATCTATGTATGTGGATATAACAACTATAAAAGCAGACTGACCCAGGTATGTTGTAGTATGATCAAATACTGCAAATGAGAATAGTATCACATTTTTACAAATCTGTATCTTCCAAAACCAATGTATAAAAATCATATAAAATTACTTGGTATTATATTTTTATGCAGAACTGTATTTTCATAGAGTTCAGATCTATGATCAGACACACTAAAGAGATTTTTCACCTACATGACTATCTAGAAGAAAATTCAAAAATTATGTTATACATGAGACACTTTTTGTTCAAGACTGCTCTGTATCCCAGAAGGTCCCCCAAATGCTCCCTTCTATCCACTATCTTGCCCCATAGAGGTAAACCCCCTAAGGGGGAAATAACTGTCCTGTGCATTGCAGGATGTCCAATTACCCCTTACAACAGTAAAATCTCCCTCAATCACAGGCTCAACAAGCACAACAAAATCACTCCCACAAATTTCCAAAGCATCCTATGTGGGGAGTTCACACTGTCCACTTTCAGAACCAGTGCTCTAGGCCTACTATATTCCTACTACCTAATTCCTACTATATCTCAAAGTAGTAATGGGTTCTTCGCATGATTTATCCAGACCTACTTATAGCTTGTATTTAAAATAATATAAAGAATGTAACTTGGCATACATTTCTACTTGACAATCAGTGATGTTTCATGTATTTGCCTATGTTACCTTGGACTAATTCTTGAAGGGTAAAAGACACTCTAAGTCAAAAAAAAAAAAACCAAAAAAACACTTTAACCCCCTCAACTGATCAAAGGAATGGAAAGCCACTTGTAAACAAACTTACTAATGGGGTGGTCTAACTAAAACCACAGGATAACTAGTAGCTATTCAGAGCTTCATGCACAACACATTAAGTATTGAGAGAGGGGCAGTACTCACATGATGTGCTATATTGTAATTAAAATGGCATGTCCTCTGTCATACCTAAACTGTGACACAGCTGTTAAACAAATGAGGTAACAAACCAACTGCTAACAGATAATCTTTTGTAGAGATATTTTGAAGAGAGCAAAATTATTGCTACATAATTGAAAATAAAATATACACGTTCTGGTTCCTAATTCCCCATGTCACTCTTATTTTATACGGAACACCACACACAAGAGTCTGAAATAACACACAGTTTCAGGTTAGGAGGTAGGTAACTTAGGAGTTAGAGACCCTTCCCATTTTAAAGATAAGAAAACTAAGGCCCAGAGAGATTAAGTAAATTATCTAAGATGACACAGAGGCAGAGCCAGGACCAAAAGAGACTTTTCCCCCCCAGGAATTAGCATATGATTAAATTCTTCTTTTTCCTTATTTTTTTTATTTTTTATTTCTTTTTGTCTTTATAGGAAATGTTCCTCACAGGGTTACCTACCCCAGCAAGATCCTTAGTCTTATATCACTCTTGTTTGAGCACCTACACAAAGCCAAAGGCTGAGGACAATCATGAAGCAACTATGAAAACTTTTCAAGGAAACTGTAAGAGGGCACCAGAACTTCAAAGACGACAATTAGCTCAACTAAACCCTTGGACTGTAATTACAAACCCATATCCTGTCAATTGTTTACTGGCAGGAAGACAGGAAAGCTATTTAAATGTTCTTTCAGCCACCCTGGCAAATGCAAGCACAGCCACTAGATTTTACTTCTTCAAGTTAAATGACAAGCAGAAACCAACATAAACTAGTTATATAGATGAGTAAGTTCAATGGAAAAATACTTTGGAAAAGCATGGAGAAATCTAAAGAGAAATTGAAAGGGAATTTTAATAAAATTACATGCAATAGTGTTTACCAACTATTTCTCTTTCCTGTTATATGATATAGCTAGAAGAAAAATGCATGTTCATAAAAGAACAGAACATTAGTACTGGAAGAGGCCAGGCCCTGATGATGAGCACTGGTCTACATGTACTATTTTAACCTTTAGGGTTCAATCAGAGACAACGTAAGTGATGGGATCTTGATTCATGGATCTTGGGCTTAAGCTCTCCTGACCCAATTGTTCAAAGACAACAGATCAGCCTTAACTGTTGATTTCTTTATAGTAGAGTATACACTATGCTGAGCAATGAAAAACTGAACAGTGTAGAACTTCATTTTACAAGACAGTTATTTGATCCAAATCATTGTAATCTGATTTAAGAAGTATCTCTAAAATAATTTGGGAAATTACTAAAGAGTAATTACTAAAACATAAATTTATATTCTCAGACAGAAGGTGTCACTCTAAATTGCTTTTAGAAAATATCTGCAGCCCTAGCTGGTATGACTCAGTGGACTGAGTGTCAACCTATGAAATGAAGGGTCACTGGTTTGATTCCTGGTCAGGGCACAGGCCTGGGTTGTGGGCCAGGTCCCCAGCTGGGGCCATGCAAGAGTCAACAGATAAATGTCTCTCTCACACATCAAAGTTTCTTTACCTCTCTCCCTCCCTTTCTGTGTCTCTAAAATAAATAAATAAAATCTTTTCTTAAAAAGAAAGAAAATATTTGCAAATATGATCTGGTCCTTAAGGTATTTTATACCTACAATTTGATAATTTACATATTTAAAAACTTGACTGCAGAAAAAGTTTATGCACAGAGCAAAATATGCAAATATGACAAACTTGCAAATAAACTGTCCAAACATGAAGCAATTTAGATAAACAATGATATAGCCACTTGATGGCCTATTAAGCAGTCATTTAACTGATGTTGGGCAAGTGCATACAATACTATGGGAGTGTTTACAAATGATATGAAAACAGCAAAACATAAAACAGTACAAAATATAATTAAAATTCTGATTACTGTAAAAAGGAAAAAAAATATGAGTACAGCCTAATGCATAGAAATTAAGGCTGCAAGAAAATATATTAAGAGAGTTCAAAAGTAACTATAAGTATTTCTCTTTTTAATGTTTTAATAATGAGGGCATACAGCTTATATACTTTTTTTAAAGTTCTATTTTCAGTCCAAAGGAAGGACTCAGGTTAGAGCTAGATAATCTATTCTTAATATGTCTGTTCATTAGTACTTACAAACTACAGATTTAAATTCTTAGTATTGAACCTAACTGTAAATAGGTTATATTTATAAATACATAGTAAACCTCTATAAAACAAATCTATTTATTATAAGCCGGATTTATTTTAAAGTCCATGAATGTAGAACGATTTTTCAAAACCACCACATGTATTCTTAATATATCAAAATGACCTCTGTGACTAACTCCTGCCTTGCTTAAGAAATTTCTCCTTTTTAAAACTTGCAGTCTGTAATGCACAGCTAGTACCCATCAGAGTAAATATCCTAAATAGGAAAACATATATCTAACACTAAAATAGTACAAATTTAAATAAAATATATATTTTACCGGTTTCCCCTCAAAAAAAAAAAAAAAGCACAACATGTTATTGCCTTTGGGTCTTAAAAAAACAAACTCCAAAATATAAATTTCAAATTCAATAAAGAAATTATCTCAGATAAAATTATACAGTATGTAATTACTTTTTCTAACTTGGAAAGGTTAAAGTAAGATCTAATTTTATAAACTAGTCATTAAGTATTTAACTTTTCTTTCATTCCCTTTAATTTAGTGTAAGGCACAGAGATTTTATTATTCAAACACTAGAAGATCCTCCACATAATATGGTTTTGCCTACATGTTTTGTTGTTCACCTTGGGTAACTTAAACCCTCTCTGATTTTCAGTGTCCTACTTTGTGAAAAAGACTGGTAAGAATGTCCACCTTACACAGTTAGTGTATGAATTAAATAAAACAGCAATACAGAAAAGCACCTTGCATAGCACTTGACATATAAAAAGCACTTAATAATTGATGACTAAGATTAATTTACAGTAAGACCTGTTTCTTTCCAATGAAAGGAACAGCTATTCCTTCTCTTTACAGCATACAATCAGCCCTGCTTGTGTGGAGTGGAAGAAATTAGAGCAGTGTTTCTCAAAAGGTCTAGTGAACTACCAGGTGGTTTGCTTATATGTATTTGCCAAAATTAGTTATAGTTTCTATAGAAATCCCACAAAAACAGTTCTGTTTTAGCAGAGCTATGTTATTTAATTTCTTAGTTAATGTGAAGCTTCCACCCTCAGCAAATATTATTTTACTTCATTTTTGATAGAGTTCACATTTATTAAATATTTCTTGTTACTTGTGATTGCATCATTCATTGCAGGATCAATGGCTCAAAAAGAATTCAAAGAAGAAACCAAAATTAGAGAGGCAAAATTCAAAGTTACATTCCTGCGGCAAAACAAATTCAATTTACACAACTACTTACAAGACTCCAAAGCCATGATAAAGTTAATGACAATGAGAGGCCTGGCTGATGTGGCTCAGTGGATTGAGTACTGGCCTGCAAAGCAAAGGGTTGCTGGTTTGATTCCCAGTCAGGGCACATGCCTGGGTTGCAGGTCCTTTGCCGGGGGAGAGTGACAGGCAATCACACATTGATGTTTCTCTCTCTCTCTTTCTCCCTCCTTTCCCTTCTCTCTATAAATAAATAAAATCTTTAAAAAAAAACATTAATGACAATGAACAGAGAGAAAGCAGGAACAAGCTACTACAAAACTCCTTTACAAATTACAGCACTGGGTATTGCATAATATCAATGGCATATAGTACATCAGAGCAATTCCCACCATGCAAGTATATTAGTAGAAATTCTGCTTTATGAAGGCCAACCCCCCTGGACTGTTTATCATGGGGGCCCTGAGGGGAAAGTGTTCAATGACTTCAATTTATGAATAAAAAGCCATGCAAGTAGAATAAGGACTTTAATTTAGTTTGTTATTTTGTCATGCTTGATATAGACTCAGAAGTGGCAAGCTATATGTACCACTCATGGAATTTAAGATGCCAACACAACATCCATGAGGCAATCTTTACTTGTACCCAATGAAAAACAGTGATCTATGCATCTGACTATGGTCTACAACAATCGTGCCTGAGTATTTACATATTGAAATGTGTACTAAATTTCATCACAAATTACCTTCCTTTATATTAGTTTAAAGCACTGTATTTTTCTTATTACATGCATAGGTAGATTATATTATCTGTTTCATTTCAGTACAGTAAAACGAGTATTATAAAACATACTATGAAAAGGGGGTTTGGTCTAACTTGGTTAAGAATCACTGGTATAAACTTCTTTAAGGTTCTTTATACATAATATTGAATTTTCTAGATAAGTTTTACCAATTTGTATTCCCACTACATTAATCGTGATGCACTATCCATTAACAGGATTGCAACAGAGCTTTTTAATCTTAATCATCTCAAGACAAAATAATTCTTAAATTAATTTGTGTTTCTCTAATTACCTGTAAAAATCAAACTTTTAAAATATTTACTGGAATCAGTATTTCTTTAAGTTTACGGTCACACAAGTACAATGTGTAGGTTAGAGATCATTCGACATAAACAGTAATATTATTTTTGTATTTCATAATGAATGATTTGTGAAAATGTTAGAATTTTGATTTATTGACCTGTTGTTTCCTTATCTTAGGCTTTGTAACGTTCAATATGTTAAAATACACTATGTAAATAAACTGAGTAATTTGGTATCTTAGTATTTGCAGACTTCCGGCTAAGATGGAGGCATAGGTAGATGCACGGTGCCTCCTCGCACAACCAAGATAGGGACGACAACAATGTAGAAACAAAATAACAACCAGAACTGACAGAAAACTGAAGTGTATGGAAGTCAGACACCCAAGGACTGGACTGAAAAACAGACACGTTCATCCAGACTGGTAGGAGGGGCGGAGTCAGGCTGGGCGAGGGATGCGGAGCAGAGAGCGGACCGACCAGGGCGGCATGCAAGTCCGCAGCAGGCAGACCCTGGGCGCACAACCAGCAGTGGCTGGTGGACCCTGGCCAGGGGGTGGTGACCAGCAGACCCAGCAAGGCGGCCATTGTGAAGCAAGGCACTGCGCGCAACTCAGGGTCCCAGCACCAGGAAATAAAGTTTTGGGGCACTGACTGAAAAGGAAGGTCCCGCTGGGGGACACAGGCCCACCCACACGGGAACTGGCACCAGAGGGGCCCAGTTAGTTTGCGGAAAGCGGAGAAAGGGTCTGAGGTCCTACAGAGAGCAGAGCAAGCGCCATTGATCCTTCTAGGACCCCACCCCCACATACAGCGTCACAGCCCGGCCCCTGGGGTGCCCCACCTTGGTGAACTCCTAAGGCCCTGCCCCTCAGTACAGGAGTTCAACAAGACCAAACAACAACAACAGTAACAAAAAAAAAAAAAAAAAAAAAAAAC
>CM052544.1:31192578-31210933 GCA_028533065.1 Trachops cirrhosus
CTCAGCTCTCTGCTCTGAGTCCCTCACCCAGCCCGACTCCGTCCTTCCTACCAGTTTGGATGAACGTGTCTGTTTTTCAATCCTTGGGTGTCCGACTTCCATACACTTCAATTTTCTGTCAGTTCTGGTTGTTATTTTGTTTCTATATTGTTGTTGTCCCTATCTTGGTTGTGCGAGGAGGCACAGTGTGTCTACCTATGCCTCCATCTTGGCCGGAAATCCTCTCAATGAACATTAATTTTAATGGAATCAAAAATGTCATTTTTTTATTTGAGTCTTCTGTCTTACTGAAAAAATCCTGTAGTCTTCATAAAGTTTCATGGCTTTGACTTTCCATTTGAGCTCTAAACCATGGGTGCTTTCTAAGCATCAGTGAGCTCACAGCCCTCTCCTCTCAACTGTTAAATCCCATTCTTCACTAATGACATGTTACGGGACTTTATAATCTTTATGATAGCTGCATCCTAATCATTATCTAATTCATTTCTGGGCAAGCTCACTCAAATTGGACTGGAGTCTCTACTACATAACAAGTTTGGAATTATTTACATTTGCCAGTAGTACTTCAAGTCAGCAATTTTATCTTTTTAAAGATTTTATTTATTTACTTTTAGAGAAAGGAGAAGGGAACGAGAATAAAGAGAAAAACTGTGATGTGCAAGAGATACATCAATAGGTTGCCTCTCACATGCCCCCAACCATGGACCTGGCCAGCAAACCAGGCATGTGCCCTGACTGGGAATCAAACTGGCGACCTTCAGGTTTGCATTCCGGTGCTCAATCCACTAACCCACACCAGCCAAAACCCAAGTCAGAAATTTTAATTAAAAAGTTCAAACATTGCCCTGGCTGGTATGGCACAGTGGATTGAGTGTTAGCCTGTAAACCAAAGAGTCACCAGTTCCATTCCCAGGCTAGGGCAAATATCTGGGTTGCAGGTCTGGTCCCCTGTAGGGGGCGCATGAGAGGCAACCACATGATGATGTTTCTCTCCCTCTTTCTCCCTCCCTTCCCCTCTGTCTAAAAATAAATAAATAAAATCTTTAAAAAAAAAAGAAAATGGAAAAGAAAAATATTTTTTAAAAAAGTTCAAGCATCTAGCTAGAACAGTTTACATTTTTTAAAAAAGAGTCAAAAGGTTGAAAAATATTCAAGTTTCATAATATTTCTAGGAATCAAAGGAGGGCATGATTGTTGCTATTAAGGTTGAAAATCTTTTTCATTTTGTACCTTCAAAAGAAAACTCACCCAGGAAGCAAGTAATTTAATTCTAGTCAAGGTTTCTTTGTTTTTGAACTAAGATCAATAATAATTTTTAAAGTGAGAGAAATGTTATAAAACAAATTTCAGGATGATGTCCAACTATATCAAACTGCTTATTTTCCCAAAAGTTAAGGGCATCAGTCAATTCAAAATTAAGCAGTTTGTTGGTACAGGATGTTGGCAGTGGAAGAGGCTATGTGTGTGGGGGCAGGGATATATGGGAACTCGTACTTCCTGCTCAATTTTGCTGTGAACCTAAAACTGCTCTAAAAAATAATGCTAATTAAAAAGGAAAAGAAAGGCAAGGTTTTGATTGCTGGAAATAAAAAGATTTGACACAGTACCAGCTAACAATGAATGTAAGTATGTATATTGCTTACTGTTCTTGGACAGTCAACAAAATTACTCTGATTTTTATCACAGAATTCAAGAAAAATTACTCTTTATGTTCCTAATAATGCTTTAGGTATAAACAATGTTATTAATGACCCAACACATGAAGATTCGCTCACACGACTTCACTGTGGAGGGGAAAAAATAATTTACTAAAAGGAAAAGTTCTAGACAAACAATAAATATCCATTAAACTCTAAAGGAATGGGGGCAGGGAGAGAATTTCAAAAGCTCACACTGAGAATTGCCCATGACCAACCCAAACTCCTACACAGGTTCTATCTCTGGTCCCTGTTCAAGTAAAAGTACTTTTCTACAAAAACAAAACAAGAAACACTATGCCTCAATCATACAGTTTATATTATCTCAGTTTTAAGATGGAGCTTTTCCCACATTTTAACATCTCTGATATAGAAATGCATCTTACAGTCACTATCAGACAGCAGGTGTAATGTACAAGGTCACTGCCTACACATGTGAACTTGATTCTTTTTCTTGATGGCCTAATAAGACAACTATAACTCAGTAATATTTCAGTACACAAACCATACAAGGACCATTTGAGGTAAATATAAATTTTTGCTGACATCTTCCAGTAAAAATTACCAAAACCCCCAGAATGAGTGTTGAGGCTTATGAAAATCCATCTCATTATATTAAGAATTATGTACTCTGCTGTACATGCTATACTTGAATTAGAAAAAAAATGAAATATAAATAAAGATACTTCATTTCTGCTTGAAAACCTGATGAGAGTTCAAAGAGAAGAAAGTCTTTAAAATATGAATAGACTCTTACCCTCACTAACCAGAAAAATGCAAATTAAAACTACAGTGAGCCCTGACTGGTGTGGCTCAGTTGGCTGGGCAACGTCCCACAAAACAAAGGACTGCCCGCTGGATTCCCGGTCAGGTCATGCCTGGGCTGCAAGTTTGGTCCCTGGTCCCTGGTCCAGGCATGTGCAGGAGGCAACCAATAGCTGTTTCTCTCCCTCCCTTCTCCCTCCCCCCAATAAATAACATCTCTTTTAAAAAATATTTAAAAAATGCAGTGAGACACCATTTCAACACACCCATTTGGGAAGAAATCCCTATATGCTAAGTTACTTTGTTGGCCAGGTTGTGAATATGCACTATCTATCCATCATAACACCACCACAATGGTAATTATGTAAATTTTGTGAAGGACATGTTGACCTTATTGTGGTAAATATTTTGCAATACACACACATATCAAATCATCACCCTGTACACTTTTAATTCATACAAATGTTATATGTCAACTAAATCTCAAAGCTAGGGGTGGGAGGAGAAATATACATTATCCCTTATTATTAATGGGGAAGCCTAGGTCCAAATGTAAGAGCAATTTGGCAACATCTCAAAATGACAGTGATATATAGCCTTTGAATAGCAATATCACATCTGAATTTATTCCATAATAATATACTTGCATGGGGGCTCCATTCTGACCAATCAGGAAAAGTGCTTTTTGGACCAATCAAACTGTGAGGATTTGGAGTCCTCATTTGCAAAAGGACAGACCAATCAGGAACCAGGGGCAGGGACTTCTGTCTGTAAAGGAAGTTACCCTCTGGCTCAGAGAAAGTACTGTCCATTTTCCACTGAAGACTGAAGACTGAGTTTCCCCAACATCAAAGTTCTAACACCGAACTTTTCTCAAGAACAGAGCTGTCTAGCCAGAGAGGGGACTGGCCCCAGGGCTGCCTCACAGCCATGCTGTATCACAAGTGACCTGAAGTTTCCTTCTTTACTGCACCCTAAATTGGGGGTTGTTGTTGGTGCTGAATTGACACTGATGACCATCAGTTGACAGTTTATAAAGTTTTTGTTTCAGACTAGGGTTTACAGTCAAAATTCTGTGTAGCTACTTAGTATAGTTTTTTTTAATCCTCCCTTTCAACTTGATTGTTATTCATGAGAAATCCACTTAGGTCTTTTTTTGATCTCTGAACTTTTCATTGGCCTCCTGCCCTGCCAAGGAGTGCCCCACTTCTGCTGCCTTTAATGCCTCAAAACTGTGGTGCCATTGACCTCAGACACCACTTTGCCATCCACAATTCTGTGGGCGGTGATCTTTTAATGGTATGAATGGAGTGGCTTTGGTCCAGGGCATCAACAATATCAAAGTCCTCCCCTTCTCTCAGTAAGCGGCAGTAGGTGGCAATCTCAGCCAACAGCTTGACCTTGATGTTCAGCAGGGCCTCTTACTCCTGGGCCTGGCGCTGCCCCTCCACCCAGGTCTGGGCCAGCTCTGCCCCAGGTGCAGCAGGATCCCATTCAGCTGTTCCACCTCCATGGCATGGAATACCTCCACCTCCCTTGGGCTGTTCTCCAAACTGGCCTTCAGATCTCTCAATGAGTCCAGGTCGATCTCCAAGGACTGGACCATACATCTCAGCTCTGAGTGTCATCTCAGCAGCTCCTATCTGAGGTCTGTGAGGTGACCACTTGTGGTGCTCTCCTCAGTCTGCTGGGACCAGTATTTGCCTAGCTCCTCTCAGTTCTTCCAAGCAAGGTCATCACACTAGGCCCAGATGTCTGCCATAATCTTGCTGAGGTCCTGAGATTTGGGGGCATCCAACTCCATGGTCAACCCAGAGCTGGCAATCTGGTTTTGTAAACCATTTACTTCCTCTTCACAGTTCTTCTTCATGAAAGCAGCTCTTACTTGAGAGCTTCAACCTCTGTCTCCAGCTATAGCCAAGTGATATTTGTGTCATCAATGACTTTTCAGGGCCAGCTCTGTCTCATACTTGACTCTGAAGTCATCAGCAGCCAAGACAGGTATTGTCAATCTGCAGAATGATGTGGGGATTGTCCACAGAATTTGCAAAGAACCTTCAGGTCCTCAATGATCTTGAAATAATGCCCCCAGCCTCTGATCTGGGGTCCCTTCTTCTCCAGGTGTTCCAGATTTTGTTCTCCAATTATCAGCCTCCAGGCTTCTCACCCTCTCTAAGTAGGAGGCCAGGCAGTCATTCAGGCATTGCAGAGTCTTCTTCTCATTCTGGATGCCACCTATGCCTGCCAGACCCTCAGTCATCCCTGCAGCCAGACCCCTAGATCCCCAGCTGCCCCACACTGGTGGCATGGGACACCAAGATTGGGGAGCCCAAGCCCCCAGCATCTGCATAGATGCTGACCACAACGCTTACCAGCCAGACCCAGTGGTTGGGTGACTGCACAGAGCCCAGGGTCCAGTAGTTTGTGGAGAAGCTAGGGCTGGTGCTGAAGCTCATGTTGTTCAGGGAGAAAGGTGAGAAGCCAAGACTCAGGTTCAAGCTGCCTAGGCCCATTTTTGTCTGTATTTCACTTGGGGTTTTTTTCTTCTCATCCTAATAGGTTTTGGATATTTGTTTATAATTATGTGAAACATTATATGGTTCTAAAAGTAGACATATATAAAAAGGTATGCTCAGAAAAGCATCCCTCTCTCCATCCCTACTATACCATTTCCATCCTCTTCATTTCCACATTGCTGCCACCCAAATCCTGTAGGCAAACCAGTATCATCAGTTTCTGGCTATCCTTCCTGGGTATGTTTTTGTACAAATGTACAAATACATATCCATATTCTCGGTTCTTTTTCTTACCTAAAAGGCAGCACACTATAGTTATTCTTTTGCACTTATTAGCAGTATGTTTCTTGACTCCTCTTTTCCAAAGTCCTATGTGTCTTCCTAGTTCAGTCACTGCCCCTAGCCCACCCAGGATAATGGTACTGAACATTGGTTTAAAAAAAAAAAAAAACCCTCTACGAGCATAAAACAAATGAAGCCTGTGAATTGTTAGATAGTCCAGGAAAAGTCCTCCTGCAGGCCAAGGACCAGATTACAACAGGAAATGTAGCCAGAAAGAATCACCTGGAAGGAAAAGTTACCATCTCAAATAAAATTATTAGCTGTATTTTACAGTTGTCATAGGAGGCAAGTATCAAAACTGCTTTCACCAGAAAATGTGAAGACACAGCTTTCATTGCACCTAAGTGTAAAATGATTCCAAATGAATGAGTTTGTAGAACAACAGCAACTGATTCTGTTCTCAAAAGAATACTGGTGTCAAGGAAGGGTACAAGTTTTACCTTCCTAAAGTGGAGATGTTTTTTAAGGGTGATGTCAATAATGATCCACAGTGATTTGAGGAACAGATCACTGCTGCAAAATTTTGCTTTGCTGGACTTGTTATAGGCCAAACTGAAGTGGATATCATGAGCCATGCTACACAGGATATTTTTGAAATATTGGAGAAATCCTGGTTGTCCAGGACTGTACACTGGTTAATATGAAGACTGAATTTGGTGTTGATGTCACTACCAAATAAATTATTCTTGCTGATGTAACTGATAATGATTCCTAGAAACTCTGTTCATCAAGAGATCGAAGCAGACAGAAAGACAGTTATATTGTGACCTCAAGGAAGTAACTCCTGAAGGGCTCCAGATGGTAAAGAAAAATTTTGAGTGGGTTGCTGAAAGAATCAAGTTGCTTCTGAAATCAAAAAGTCAGTGCAGCCCTGGCTGGTGTAGCTTAGTGGGTTAAGCGCGGGCCTGTGAACCAAGAGATCACGGTTCGATTCCCAGTCAGGGCACATGCCTGGGTTGCAGGCCAGTTCCCAGCAGGGAATGCACAGGAAGCAACCATACATTGGTATTTCTCTCCCTCTCTCCTTCCCTTCCCCTCTGAAGATAAATAAATAAAATTAAAAAAAAAATAAAAAAAGAAGTATGTCAAATGGGAGTGTTAATACTTCTTCCAAAAAAAAAAAAAGTCAGTGCAGGGCTATAGTACTGACGGGCTCAACTTTGGATCTTGGTCACTATGAAAAAAATCAAGGCTTATGGAAATTTTGGCATCCATGTGATCTTCAGGTAACCTCTGCCCATAAAGGACCATTGAAACTCTGAGAATTAAAGCTGAGTACAAAGGGGGTGGCAATCCTATAGTATTTGTGGCAGGGGCAGGCAGAAGCAATGGTTTAAGGTCAGTGATGTCCAGTTATCAGTGGTTCTCCCCTCATCCAGACTGAGGAGCTCAGGCTGTGTGGTCTTCTCTTCAACTACACAGTGGTCTTAGCTGTTCAATCATACTTTCTCCAGAAGGATTGGCTCAGTTTGCTGCTCAGATATTTGGTTTAAATAACCATTTGGTGTGGGTCAAACTGTGAACAACTATATTGAATACGTGGATTTCCTTAAAGCAGGATGATAAGAAAACCCAAGAGGGAAATTTGTAAGAAAGAACATCATTGGCCCTGGCTATTATGGCTCAGTGTATTGAGCACCAACCTGTGAACCAAAAAGGTCGCTGGTTCAATTCCCAGTCAGGGCACATGCCTGTGTTGCAGGCCAGGTCCCCAGTTGGGGGCGCGTGAGAGGCAACCAATGGATGTGTCTCTCACACATTGATATTTCTCTCTTCCTCCATCCCTTCCCCTTTCTATAAAAAAATAAAATAAAATCTTTACAAAAACAAAAAAAGAACATCATTGCCTTTTTAGGAGAAAAACTATAAATTTCTGGTTTATCTGCACAAAAAAATCAAGCAAGACAAAAAGATTTCAAATCAATCAGAGAAAACAAAACTTAGTACTGAGTGAAAAAACAATGTTTCTCATTAACAATATGTTCTGGAAATTACACTGTATATCAGTTCATAGAGATATTTATTCTTTTTTTACATCTGCACTGTACTTCACTGTGTAGATGTACCACAGTTTATGGGTGTACTTAAACTGTTTCCAATATTTTTACAATGCTACAATGTAAACTACTGATATCCTCCCATCCTGTTCCCCCTCAAACACTATCCAGGCCAAAAACAAACAGAAAAAAATTGGCTCTACCTCCAAAATATACCAAACTCACTCAACACTCCCACTGTCCCTGACATATCCTCAGTCTAAGCCATTATCAGCATTTCTTGAGTGCTTTGCTCCAACACCCTCCTAATCAGCCTCACTGCCTCCAGGTCAGCTTCTCCACAATTCATCTGTGCCAGAGTGACCAGAATGTACCTTATACAGCAAAAATTTGATCACTATAGTTCCTTGCTTAAAACCTTCCAAAAGTTTTCCATTGTAACTCTGAGTTGCAACTATGACCTACAAAGACCCTACATGATTTGCTATTTGTCTACCTCCAACCTCATCTTCCACTATCTTCCTCATTCACTACTCTCTAGCCATACTGGTTTTGCTATCTGTTCATTACATACTTTGTTCCTACCTTAAGGCTTTTGTACTTGCTATTCTTTCAGCTTGGAGTGTTCCACTCCAGGTCATCAGCCAACTTCTTTTTTTAAAGAAATATATATATTTATTTAGAGAGAGGAGAAGGCAAGGAGAAAGAGAGGGTGAGAAATATCAGTGTGAGAGAAACATTAACTGGGCTGCCCTTCATATGTGTGCCCACTAAGGACCAAACTGGCAACCTAGGCATGTGCCCTGAGCCAGTATTGAACCCACAACTTTCTGGCCCAACCAACTGATCCATACTGGCCAGGGCTCATCAGACCTCTAATGTTCATGTCTCAACTCAAAAGTTACATCTTTTAAGAGGGTTTCTGTGTATCACCACAGTTGAAACAGTAACTTAGATCATTCCTGCAGACAAAAAAGGGGTTCTACAGAGAGTAACTTCACAGAGTGATCTAATCATGAATTCCTAACTAGGTAGGTCATGATGGGTAGTCATGAGGCAGGCATATAACTTCTTTAGTAAACGGTTTATCTTTGCTTTAAGCAAGCCCTGGCCATTGTTTCTGTGCATCCAGGTTAACATATCTTGAAAAGCCTCTTTTTAGACCCCCCAGAAGCAAAAACCCACTCTCAAGAGAGCCCATAATCTTTAATCCTGTTAACTATATGGTAATCCAATCTCCACCTTGTTTTCTCCCACCTTCATGTAATCTTCCTTCCTTCCCTCCTTAATTCCAAATGCATAAAAGAAACTGCAAACTCATTCTAAAAGCAGCTTTTCTGGGTCTACTGAGATCTTGCTTCCTAGAGTATCCTGTCTGACTCAAATAAATTTTTTTAATTTGTATTTATTTATTTTTAGAGAGGGGAAGGGAAGGAGAAATAAAAGGAGAGAAACATTGACCAGTTGCACGTGCCCTCAACGGGGCCAGCCAGCAATCCAAGCTTGTGCCCTGACTGGGAGTCCAACCTGCAACCTTTTGCTTTGCAGGAAGACACCCAATCCACTGAGCCACACCAGTCAGAGCTCAAATAAATTTTTATAAAAATTCTCTAATGGCTTGGAAGTTGTTATATTGACATCCTCTATCACTTTATCACCTTCATAATACTTATTAGTACTTACAATTCTCATTTATTATTTACATTTGTTCTTCCACTGGGAAATAGGGCAAGTCTTGATAACTTTTAATCCATACAACTTTAAGTATTATTTTTTAAACTTTTCTGTAAGTCTGAAATCATTTCAAATAATTCTCCTTGGAATTGCCTATTCTGGACATTTTATATAAATGAAGCCATATAATACATCATGTTTTCTGACTAGCCTATTTCACTTAGCACAATATTTTCAAGGTTCATCCTTACATGTTATAGCATGCTGTAGCACGGACAAGAACTGCATTCGTTTTTAATGCTGAAAACTATTCCATCATATGAATGAACTGCATTTTACTTATCCATTTACCAGTTGATGGACACTGTGTTGTTTCCACTTTTTGGCTATTGTAAACAATGCTCGTTTGAACATTTATATACATGTTTTTGGATGGACATGTGTTTCAATTCTCTTGGGTATATATACCCAGGAGTGGAATTGCTAAGTCACATGGTAACTCTATGTTTAACTTTTTGAGGAAGTGACAGACTGCTTTTCCAAAGTAACTATGCTATTTTACAATCCAGCTAGCAATATATGAGGCTTCCAACCCTACATGCAAAACTTCTTATTGTCCATCTTTTGGTTATAGCCATCCTGTTAATATGAAGTTATCTTATTATGGTTTTGGTTTTCATTCCCTAATAACTAATGATGTTGAGCAATGGATCATAGCTTATTATCCACTTGTATATCTTCCTTGGAAAATGTTTAAACACACTGCCAACTTTTAAATTGGATTATTGAAATTTTTATTATTAATTTGTAAATGTTCTTTATATATGCCTTATTTGATATAAGCATTACTAACATTTTCTCACTGGCCCTCAATTGGAATGTTAGGGTCTGTATTTACATATCAACTTAGTTTCCAGGTTCAGAAGAAAATCTCTGTTAGTGTATTAGCTTATAACCATAACCAACACATTAAAAACAATTTACAAGAATTTGGCATCATTGACAAGTGGTTACTCAAAATCTACATTTTATAGGAAATACAATAACTTCATTTAGATAGTATGAGGACTTGAAGTCATAGATTACTCATGCTGTCAATGCTAAAATAGTATGTATAGAATGCCCTTAGATATACAAAATGCTAACTGCCAATTTAACAAATCACACAAAATCAGAAACATAATCTTCTAACCTCTTTATATTTAAAAATATTTATATAGTAAAATAGCTTCCAACAAGACTCCAAAAGGGTAGAAATTAACACATTTTAGATACTTATTTCTGACTATGAGAGCTGAAACAAACTTCTTAGTAAGGCATACAAGGCCTTCTGTGATCCACCTCTTCCTACTTCTGAAACTCCCTCCTACTTTACATTCCATCTGGCAGTTATTTATAAACACCTGTGATTAAGCCCTGGTATCATCTCATACTGGTTATTCCTTGACCACCTCTCTCCTGAGTTTGGAATTTATATTCCAGTGGTTCTCAAACTTTTTGGTTTCAGGACTTCTCGACACTCTTAAAAATTATTGAAGACTCAAAAGCTCTTATCCACGAAGGCTGTATCTATTAATATTTATTGAATTTGAAATTAAAACTGTGTATTTAAAAATGTTTATTCATTTGCCTGACCAGCATGGCTCTGTTGGTTTAGCATCATCCCGAAAAACAAAGGGTTGCTGGTTCGATTCCCAGTCAGGGCACATGTCTGGGTTATGGGCGGTCCCCAGCTGGGGTGCATGCAAGACAAATCTATCAAATATTTACTTTAAAACATTTTAATGCATATTTTTAGTTTTAAAAACTGTAATTTTCAAAACAAAACCTCTAGTGAGAAAAGTGACACTATTTCATAGTTCTGCAAATCTCCTGAATGTTAAGTTTAATAGAAGACAACAAATTTCCATCTCTGCTTCTACCTTCAATCTATTGCGATGATCACAAGTTATATACTGCCTCTGGACAACTCTGTCACTCACACACACACACATGGAAATAAGGGCAAATAATGTCTCCTATTATGAAAATAGTTTTGACCTTGTAGATGTCTGACAAAGAGCTTGTGGACCTCCAGGAATCCCCAGGTCATACTTTGAGAACCACTGCTCCATCCTTTGCTCCCACAATATTCTGTATAAGCTCTATCATTTGTACTTACTTAAACACAGTATGTGAATTATCTGTTAGTCTCTCTTAAAGTTCCTTAAAGCCATGAGCCATGAGCCTTCTTCAACTTTGCATCCCAGTACCTCACAAAGCATATAGCATATATCTTCTCAATAAACATTTCATGGATAAATAATAAATATAGGAAAATGTTCACACACCCTAATATAGAAAGGTATATGTAAATGAATCAATTATCCCATGGCCAATTCTTCAGCTAATAGAAATGTATAAAAGAAAATCTTATGATAAATTGATAGCAATGCCAAAAGTAGAATAAAGGATACATTCAGACCTGGTTTAACCACACTAGATTAGACCTTTTCAAAGTGCAGCCCTGAGGGAACACGGAAAGCAGATCCTAAAAAAATCTTAGACTGTAAACAAACACCCACAGCTTCAGTCTTCTGACTAAATAAAAGTATCCACCTCTGCAACAGGACAATTACACCACTGTTTGGAAAAAAAATGGCCAGGTGGGGAGAGGGAGTGTTGGTATCAAGGTAAGTAGAGTGCCAGTGACTGATAACTAGAATCAAACAGGTGTTCTCGGCTTATGAATTTCTTGAAATTTTGTCAATCAAACTAGAATATTCTAAAAACAATTTCTGCTTTTATTTCCCCTGTTTTTTCAAACACCTCCTTTTATTTCTATGAATGAATGTCACCCTCCCAATCTGAATAAACACCAACATCATAACATTATTGAAGATAAGGAACATATCTGTCTCTCTCAGTTACACCTAGTCTAGTATCTTGAAGCTCAACCAGTATGTCTAGAGGTTTGCTCAGTAACTGGATATCTGAAAGATATGTGTGTCAAGGAAAAAGAAATACTTTTGCAGTAAGGCCTGGGATGGATTGGGGTAGGATGGCACATTCACCAAGAGGATAAAAAAAGCTCTTGGGACAATTCTCAGAAGTGAAAGCGTAATTGAATGCAGAGCTAAAGGAACCTGGGATTCAAAGGGAGCCACTACAGACTGCACACATTAGATGGCCATCTTCTCTATGTCTCCACTCTCAATTGTAAAATAAAGAGCCTCTAAAATGCAGAGGCTCTCTGACATAATTTTTAGGATGTCTATGTTGCCCTGGATAGCCCCAACCCCACAGCAGTACAAACCTGACATTCCAAAGGTCTAAATTTTGACCAGAGCCTGTGCACTAGTATTGCACATTGTACTGGCAGAGCATTAAATTACTGTTAGATAACCACAACATACAGGTTAATACAGTTAACCCATTTTCTAGATAGGGAAATAGGAACAGAAGTAACCTAACAAATTCCTTGCTCTCTCATAGAAAAAAGCCACGTGAATATTTTAGGAAATGATAGTCATTAAAATAATTTCTTGCCCTGGCTGGTATGGCTCAGCAGATTGAGTGCCAGCCTGCGAACCAAAGGGTCGCTGGTTTGATTACCAGTCAGGGCATAATCCTGGGTTGCAGGCCAGGTCTCCCATATGGGATACACAAGAGGCAACCACATATTGATGTTTGTCTCCTTCTCTTTCTCCCTCCCTTCCCTCTCTCTGGAAATAAATAAATAAAATCTTTTTTTAAAATCAGTATTAGAAAGTCTACTTTCCATTTTAAAAGGATTCTTTGCCTTACAAAAAGAATCAGGATTTCCCTAATTATATCAGCAGAGCAACAGTTTCTGAATAGATTAAGAGAAAGGTATGTTAACACATAATCATAAACACGTCAGTGTTTGTCTAAAAAATCTTCAGTGATTTTTTCCCCCAGACTTGACACATTACAGAAAACTATCACTGTCAAAAGTCCTTCGGCCACATGATAACTATACATGCTCACTAGAAAGGAGTCCCAGGAATGACTGAGTTGACACCCTATGTGGTCAAGGCTGGTACTGAAAAAAAGGAGGCCCTGAATTCCAGGGAGCCTAGAGTCTGTTTACGTAAAATTACTCTGGAATAAGTTAGACTTGAAAAGAGACCAACACAAGGTAAAAGGCTAGAATGGCCAGCAGAAAAACAAACTCACATTAGGGGAATAGAAAGTCACCCTGGCGTCACCCTGGAAAACAAGGTGACTGGCCAGTGATGATAACTGCAAATAGCTTAATGTTGAATACCATCATCAAAATACAAGAAACTGGGATATCACAGGCATCTGTAGGAAGGCAACTAAATGCTTACTCTTTACAATAAACTTCTGTATTTTTAAGCTTTATACTATGCACAAGCATTCCAAGCTCCTACAGCTCTTTGTGGAAGTGCCCTCTAATACATAAATTATATACATACATATATATGTGTTAACCACTATTCTGAATGTGAGCCATTTATTGCAGTATGTCAATTTGCCTTCATTGTTTCTTTCACTGGTCAAAATCCATATTTTGGATCATACAGAATGTGAACCAAATGTTTCAAAGTAAAATCTAAATTTCTTTTTTCTTCAGTACAAGAGTACTTGTAACAGCAAATGACTGTAAACTAAAGGTCCTTCAACAGGGACTGGTTAGGTACATTATGGTACATCCACGCAATGTGATGTTCTGCAGATATTTTTGAAATGACCACAATAAACAAGAACTGCACATGCAGAACAATGTTTAAAGTATGCTATCAGTTTTCTAAAAAAAAAAAAGGAAGGGGAAATATATCAATACCTATGTATTTGCTTATATAAGCACTCAGGAAAAATGCATTTGAAACCACTGGTTGCCTCATGAAAATTAGGTGTCTGTCTGGGAGACAGATAGAAAGGAGACTTTTCAGTATGATCTTTGATTCCTTTTGAATTTTGAATCATGGGAATGTATTACCTTTTACCTGATCAAAAAACAACAGTTAAAAAATAAGAACTAAATCCAGCATCTTGAGGCATCTGATTCCTGCACTTACCTCATCTGCTAGCATTTTCAATTACCAACTCAATCTTTTACTTCTGACTCCAAAAACACACACCTCATTTGTTCCTTCTTCATTTCCTCTCATTCTTCATCCAAGACTATCTCCATTTGTCTATCCCCAGTAGCTCCCTTACTGCCTACATCTAGGTCTTCTCCCTCAATTGAGAAAGTTTTATCACCAAGTCCTTCAAAACCTAATTCAACTCTGCCTCACTAGTCCAGCTGACACTAACCTTGGTCTCCTTATAACTTCAGGGTTTTTAAAAATATAATTAAGCATTATACTATATATTGTTTTATAGTGTTAGCTATTTTATTATATATGTCTTATACCCTCAATCAGATTAAGGGCTGGAAAAAGATTGATTTATTTTCACCATGACATATGGTATTTATTTCAATTCTGACATTATGTGAACTTTTTATTTACCCCCCAAGAAGTTCTAAAATTTCACTTCACCAATTCTTTTTCTAACAATGCAACTTTTGACTGGCATCTACATCACAGCTAAGAAATTAACGGGGGGATAAATGGCCAAAATATATTACTTATTGAAGCAATCAAAATTCTCTCAGTTAAAAAAAAAAGCTCATATAGCTATCTCTGATGTACAATGCAAAATTGTAAAACTTCCATAAGAAAATCTAGGTAAACCTGAGTTTGGCTATGAGTATTTTTAGACAACACCAAAACAATGATCCTCAGAGAGACAAGGGTAAGTTGGACTTTACTTTCAAAACTTCTGTGAAAGCCAGTGCTAAGAAAATCAAAAGCCATTTTCTCCCTGTTAAAGTAGGACAGACAGTTAAGCAACAAAAGGAGGCTAGAATGGATTAAAGTTAAAAATATCTATATCAACTCATAGAAATGGTTAAATACAGAAATATTTATATGCATATGTATATTCACAGAGTAACATATTCCCATATTTCCTTGCTCTGTCAGCCAAGAAAGCCTAGAAGCAATGGTACTCCAATAGTAATGAGCATACCTAATGCCCACATCTTAGTTCTCATCCTCCAATAAAAGAAATTGGAGCTCCTTGGAGAAATGACTAATCCTAGGACTGAGGCAGGAAACAATATCAACCCTGAATATCTTTTTAAATCAGAAAATAAGAAAATGCTAGGAAGGAAGGAAAGTAGGTAGGTAGGCCAGCCACAATGATGGGGTATGTCAAAGACACAGGAGCCAACTGAAAAAGTTCCCAATGGTCAAAGCTAGAACATTTTGAACAATAAAATAAAGTAGTAGTAGATTATAATCTAAAGTATAAAAAAATTCATGAGTCTACACTAATATGAACAAAGAAATAGAGTACAATGAAGAAGACAAATCCCCCATGCAGAAGAATTACAAGTAATGTATGTAAACACTCTCTCTCAAGGAAATGGAGCATAATTCCCCACTCCTAAGGTTTGGAGTACATATAGTACCTTCCTCTCAAAGAGTATAACATGAAAAGGGGGTGGGGGGCCAGTAACTTCATAATGGAGAAATCAAGCAAACACTACATCAGCCAGGGGATCACAGTCAGCATCAACAGTGATCTTGATATGATGTGATGTAATAGTACTTTATATGTGTGATCTTCCTCCCAATTTTAGGTTAGACATGATTAGACAAATTTAGATTAGACATGATTTAGATTAGAAATGATTAGACAACTCCAGTCTAATCATTTTTTAAAAGTCATCAGAGCAATCCAATTGAAAGACAATGTGCAAAATACCTGGTCAGTATTCCTCAGAACAGTCAAGATCTTCAAAAACAAAGACTATCTGAGAAACTAAGCAGCTAAGAGGAACTTTGAAAAAGCTAAGAGGAATTCTAAAGAAACATGACAACTAAATGCAATGTGGTATCCTGGATGGGATCTAGATCAGAAAAATACACATTAGGTAAAAACTAAAGAAATCTGAATGAAACATGGGCTTTCCTTAATAATAATTTATCAACACTGGTTCACTTATCATATTAATGTTAATAATAGAAACTACATGCAGACTACATGGGAACTCTACACTACTTTAGTAATTTATCTGTAAACATAAAACTGCTCTTAAAAAGATTTTAAACTACCTCTGCCTTCAGATTCTCAAACTTGCTTGCTTTTATCTTTTTATAATTCACAATCAAATCTTAGCTTCTTGAAAATTTTCCCTTACTTCAACATTTTTCTCTTAAATATTGTACTTTTGGGAAGGCTTAAATTTATTATCCATTTCTATATAATTTAACGCTTTTGCCATTTTACACTTCATTTTATATTTTTAATATATATCAAAGAATTGTTTTATTCTATTTGTTAACTGGATAATGAAATACAAGTCAACTTTGCCTTTTTGCTGTCCTTTAAAAGTTTATCACCACCCTGACTAGTGTGGCTCTGTGGGTTGGGCGTTGTCCTGAAAACCTAAAGGTCACCAGCTCTGTTCCTAGTCAGGGCACATGCCTGAGTTGCAGGCCAGGTCTCCAGTTAGGGATGTGTGAGAGGCAACCAATCGTTTCTCCCTCCCCTCCTCTTCTCTTAAATAAATAAAAAAATTTTTAAGTTTATTGCCATTTTGCAACCATAATAACAACTGATTAATTTACCAAAAACTCAATGGGTGCTAAAATTGATGACAGTTTGATAAGGAATGGGTTCTTAGATTCAAAGTATCTTTCCGCAAAAAATACTTTTTAATGACAAAATCAAAAATTAGTATCTTTAAATGGAGAAATCAAGCCAATATCACTTTAATCAAGCAATCCAAGTTAAAATGACCAATAATAGCATGAAGTGTCATCTTGTTTATGCTGAAGAGCACACAACATCACTTATATAGTGCTTCTGCCAAAAATGCATAACCTGCATTTAATCATGAAAAATAGACAAACCCAAATTGAGGAACATTCCACAACATAAACTGACCTGTACTTTCCAATTATATCAGTGATTAAAGATCAAAAAAAGGCAAAGGAATTGTTTCAGATTAAAGGAAATTAGCAAAAAAAAAAACCACAAAGGTCAGACACTAGATGATTCCATTCACATAGTATTCTTTTTTTTAAGATTTTATTTATTTTTTTAAAGATTTTATTTATATACTTTTTTAGAGTGGGGTACGAAGGGAGAAAGAGATGGAGGGAAACATCAATGTGTGGTTGCCTTTCACATGCCCCCTACTGGGGACCTGGCCTGCAACCCATGCATGTACCTTGACTGGAAATCAAACCGGTGACCCTTTGGCTCGCAGGCCAGCGCTCACTCCACTGAGCCACACCAACCAGGGCTATTTATTTATTTTTTAGAGAGAGGGGAAGGGAGGGAGAAAGAGAGGGACAGAAACATGATGTGTAAGATAATCATTGATTGGTTGGGTCTCTCACACCCCCAACTGAGGACCTGGGCTGACCCCCAGGCATGTGCCCCAGCTGGGAACTGAACCAGCAACCTTTCAGCTTGGAGGCCTGCAGTTAATCCAGTGAGCCACACCAGCCCTGGCCATGGTATTCTTTTAATTTTTTTTCACTTATTGATTTAAGAGAGAGAGAAATACTCATTTGTTGTTCCACCTATTTATTGTATTCATTGGTTGATTCTTGTATGTGCCCTGACCAGGGATCAACCCCACAACCTTGGCCCATCAGTATGATGCTCCAACTGAACTACCCAGCCAGGGTTCATATAGTATTCTTAAAATGACAAAATCAGAAAGATTAGTAGTTACCAGAAGCTACAAAGGGGGGAGGGAGGAAAGTGACTAAGGCTATAAAAATGTAACATGGGAGATTCTTATGATCTAACTTGTATTCTCTTTTATTTTAATTGTTGTTCAAATACAGTTTTCTTTTACTCCCATCCCAGCATCCCAGCCCACCCCCCCAGTCCTCCCCATCTCCCTCCCATTCCCCCCCTCCCCAGTTTTTGTCCATGTGTCCTCCATACTTGTTCCTGTAAACCCTTTTCCCCTGAAATTCCCTCCCCTCTCCCCTCTGGTCACTGTCAGCCTGTTCTCCATTTCCGTGTCTTTGGTTATATTTTGCTTGTTTGTTTGTTGTTTAGGTTCCTATTAAAGGTGAGATCATATGGTATTTGTCTTTCACTGCCTGGCTTATTTCACTTAACATAATGCTTTCCAGTTCCATCCATGCTGTCCCAAAAGGTAGGAGCCCTTTCTTTTTTTCTGCTGCATAGAATTCCATTGTGTAAATGTACCATACTTTTTTGATCCATTCATTTACTGATGGGCACCTAGGTTGCTTCCAACACTTGGCTGTTGTAAATTGTGCTGCTATGAACATTGGGGTGCATAGGTTCTTTT
>CM052544.1:31211433-31246967 GCA_028533065.1 Trachops cirrhosus
TGTGGGTGGGAGAGGGTGTTCAGGGTGGAGAGGAATGAAGGGGGGATAATAGGACAACTGTAATAGCATAATCAATAAAATATTTTTTTAAAAGATATTTTTTGTTATTGTTTTTCAGTTACATTTGTCCCAATCCCCCCCCCCACCACCTTGCTCTCCCCTCCCCCTCCCTCATTCAATCTCCACCCTGTTGTGGATTATCGTGGGTCCTTTTAAGATTACATTATTGGTATCATCAATAATTTATGAAAAGTTCAAAAAGGATTAGGCTCCTTAAAAAATAGTTTTCTTTACTGAAATCAGACCCTAACCTTAGCACATGAGTACAGCTAAATGTAGTGAAGTATAAAACTTCTCTAATTCAATAAATAGTTCATTTCAAAATGGATATGTTAGTGTCTTTAAGTCTCCACATCCAGTAATGATGAAATAATAAATATTTTTAATTTTATAACTACATCGGTCCCTTCTATACAAACCACTGCTCACAAATTAATTCAAAATTAGTGCTTAACTCAAAATAACTACTGAAGTGGGCTCCAGTTAGACAGAAAAACCTAAATGTCCTATGCATCTCCTTCTATGTGTCTGAGTGTTATTAATGGTTGATGTAATGTTAATGCTCACATTCCTTTCACACATGAGTAGGGGAGAAAAAAAGCCAAATAATATAATGCTTCTCAATTCATTTTTAAGTTAAAGATTAATAACTATGTTCATTAGTTCATTTCTTCAAAAGTAAATTTATGTTTTACTTCCTCTACTGTCAATACTTTAGGATCAAACTTAGCCACATGTATCTGAGCAGAAAGAAGAAAATGTAATTTTAGTTTTATTATTTGAAAACTCTGTAAACATGACCTACACAAGCTTTTAGAACATCTAACTATACGAGGTCATACATTAAGCACTTCTGTTAGTTACACATATATGACAAACCACAAAACCACAGTCTTTCTAATTGTAAAGTCAAGGCAAAAGGAAATCCTTATTGTATATTCAAAACAAAAGCATACTACATCAAATAATTAATTCATTGTTTAATTCTTACCCATAAAACTAGACTACAGCCATATAAACTTGGTTAAGAATAGTGGGGGAAAGTAAATGGTTAAATGACTGGAAAATTGCTTCATGTTCCAAATATACAGGTACTGAAATGAAAATGATGATTATTATACTAAAAAACATAACACTTTAAACTTACGTAGTCTCATTCAACCTCTCTTTGAAAGACCCAAAAAATAAAAAACTGCAGGAGACAATCATTAAAAGCATAAATTCTAGAGTCAGACAGACCTGAGTTTGAAACCTGACTCCCACTTAAAAGCTGGGTGCCAGCCCTGGCTATTGGGCAAGCCCTGGCCATTGTGGTTCAGTTGGTTGGAGCATCCTCTGGTAATGGAAAGGTTGCCAGTTGGATTCCAGATCAGGGCACACGTACCTAGGTTGCGGGTTTGATCCCCTGGTCTGGGTGCATATCAGAGGCGACCAATCAATATGTCTATCTCACATCGATGTGTCTCCACTTGGCACGTTATCTTCCCAAAGCTTCAGTTTCCTCATCTTTGAAATGACAATATCATTAAAACCTTCTGGCCCTGGCTGGTGTGGCTCATTGGATTGAGTGCTGGTCTGTGAAGCAAGGGGTTGCTGGTTCAATTCTCAGTCAGAGCACATACATGGGTTGCAGGCCAGGTCCCCAGTAGGGGGTGCACAAGAGGCAACCACACACTGATGTTTCTCTCCCACTCTTTCTCTTGCCTTTCCCCTCTAAAATTAAATAAGCAGTCTAATTACATACAGTATACCACACAGATGAGTTTTCCTAATAGGCTATAATGACAGCTTTAAATGACAAAACAACATAAAAGGAAGCAGGTGCAAATACACAAAATTAAAGAAGTCACTGATTAAACTGGGGCTCAAGGAGAAGATAATGAATTCTTCATAAATTAAAGGTAAAATAATTGTCATTGTTGCTATAACATATATAGCTCTCTAAAACATATTTATATAAACATATACAATAGTCCTTGTAGAAAGAATGAGGACCTAAAATGCAGAAGCCTCTCAGTTAGTTAAGAAAAATATAAGCAGTGAAATAGTGGGTGATATATATCAAGATAGCCTTGACTGGTTAGCTCAGTTGGTTAAAGCATCATCCCAATACGCCATGGTTGGAGGTTCAATCCCTAGTCAGGGCACATACAAGAATCAAGGAATGAATGCATAAATAAGTGGAACAATAAATCAATGTTTCTCTCTCAAACCAATAAATAAAAACTTTTTAAAGTATATCAAGATTTTAAAAAACTAATAATTTCCAATGATAAGGTGAAATCTCCACAGCCATCAAAAGAACAAAAAGGAAATAATTTCAAGTGATCAAACCTTGTCCAAAACCAACAGCCATCTACTCCTATGGATGACGTTACTAACACTCACAATATAAAAAAACAGGCATGTTAAGAGAATTCCAGCTGTTTCTCCTCAGGACACCCTCTAAAAAAATTAACTATAGTGAATCTTAGTTAAGGGGAATTACATCTATATAGCTGATAAATAAAGAACCTAACTTTTGAAAATATACAACTGCAAAGATAAGTTTTACCTCACAAATTACAATTTTCATTCAGATAACATAATAGCAGAAATTTGTAATGATTTATAAAACTAAAGGAAAACAGTGATTTTAATAGTAACTAAATACAAGACTCTGATGTTAGAGGAAAGACCTACACATACCCTGGACCACCAGAAAGAATACAAGTGGGGGGAAAACAGAACACAGGTGGATCCTAGAACAAATTAAGCCTGAAACATCATTGGAAGCAAAAATGACAAAACTGAAGCTGTCCTACTTCAGGCACATCATGAGAAGGCAAAGTTCTCTGGAAAAAAACATAATGCTGGGGAAAATAAAAGGCAGCAGGAAAAAATAAGACCTAATATGAGATGTATTGGTTCCATAAAAGAAGCCATAAGCCTGAGTCTACAGGGGCTGAGCAGGGCTGCTGAGGACGGGACACTGGGGACATCACTCATTTATAGGGTCACCAGGAGCAGGAGCCTACACAATGGCATGTAACACAAATACAGTGTCTATACTAAATCAGTAGTTCAAGAGTGAACAATTTTATTTTTAATATATTGTTAAGATTATTTTTATCTGTTTCTTTTCACTTTTTAAAGATTTTACTTATTTATTTTTAGAGAGAGGGGAAAGGAGGGAAAAAGAGAGGGAGATAAACATTGCTGATCAGTTGTTAAACACACCCCCAACAAGGGACCCAACCCACAACCCAGGTATGTGCCCTGGTGGTAACCAAACCAGCAACCTTTCAGTCATCATGCAGGCTGGTGCTCAATCCACTGAGCCACATCAGTCAGGGCAAGAGTAAACACTTTGAAATAATCATATTTCGACTACTTAAAAGAAAGTAATTACTCTGTAACTACATGTAACTTGAAAGTAGTATTTAGTGGGCTGGTTACAAAAACTGAGCATCTGTATTTTAAATAACAAACAGGTCTCCAGTTAATTCCTATGAAAATTATCAATAGGTTTAATTATTAAATGAACATTAAATACAAGTTCAAACTGCATTAAACTTAAAACTATGACAACTGAAATCTCATTATTTAAATTGCAAAAGTTCAATCATTTAAGGTAGTAAAGTGCAAATGTCTCAAAATGGAGTACGACCTCTTGTTGACAGTCACTGCAAATTTCTTCCAGTGGCTCAGCAGGTAAGGAATTCATGGAATTCAGGTCTTCAAGGTCTAGTAAGCATTACGGTTAAACAACCCAGTCAACACCAAATTATGTGGGCCAATGCCTGATGATTATCTAAGCTCTTTGACCCCTCCCATCCTTTCACTACTTCACAACTGCCATTACTTCTAAATGGTAAAAGGGGATAGATAAGAAATCAATAATTATAAATTAATTATTGGAAATGCAAGAAAAACTATGGTCAAGAATGTGGGTAAACTGCAGTTTAAATAAAGCTTCTGGATTAACCAAGGATTTCTTTTAATCTACATAATCCTCAGGATCACATTTCCCTTGAAGGCAAATGAGCATTTGCTTGGTGGTCTCCCAAGAGCACCAAAGGATGACAAACGACAGGGTCAGCAATGTGGCAGTTCCTCCAGGATTTCTGAGCTGCAGACATGGCTCTAACAGTACCAGGATACAGACGACTGTGCATATTAACATTATTTCAGCAATAAACACTCACAGTTAAAGGGTCAACTAATAATTACCTAGGTGATCTGCTTTAAATATTCAGGGAAATAAGGAGATAGACATTCTTGGTAAAGCGGTGGGGCAGATATATAAATCCTAAAGCCAGGATTTTTCAGGGGTAGGATCTGTGAATTTTCTGACAAAATGATGGAATTTCTATGTTGACTTCTTTAGGCTGGAACCAAGTTAAAAGGATCATGAGAAGCTACATTTACAATATACTTCAGCTATACAGGTAACATATCCCCCCTCTCCTAGTAAAGTTGAATACCTAAAATTCTAAGTGCTGGAATAAAACAGATATGCTAGTAGAGACAGACCAGGGAGAAAAGTTAAGACTTCATAACATAATCCTTTGCAAAATTAATCTCTACTTTACCCCACGATGGCAGTAGATGGGAATTCTAGGTTAACTACAGAGAGATGAGAGAACATGAGATGATGTCTACTATGATTTTATCACAGACTTAGCTCCCAAATTTCTTTGTTAGATAGTCCTTATTATAATCTGATATTGTGAGATCTGCATCACTTGACAGGCTCCAAAAATTATACAATTTTTTAAACACCCTGACCGGTGTGGCTCAGTGGGTTGGGTATCATCCTGCAAATTCGATTCCCAATCAGGGCACATGCCTGGGTTGCAGGCCAAGCCCCCATTTGGGGGGTGTGCAAGAGGTGATGTTTCTCTCACACATCGATGCTTCTCTCCCTCTCTTTCTCCCTTCCTTCCCCTCTTTCTAAAAATAAATAAATAAATAA
Source organism: Trachops cirrhosus (assembly GCA_028533065.1). Lineage (NCBI taxonomy): Eukaryota > Metazoa > Chordata > Mammalia > Chiroptera > Phyllostomidae > Trachops > Trachops cirrhosus. The sequence goes on from CM052544.1 coordinate 31,216,451, forward strand.
AATATTTTTAAGATGTATTTTTTGGTTTGCAGGCTGGCACTCAATCCACTGAGCTACACCAGCCATGGCTTAAAAATGTATTTTTTAAATTAATGCCTTTATAAACATTCCCCCATCTACAAGGTTAAATACTTTATTGCATGTAAACCCTCTTTGTTGAAGATTGGAATTCTCTCACTTATATTTCTAAAAGAAAAACAATCAGGTTGATCAATTATCCACTCATTCTTGTTCTGACATAGTCTATACATGAGAAATTTTCTCTTTAAAAAACAACTAAGGCCAAGTGTTAAGAATGGGGGGAGGTGACTGCAAAGGGGTAACATGGGAGAATTCTTTAGGATACTGGAATTGTTCTGTATACTGTTAGTTGTGATGATTACAAGAACCAACCTATGCGTGTGTCAAAATTCATAGGACTGTACATGGAATAAGTGAACTTTACTGTATATATAAAGTTTTTAAAATTCAAGTTACTCCCCTTTTAGAAACATCTTTTTATTAAATTATCTTTAGTCATCTAAAAAGAATTGTGTCTATTAATACAGAAAACAAGTCTAAATTAGAGATGCGCAATCTGCTTTATCAGAGAAACTAACACCTAACACACAATACAGTATATACCCAATCATACATCTAGCCCCTTTCATTTTCCCTCTCTTAACTAAAGGCTTGTGACTCAGAATTATTTAACCTAATAATAAAGCTGCCATAGAATATTTCGGAAACAACAACTTAAAAATGAAGTACATGGGTTTGAAGCCACTCTTAAAGGGTAAAGCTGGACCCATGGCAGAAAAACCCATGAAGACAGACTTCAATTATGAGAAAATACAATAAAAAGGCCTCTTCAAGAAAAGGATAGTTTCTTCTCCCACAATGTGTTATAGTTGACACTGGACTACGACAGGCTCATAGACACTCCTTAGAAAAATCGCCCATCCACACCAGCGAATGGAGAGGGGACAGAGGGGAAAATATTCAAATATCAAATTTGGAGAGGAGGAAATTGAGGGACATCTGTAATAGTGTCAACAATACAAAAAAACTGGGGGGGGTGAGAAGAAGAAGTAAGTAAGAAAAAATTGGGGGGGTTGTCTCACTCAAGCCTCAAAATCTGGATTTTCCCTTATCTTCCTTCTTTTCTGCTGAATGTTCAGTCAGTATTATTCTTCTAGTCTAGCACTTCCTCCTCCAACACGTATTTTTCCTATATTTCTACTTTGAAAATTATGCATTTCTAATTTTTCCACACCCTTCTTTGTTCACATACTGCTAGATAGTTTTCAGGTCTAGACTCAGGCAGAGGGAAAGAATCCTAACTTATTTGCCTCTTTCTACAATATGACAAAGCTGTTAAATGAGCAGTTAACAGAAACCAAATAATAGGAATTTATCCCCAAGATATGGTAAGCTATAACTTCAAGTCAAATGGTTCAGAGGAGCCCTGACCTGTGTGGCTCAGTGGATTGGGTGTCATCCCTCGAAGTGAAAGGTCACCAGTTTGATTCTGGTCAGAGCACATGTCTAGGGTGGGGGGCAGGTTCCTGTTTTGGGGCCTGTGAGAGGCAACTGATCAATGTTTCTCTCCCTCTCTTTCTCCGTCCCTTCCCCTATGTCTACAAATAAATAAATAAAATCTTTTTTTAAAAAATGCTTCAGAGGATATATACATATGTGCGCACATGTGCAAGAGGTGGGGGAAGAAAAGTCTCAGGTGGTTTTTTTTAATAGTATAATTGAAATAATAAACATCTACTCTCTAAAAATTCCAACTGCTACCCTTCAGGATTTCTTATGCGATATTAATATAGATCAAACTACCACATTCTAGAATCAATCCCCTCCAGTTAAAACCAAAATTCATTGCCTCAAAAAAACTATACATAGCTGGAAAGTTTGTTTGGTTCCTTATTTGTAAAAATACTAATGATCCAGTACACAATGAACAAATACACATTTGCTTTGTTATCAGTAGCTTAAGATCTAAATACTTAGCCTTTTTAGGAAGTACAGGATGTTAATGAAGACTGAAGGAATAAGGATGTCGAACAGAGTAACTCTTGGCCCTCTGATTACCTCCTCATTTGCCCAAATCTGGGACCAAAAAAGTGTAAAGTGCGTTTAGTACATGTTATACTTAGAATCAGAATATTTTATAACTTACTTCATTCACACATTCATTCACTCAACATTAGTTAAATGTTCCAATCACTATTCTAGTTAATGAGAATAGCACAGGAAGACAGACAAGGTCCCTATCATCAGATAACTTACAGTATGTCAGAGGAAAAAGATCATAAACAAGTAACAAAAAAATAAGTGCAATAATTAGCTAATAATGCAGGTAAAGAGTCTGGATTACTTGTAATAAGAAGCCACTACAGCAGGAAAGTAAGCAAAGATCACTCTGCTGTCTGAAAATGAACTGTAGGAGAGCAAGATGAGAGGCAAAGAGACCAGTTAGGAAGCTACTCTCTAGGAAGAACTGGGGTGGTGGCAACAAAAACAAACTAAAGTAAAAATATTCAGGATATATTTTAGAGGTAAAATTGACAGATTTTGCTGTTTATTTGTGGGGTGGAGGAGTAGTGACACAAAAGAATGAATTAAGAATGGACACCAGACTTTTCACTTAAGCAGGGTGAAGGAGGGGAGCAAAGGGGAGCTCTTATGAAATGGAGACTTCAGGGAAAAGAATGGGTTGAGGAATGGAAACCAAGAGCTCTACTTTGAACATGTTAAGTTTAAGATGCATACAGACAAAATAAGTAAAGATATTATGTAGGCAAGTAGAAGAAATCTGAAGTTCAGAACCTAAGACAAAAATCTGAGAGTCAACAGTACAGTTGATAGTAATTAAACCACAGGGCATGCATGATAGGATCATCCAGAAAGAGTACAGGTAGTAAGTATAGAGGGGCAGACTTGAAAACCCTGAGGCATTACTAGAATGTTGAATTCAGGAAGAGAAGGAAAAGTCAACAAAAGAGAAAGAGAGTGAAGAGAAAGGAAAGTATATCTTGCCATATCCTTTATACAAGGTGGGGCAAAAGTAGGTTTACAGTTGTGAGTACATGAAACAAGAGTTTACTCTTGCATTATTACTGTATTGTTTTCTATACAAACAACTGTAAACCTACTTTTGCTCCACTATGTATTATACACCTCTCTAGTCCACCACCACCCTCCCAACCTGCTGGTGATATACACACTCAAATTCCATAAATTAAAAAAAAAAAAAAGGAGGCCCAGAAAGACTGACTGACATCCCCAAAGCCCCCAGATAATTGGGACTGGCATCCAGGCCTAGAACCAAGATATGACTTCCGATCCCTAGCCTTTCCACAGTAGCTAACAGTGCTTCTACTGTGGGGTTCACCAGTCTAAAGTGAAACAGGGAAGATCGTAATTTAGGAAAAACATAATTAGGCTACAAGGAAGAATATAATTTAAATTACAAGGTTCATTTTTAATTATTTTCTACGTATTTTGTTCACATTCACAAAGCAAGTTCTGTCAAAAGCCTTTATGAATGAGCTAGGAAAAGCAGGAAATACAGAGAAGAGGTGCAAAATGGCAATAAATCAAAACCCAACTCAATTTTCTCCACTTCTAAAGAACAACCTGAAGAGGAAAAGACCATCATCAGAGTGTGAACCAAGGGTGTAAAATAAAGTTTTTTGTTTTTAGTCATTTCTGGTTTAGTGAATGCACTTCTAGTTTTAAAGCTTAAGTTGCACACTTACCTCCTGAAACTAGGTTAAGATCTTTATCCTGAACACCTCCTGTGGTACATTAAGACTTTACCAGTTCTGCTTTTACCATAAAAATCTTAGAGCGTAACATAAAAATCCCCACATGATTAATGAACTGCTGAGAATTCTGACTCGTTGGAGATGATTTAATTAGGAATCATATTTCCAAACATCCATTCAGTGCTTCAAAATAAGTACTCATCTAATTTAATTATGATGACTTCACCAGACAGTAACACTGCCCACAATAATGTTTACAAAAGCACTTGTCACTCCCTTCGGATGTAGCAATGCAGAAAAAGGAGTCTGTTTCCATATTCCTCGTGTGTTTACACTCTGTAACAAGTGACAGAGTTTAAGTGTCATTTAAGATTGTTTAAACAGCGAAGCACTTCAAGTTGGTGTCCCACCATCTTCCATACTAAGCAAAGCCTAAATTCGTCGGGTTTTATTTCAGCAACAATTCACTTGGTCCATGACACAGATATTCCAAGGCAACTGAAGCAAGAGACTACAGGATTCGAGGATGGGACTGCAGGGCTCTTTCTACTGCCACTCCAATATCAAGCAATTCCAGTGGGGGTTACGGCAACACCAGAGTAGTTCGTAAATAATGTGCCCCCAAACGTCCACGTGCAGCCAGGAATTAGCTATAGCTGACAAGATGATGCACCAGGGCTGCTAACAGCCTGCCATTTATTTACCGATCACTTGCTCTTCGGTCTTGCACACCTTCCTATCCTACCCTCACAACGAGCCTGTGAAGTACGTATTATTATTCGCATTAACAAACCAGGACTTCTGCCCAAGGCCTCAGGGCTGGTCAGTGGCAGCGCTAGGATTTGAAAACACGACCATACCCCAACAACAGTCCAGGATCCCCGCCCCTAAAAGACACTTCTGCGCAAAACGGCACCGAGAGTCGGGAAGCTCCGAGGCTGACAGCGTAGACGCGGCGGGCAAGAACACCTCTCCAGAGAGGATCCCCTCAGGAACGCGACCAACCGCGCGGGCGGCCCGGGTCGCCCAGTCGCGTCTCTGCCGCCGGAGGCCGGGGAGCGCTGCTCACCTTGGAGAAACCAGGAGGGCCGCAGTCGAGCTAGGCGCACCCGCGGGTGGGCGGGTGGGAGTCCGCCCAGCCGGGAGGAAGTGCGGCGCGGGCAACGAAGTCGCTGGCACCCCAAGCTATGACCAGTAAGAGCGCGCGTCGGCCCGCTCGGGGGCACCTCGGCAGGCTGCCGCGACCGCGCCGCCCCTCAGGCGCGCCGCATATCCGGGTCCCGCTCCACCACACTCACCTGCCTGGCACTCCGCCGCCGCCGCTCCAAGCTCCGAGTGCGCGGTCAGCAGCCCAGACTACCGCGCCCGGCCAGCTGCGGCGCCCCCATCCCGCCTCTCAGTCACCTCCCGCCTGCCTCGCGCCGCGCTACAACATCCCGCCGCCGCAGCCGCCGCCGCCTCACCGACCGACTGAGTACGCGCGCGTCGCCTCTGTGGTCGCGCCTGCGCGTGCGCGCGCGCGGGGGCGCGCGACTACCGCGCCGGCGTCCCTGCAGCCATCAGCCCGCCCCGCGCGCCGCTCAGGCCAATCCTCGACCCCGCAGCGGCTCCCGGACCTACGGGACGGGCCAGGCGGGGTCGGGTGAGAGGCTACTCTGCCCCCTAGTCCTCTTACACTGCCCCTGAGGCAGCAGCGCCGCTGCTGCGTGGTGGTTCTGTAACAGTGTGCTGCTGCCCGAGGACCAGCGGATCGAAAATGCCCAGCGAGCTACTTTCAGAAAAGACCCACCACCTGCGTCGACCTTCGCAGTCCCCTCCCTAGAGACGCCTCTGTTCCTGGGCTTCCTTACTGGCCGCCTCTTCGCAGTTCCTCTCCCTAATTCCGTTCTGCGACTTTGAACGTACTCCTCGGTTCCTGAGCGCAGGCAGCACGTTGCTTTTACCCCTTCCTCTGTCACTCAGATTCTGGAGATGGGAACGGTAGGTCAGCAGCCCCACAATTGGCCCTTCATTCCCTACACTGTAAACGGTCATAAAAAAAAGTACAGCCTTCCGATTCCAAGATTCATTCTCTATACGTTCATTTTTGGAATAACAACAGCTAACATCTGCTGCAGATTGCTATGGTTTACCCAGCCCTTTCTCATACCTTATCTCCTGTTACTTTTTACCTCAACCAGGATTTCTGGCCCTCTTGGTGGCACACTCAAATTTCACCTACTGAAAACCAAAATTTTAACTTATTGTAAAGCTACCATTTGTAAAGTTGTTGTAACTTACTACTATAATCTCTCAGGCAAATAAATAGTTGAGTAGTCCAGGATAGAATCTAGAAGTATAGAACTTAATATAAAGCAAAGGTGGCAAACAAGCCAGTGATAAGGGAATAATTTGTTCAATAAATGATCTTGGTTTAATTGATTCTATAATCATAACAAGTAAAAATAGAGCCATGTCATATTCAAAACTCCCAGGAGAATTAAAGATATAAAATATACACATAAACTCCAAAAGAATTAAAGATATAAAATATACAAATCAAAAATTTAGAGGAAAAATGTTTTAAAGAGTTTATTTATTTATTTTTAGAGAGAGGAGAAGGGAGGGAAAGAGAGAGGGAGAGAAATAGCAATGCTAGACAGAAGCATCCATCAGTTGCCTCTCTCACACGCCCCCACCCCCTGGACGGACAGCAACCCAGTCCGGCACATGCCCAACCAGAGCCGTAGACCCTTCCGTTTGTGGGACGATGCCCATTTCACCGAGCCACACCAGTCAGGGCTAGAGGAAAATTTTTAAAGAATAGTAATACCACTGTAAGGAGGGGGAACTTTAAGCAAGACAGGAAGCCCAGAATCATTAAAGAAAAAATAAAAACATTTGTCTCCATAAATATTTCTAAAGTTTTGCATGACATCACAATGACAAGTTTAAAAAAAAAGAAAAAAACAATAGACGGAATAGAACTAAACAAAACATATGGCGAACACATTGTATCTTAACATGAAAGAATTTCTATAAATGGATTTTTTTAAGCCAAATAGCTCAATGTTTTAAAAATATGGGTAAAGTATACAAGCAGGCAATTAATGGAAGATAAAATTCAAATTAAAAATGTTTATTTTACTAATAGTCATGGAATATTTTGATCATTAGATTGTCAAACATTAACAAAAGCAATCAGTGATATATGTGGAAACAAGCCCTGATACATAGGTGATGAGAATGTAAATTGCCACAAACTCAGGAAATATCTATTAAAATTTTAAATACACATACCTAGTCATTGACCAAAAATACACTAACTTGTCATCCTGATACACCAAGGTTGCAGGTACAATCCTTGGTCAGGGCATATATAAGAAGCAACCAATGGATGCATAAATAAGTGGAACAAGAAGTCCATGTGTCTGTCTGTCTGTCTCTCTCATCAACAAAAATTAAAAAGGAAAGAAAAAAACTATAGAAATTGCCATTTGAAAGGATATACACAATGATACCATAGTGGGTTTAATGCTAGTCCTCCAAAGGTATGTCTGCCTGGCACCTTTGAACATACAGCCTTATTTGGAAATGGTATCTTTACAGATGTAATTAAGAATCGATATGAGATCATCCTAGATTTAGGGTAGGCCATATATCCAATCACAGGTGTCCTTAAGAGAAAGGCAGAGGAAGATTTGAGATACAGAGACACAGGGATGAAGATGGGAGGAATGAGGTGGAGGTGGGAATGACAGATCTACAAGCCAAGAATGCCAAGGATTACTGGCAGTTGCCAGAAGCTATGAGAGGGACATAGAAGGGATTCTCCCCCAGACCCTCTAGAAGGAAGGACACCTTGATTTCAGACTTCTGGACTCCAGAACTGTGAGAGAATAAATTTCTGTTGTTTTAAGTGACTCACTTTGCAGTAATTTGTTAAAGTAGCCAAGGAAAACTAATACATATGCTTATTGTATTGTTTGTAGTATAAAACAGACACAAACAAACTGGAAACAACCTGATTATCTATAGGAAATGGAATCCATGAGTCAATTGTATTGCCTCCACACTGTGGAATATTATGCAATGATGAAAATGAGTTAGACCTATTTGTATGGACCCAGAGGGATGTCCATGATATATGCTAATGTGGAAAAGGCACTTTTTAGAGTGATAAAGAGTGGTATGATCCTGTTAGTATATATGTATACATATATATGTATATATATATTCATGTGAACATAGAGAAAGTGATGGAAGAATTTATACTAGGCCGATCACACTGGATACCTCAGAGAGCTGAAAGAGGAGGGTATGGGTGGAAGGGAGTTCTTTTTCTTTATAAATCTTTGAATTATCTTACTTATCATAAGCAGTACTTATTCTTTTAATCTAATAAATGCAGTATTTTAAAAGAAAAAAATGTGTGATGAATTTTTAAATCATGGCTAAAGTTGTGAACATAAAAAGAGGGTCCTACCTCCCCAATTTTAGAAGATGCATTGTTCTCCATGACTCCCACTTCCCCACCACTGAGTTCTGGGCTATATTTTCAACACATACTCTTTGGTGTTTTTCCCCTATTTTCCAAGTAATTCTGAGTATTTCCTAGACTCACAGAATTTTTAAATTTTTCTTATTAAAATTGGAGTGCTTTCATTTCATTATATAAGTAATATATTCACGTGTTTTGGAATCCAAAATGTATAACCAAATATGCAGTAAAGTCTCTCTCCCACGCAGCTAGGAAGCTCTCCTTACAGATGACTAGCGTTGTCATGTTCTTTTTTTTTTTTATCCTGACCTGGGAACATTTTTTTTTTCATTGATTTTTAATGCAAGAGAGAAGCATCAGTTGGTTGCCTTTGGTATACACCCAGACCAGGGAATCCAACCCGCAACGTAGGCATGTGCCCTGAGTGAAAATTGAACCCTCAACCCTTTGGTTACAGGATGATGCTCCAACCAACCTTGCCACACCAGCCAGGGTTGCTCATTTTCTTGAGTATCCTTTCAGAAGTATTATATGCATATATAAGCAAATACAGATCTATTACCCCCTCTTTTTTCACACAAATGAAAGTGCTTGATTTATACTTTTTTCTCCACAAAATATATACCAGGTTGTTTTATATAAGTGGATATAGATTCTCTATATTCTTTTAAGATTTTTATTAGTGTATAGAATACATACAAAAAAACTGCAAACCATAATTTTTCACATATTAAACACAGCTGTGTAACCAGTTCTTAAATCAAAAAGAGCATGATGAACATCTCAGAGTCCATTTGTGACCCCTTTCAGTCACTGCCCTGCCTCCAGGAGTAACCACTATCCTTGATGCTAACAAAAGAGATTCCGTTTTCTTGTTTGTTTTTTTGTTTTTTTAATTGTACAATTAATGGCTCCTTAACAGAGTGCTTTCAAAGCCAGGCAAAATTTCTCATAAGACAACTGTCTGCCCCTGCCAACTGTTCTACACCTCTTTTCCGTGGGAACCAGTAATACTTCATCCTTAAAGTCCTGGGGGTAACAGCTACACAGAGTGGCCAAGCAGAACCTATTGTGACAGAGAAGGAACTTGGATGTAGGTCCAGCAGCAATGAACTTTGTTATTCACAAACAGAGTCCAATAAAGAGGCTGCATCAAACTTAAAAGCCAAGCTCTCTGCTTCAGATCCTCAGAAATAAATGATTTCTAAAAATTTGTATAATTCAAACCAAAGCGATGGTTATTAAAAAATAAAGCAAGAAATAGCCAGAAACGTGTTTCTAATGAAAGCCTAATGGAAGAGGGATTCCACTCCGATAAAACTACCTTTTCTATGAGGAATGCAATGTTATCACAGCTCCTTACTCCCTCCTGAAACTCCTTAAACAGACAATGTTTCAATGCAGATACCAATGTGAAAATATCTTGAAAAAGAAAACAGTGTCATGGCGGGGAAACCATCTGCATCTTGGCGAACATTTTTTTCCATCCACCACAAGCTTGAGCTTTCTGGGAAGGTCACCGTTATCAGCAACGAAGAAAGACTCAGCATCTGGGAAGGTGTGTTCTTAGTTCCGTATCTAGAACTCAGGGGCCAAGTAGCATGATCATGCAGAACATCATGAAAACATTCCACAGGGCGATGAAGATTCAGAAGTGCCTGAGGTTCGGTAAGAACTCCCGGAGGTTGTCACCTCTGCCAGGCTGCCTGGATTCCTTCCCAAAGCCTTATGTGTCCTTTTTCGGCTTAAAATTAAGCACTGCTCGGACGTTCATCAGTAGCGTCTGAAAGAGCAGGATGTCTCCGATCATCGTTAGAGCCCAAACGTCCAATAGAACCGGAAGCGGAAATCCCTTTTCTTGTTCTTAAACTTCAATTAAATAGATTCATACAGCATATGCTCTTTTTGTGTTTGGTTTCATTAACTCAACATTTCCTCCACATTGGATATTCTTACACTACTGCATGTGACAGTACTTTGTTCCTTCTTTGCTATATAGTATTTCATTGTTGTCTGTATTGTATTTCATGGCTATGTAATGTTTCACTGTGAAGATACACTATAATTTATTTATCTGGCCCCCTATTGATGGATATTTAGAATGTTCCCAATCTTTTCATATACAAACACTGCTGCAATGAACAACCTTGAATTTATATCATTTGACACATGTACAAATGTAACTGCAAAATAAATTCATAGAACTAGAATTACTGGGTCAACAGTTATAGATAGGTATTTGTAATTTTCAAGAATATTATCAAATTACCTTCTATACGGGCTGGACCCTTTATACTCTTGCCAACAGTATTTGAGAGCTTTTTTCTTAGAATTTTAGAGCTTGGAGCTTGGAGACTTAGAAATCACATTGTGCAGCCCACTCAACTTACACAAAGAAAAATGAAACCCTTAAGAGTGAAAAGACTTGCACAAAGCCAGAAAGCAAGTTAGTTATCATCCCCAGATTCTGAAGGAGAAGGCTTGGATGCTGATCTCCAGTATCAGAGAGAGCCAACAAAGCCTCAAACATCCTGTCCTGCCCACAGCTGTTGGCATGCTGCCTCTCTCTCTCCCGCTCTTCCAACTGTCTTCAAAGACCAGCACAAAAAGGCCACACACACCAGGGCCACCAAACATGAGAGGAAGGAGAAAGGGAAAGGGAGATGAAGGGCAGAGGGGAAGGTAGAAGGGTACACAGTAACCACTTGAAGAAAGATAAACTGCAATAGAAAAGAAAACTTGGGAAGAAAAAAGAAAACTTGGGGAACAGATAAAGGGGGCAGTGATAGTGGAGAGAAGGAAAGGCAAAAAAGGCACGGATTTCTGTCTTTCACCCAGGCAAGAAAAATATTTTCACAAATGCTTGATTATCAGTCATATCACTTAGAAATATAAAATTCTGGCTTTAGATACGACATTTGGAGTAAAGTTATCTGGTCTATTTACATTTCTCTTTTATCTACTGCTTCCCCAGGACCAAGATGTGTGCCTAAGATATAATAGATGCTTATTAAATATCTTTAAATTTATTTATTGATTTTAAAGAGAGAGGAAGGAAGAGAGAGAGACATCAATTTATTGTTCCACTTATTTATGTATTCATTGGTTGATTCTTGTATGTGCCCTGACCAGAGATTGAACTCCCAACCCTTAGTGTCACAGGACAACATTCTAACCAACTGAGCTGCCCTGCCAGGGCTGATTAAATATTTTTGAATGAATGAATTATATATCAAGAAACTGAGGCCCAGAGATGTTAAGGGGCTTGCTCAAGGTCACAGAGGTAGTTGAAACCCAGCTATTTTAGGCTCCCAATTGGGTGAAGTGCCAGTCAGTTGCTTCTCATGACTCATTGAAATTGCCTCCTTAGGTTCCCAAGCACTTAGGTTCAACATTCCTTGCTGAATAAGATATTCTCTAGGAGCCCTGGCTGGTGTAGTTCAGTGGCTTGAGCACCGTCCTGCAAACCAAATGGTACACTGGTTCGATTCGCAGTCAGGGCACATGCCTGGGTTGCGGGCCATGTCCCCAGTAGGGAGATGTGTGAAAGGCAACTACACATTCTTGTTTCTCTCCCTCTCTTTCTCCCTACTTTCCCATCTCTCTAAAAATAAATAAATAAATAAAATCTTTAAAAAAGTAAGGTAAATAAAGAAATAGCGTACTCCAAACAAATGACAAGTTAATCACAGGCAAGGGTATGTAAAAGGAATAAGGGTATGTAAAAGAGGTGTACCATTTTATACAAGTTTGGTTTCCTGGGAGAGATGGCTTAACCATATGTAAGCTGACTTTCAGCTACAAGGGCAAAATGAAAGTCCCTTGTTGCTAGATCATATTACTAGGGAATGAAGACACCAGTGTTGGCAGACAGGCTATGCTTCTCTGAAGGCTGTCACTCTGGGGACCATTACACAGTTTCACACCACCAGCAACCAGTCTACTTGGTCACAGCAGGAGCAACCATTTCAAGATCTCTGGAGAACTATTAAGTCAGCAATGCATCTCCTTGACCAGACCAAAACTCTTGAATCATCCTCACAAGCTTTCAGTTTTATAGTGTGAATGTCCCTTAGCCATAGGTGGATTAAAACAATTTTACTTGTCATAAACAAATGGATTTGAAATGATAACAAACCAATATACAACAGACTCCTACCTTTCTGTTGGATAATCATTGGTGTTTCTAGCCTGTCTCTCTAGTGGGCTGCAAGAAACTTGAGGACTGGAATGTGTCATTGTTCTCTTCCTTAGCTTCAGATCCCAGCAAATATGTCAGTTGGTTTTAATTGAAGGCTTTCTTTTAAAGTACCAACTTCTCTGCTTTACTCACATATTTTTAGCCATATTGTTTTAGGAAAGGGATCCAAGTATAGATACACCAAGGTACAACCTCCAGGGCTGGAGCCTGCAGGAAGGAATATGGAGGGCATTCTGAAAAGAAGGAGAATGCCAGGCACTGGGACACAAGGAGGACCAGACACTACATGCTCCTGGAAAGCAAAGAGATATATAAGGCTTTGGAGAAAAATGTAATAAAACACAATTACACACATGTAGTGAGCACACACAGGAGCATACACATACAGACAGACACAGATTTTAGCTGAAGTATGTGATATACAACTTTAAAAAGAATAAGGCATTTCTGCATGCACTAGTATGAAACAGTCTTCAAAATATTAATAGGCAAGATGCAGAACAGTAAAATATGCTACCATTTGGTTGTGCATAGATTATCATCAGACAGATATAAGAAACTAACAGTGGTAGCCTGGAAGGAGAACTAGAGGCTGGGAAACAAGAATGGAAGGGACAAGAAAAAAAAATTGCAAAGGAGAATTAATTTCTATGGTATTTCTCTTTTATTCTATTCAAAATTTTATCATGCTCATGTGGAATAGATGTTTCCCCTCTTTTCCCTCATATTTCTTCTGGATGGTCTAATAATCAAATTGACATGAGCCAGATTAACAGGAGAAAGTAACCAAAGTTAATTATGTATGTACATACAGGGGTTCAGTAAGACTATGGGACCCCAGGACAAATGGGACAGTTGAGGTTTATATGCCATCTTGAGCTAAGGAGACTTCAAAGGGAAGGTGGGCAATTCACAGGTAGATGAGAAGGACCAAACATTTGGTGAACAAATTCTTGCCAGAGCCATCCAGAAACAATGGGGAGTCAAATAAAAAGACTTTGCTGGTTCCTCCTTGGCTGCCACACTTAGTACATATTAAAATATAAGTATATATGAAAATCGTTCCCTACTGGGGCAAGTCTCCTGTCTAAACTCTTTTAAACAGTTAGGGGTAATGTCAAAGCTTCTTTCTGAGTCTTTTATTTTTCTTATAAAATAAAAAGGTTAAAATAATATCCTAATAAAGGCATATTTTGGTGTGTCAAACTCTGCTCTTCCTCACTCATGTATTACCTATATATATAGAAAGGAGAGGCATAAAAGCAAGTGAGGAAGGTGGAGCCTAGTGAGGGAGTGATCGGGTGTGGCGATGAGGGCACTAGGAGGGCAGGAAGTAGACTCAGGGACCAGCCTTGCAAACTGAGAAGGCTGACCACATTGTATTTTAAGTGCAATTACTCTTCAATCCTATTAACTTGTACCACCTGAAATGGTGTCATTCACTAAAGAAATATAAGTTGAATGTAGAAAAATAATAAATCAGGCACTTTTAAAACCAATTAGCACAGGAATGCAGGGTTAGATAGATCAAAGATTGTAGCCCTGGTTCCCAAGGGGTTTGGGTGTGACTCTGCCTTGTGGAATGTGAGCAATTTATCAACAAAGGCACTGCCCTGTTTGTTGTTTCAGACAAACCAGTCGAGACTCCAATTTAACCTGTTTTTATAAATATGGAAGTTAATGTAATGTCATTAAATTAACATTTTAAATAATCTGTGACCTTAAACAACTGAATCAAACATTTTCTGGCTGGAGGCATTGGTAGTAGAGGAAGATAGAAGGGGGTAAAGAGAGTATAAATGGGGACAGAAAATGACTTAGGGTGATGAACACACAATACAGTGTACAGATGATATATTACAGAATTGTATACTTGAGACCTATATAATTTTATTAACTGATGACACACCATTAAATTAAAAAAATTTTTTAAACATCTTTTTTCTAGCTCATTAAGAAGGTGTCAGAGGAGCCCTGGCTGAGTAGCTAAACTGGTTAAAGCGTTGTCCAGATATGCCAAGTTTGCTGGTTCCATCTTCAGTCAGGGCACTTATAAGAAGCAACCAATGAGTGCATAAATAGGTGGAACAACAAATCGATGTTTCTTTCTCTCTCTTTCTCCAAAATCGATCAATAAAATTTTTTTAAAATTATTTTATTGTTGTTCAATTATGGTTGTCTGTGTTTATTCCCCACCACTTCCCCCCACCCCAGTCAAACCCTCCTCCCTCCTTTGCTACCACCCCGCCTTGGTTATGTCCATGTGTCATTTATAGTTGTTTCTGAAAACCCTTCCCAATAAAAAAATTTTTTTAAAGAAATGAATGCATAAATAAGTGGAACCAATGGATGCATAAATTAACAGGACAACAAATTGATGTTTCTTTCTCCTCTCTAAAATAATCAATAAAGAAAAAATTTTAAGGAAAAAAGAAAAGGCGTCAGAGGAAGAGATACCTCACACTCTAATGCCAGTGGATTGTTTGCCATTTTACCCTAATTCACCATATTACTGAACTTTTATTGGAAAGCCTAGATTCAGCTCCTTAGGCAGCTCACAAGGCCTTATATTTGCAAAACAAATTCCAACTTCAAAGGGAATTCCTTCAGCTAAAAAATGGGCTTCATCACATACTTTTTCTTTAAGCAAACACAAACAAAAAGAGTTGACTTTCTTTAGGGTCCGCATCTTAAATCTTTATTTCAAAATGTAGGTAGATAAGATAGCTTGGCTTCTTGCACTAACTTTTGATGTTGTATCAAGCTGCGCTCACAGATCTAGAGCAGTCTTGAAATACCTATGCAAATGAATGGGGAAGCTGGGAGGTACGGGATGGGAAGAGAAAACAAAAACCTATATTGCTCAATCTGAATGGGTGGGGACTGGAGCCAAATGTGAAATGACTTCCCTGGTCCTCAATCCCCCAGGATGGTCAATGGGCAGATAAATTTTTTTTTACAAGATTAAAACTTACACTGTCAGAGGGTTCAGGGATATTGCACCCAAACTAAACTTTCAGAATGAAATCAAGTATCTGTCAAGTGTCATCTTTTTTTTTAAGTGTCTTCTTAATACCTACTCTGAGAAATTCATACAAGGCAGTGATTCTCAAATTCCAATAATATGCAGACTCATTGGAGGTTAAAAAAATTATTCCCAGACCCGTCAGATTATTTACTTCTTCATTCACTCAGCACCGGTTCCCGGCACTGGAATAAATGATGGGGACAGAAAGGTGAACAAAACAACATGATTCCTACAGCATCTGCTGCAGAGAAAGAAAGTCATTAATGAAGTCATTACATGATTAACTGTAAATTACAGCTGAGTGCCAGAAGGTGGGGGAGCCCATGCTAAAAGTAAATAATAATGGGGAAATTGAGAGGGGAGAGCAAATGTTTCCCTAAGGAAGAGAAAACTTGTTTTGGTCTGAAAGATTAGAGGAGGCAAAGAGTGAGGGCAAGAGGTTTCAAAATCAGAACAGCTAAGGCAAGGGTCCTGTGGCAGAAGGGAACATGTCCATTTGTATATGAATTATTTTTTTCTGAACAGGTTTTATTACACAGAGGGCATGGGGCTCGGTCCTTTTCTCGGCTGTTGCCTTTTTCATGGCTGCAAGGACATTGCTCAGATCCTCTCTCTTCCTCTTGGCACAGACTTGTGTTCCCCACCCTTTTCTTAATGAATTTCAGGGCCCTCTTGTCCTTAGAGACCTTGAGCAGCTCCATGGCGTGCCGCTCATAGAGGGCCACCTCTCAGATCATGTTCTGCACGAACTTGGTGTGCTTGGTGAGGCTCCCTTGGCGGCGGCTGTGCCTTGCTTGCTCCTGTTCTCTGTCATTTTGTGGCCCTTGTTGAGGCCTATAGCCATGGGGTAGTGGAGAGCCACGGCTGCTGTTCCTCAATGGCGGCTGTGGCAGAAGACTGAATTTTTTCATTTAATCTTCCTAATAGCCAAATGAAATAGATCTATTATTATATGCACTGTCCAGAGAGGAAACTGAAGCTCAGCCTTACCAGACTGTGAACCCTGTGGGGACAGAGTATGGGTAGTGTTTATTTTTATACCTCCTACAGTTGACACAGGGCCTTCCTCTGAGTGAGTCTTTAGTAAATGCGTATTGGTTCCCTCACCTGAATCCACATAACCAACAAGTACTGAAGCAGGAACTCGACACCATCTGTTCAGAACAATAGCTCCTGTGCCTTCCACACCACACTAACTCCTGTCCTCCAGCCTCCCTGAGTTCTATTCCTCCAGGATTTTAGTTAATGCACTCTTTTCTAGGAATATGCAACTTATGGCTCTACCATGCATGGCAGCAAATAAATTTTTTTTTTAATTTTGTATTTAACTTTGAAAACCATTAAGTCATCTGTTGTGTGAAAAAAACAAATTGAAAAACACACCTGACTGTACATATAATGAAATGGCCTTGAGGATGTAACAGAAGCCAACCAAAGCACAAAAATCCAGAGTTCACCCTGCAACAGCATCCTGAAATTGTGTCTCCACTTCCACTTTGATTCTTTGAACGAGCTTCCCAGGTGTTATTTCCCAGTGATGGCATGACTCAATATCTGGAGCTCTGGGTTGCTCTGAATAGTGACGATACTATCTTAACATACTTTAGTCCAGACAGCTTAATGTAGGGTCTCTGAAACAGTAAAACATGCATTTTACACTACAACCCGTAGTGATGTATGTGTATGCATTTTTATAATATAAGCTAAAATAAAAATGTGATGGAATAACACCCTTAATACATGGGAGGCACTCTGCTGTTTTCTAGCCCATTTCTGTTTTCTCTTCTATTTGATTTCATGTTTTAAGAATTGTAGTTGCAATCCGCCAATTAATTTTACCTCCCATTGAGTCTTGCAGTTTGAAAAACATTGGCCCAATACATATGAAGAAGTTGATACTTCTTGAATAGAGTAATAGGAACAGTTTATTTATCTGCGTCCTTAGCACCTATCACTCCCTTTTTCCTCCTAAACAAATGAGGGGGTGAACACCCACCATGTGCAAGTGAACTAGGAACCGGGAATGCAACCATGGCCAAAACTGGGAGCCAAAGCTAAAAGGATCCTTGCCATGGTGGAACTTACAGCCTATTGAGGGAAACAGACTTTCAAATCAAATTTAAAATAATTTTTTAAAATTACAAATTGCTATGAGAATGTCAGTCATATAGATGTAACTTAATGTGCAGGGTCAGGGAAGGCACCTTTTAGGGTAGGAGACATTTAAGCTGACATCTAAAGTCCAAATAGGAGTTAGTCACGTAGGATTTGAGAGGCAAGAGAGTAGGGAAAGCATTCTGAGCAGAGGAGAGCATTCATGTCAATGAACAGAGGCAAGAAGGAGTTGGGTACATGTGAAATCCCTCCCCAGAAAGGGTCTGAGCTCTGCAGTTTCTGTCCCCACTTTTCCTTTGGAAACTCCAATCCCCTGCTTCACCTGGGCCTGAGGGAAGCCAACCAGAAATCTCCATTTCCGTGGCCACAGTGATGTGTGTGATTGGTTCAGTGAGGAGCCTGTGACCTCAACTGGGCCAAAGTCATCTTTATAATTGGTATATGAAAAGGATCTCTTTCTCTGTGACTATAGACATAAGATTAAATGAAGCTAGAGTTGCCTTCCATTGTATAAAGAGAATAGGTCAGAAAATGAAGCTGAAATAGAGAGAAAAGGAGACTTACCAGCAGGAGCAAGAAAGAGAAAGAACATCATTTGAAACTGAGTCCACATAGGCTTAAAAGCCAGCAGATCAGCAACACTTCACAAGTGCTTGAGCTAATGACATCACTCTTCCCTAGTGCTGGTTTCAGTTGGTTCTCTGTTATTTGTAACTGACTACAAGTGTGAAAGGAAGAGCAGAAAGCCAATTAATTTATTTCTGAAAATAAGAACAGACACAATTGTTCCATGAACAGGAAATTTGCCTGAATATGCCAGGTTTCAGAGGTTCCAGATTTATGAGGTCAGTGAATCTGTCTTTTCTTCTTCTTTTTTTAATGATTTTATTTATTTATTTATTTTTAGAGAGAGAAGAAAGGAGGGAGAAAGGGGGAGAAACACCAATGTGTGAGAGAAACAGTGACCATAGACCTGTCGAATCCCTCTAACTGGTGACCTGGCCTGCAGCCCAGGCATGTGCCCTGACCAGGAATCAAACTGGCAGTCTTTTGGTCTGCAGACCAGTGCTCAATCCACTGAGCCACACCAGCCAGTGCTTGCTCGCTCTTTCTTTCTTTCTTTCTTTCTTTCTTCCTTCCTTCCTTCCTTCCTTCCTTCCTTCCTTCCTTCCTTCCTTCCTTCCTTCTTTCTCTCTTTCTTTCTCTCTTTCTCTCTCTCTTTCTCTTTCTCTCTTTCTTTCTCTCTTTCTCTTTCTCTCTTTCTTTCTCTCTTTCTTTCTCTCTCTCTTTCTCTCTCTCTTTCTCTCTTTCTTTCTTTCTTTCTTTCTTTCTTTCTTTCTTTCTTTCTTTCTTTCTTTCTTTCTCCTTTCCTATATCAGCTATGTGGAGAAATGTTAGGGGAGTTTATAGAGAAAACAGGGAAGCTATGACATATTCTTAGCTATAAAAACAGGGGCTGGTATGGCTCAGTGCACTGAATGTGAACCTTCGAACCAGAGGGTCACTGGTTTGATTTGTAGGCCAGGTCCCCAGTAGGGGGTGTGTGAGAGGCAACCACACATTGATGTGTCTCTCCCTCTCTTTCTCCCTCCCTTCCCCTCTCTCTAAAAATAAATAAATAAAATATTTAAAAAAATCTAGTTAGAATGGCTTAGACCAGGGTATGGTGGCAGTGATAGAGATGAAGAGAAGCAAATTTAAGAACAATTTTACTAGAGGTGGTAGGACTTGGTCATGGATTCGATGGATGTAAGGGGCTGAACTATCAAGATGAATGAAGAACAGAAGAGTTAGACCCCCTGGGTGGTAGGAGCTGGGGCAAAGTCTGCTTTCAAGGAGCTTATGGCAGGGGAGATCCTAACATTCAGAAAAGAAAAACAAACAAACAAAACCCAAGAACCCCAGGAATAGTGAAGGTCTCACCTGGAATTGAGAGAATTAGCTTTGTAGACATAGGGGGCATGTGTCTTGCCTTTGTAAAACAGGATTTATGCTAACTGTGGGAATCTGGTCTGCTAGCCCCCAAGGTTGTTTTGATCAGGGGAAGAATTTGGCATGGGGAGGGCGCTGGATAAGGGAAAGGCAGAAAGATGGGGGCAAAATGTCTGCAGGATGGGAGCCCACACTGACCTTCATGGTTATAACCAGCCAAATGGATTTGGGATATGAGAGTAGGTGTTCTCTAAGCCAGCTATTTCAGAGACCATGGAAGTGAAAGGCTCTCAAACCAGGTTAAACACTCAAATCACATGCTTTATTAAAAAGCAAGGAAAAACACATAGGGAAAAGCAAGGGGAAAGGGAAGGGGGGAGGTTGACACATTCAGGGTAGGATGCAAAGGGATGGAAGCATGACAGAAACTGAATTCTGAGGGACATTCTGTTAGTATGTTATCTCATGGCCACATCGGCCTTTCCTGCTAATGGTGCAGTTAGGACCAGAGTTGTGGCCTGAACAAAGGTGTGCCCACAGATGGAAGTTTCCCTGGATCAATGACACACTAATGGCAAAGAAATACACAGCTCGGTATACCTGGCCACCGAGGTAGCTTACCAATTAACCTGATGATCAGCTATGGATTTTATTTGTATTTTGGGGGGAATGGATGGGGCCAGAATGGTTGTCATCCTCAACACTGAGACTTCATATATGAATATTTAGGATCTCATGAATATTTAGAGTTCTAGTGCCTCATGTATATTTAGTACCTCAAGAATATTAGGTATCTCTTGGTCCTTCCATCCTATGTTTATATAGAAACACATCTTGTACTTATTATCCTCACTTAACACATTTCTAAATGGTTATTACTTTATTTTACAAGCTATCAACTTATTCATTTTCTAAATAAATCAAATAGTCTATGAAGCAAATGCATATTACAGTAGGACTTCCAGATATCCAAGTCAGAGAAACCTCTGTGATTTGGGAAAGAAGGCTTAGGGAATGCTCTTTAACACCAAAGAAGGAAAAGACTTTCTCCTCTAGGAGGCAAGAGTGGAACTGGGAGGGGAAGTGGGGCAGCCAGATCCTTCTAAGTGGTGCTCAGGAGCCAGTGGCCAGAAGAGTGACAAGGGAAGCAGCTGGGACAAGCAGATGAAGCCTAGCATCCAACCCAGACAGGCAAGATTGCTGACACCCAAACTTGAAGCTAGCAACTTTTCCCTAAGGTCCCCTAGAAGAAGAACTCTGGGAAGAGGTGAGAGGAAGCCCAGCAAGGCCCAGCCCAGCCAGGCCCAGCCCAGCAAAGCCCAGCTTTCTGCCCTGAGAATCAGGACCAGCTTACGCCAGATCTCCCCAGTTTTCTTGCAAATCTGTAACTTCCTTAAAGTTAGTTATTTTTGTTACTGCTTGTTTCCCTGCAGCACAACTAGTAGAATGGATAGGGTTTAAGCAAAGAAAGGAGGAGGTACAAGGGGGATTGGTTGCCTATTTAAAAGCTGACCTGCAGAGCTGAGAGCAGGCCCTGAGGAGTGGGGGTGGAGGTGACTGTGAAGTCTATGAGGTGGGAAAGCTGGATGGGGCTGGGAAGGGGTGGACGTGGGAGTGAGAGCTCTGACTGGCAGAGCTCAGCTAGCCCCTCAGAGACTGGCTGGGCTTTTCCAAACCATTTTTCTTTGTAGTCTGAGGTAAAGGAACTGACTGCTGTGGGAAGTAGTTCTGCCCCCACCCCTCCAGGCTCCCACCCTTCTCCCTGCCACCTCTCTAATCACTGTACATTCATTGTCTGTTCTTTGTAGGTCTCTCCAGCCAGACCATGAGCATCCTGGGAGCAGGCACTGTGTCTGATTCACCTCTTTCTGCTTCACAATGTGGCCCAGCGTGGGGCCTGACACTTGGAAGCTTCTCAAAGACTTACTTGTTGAATGAACAAACAAATGAAGGCTTTCTCCCAACCACGCTGTACTCTACATGGGATTTACAAAGAAGGAAAAGGCTGATCGCTGCTCTCTACTCCTTCCAGCACTTACCCAGGACTCAAGGAGGCAGTGAGCCCCTAAGGTTTGTTTTCTATGTTTACGTGCATTTTCCTGGAGATATGATTCTACATAATTTATCATTTTCAAAGGGGTGCCTATCCCCCAGAAAGGATAAGAATAATCATTTCAGAAAATAGTTCCAGGACAGAGATTCTTATATACATGTTCTCAGCACTGATTTTCTGAACCACATTACTTTTCCTCGCAGCACTACTGTTTTCTTCCCGTATGTAATCTCTTCAGTTTGTTATTTTGTAATGTCAGGATCTCTCATTCACCTAAGTGATGACAAGGTGCTGATGGGATTCAGAACATGGTACCCTGAAATATGGCACCTTGGCATATTAAATATCTAAAGCTGAAGGAATTTCCCAAAGTGGCAGAAGCAAGAGGGTCACTCTGAGCTCCCTCCCGTGTCCCTGAAACAGGTCATAAAACCCTCCTGTGGAAAGTACCTGCCCTATACCAGGAGGAAGGACATTCCTGTCTCCAGGGACAGGGAATCTGGAGCCAAGACTGCATAGGCAAACCTTATTAAACTAAACCTTAACTTCTTAATTACTTCTTCACCATTTACTATTCCTAGCCCAGACTGCTTGTCTTGTCAATTCTTCACAAGTGCTCTGGCAGCTACTTCAGGTCTTCATTCCCTTGTGGAGGCTCCCAGGTACATGTAAACTTTTAATAAAATCTGTATGTTTTTCTCCCGCTGCTCTGTCTTTGCTAGTTTAATTTTCAGACTCAGCCAGGCGCCTTAAGAGGGTGGAGGGAAACTTTTTTGTCCCCTAAAATGCCATAACCTTTGAATTCTCCCAGAACCTCCCTTTGCTGCCTCGGCCAAGGCACCCTTATTGATTTCTTTCACACTTTTGGCTCGGTGGCAGTGCTTTGCAGGTGGAAAGGCAGCGCAGATAGGGTGTGGGGCTTGCTGGAAGTGAGACCTCAAGGGCAGAGGCAGAACCAGGAAGAGAGCTGCTGAGATATCCTGCTACCTAATTCAATTCTTCTCCACTGTTCAACAGCCTCCCCTCCCTCTGCATAACAATGAAAGGAAAGAGGAAGTGGGAAAAAAAAGGTCCTGTAATTGAGTTAGAAGGGGTAATTACCCGGACCCAGAAGCAGAGGGAAAGTAACTCCCAGAAAGGAGTGTTAAAATCAGCACACAAAGGTGACAAGTGGAGAAATTAGTAAGAAGTATTCACTTGTGTGGGGAAGAAAAAGGGAAAAACCTCAGTGCTGAATTGGACAGGCACTGGGGAAACCTGAGGCAGGCAGCAAGGACTGGGCCAGGGCAGGTCTGTGGCAGGAAGAGAAAAAGCCACCAGCCAGGCAGGGATTTTGCCGTGGCTGCTGTGGCTTCATTTTGAGTATCGGTGCCTCAAGGGAGGAATGAGTCAGTCTCACCAGATCCAAGTTTAGGAGGAACAGCCGATGGGAAGGCACTGGGCAAATACCTTTTCAGTAAGAGGGCTAGCTGACCATTCCGATGAGTAGTCCCATGGGCTGGGGAAACTAAGTTGGTGCTGGACTCTGCCCGAAGGGCTCATTTGCATGGAGACTGAGCACAGAATGCTGTTTTAAACTGCCCTTCCTCTGCCAGGAGGTTTCAGCCAGATGTGCCACCCTTTGTTCAGTGTCATAGAGTTGTCTAAAGCCAAGGGTGACATAGAGCAGAAGGCCAAGGGGTAAGTGCCAGAGTATGGTTGTGAATGCCACATCTTTTTTTAAAAAAGAAAATGGCATTATTATAGTTCTAGAATCTTTTAAAAAAATTGATTAGAGAGAGAGAGAAGAAGGGAGAAAGAGAGAGAGAAGCAATGATTTGTTGTTCCACTTATTTATACATTCATTGGTTGATTTTTTAAACCCTCACCTGAGGATATGTTTTTTTCAATTGATTTGAGAGAGAGAGACAGTTATTGACTGGTTGCCGCACCCCGACTCTGGATCAAATCTGCAACCTAGGTATGTGCCCTGACCAGGAATCTAACTGACAACCTTTTGGTGTATGGGGCAATGCTCCAACCAACTGACCCGCCCTGCCAGGACTTATGGTTGATTCTTGTATGTTCCCTGACAGGGGACGGAACCCACGACCTTGGCGTATGGCAGGAGGATGCTCCAACAACTCAGCTACCTGGCCGGGGCTGTGGATGTCACATCTTGCTGCAGGAGGCAAGAAAATGTGCTTTGAAATTAAAGAAACTTCTTGGTCATTGGTGAGGCTGTAAGTGCACAGTGAGTCTTGGTGCCTCGAGAGTGAGGAACTGTGTGGGGATCTCACCAACTGGTGTCTGGTAACTTTTAAGACAGGATAGCGAGAAGCTAAGAAAATTCCTTGACAAGTGAAATAGGGAAATTGAAACATAGCTGAACACAATAGCCAAACAATTTACAGCCAGTTGCAGATGGTCACCAGGTGCAGATGGTCACCACTCAGAAGGCAGAATGCCCTGAGTGCCTGGCAGGGGGCAAAACTGGGAAAACAAGGACCTCACCCCCAGGGTAACCTCTACTCCCCTGACCTTTCCTCCCTGGAGATAACATTTAGGCCTCAGCTGTATTTCAGCTCCAGGCCCAGAAAAGCAGCAAAACCAGGTGGGTAACACCAGGACCAACTGCAATGAATAAAGACCCCCTGGCCTTACTGACCAATCAGTGGAGACCAGGACCCTAAAATAGTATACCTGGAAAATGGATGAATATTCTGCTGAAACACTCCCCTAGAATTCCCACTTGCAAGAAAGAGATAAAAGCCTCAAGACAAAGGACTCAGCTCACAATTGTTCTCCCTCTGGGGAGCAGCCTGAGCCATTCCCTTTCCCTTCTTCCCTACTTCTTTCCCCAAAGGCACAGGTCTCTTATTTTAACTCTAAGGCAATGGGCAGCTGGCAGTTTTTCCCAGGCTGATCCCCTGAACCTGTCTCCAAGGCTCCCTCTTCTCTGACTTCCCAGTGAGCCAAGGCAGCTCAGTCTAGGCTTTCCTGTTGTTTCTTCTCTGGTAAGTGCTTCATTGTGCCACTGTCCCCAGCTTTAATAAACAGATCCTCATAGTCACTTGGACTCCTGTTATGAAATCTTCACTACACAAAGTCAAGGGACCCACACAGTACCAAATGACCCTAGTCGGACCTGCACAGGGCCAGGGTCCCTGTCTGTAACACTTTGAGGAAAGTAAACTCCACCACCCACTCCTGACAATAATGCCTCGTGAAAGGATGGCAGGATTGGGTTGCATCATTCAGCCTAGGGCTACCTGGAGACAAAGTGAGCCAGAGCTGTTATTGGCCCATTATGCAAGCTGGTAGCTCATGGTTGCTGAGCAGCCATCTGCAGGTTAGAGAAAGATTCCCATTGTCAGGAGGAAGTTTGTGATGGGTGACTTTGATTATATGTTTTCAGATTTGTTTTTAAATTGTGGTAAAATATATATGTCATAAAATTTACCATTTTAACCAGTTTTTACAAAGATTTTATTTATTTATTTATTTATTTATTTATTTATTTATTTTAGAGAGGGGAAGGGAGGGAGACAGGGAGAGAAACATCAGTGTGTGGTTGCCTCTCCCACGCCCCCTACCGGGGACCTGGCCTGCAACCCAGGCATGTGCCCTGACTGGGAATCAAACCAATGACCTTTCAGTTCACAGGCTGGTGCTCAATCCACTAAGCCACACCAGCCAGGGCCATTTTAACCATTTTTAAATATACATTTCAGTGACATTTATTATATTCACAATACTATACTACCATCACCACTGTCTTTTTCCAAAACATTTTCTTCTAAACAGAACTTCTGTACTTAATTGTGTGCTTGTTTTGTTGTTGTTGCTGTTGTATAACTTTCTCTCTAGCATATGTTGGTCTCTGTTCTGGTAGGCGGGGCCTCGACAAGAGGTCTTTTCACCTGACTTTTTTTCATCACAGGGTTGCTGTGAGTTTTTTCCTGTGTCAACAACACTGCTACCTTCCTTTACCTATGCACATTTATTTTTAGCAAAGTAGATATGTCAAACTATCCAAAAACTTAGTGCTTAAAACTACAACACTTTTACTTGCTCAAAATTCTGTGAGTCATCAATTTGGGCAGAGTCAACCAGGCATTTGTTTTGCTGTACTCAACTAGGATCCCTCACGCCACCACAGTGTTCTGGTGGCTCCGCTGGGGCTGGATGCTGTCACACGGCCTCATTCTATGAATGAAACATTCTGTGTCCAAAGAAAGTCACATGGTAAAGCCAGAGTCAGTGTGACAGGGGACATCAGGAAAGTCCAGATATAGGCAGAGGTGGTTCATTTGTCCATTGTGGCAACACTCTACTGTACCTGCATACTATGTTGCATTTTGTTTTCCCCCGAACAACATGTCTATTTTCCGAGTTAATATAGTCATTGTAGTTACATTTACAATGGCTACACGATAGTCAATCAAAGGACTATGCCCAAATGTACTTAATCATTATTACTTTATTTTCCACATTTAGTTTCACTTTCACTATTTTAAATGATTCATTAGTTACTCAGATATTTATTGAGTACCTATTATGTTGAAGGAATTTTTCAAGGGCAGTAGGAACACCACTCCCTTAGATTCTTTCCAGGGGGTGGGGGTGGATGAAGAAATGCAGACAAAGGCATCTTTTCATTTGGGCATGTATTTATGTGTTAGTACAACTTTCATTTACTTGGTATACATCTATTAAGTACAAGATTTATACCAGAGGAATCAATAATGATTCATTAGAGACCCAAGTGGGTGTCCAGAGAAAGGTCCCAGGTTGTGCACCTGCAGCTGTGTTGCTGTTATGTAAACCGAGATCATGGCAATGTGCTGGCCAACCCTTCTTGGTCCACTGACTTTGAACAAATAAACTCTTGTTTTACCAAACCAGAAACCAAATATGCTGACTGAGCTCCTTTACCAGGAAAATTGTATTTCATTTCTCTTTGTGATAGGAAAGGTTGGAACAATATGTGACCCTACAGTTCTGTGCACTGAGTCTGCTCTATGTCAGCTGTGAAAAAACAGATGTCCCTGCATTCAAGAGCCAACATTTTTTTTGGTGAGTTTATATACTTTTGTGCTCAAGAATGAGGGGCATTTTCTAAAAAGCAAAATTCAGACTCCTTGCCCTTAAGGAGCTTATAATCCAGCTGGAGCAACAAGGCCAGCTCACTGGAGTTACAGAGCATAGAACTAAGCAATGTTGTACATGGAAGGCTGCCTGCAGATCCACCTGGTTTTGAAATTCCCTGCCAGGGTGAAACTCCCTCTTCAAAATACTCTGCAAGTAGATTTTTCCATCTTTGTACAAACACTTCTCTGTTGAAGAATCTACTATTATTTTTTTAAATTATATTAATGTAATATATGCTTAATGTACCACATCAAAACAATATGGCAGTACTTGAACAACAATAAAACAATTAAAAAAAAAAAGAAAACCCAATATGGCAGAGTATAAAAGTAAAAAGTCAAATCTCACCTACAGTCTTTCACCTCTTAGCACCTGGTGAGGACTGATAAGAATGGTTAGGATGGACAACTATTGTCTTCTATACTTGTTAAAATACATACAAACATTTTCACTCTACACTTTCAATTGTAATCTATTTTTAAAAATTAGATAGTGTGTGTACAATATAAAAATAAAATGATATAAAATATCATTTTATATTTATATCTTTATGTGCAATAAAGAGAAAGTCTCCCTTCTATCCCCTTCCCTCTCCCTCTGGCCCCTTGTTCTCCTGCCCAGAATCAACCACTATTACCATGTTCGTGAGTACCCTTCCATGGACAGTCTGGGCATTTTGCAAGCACATGTTAATATTCTCTTATTAAAGAAGATTTTATTTACTTATTTTTAAAGAGAAGGGAAGGGAAGTAGAAAAAGGCAGAGAAACTTTGTGAGAAACATGGACTGTCTGCCTCTTGCATGCTTTCAGACCAGGGACCGAAGCCAATGCCCTTTCGCTCTGCAGGACAGCATCCAACCAACTGAACCACCAGTCAGGGTTGTAGGCAAATGTGTACATAAATATCTAAAAGCAGACTTCTGGATCAAAGTGTACATGCATTTGCTATTTAGATAGACGTTGCTTTCAATAGAAGCTGTATCAGTTTGCATTCCTTTCAACAATTATGAGAGTACTTTTCCCTTATGCTGTTACCAGGATATTAATGACTTTTAAAAAAACTTTTGCCAATTTGATAGGTCAAAAATAGTTACTCCTAGGTTTTTTCATTTGCACTTCTCTTGCTATGAATGAAGTTGAACATTCTTTCATATATGTATGAAGGCCATTTGTGGTTTTTAAAAAAATTATGTTTAGAGAGAGGGGAAGGGAGGAAGAAAGAGAGGGAGAGAAACATCAACGTGTGAGAGAAACATCGATTGGTTGCCTCTCATACATGACCCAACTGGGAATCGAACCTGCAACTCGGACATGTGCCCTGACTGGCAATTGAACTGGAGAACTTTCTCTTTGCAGGATGATGCCCAACCAACTGAGCCACACTGGTCAGGGCTGTGATTTTTTTTTTCTGTGTTCAATCTGCTCATATTCTTCACCTATGTTTCTGTCTTTTCTTTTTGTTGCTTTTCTGTCAACATCTAGAATTTTAATATATTTTTAATTGCTTAATTTAAATAGAAAATTAATAATTGAGTTTAGTGACTTGAAGTGAAATAAGCCTGGTACAGAAGGACTAATGCTGCATGAACTCACTTACATATGGAATCTAAAAAAGTAGAACACATAATAATGGAGAGTAGAGTAGCAGTTATTAGTGTTTCAGGGGAGTGGGGAAGGTGAGATGTTTGTCCAAGGGCACACATTTTCAGTTGTCAGATGAATAAGTTCTGGAGACTTAAGGTACAACATGGTGACTAGATTTAATAATAATGTACTGTATAGTTGAAATTTGCTAAGAGAGTAGGTCCTCACTGTAGCTGAGAGAAAGCTCTAACTCCTTGTCACGGGATAGCCAGTAAGTCGAGTGACAAGGGGTTGGGGGAAGGAAAGTGACTTTATTAGGAGAGCAGAGCCAGCAAGCTGAGAAGATGGTGTACTAACATACTAAAGAACCATTTTGACAAAGTACAGAATTCAGGCTTTCTTTTTTTTTTTAATGTCAGCCAAGGGGGAAGCTGGGGAGGTTTGAGGTCAGAAGGTGACTGATGACTGCAGACATCCGGACTTCAGCAGGATCTAAGGAGGATGGTGAAATGTCTGTGTTTTTGGTCAAGAAACTCTAGTTGCTATGGTTTCAGTCAAGGGGTTCCTATAAATCTTTGGATAAACAATAATTATTTTTGTATAGACCTTCCTTCTCTCCTTGGGGGATTGTTTCATTAATCCCTAGGCTACAGGTTAGATTCCTTTAATGATTACCATATTTTTGTGCAGGAATAAGTAAAAGTTGCTAACAAACATACTATGGGAACTGGGCCAGCTCAAGCAAGATGGAATCAAAAGACTGATTATTGTCGTGGCTGGTGTGGCTCAGTGGATTGAGCACTGGCCTGTGAACCAAAGGGTTGCTGGTTTGATTCCCAGTCAGGGCACGCGCCTGCGTTGTGGGCCAGGTCCCCAACTGGGGGGGTACATGAGAGGCCACCAATCCATGTTTCTCTCCCTGTCTTTCTCCTCTCTCTAAAAGTATATTAATAAAATCTTTAAATTAAAAAAAAAAGATGGGGGAGGAGGAAGATGGCAGCATGGTAGGAAGGAGCAGATTTTACATCTCCTATACCCAGGGGGAAAAATAATTGCCATTCTAGGTAGGAACTGAGCAAAGAGCCAACATTATCACGACATAACTGAAAATAAGAGATCACAAATTGTAGCGGACATTGAAAAACCCAAGTGTAAGGAGACTACGTGGATCAGTGCGGGGACCAGGGGGGTTGTAGCTCCAGACCCGACGGCGCGCCTGGGTCTGCCGCGAGGCTCCCGGAAGAGAGCTGGGTCATCTGCTCCCTCCCTGGCCAAACAAGGCCTGAGCAGCACCTGGTGAGGCCAGTTTACCCGAGGGCACAGAGACAGGAGTGAGGATGAAGAGGCACCCACACAGGGGCTATAAGCACCTACGCAAAGCCCTGGTGAAAGTGCGCACCCCACCCCGTGCATCCAAAGGCACTCACCTCTGCGCCCCCAACCCAGAGAGAGAGCGTGGTTTGGTGAAAATCTCAGAAACCACAGCGTTGAAAAAGGAAAAGGCGCAGGCACTTCCCAGGACCTATGATGCCCAAGCTGTGAATTTGGGGGAAGTGGGCGCCCTTCAGGATCCAGAAAGCGTGCACCCCTGAACCCGGAAAAGGGGTGGGTGCTCCACGGGACATAGTTGCGCCCAACCCCGACACACAGGTCCTTTCCAAGAGGCACCAGACGGGCTGGGGGAGAACAGGCACCTGCACTAAGAACAGTATGTCAGAGGCTGACTGAGTCCTGAAGGAGAACAGAGAAAAACTGTCTCCAGTAACCCCTCAGGGGTCTGAAGCCAGCTAGAAAAACCAGTTTGGCCAGTCTGAAACCAATAATAGGTGTGTGTGTGTGTGTGTGTGTGTGTGTTTTCTTTTTTTTGCTGTTTGTTTGTTTTTCTTTTTGTTTTTGTTTTCTTTTAATTATTTTTAAGTAAGCTTTTATCTTTTAAATCATATTACTTTTTGATCTATCAATTCTTTATGCTTCTCTTTCTGTCACCTTAGTGTTGACCTTTCTCCCTTGCTTTCCAAATTTATCTCTTCTTCCTTCCATCTTCTGCTTGGTTCCTTCCTCTTTTTTGTTTTCTGAACCTGCAAGTAATTGCATAATTGTATAATCATTATTTCATTATTCCTACACCTTTTACTTATATAGTATTTTGGCATTCCTCTTCTTTTTGTACAGAC
The DNA here is from genome assembly GCA_028533065.1 of Trachops cirrhosus. NCBI lineage: Eukaryota > Metazoa > Chordata > Mammalia > Chiroptera > Phyllostomidae > Trachops > Trachops cirrhosus. The sequence goes on from CM052544.1 coordinate 31,246,910, forward strand.
TTCTTTGCTTCACTGATTATATTGTATCATTTGATAGGTTTCCCCTGTTGTCTCATTT
>CM052544.1:31247467-31267290 GCA_028533065.1 Trachops cirrhosus
GACACATGGACAAAACTAGGGGTGTTGGAAAGGGGAGGGAGGAAGGGAGGAATGGGTGGGTGGGCTGGAATGGGAATAAAGGATAGAAACTGTACTGAATAAACTAAAATAAAAAAATTAAAAAAAAAAGACGGATTATTCTACTATATAACCATCACTACCACTACCATCACCCCCCAAAAAAAGGAACTCTGTGAGGTGACAGGTATATTAGCAGCTTGATACTGGTAATCATTTCACAATGTATATGTATATGCAAACATATTGTACACCTTAAATACATACAACTTCACTTTTTTATCATACTTCAGTAAAGTTAGAGAGGAAGGGTAGAATGTATTAGCATTTTATTTCATAGCTTCCTGTTTTATTTATTTACTTGTGTGTTTGTTTTACCATGGTGAGAAAGTCTGCTCTAGCAAAATTATATATGTACAAATATTCTCCAATGTTTTCTTCCAGCACTTTTGGTCTTTTACTTCATCTGATACCTATTTTGTTATAAAATGTGAGGTAATGATCCACTTTTATTTTTTTCCAGATTGCTCTCTAGTTTCTCCAAAACCTTTCATTCTATAATCCATTTTCTCCCAACTCATTTAGAATACCATCTTTATAATCAACTAAATTTGTGTACTATATATAAATTATATACAAAAATTTGCATGTGTATGTTTCTGGGCTTTTAAATTTTGTTTCATTGATCTGTCTGCCTAGTCATTCCCTATACTGTACTGTTCTAATTATTCTATGTTTAGTATATTTAATACTTAGGATATTCTTGGATTATAAATTTAAAAATTTTCTACCTTAAAAAACTTGATGTTTTTATCCCTATTATATTAAATATACAGATCAATTTATTGTGCACTAACTTCTTTAGAATATTGAGTCTTCCTATCCAATAGTACATATTTTCCTCCTCCTACCAGGCTATATTTTGAGGCACCCCATTCCATCATTGGACGGTTCTGATCGTTTTTAAATTTCCCTCTTCTTTTGGAGTATATGATTATTCTATATTTTCTAAGCAATTGTTCTAATTCTGTCCTTTGATACTGCACAGGAATTAAAATGTAAAGTGTTTAACACAATCTACAAAAACCTACATTAGCACTTTCTAACATTCCACATCATGGAATATGAAAGAAATTATAATATGTCTCTGGAACATTGGGGTAAGCTGATGGAATTTTTTCAGTCAAAGTGATGGTGGGGGTAGGAAGGGAATCAGACTGCCCCTATTCTACAATTCTATATCCGCTGACATGAGCGCTCAGAAGATCAAAAACAGGGACCACGTGAAACCCCTTGGGGCACATCATCTGGGACCCATTACTGGGGGTCCACTCCTTGCTGTTCTGTGACTCTCTTGCTTCATTTCAGCTGCTAGGATCTGCTTTCCTTTCTAGACTTTAAACTACCAAGCCTGTTCTCATTTTAGGGACTTTGCATTTGGTGTTCCCTCTGCCTAGAGTGCTGTGGTTCCAGAAGTTCACACTGCTGGCTGGCTACTCATTCTTTCCATCATTAGGCAGCCATACCTAAAGGAGTGCTGCCCCCTGCCCTAAGTCATGATATTTTCTGGGTAACACTTAGCAGTTTTAGAAATTTCCAGATAATTTGTGTGTTCATTGTCTCTTTCCCCACTAGAATGTAAGCTCCAAAAAGGCAGTCTTGCCTGTTTTGTTCTCTTCTATCCCGAGCCTTATACAGTGCCCCACACAGGCACTCAATAAATATTTGCTACATGAATGAGTTGTGGGCTTCCTATTCTCGTTCTTGGAGGATATGTTTCATGACCACATCAATTCTAATCCCCAGGTTAATCTCTCTGCACTTAACTACTTCCCACAACTTCTTTTTGGCCTGAGCAAAGGGCTTCAGGGAGAACTGTTTAGCCAGTTATGACTCCTGTTATCAACCCTCTCTCCCACTTTTTTTTGGCCATTCTGGCCACAGAGAGACCACGGGACCTTATCATCACCCTTGCAGAGCCTAGATATACCATGTCTGCAGTATTCTCGGAATACATCCAGTTTAGTAACCCTATCAAAAACGGAAATGAGTTTAGCTTGGCAGGAAATAAGGTCAGTTTGGCAACTGATGGTGAAACACTGAACAATGTGGGAGTTAGTAGTCTGAGTTAACATTGCAAGACACCCTACGGCAGGCAGTAGAATAGGAAGATCAAATGGACCGTGAGCCATGTAGGGCAATTTGGGCTCTGAGAGGAAATATCCCTGTACGATTGCTTTCTGTGTAACTTGGACAGGTGAGTATGCAGTGGAGCACTGCTGAGGCCTCTCAGCCAGGATGACGATGTCTCAGGGCATCTGTAACAGAATGACTTAGGCCAAAATCAATAAGCACCATTTGTATAAGCATCTGTTATCTCTACTCCTCCCAATACCCCTGTTGGGTAGGTAATATTAAATACTTCAGAGAGAATGAAACAGAAGTTTGAAGGACTTACTCAAGGTTCCAGGATGCATGATAAGATGGGGAGTCAATCCAACCCTTATCCTCTCCGAAGTTTGGGACCTTTTTCTTTTTCTATGCTAAATGAGGGAAAAACGATGCAAATCTAGGGCTCTAATGAATTCTTTTGTAAGCAAACATAAATTTGACTCTATCTAGTGGGGTATACGATGCTTAATCAATTCTTAAATTCTGTAATAATTCTTAGGAATTATTCTTGTTAATGGACCGCACAACACAAATAGAAGTTAAGACCCAATGTAGAAAGAAAATATCTACAGAAAAGTCTAGGATGGTTATCAGAGATAATCAGCTCACTCAAAATTTCCAGGTGTTAGTCTATCAAGAGATAATAGACATAAAAGCTAATTAACAGAATATACTGTGCCCATTAATGAAAATAATGATGTTGTTAAGGTAGATGAGGGATAGGGTTGAGCTTATTAACCTCCTGTCTCATCCACATCTCTTCCGAATTTGTGGAAACAATGATGTAATTATAATCAGAAAGGACAGCGGCCATTTAGAATTATATCTCCATGTAGAGGACATTTAATGTTTTCACTGCAGGCTCATATCTTTTCATTTCTTCTCGAAAATCAAAACCATTGGCTGCCTCCCCTTCTTCTCCTCTCCTGCTCCTTCTCCTCCCCCGCCCTCCCCTCCCCTAATTCCCCCAGTCCTGCACCAGGAGCATTTTTAAAAATTTTTATTTATTGATTTTTTTTAGAGAAGGAGAAGAAAGGAGAGAGAGAGAGAAACATTGATTTGTTGTTCCACTTGTTTATGCATTGGTTGACTCTTATAAGTGATTTGATGGGAGATCAAACCCACAATCTTGGCATATTGAGATGAAGCTCCAGTCAACTGAGCTACACAGCCAGGGCAGGAAGTTTGAAACTGCACAAAGGGAATGAGGAAGTTACTGGGTGGGGTAGTTGGGAGATGCTTTCTTAAAACTGCCAACAGCTATTCTTCCATTCACTTGTAGGGACTTGTCTGAGAGAAAATGGAGTTGCCATATAGAGAGGTGCCCAGGCCAGAAAAGGGAGCAAAGAGAGAGCAAGTCTTAGTTGTAGTTGCCCTTGAGGCACTTTCTGTGGTTGTCTAAACTAGTAGAATTGAGTTTCCTTCACTTGTAGCCAAGAGTCTGACTGTTTACCTTATTCATTCCAAACACCTCACCGTCATTCTCTTGGCTGTTTGAGGTTCTTCCCCTCTGATCTAGGAAGCTTCCATTCAGTGTGTGTGCCCCCACCCGTTCTATCCCAGGAAATCTCTCTACCCTCCAGGTTCCACCCCTACTGGCAATGTGTTCTCAGGGACTGCAAATAAGTTTTAATACTCACTTTATCTTTTAAGTCAGCCTCACCTATTGAAAAAGAAAGGTTTTTTTTTCCTTTCAATTTACCCCTAAAAGTGGATTTGGGTAAGCCTTTTAGACAATTGTGGAATAGTAAGTGAAGCACTAGTAAATAAAGCTTGAATCCTAGCCCCTTTGGCTGGCTGTGTGACTCTGGGTGTTCCTTGAAAGTTTTGAACTTGTCCTTATCTGTTAATGAAATGTTTATGTGCAAGCATCTATTACAGTGCCTGGTACACACTGCAAGCTCAGTACATGTCTATTAAATGAATAACTTAATGAAGGAATTGAATCCCTGTGTCCCTTTTGGAGTTTACTACATGGACAATGAGCTCCATTTCCTCTTTAGAGGTCTCCTCTGTTCTTAGCCCACTGAGACGAAAGGTCATAGCCCTCCTCTCATTTTTTCAAGTGCCAAAGCCCTAGGAGAGAGCATTTGATTGGTGGAGCCTGCATCACATGTTGCACTGGAGCAGTGAGTGGAAGTTTCTATTGGAAAGATCCTCTAGGGATATTCACAGCTTCCTTAGTGAGAGGGCTGATTCCTGCATTAACTAATTAATTCATGCTCAGGAATTACAGTGCAACTGTATTAATAATAACTGTATTAATAATATACTGCATACAGATGCAGTTATTAATAATAACTGAATTACAGTGCAACTGTATTAATAATAACTGTATTAATAATACAGTGCATACAGATGACAATTTACCATAGAATTATCACAAATATACTTCAAAACCAAATATATTCATGGAGTCAATTATTTGGGGTTATTTGTGCCATTCCCCCACTCTTTTGGGAGAATAATCAGATTTGACTACAGAAACTCCATAGCTTCGTCATCAACCACAAACATTTATGAAGTTTCTCACTATGATAGAAGAGCCAAGGATGTAAAGAGGTGGCAGGTCAGGACCTTAATCATGAAAACCTTGGCCATTCCAAAGAAAAAAAAATTTTTAAAGATTTTATTTATTTATTTTTAGGGAGAGAGGAAGGAAGGGAGAAAGAGAGAGAAACACCCACGTGAAAGACAAACATTGATGGGTCACATGCGCCCCATCCAGGGACCAGTCCAAAACCCAGGCACGCACCCCGACCGGGAATCAAAGCAGTAACCCTCACTCTGCTGGATGACACTGAACCAATTGAGCCACACTGGTCAGGGCACAAAGAAAATCTTACTGCAGTAGTGTTCTTGTATAAATCAATACTTATCATTGGTTAACTCCATTTTCTCTCAGACAAGGTCCTACAAGGGAATGGAAGAATAGCTGTTGGCAGTTTTAGGCATCTTCCAACTACACTACCCAGGAACTTCATTCATTCCCTTAGTTCAAACATCCTGCCCTGGCTGGGTAGCTTATTTGGTTAGAGCATTGCCGCATACACCAAGGTTGTGGGTTCAAAGCCCCATCATGGCACATATAAGAATTAACAGATTGATGTTTCTTTTTCTCCTTCTCTCCCTTCCTCTCTCTCTCTCTAAAAATTGATAAATAAAAAATATTTCTTTTAAATCAACCAGTATACTATAAAATCAACAAGTATGTTTGCTAAAGGAACTTCTAAAATCTTTTCGAGTCTACATTGTGGGGAGGGACAGAGGATCACTTTTTTTAATCCTCACCAGAGGATACATTTTTATTGATTTGGGCAGTGGGAGAGAGAGAGAGAGAGAGAGAGAGAGAGAGAGAGAGAGAAAGAAACATCGATGTGAGAAAGAAATTGCCTCCCAGAAGCATGTCCCAGATAGGTGCCCTGACCCAGAATCCCTTGGCATGGGACAACACTGCAATCAACTGAGCCGCACAGCCAAAGCAGGGCCATTTTATTTTATGGAAAGTGATTTTATTTTTTTCCAGTTTTACTGAGATATAAAATTGACATGTAACATTTTAATAGTATAAGGACTACAACATAAGATTTGATATATGTTTATACTGCCTAATGATTACTGAAAAGAGATTTTAAAACACTTCACAATCTTGGTAACTTTCTTTTTCCATTCTGTAATCAGATTCTCTGTCTCCTCATATATTAAATGTTTATTTCCTCTGTTTATAAATTTGTGAATGAATTCTTATCACATGCTGCGTAAAATCACAATCAGATTAAATTCAGATGCTAATCTAACTTGTGGTCTCTTCCCTGGATGCCAGGGCCCACTCAGCTAACCATCTCCATCACCCCCTCCAGCCCTGCACATACTCAGTTCTGTGCAGCTGGGGTCTGGGACGACAGTGCAAGCACTTTTCTGGTTAAGATCCACTCCTAAACTTGGCCTGCTCCTACTGGTCACTGTTTAAATCTTCAGGAGCATTGTTCAAGGGTCCTTTGTAAATCAGTGTGGATTTGCTCTTGATGTCTAAGTAAACACTCTCCCCATTGAACTAGGCTCAAGTGCAAGGTATCCATACTGCAGAAAGCCTTGTGCAGAAAACTCTTATTCCTGCTCACACAGCCCTGTAGTCCTGAGGAAAGGAGCAAAGTTCTGATTCCTGGCAGAAGCAGTGCCAAACCTAGGGGAATGCTTCTTTTACTAACTATTGTCTTTTGATTATTTCTTTTTAATAATCAAGGTCAGCTACAGCCATGGGCTCTTCAGCCCCCTGATTCCCAAGCTGAGTCAGTCCTGCACTTTGATGAGCCCTTACTACTCAAGTGCTGCAAAGTAGTCTCAAGGTCACAGCATCAGGCGACAGTAGCTCCCACTGGACCTTGCCGTTACCCCTGTCCCTAGGATCTGGAGTTTCAAACTTAGTGATCAGCAGGGGAAAGTCCTGCCAGAGCCAGAGGCATTGATTTGAACCCAGAGCCTTAATGAAAATAGTGACTTACTTCAATGGAAGAGGGAAAATTCCGGACTAAATCACTTCTAGAGAATTTTAAAGTGAAAAAAGAAGTATAAACAGAATTTGAATACTATTTAGTCTATATTTCAACTAGCTTAAAAAATTAGCTATACACAGAAAAGGAGCTGAAAAAATTTACATTAAAATTTTGACAAAGGTCTTCTCTTAATGATGGGATTACAGCTGGTTTTTCTCCTTTATATCTTTTTTGTATTACCCTACCGGTGGTATTAATTTTCCTTTTTTATTGTTTTTAAAATCACCAAAATAATGTAGGCTCATTGTAAAATCTTTAAGTCATACAGGAAAATACATATAGGTGAAAGTGCCACTTTACCCAAGGGCCAATAATATCAGTCCCCTCCCAGGTTTATAACCACTGATAAAAGTTTATTGTAGCCCTGGCTGGTATGGTTCAGTGGATTGAGCATTTGCCTGTGAGCCAAAGGGTTCCTGGTTGGATTCCTAATCCTTTAAAAAAGTATTTTATTTATTATTTAGTTTTAGACAGAAGGAAGGGAGAAAGAAAGGGAGAGAAACATCAATGTGTGGCTGCCTCTTGCGTGCCCCCTACTGGGGACCTGGTCCGCAACCCAGGCGTATGCCCTGACTGGGAGTTGAACCAGTGACCCTTTGCTTTGCAGTCTGGTGCTCAATCCACTGAGGTACACCAGCCAGGGCTAAATAAAACATTTTTTAAAAGTTTATTGTGTGTGTATACATGCATGCATACATGTAGTTAAATAAGAATACATACATTTATTTTTTTAATATTTTATTTATTTATTTCAGATACAGGGGAAGGGAGGGAGAAAGAGAAGGAGAGAAACATCAGTGTGTAGTTGCCTCTCGTGTGCACCCTGCCAGGAACCTGGCCCACAGCCCAGCCATGTGCCCTGACTGGGAGTCAAACCAGCAACCCTTTGGTTCACAGGTCAGTGCTCAATCCACTGAGCCACACCAGCCAGGGCAGAATACATACATTTAAACATATGATCAGTTTTTCTCTTAACATTATGTATTGAAGACTTTTCAATGTCAGCTCTACCTCATTCTTTTTAATTTCTTCTTAGTATTTTATAGCATAAAGGAATTTTTTTTTCTCTCTCTTTTTTAAAGATTTTATTTATTTATTTTTAGAGAGGAGAAGGGAGGGAGAAGGAGAGAAAGAGAAACATCAATGTGTGGTTGCCTCTCATGTGGTTCCCACTGGGGACCTGGCCCGCAACCCAGGCATGTGCCCTGACTGGGAATCGAACCTGCGATGCTTTGGTTCGCAGCCCGCACTCAATCCACTGAGCTACGCCAGCCAGGACTCTCTCTCTTTTTTTTATATCAGTGTGTGGTTGCCTCTCAAGCGCCCTGTACTGGGGACCTGGCCCACAATCCAGGCACGTGGCCTGACTGGGAATTGAAATGGCGACCCTTTGGTTTGCAGCCCACGCTCAATCCACTGAGCTACACCAGTCAGGGGAGCATAAAGATATTGTAATTTGAGTAAATGTGCTCATTAGTCCATGTTTAGGTCATTTCAAATGTTCTGCGATTACAAACTCTGCTGCATTCAAGAATATTGCATGTACTTCCCTGTATACATGCGTATTTCTGTAACAGAAAGCAGGTCTGGCTGCCTGCTGCTACGAAAGCCAGTACCCAGAGGCAGGTGTTGGTGTAAAGGAAAATGGTTTATTTTCAGGTGCTGGCCACCTGGAAGATGGGGGACTCTTGTCACAAAGCTCATCTCCCTATCTCAGTGGAGGCAGAGCTTTTTTTTTTTTTAAATAAGGAGGGAGAGAGGAACAGAACAAAGAGATCAAGGGAGGGGGTTAGAAAGTTCTCTACGTGCAGACTAGCGCAGTCCATCTGATAAGGCATGTCCTGGTGCGGTGTGCAGCATCCTGGTTTAGTCATTGTGGCTTCGCAGATGAAGGTCAGCATGTTTAAGAATTGGGATGCATGAAGGTCGGAGTTTGTATCTTCTGAAGTTAGTTCCTAGGATTCTTATACAAACGTGCTATTCATCTATAAGCTATATATTAGTCAGTGTCCCCAAATAAAGAAACAATGTCAAAAGAATGGTGGGGTGGGTTATAATATCCCACTGTTACAATTTTGCACTGTTACATTTCTTTAGGATTAATTTAAAGAAGTAAAATTTATGGGCCAAAGATATATCCACTTAAATTTTGGATAGAATTTACTAAACTGCCCTTCCAAAAGGTTTTTGTCAATTTCTCTTCCTATCAGCAGAAAACAGAGCACTCATTCTCCCATAGCTTTGCCAGGAATGGGCATTACTGAGTGTTTAAACGCTTGGTAATTATGCCTCCCCACAAATTATATTATCATTTTTTTTTGGATTTAGAATTCTTTAATGGAGGGGGGCGTATTTCAGTGGCATGATGAGGCTAAAAGCCAGTTTGTAGTGGATTGGAAGAATCTATTTATAAATGCCAAAGTGTTTTTACAAGGAGTATTTTATTTATTTTTTATGTTGTTTTAATTCACATTTCTCTGATTACTAGTAAAAATAGTAATTTTTTAATGTCTTTATTGGATAGTTATACCTCTTCTATAGGAGACACATAGAGAACTTGGATTAAACAGGCCTTGCTAGTTTCCCCCGTCCATGACACACTAGTTCACATTATGCTATAGTTATCTATGGTAGTAATTCCCTTCCCTTCCCAGAATAGGCTCTCTAAATTCTTTTAGGCAGGTAGGGGGAAGTTCAAAGTTTCTGAGTCTTTTGTTTCTCAAAAATAATCAACTTGAAGTAATCAATATCCCAAAGTCATGTTTTGGGGTGGCAAAATCTGCTTCCCCTCATATCTTCAGTAATTTGTCACTGTCTCTTGTTTATTGCTTGTATATTCAATGTATTAGTTATTTCTTTGATTAAATGCATTGCAAATACATTTTCTCAATTTATCACCTGTATTTTAATCTTGTTTGTTTTGTGTGTGTTTCGTTGCACAGAAGTTTTAAATTTTTATGCAAGAAAAACAGTCAGAATTGTTCTTCTTGTTTTCTGGGTTTCATTTCATGCTTAGAAAAATTTTCCATTATAGCCCTGGCTGGTGTAGCTCAGTGGACTGAGTGCTGACCTGTGAACCAAAGGGTCGCTGATTCGATTCCCAGTCAGGGCACATGCCTGGGTTGCAGGACAGGTCCCCAGTGGGGGGCACATGAGAGGCAACCACACACTGATATTTCTTTCCCTCCCTTCTCATCTAAAAATAAATAAATAAAATCTTTTTAAAAAAGAAAAACTTTCCATTAAAAACCAAGTTTATGATAACAATTTCATATTTTCCTCTAATACTTATGATTTCTTTCTTTAAAGATTTTATTTATTTATTTATTTTCAGAGAGAAGTGAAGGGAGGGAGAAGGAGAGGGAGAGAAACATTGATGTGTGAGAAAAACATCCACAAGCTGCCTCTCTCACACCCCCACATGGGGACCCAACCTGCAGCCCAGGCATGTCCCCTACTGAGAATTGAACAAGTGACCCTTCACTTTGCAGGATGATGCCCAACCCACTGAGCCACACTAGTCAGTGACACTTATGTTTTTTTCTATACTGCACTTTTAAATGTATGAAATTTTTATTTGCATATGATGTGAAGTAGAATACAACTTAATTTATAAATATTCAGTTGCCCAATACCATGCATTGAATACTCATTCCAATTCACTTATTTGAAAATGCCATCTTTATCATAAAGTAAATATATATTTACATATATGCAGAGTCTGTTTTGGGGTTTTCTATTCATCCTTACCATCTGTCTATTCCTGTCAATAATGCCATACTGTGTCAATTACTGTTGTCTTTTACTATGATTTGCTATCGGATAAGACAACTTTTTTCATTGACGATCATTTTTAAAAATGTTCTTTTTTGTGATCCATGCATTTTCAGTTCAAGTAATCTTGAGAATTAGATAGCCCTGAAGATGACCACATGATCATTACAATGAATGCCAAAAGCTTTCAATGAAATTATACACCCACAATATGGAATATAATTGTTGTTTTAAAAAAAGAGGTGGCCACACCACCCTGAACGCACCCAGTCTCATCTGATCTTGGAAGCTAAGCGGGGTCGGGCCTGGTTAGTATTTGGTTGGGAGACCACCTGGGAATATTGGATGCTATAGGCTTATAAAAAAGAGAGAGAGAATTATTTGTACCCTAATTGAAAGATTGTCAGCACAAGTGAACAAAGCAATAGGACAATGCATATCTTGTGAATTTCTTGAAGTGGAAAAAGAAAAGTTATTTACATATACACCTGTGTATGAAAACATATGCATATGACTTAAAAACACAGGTCTGGAGGGATACACACTTCACTGTCACGGTTTTCGTTTCTGGGGAGGAAAATAGGAATGTAAGGTGAATTGGACACTGAGGTGTTATCCACATGTGTCTCTTCAGCACCATGGCACTTCACCCAGTTGCCAGGAATGTTGTCTGCTGACTGCTTACGCAGAGTGCCTCTCCAGGCATTGCCCTCAGCGTCTCCCTGGGGACAGACTGAATCCAATGACTGGTTTTATGCACTACAAACACAGGTCCCCTTTGCCTCAATTTGGGACAGTTCTTAAGGACCATCCTCGCTTCACAGCTCTCCAGGGAATGGCTACAGCCTCTGTTGCAACTGCATTTGCTCTGCAACCTGACTTCTCTCTATGCCTAATCTCTCTTGTCTCACTCCCTTACAAATGTTGTTTCTGAAAATACTTCTCAATAAACTAAGACAAGCCAGTAAGCCAGGAAAAGTGAAATAGGGAAACTGAGATAAACAGCTGAACAAACTGGCTGGGAAATATACTGCAAGATACAAAAGGTTACCTCCCTAGTGATAACATCTTGGCTTCAGTTGTATTTCAGCTTCAGGTCCAGAAAAGCAGCAAAATCAGGTGGTTGAAACCAGGACCAGGGGCAATGACTAACAAGCCCTTTTCTTGGCAGTGACCAATCAGATGAGACCAGGACCCTGAAAAAGCACACGTGGAAAACTGATGAATATTCTTCTGAAACCTTCCCCTGAGACCTCCACTAAAATTTCCTCCTACAAAAGAGAGATAAAATCCTCAAGACAAAGGACACAGCATGAGCTCTCCCTCTGGGGAGTAGCCTGAGCCATTCCCATCCCCTCTACTTCCCCCACAGGCACATATCCCTACATTCTAAGGGTCCCCATGAGACTGGCAACCAGGGCAGCAGTGGGCAGTAGCCGTTGGTCCCAAGCTGATCCCCTGAATGTGTCTCCAAGGCCCGCTTTTCTCTGACTTCCCAGCGAGCTAAGGCAGCCCAGCCTAGGTTCTCCTATTGCTTCTTCTGTGCTAGGCTCTTCCTTGTTTCTCTGTGCTCAGCTTTAATTAACATACCCTCATAGTCACCTGGATTTCTGTGAAATCTTTCCTGCATGAAGTCAAGAATCCACACACTACAAGCTGGCCCTAGGCAGACCTGCTCAGAGCCAAGTCCCCTGTCCAGTGACAAAAGCGCCTGCTCACAGATTTGTCTGAGTCTGTTCCCTGGGGTAGCTGACCTATAACAATGGGAGATAAATTAATGGGTGGTGGAAGATAGGTGGGTAGGCTTTTTACATTTTGTTCCCTTGAGTAAACTCGAATAATTTATAAGAACCTATTATAAAATTTTAAATTTGTGTTTAAATAGTAACATTAAATTGAAACAATAATAACAATGTTCAGCTAACTTTTCAAAAAGAAACTCTCCTGCCCTGCATATCTTCCCCCACTTCCCACGCAGTAGTCTCACTACCGTAGCACCAGTCATTACATTTCTACATACTTCCTTGGGTGGGGGTCACACACAGTCATATTTTTGCATGGCTTGCTGTGTTGGAAAAAAACATATAGTAAAGCAGATATTCTCATAAGGGTGAAATTCCTACTCTACTATAAGGAAGATAAAAAAGCAAGGAACAGTTGAACAAGAATGGGCTTTCAGAGAACTCTTGAGTTGTCTCAGCCTTGGGTCCAGAGCAGGTGAGTTAGTGGTATTCCTTGAAAAAGGAAATTTCTGGAGGAAGTTTGTTTAACATCACACAGCTTCGGAGCCACAGCACCAGCACCAGGGTGCTGTGCTTGAAACCCAAGGTTCTGAGCTCTAGAGTCCTAGTGCAGCGTACCTTCCACCAAAGAAAGTCATAATTTTCTAAAGTCTGAATGCACTATCTGACTGGGATCCTTCTCCACATGGGGACAGCGGGCCTCTATTCTCTTGTGAGGGCAGAGGAACTCTTGTCCTTGGAGGGGAAGGGAGTAGGGAAACCTGTTCAAAGGACCTGCTAGTCTGTGTTCACCATGAGGAAGTCGGTGTGGTCCTCCACTGCTCAGGAGTCTGTCCCTCCCCCAACTTTTCTCCTGAGTTCTATTTTCAAGTTTCTCTGAGGCTGATCTCCAGAGGCTGTGGGGAAACAATGTCATACAAGTTACACTCACACATCAATGAAACTCACCATTTAGAAGTCTGGATCTCAGGTTGGCCAATGAACGATTAACCACAAGTGGCGTGGTTGGAAACTTCCCTCAAAAATGAGGAACTTAAAGGAAGAGTCTACATTTGTTGATTCAAGACAATTGTGCTTTATTCTGTCCTGAAGAACCTTCACACAACCCTAAATACAGAAAATAAGTGTTAATGAAGATATGGAGAAATTGGAAGTTTTGTACATTATTAGTAGGAATGTAAAATGTTACAGCCACTGTGGAAAACAGTTCCTCAAAAAATTAAAAATAGAATTATCATGTGAGGCAGCAATCTCACTTCTGAGTATATACCCAAGAGAATTAAAAGTGGCTCATGCAAGAGATTTTTTCATGCTCATATTTATGGCAGCATTATTTACTATATCTAAAACATGGAAGTGACCCTATGCCCATTTAAGGATGAATGGATAAGCAAATGTGGTCTATACATACAATGGAATATTCTCCAGTCTTAAAAAGGAAGAAATTCTGTTGCATGCTTCAGCATGGGTGAACTTTGGGGACATCATGCTGTGTGAAGCAAACTAGTCACATAAAGACATATACCATATCATTTCATTTATATGAGGTATCTAAAGCAGTTAAATTTGTAAAAACAGAAAGTCAAACTGTGGTTGTAGAGGTAGTGGTGGGATGAGGAGATGTTTAATGGGTATAAAGTTTGGCAAGATCAAAAATTCTGCAGGTTGGTCACACAATGATGCGACTTGACACTATGAAATGTACACTTAAAAACGGATATGATGGTAAATTTTATGTTCTATGCTTTTAAAATGAAAAAATATAAAACACTAAATGAACATGTCAAAAGGTAAATTAGATAGAGTTGAAGAGGGAGTTAATTACTAGGAGACAGATTTGCAGAAATTACTCAGAATGAAACACAGAGAAACAAAGAGATGGTAGGAAACGTGAATGACACAATGAGAAGGTCTAACATACAGACAACCAGGTTCTGGAAGAAAAGAGAACAAGCAGAATGGAAAAGAGATATTGTTCGAAGACAAAATGCCTGAGAACTTTTCCAGAATTGATGTAAAATATGAATTCTCTGATTCAGAAATCAGAATAAATCTCAAAAATAAAAATAAATAAAAATGTCAAAGTAAAAACAAACCCACACCTACATTTTTTTCTTCTTTTCCAATTGTATTAGTCTCTTTTTATTCTTCTGGTAATCTCTTCCAGAGTTAGATACTTCCATTTGTAGATGATACAATGTCTAAGGAATCTACTTCAAATGCTGGCTCTGCTGTGAATATTGTCTTTCCCTTTACTTCAAAGCAGAATTAAGATCTACCCCGGCTGGTGTAGCTCAGTGGATTGAGTGCAGTCTGTGAACCAAAGGGTCACCAGTTCGATTCCCAGTCAGGGCACATGCCTGGGTTGCAGGCCAGGTCCCCAGTAGGGGAAGTGCAAGAGGCAAACACACATTGATATTTCTCTCCCTCTCTTTCTCCTTCCCTTTCCCTCTCTCTAAAAACAAATAAATAAAATCTTTAAAAAAAGACTTAAAAGATTTTTTAAATTTTATTTTAATTGTTGTTCAAGTACAATTTTCTATCTTTTACTCCCATCCCAGCCCACCCACCCAGCCTTCCCCATAAAAGAAAATATTTTGATCCTCCAGTTCCAGAAGTAGTTTTCACTAGAAATTATCTGAGGACAGTTGTATGCTTTACAGTAGGGGTCTATAGCCAGGCTCTAACTTCTGCAGGAACACTATACAGGATGGATTTAAAGATGGATTAAGCTAAAAGGCATTCTCTCAAATGTGTGTAAGTGTATTTTATTTTTAGACAACCTTCATGACACGTTTTCCTGAAAACAATGCCTCCACTTCAAATAAATTGAGGTTAAAATAAATGAAGAGCTCAAGATAACATCAGTGCTAGTCCTGGTGTACGGATGAAAAGCAACAGCCATTTGCGATGACAGGCGATAGATCCCAACTGTCAGCCTTGTTAATCTTTTCCCATGTCTAAACCATCGTTAAAGAAAATTGTCTGTGGGGGCACACCATCTTCATGGTAGTGCCACAGAACAACCATGCCATCTGGATTTATGTTTTCACCAGGAAAGAACTGGTAGTTTTGAAATTACCAAAGATGTACTTGATTTGTTCTGCACCCCTGTTATAAAATGTTTTACTCTTTCTGGTCTCTGTACTGCACGTTTCCCTTTGATTGATTTCATGTAATCTTTGATGTACTTCTTGTAGGCTTCTTTTGTGAAGCTGATATCCTGCAAATGGAGGTTCATGACAATATCCACACCAGTGATTGCTGTGCTTTCAGTACCTTTGCCCTCCAGGGCCTCAGTGGAGGCATTTCCAGCAATGAGTGAGTCATCGCCATTACCCTCTCTCCTACACCATCTTCCCCTCCAATTCCAGGCACAGCCCATCAGCTATCTCCCAGATCTTGTAGATGTCAGAGAACACCTCATCATAGCTGATGAAGTTAAGTAGATGATCGCGATGGCTACTGGAGGAGATGATGGCTGTGCTGGTGACATAGCCAGAGTGTACTCACGGGGAGGGGGATCAGGAGGAAAAGCCACAACGACATTCTTCTTTTTTTTTAAGATTTTATTTGTTTATTTTTAGAGAGAGGAAAAAGGAGGGAGAAATAGAGGGATAGAGACATCAATGTCTGGTTGTGTCTCAAGCACCCCCAACTGGGAACCTGGCCCGCAACCCAGGCATGTGCCCTGACTGGGAATCGAACCAGTGACCCTTTGGTTTGCAGGCCATCACTTAATCCACTGAGCCACACCAGCCAGGGCCACAACTACATTCTTTATAGGAAAACTGCAGAAGACTAAAGACAGGGAAACTATATCAAAGAATCCAGAGAGCAACCCAGATGAATAACCAGCTACTGAAGGCAGTAGGTGAATGGGTAAATAACAGTGGTGCATCGAAACAATGTGTACATTGTACACAGTACGTGGAGTATTCAGCTCTAAAAAGAAATGAACTAACGAGTCATAAAGAGATATGGGGGAAACTTAAATGCATACTACTGAGTGAGAGAAGCCAAACCAAAAAGGCTATAAACTGTATGATTCCAAATATATGACATTCTAGAAAAATGCAAATAAATTCTGCAAAACTATGGGGCTTCTGGCTAAGATGGTGACATAAGTAAATACAGTACTTGAAACCTCCACAATGACATCAAAATTGCAACTAAACTACAGAAGAGACTGGTAGGAGTGCAGACACATAATGGGCTGATTTCACACCCAAGTGTGGTAGTTAAAAATTGGGAAGGGTATCTCAGCTGTGGGGTTCCCGCCTGAAGAGCCAGGGATCCCAGCTCCAT
The DNA here is from genome assembly GCA_028533065.1 of Trachops cirrhosus. Lineage (NCBI taxonomy): Eukaryota > Metazoa > Chordata > Mammalia > Chiroptera > Phyllostomidae > Trachops > Trachops cirrhosus. The sequence continues at coordinate 31,264,035 of CM052544.1, forward strand.
ACCAGGCCCCCCAGCCCAGGGTTCCAGTGCAGGGAAGAGAAGTCCCCATAACTTCTGGCTGTGAAAACCAATGGGGACAGTGGCTGAGTGAGATGGAGGCTGCTGGAACCCTAGGCATTCCTCTTAAAGGGCCCAACCACTGACTTCTCCCCACTAACTTGCTCAGAGCTCCAGTGCTGGGACAGCAAAGACACCAGGGACATACAGGGAGGAACCGAATTGTTTGGCATCAGGGTAAGAGCTGGAGAGGCAGTTTTCTCCCAGACAGAGTTGTTGGCAGAGGCCATCATTCTTTTCCTGAGCCCTCTCACAGCAGAGCTGGCAGGCAGGCACCATATCTCAGTCTCCATCAACCTGGCTAATACGGTTGGTACTGCCCTGATGATTCCCTGAGACCCTGCCACACCCAACGTGCCAGCCCACACAACTCCAGTGGCTTTTCCATACAAACAGCTTGTTTTGGCTCATTTGCTAACTTTCTTAAAATCTCTCAAACAAGTAGCATCTTGCCTCTGTATACTGTACCTCTTACTAAGTGGCTCTAGACCCAGCACTAGTTGCAGCAGGCCTTGGTTTGCAGCTTGGCCTTTCCCCATCACCTCCAAGCCCAGCACAAATAGCAGTCCATTTTGTAGCTCACTCTGGGTGGCCCTGGGTAGGGTACAGGAGGCAGCTGACCTTTGCCTGCACCTCACAGGAGGCCCCAGAGCCAATGCACCCAGTGGACAGCTTCAGACCAACCAGCTCCATGAACTCAACGGGTAGACTTGGTGGGTACCTGAGCCCCTGTGAAGTAAGTTCTACTTCATGGGGTCCAGCCCCTGCATAGCAGTCCTCCATGGTGGTCACAGCCAGTCCTTGAAGCTGACTGGCTGTGGGGTAAATCCCTCCCATTGATCTGCCAAGAGTAGGAAAAACTCAATTCTGACAGGAAGGTGCACACAGCCCATGTGGGTGGCACACCTGAGTACCCAGCTTGGGTGATAGGGGAGGCTATGCTACTGGGCCCTACAGGACATCTACTATATAAGGCCACTCTACCAAGACCTCAAGACCTAGCAGGTCTACCTAATATATAGAAACAAACACAGGGAGGCTGCCAAAATGAGCAGACAAATAAACATGTCCCAAATGAAAGAACAGAACCAAACTCCAGAAAATGAACTAAGCAAAATGGAGACAAGGAGTCTATCAGATGCAGAATTCAAAACAATGATCATAAATGTGCTCCATGAACTTAGGGAAAGGATAGAGAAGCTTAGAACTTCAACAAAGAAATAGGAAATGTAAAAATGGAGATAGAAAACATAAAAAGAACAAGTCAGCAATGAAGAATACACTAAATGAAATGAAGAATAATTTACAGGGTCCTGACTGGTGTGGCTCAGTGGGTTGGGCATCATCTCACGAACTGAAAGGTTGCTAGTTCAATTCTCAGTTGGGGCATATGCTTGGGTAGCAGCCAGGTTCTCAGTTGGGGGTGTGTGAGAGGTGATTGATTGATATTTCTCTCACACATCGATGTTTCTCTCCTTCTCTCTTTCCCTACCTTTCACACTCTCTAAATATAAATAAATACATGTTAAAGAAAAAAATAATTTATAAGGAGTCAACAGTAGAGTAGATGAAGCCAAGAATCAGATTAGTAATTTGGAATTAAAGAAGTAAAAGACACCCAATCAGAACAGCAATAGAAAAAAGAATCCAAAAAAAAAATGAGAATAATTTAAGGTGCCTGTGGGACAACTTCAAGCATTCCAACATTCTCAACACAGGTGTGCCAGGAGAAGAGCGAGAGCAAGAAGTTGAAAACCTATTTGAAAAAATAATGACAGAAAACTTCCCTAACTGGGTGAAAGAAATAGATATACAAGTCCAAAAAGTGCAGAGAATCCCAAACAAGAGGAACTCAAAGAGACCCACACCAAGACACATCATAATTAAAATGTGAAAGGGTAATGACAAAGAGAAAATAGAAAAATTAAAAATGGAATTGTTTTATGACCCAGTAATTCCACTTCTGGGAATATACGTGAATATCTACTCTTGCTGCAATTTTCTTTTTTTATCAATGATTTATTGTTTATGCTATTACAGTTGTCTCAAACTTTTCCCCTTTGCCTCCCTCCACTCAGACTGACCCCCCACTCCCATAGTCAATCCACACAACGTTGTCCATGTCCATGGGTCTTTCATATGAGGTCTGTCCAGAAAGTATTCACCCATGTACTATGAAAAACAAAGACATTTATTGAAGAAGATACAAGATACAAGAAACACTGTACATAGGACAATGACACCTCAGTTCCCTTCAAAGTAGGCACCTTAGGGACTTCCGGCCAAGATGGAGGCATAGGTAGACGCACTGTGCCTCCTCGCACAACCAAGACAGGGACAACAACAATATAGGAACAAAATAACAATCAGAACTGACAGAAAATTGAAGTCTATGGAAGTCTGACAACCAAGGAGATAAAATAGACATGTTCATCCAGACCGGTAGGAGAGGCAGACTTGGGCTGGGCCAGGGACGCAGAGCAGAGAGTTGAGCAAGTGGGGCAGCATGCAAGTCTGAGGCAGGCAGACCCTGCGTGCACAAGCAGCAGTGGCTGGTGGGCCCCGGCCAGGGGGTGATGACCTGCAGACCCAGCGAGGCGGCCATTTGTGAAGCAAGGCACTGTGCCCAACTCAGGGTCCCAGCACTGGGAAATAGAGCGTTGGGGCACTGACTGAAAAGGAAGGTCCCGCTGGGGGACACAGGCCCACCTACACCGGAATTGGTGCCAGAGGGGCCCAGTTAGCTTGCGGAAAGCGGCGGAGGGGTCTGAGGTCCTACAGAGAGCAGAGCAAGCGCCATTGTTCCTTCTCGGAACCTGCCCCCACATACAGCGTCACAACCCAGAGACTGGGGTGCCCCGCCCTGGTGAACTCCTAAGGCCCCGCCCCTCACTACAGGAGCTCGACAAGACCAAAAAACAAAACAACCAGCAAAAAGATGGCTCAAACAAAAGAAGAATGGAAAGCCCCAGAACCCATCCTTTTAAGTGACCAAGAGATAGCCAACCTACCAGATGCACAGTTCAAAGCACTGGTGATCAGGATACTCACAGAACTGGTTGATTTTGTTTGCAAATTAGCTGAAAAAATGCAGGCTACAATAAGTGAAATGAAGAAAAATGCACAGGGAAGCAATAGTGATGGAATGAAAGATGGGTCTCACATCAATGGAGTGGACCAGAAGGAAGAAAAAAATATA
>CM052544.1:31267790-31289041 GCA_028533065.1 Trachops cirrhosus
AATAGTATGGGAAATGTAGAAGCTAAAGAACTTACGACACATGGACATGAACTAAAGAGGGGGAATGTGGATGGGAGAGGGTGTGCAGGGTGGAGGGGAGTGAAGGGGGGAAATGGGACAACTGTAATAGCATAATCAATAAAATTTATTAAAAAAAAAAAGTAGGCACCTTAGGACCTCACACAATTTTCCTAAACACCATTCGCTGTCCTGTTGTATTTTCCTGAATCTCATTGACAGTCTGAATGTCTTCCCTGTCAAAGGTGATTTTAGTTTTGGGAAATGCCAGAAGTCACAGGGCACCAAATCTGGGCTGTAGTGGGGCTGAGTCACCTGGGTGATTCGATGTTTCACCAAAAATTCAGCACAAGATGTGATGCATGAGCAGGCACATTTTTGTGATGAAGTTGCCAATCACCAGTTGCCCATAGCCACAGCCTTCTGAATCATCTGAATAGTTTCTGCAGAGGAATGTTCATGCTTGATGCAATATGTGATGCATATCCATTGCTGTACTCACTCAGTCATTTTGAATGTGATGGCCACATCAATATCAATTAAAATCTAGAACAACCATCACTCAGGAACATCAAAAATTGAGCTGAATGGAAGTCTGACAAGTATGAAATTAAAGAAACCACATCCATTCAGACTGGTAGGAGGGGTGCAGAAGCAGAATGGGCAGGTCCTACAACCATGTGTATAAAAATTTGGGAGGCATATCTTGGGAGCAAGGAGTCCCAAATCCATACCAGGCCCCCCTAGCCCATGATTCCAGTGCCAGGAAGATAAATCCCTATAATTTCTGGCTGCAAAAAACCAGTGGAGATTGAATCAGGGAGAAGAAACTTCTGGAGCCACAAGCAGTTCCTCCTAAAGAACCCACACATGGACTCCCCTACTCAGACTCACCCTCTCAGAGCTCCAGCACTGGGGTAGCAGCTTGTAAGGTACCAGTGGCATATAGGGAGAAACTGATGTCTGGCTTCATGGTGAGCAGAGGCCATTGTCCCTTTGCTAAACCCTCTCCCCACAGAGCAGGTAAGCCAGTGCCATATTTGAGTTTCCAACAACCTGGCTAACACTGTTTGACCACCCCCCACCCCCCCTTGAGATTCCCAGAGGCTCTGCCCCACCCAATTTACAGGCGCACCCAAGCTGCTTTTCCAGAACAATGGCTGGTCTTGGCTTCTAAATTCCATCAAACAAGCAACAGTTGGCTTCAGTGAGCCCTAGTAGCAGCCAGATGAGATTCACAGCTTGGTTTCACCTGTGAATCCCCAAGCCCAGCACAAGTAGCAGCCATCTCAGATTGCTTTACAGACCAGGCAGGATGCCTGGGAAAAACACAGGTAGGGGCTGACCTTGGCCTGTACCATCAGGGAAATCCAAGGGCCAGCATACGCAATGGACAGGTACAGACCACATTGAAGCACCACCACCCTGCCCATTCACAACTTTTCCTCCACGGATGGTGGAGGTTGGTGAGCAGTGGTCACAGCCAGTCCTTGCAGCTGACTGGCCTCCCATTGACCTACCAATAGCAACCAAGGCTCAACTACAAGAGGAGGGTGTACTCAGACCATATGAAGGACACACCTCAAGCACCCGGCTTAAGTGATAGGGGAGGCTATGCCGCTGGACCCTACAGGACACTTGCTACATTAGGACACATTACCAAGACATGGAGTCAAAACAGCTCTACTTAATACATAGAAAGAAACACAGGGAAGCTGCCAAAACGAGGAGACAAAGAAACATGGTCTAAAAAGAAAGATCAAAACTCCAGAAAAAGAACTAAACAAAATGGAGATAAGCAATCTATCAGATTCAGAGTTCAAAACACTGGTCATAAGGATGCTCAGGGAACTTAGTGAAGACCTCAGCAGCATAAAAAAGATCCACTCAGAAATGAATGATACACTAATTAAAATAAAGAACAATTTGCAGAGAAACAACAGTAGAGTCGATAAAGCTGAGAATCAAATCCATGATTTGGAACATAAGGAAGCAAAAAAACAACCACGCAGAACAAGAAGATGAAAAAATAATCCAAAAAAACAAGGATAGTATAAGCGGCTTCTGGGACAACTTCAAGAGGTCCAACATTCCCATCATAGGGATGCCAGAAGGAGAAGTGAAAGAGGAAGAAACTGGAAATCTATCTGAAAATATAGTGAAAGAAAATTTCTCTAATTTGGTGAAGGAAATAGACATGCAAATCCAGGAAGCACAGAGAGTCCCAATTATGATGGATGCAAAGAGGCCCAGTCCAAGAGACATCATTATTAAAATGCCAAAGGTTAAAGATAAAAAGAGAATGTTAAAAGCAGCAAAAGAAAAGTAGTTACCAGATGGTTGCCAGTTGGGAGGAGAGAGGGGGAGAATGGGTGAAGATGTGAGGAAACTAAGAAGTACAAATAGGTAGTTATAGAATAGCCACGAGGAAATGCAGTAGCCAAAGAACTTATATGAATGACCCATGGACATGAACAATGGTGGGGGGATTGCCTGAGGGAACAGAGGGTGCTGGGTGGAGGGGAGCAAAGGGGGAAAAATCAGGACAACTGTAATAGCTATAGTCAATAAAATATAATTAAATAAAACTACTCTAAAAAATAAAGTCAGTTAAAAAAAAAAACCCAAGGGAGAAAGAAAGAACACCCAAGCATCCAGAGAGAAAAAACAAATAACCAACAAAAGAACAATAATTACACTGACAGCAAACATCTTAAAACAACACATTTTTGAATATGAAAAAATCTATATAAGAAATTTAAGGTGGGTCATTGCTGGGTTCCCTTCCGTTTGTTTTCGTTAACATGCATGGCAGCTTTATTTTGTAAATAGGAGAAGGGATAGGCCAAGGTGAAGGAAGGAAGGAGAAAAGTTTACTGAAGGAGGAAAGGGTATTTGGATTTTAATAGTGATATTGGCTGTAGGAGGAAGGGATCTGGTAAGGCCACTGGTATTTACAGGGGGTAAGATTATTCCCACAAGTCTCTATGGACAGGGCACTACTGCGGACAGTGTCAGTGATGGCACCATCTGGAAAGGAGCTTAGAAGCTCTAAAGTATACTTAGGTACATGATTTCATTTTGTCTCTGAGAAAAGCCATTCTCTAACTCTGTCAGGCAATGCCAACCACATTTCTAGATCTCTTGGTTAGTTTTATACTTCCTGATAGTTGTTGGTTGAAATCCTGCAGGCTCCCTCTGATTCCACCATTTCTTTTTGCTTATGAGTATAGAAAGGCAGGCTAAGGTTTTGAACATTTTTATCTCTAGGCTGGACCTTTGTCAGGAATCCAAACTGCTAACTGAATACTGCCACTGAAATGCCATATAAGCACCTCAAACTTAATGTGCCCCCAAATCAATCTCTTGTTTTAGTTTCTTCAATTTGTTTGTCCTCTAGTGTTTCTGTCTCAGACCTTCCAGATGCTTAGGCTACAAACTTGGAAGCACCTTTCTTTTCTCTCATACCTCATGCCCAGTCCTTCAGGGAATCCTGTTCACTCTATCTTTTGAAGTATATCCAGCATCCAATTACTTATTTCCACTAGTGCTACCATACTGGTCAAGTCTCCATCATATCTCACTTGGATTGCTGCAACAGCCTCCTTAACAACCACACTGTAGGAGCTCAATAATTAATCAGTGAATTAATAAATGAAGCAATGCACAGGTGTGAGTTATATTGGCTTTTTGTGGGCTCATGTTTAAATTTGAGACCCTTTGCTATATTTTGGGGATAGAAGGGGAGAAGCAGTATTTAAATAGTAAGTACAATGGGCCTATAGAGGGAAAAACAGGGAGGAAAGTTGCAGCAAACATAAAAAGACACTGAAAAGCCCTGGCCGGGTAGCTCAGTTGGTTGGAGTGTCATCCCTGATATGCCAGGGTTGTGGGCTCAATCCCCAGTCAGGGTACATGCAAGAATCAACCTATGAATGCATAGATGAGTGGAGCGACAGATCAATGTCTCTCTTCCTCTCCTCCCACCTTCCTCTCTCTCTTTAGAATCAATTTTAAAAAATTTAAAGGAAAAATGCAGGAGAGAGGAGTCAGTGGAGTTGGGACTCTGAGTCACCTTGGGGATCAGCAAAGGTTACTGAGTGCAAAGGTCCCTGCTGTTGTGATTACCCCTCCTTTTTCTGTTACTCTGCTTCCGTCTGGTGATCAGTTCAACTCAGGGCCATGTAAGGGGATCTCCAAGAAACCTGGACAGGTGAATGACCCTTGCTGAAAACCAGATGAAGAGAGCAGGTTCCTGGTGAGCTTTGGGGCTGCATTCTCTAGAATAGGGTAATGAGTGGACTGGGCATGCTCTTCAAACTGGTGCTGGAGAGGAAAGGTAAGGAAGGCATATAGGTATGGCCAGCCTAAGATTTCTTCCTCTCCTCTTGGGCCACACCTTACCCCCTCCTTCTCCATCTCCCCATAGGAAAATACAGCAGCTGCTTCCAACAGCCTAGGTCCGACTTCTATGAAAGTCCTTCCAAAAGTTCATGGCTATTCCTACGACACATTTTAGCTGCTCTTTCAGTAAGCACCTAAGGCCTGGTTCCCTCCTCTTGGTCACTCAGGCACTCTTCTCCAGACTGGCTAAGGAAGTGTGGTTTGGGGGAAGTGCTTGGCTGGATCCCCTACATGTTGAGATCAATTTCCTCCTCTGGGTGTGTTTTAGCTTCCAGCTGGGATCTTTGCCATAGTAATTATAACAACTACACTCTGCATAGAGGTTCTTAAAGCTATATAGGCAAACAAATACAAAGGGATTTTTTTAGAGAACAATTTTTTAAAAGTATTTTATTAGAGGGGGTGGGGGGAGAGAAACATCAATGTGTGGTTGCCTCTAATACCCTGCCTCCACTTACTGGGGACCTGGTCTGCAACCCAGGCAAGTGCCCTGACTGGGAATCGAACTGGTGACCCTTTGGTTTGCAGGTCAGCACTCAATCCACTGAACCACATCAGTCAGGGCAAGACAGGAATTCTTAAGCTAGGTAGTTATTAGAATCTCCACTCCCACCTGAGCCAGAAGCTTCGTACTCGCTTTATCATAAGTGCTTAGTGAGAATTATTTAACCAGCTTGAATTCTTTCTATAATCACATAGAAATTGTATATCCTGAAGGAAAGGGAAGTTTTCTCCACCCCTACCCTACTCCTCCCCAAGCCTTCCCCACCCAGCCACTCACCTGGCTGCTTGAGAGAAAAACCTAGAAGTTTGCCTTTATTTTTTCTTATCCCTCACCCCTCATCCCATCTACCAGCAAGGCCTACTGCCTCTCTAAAATATGCCCAAATCTATCCTCTTCTCTGTACCACTTTGTGACAATTGGGTTCATCCTGGACAACTGCAGTGGTCTGCTAAGTGGTCTCCCTGCTTCATGGAGACTTCATGTCCTGCTACAGATCACTGTCCTCACAGCAACCAGAGCCACATTTCAAGGACAGGCCAGATTCCCTGCTCATCACCCTCCAAAGGCTGCTGCTGAACTTTGGATACATTTCAAACTTCTGATCATGGTGCATGAGACTCTGCACAAAGTGGCTGCAGCCTTTCTCTGCAGTCACATGTCTTACTGCTCTTTCCCTCAGCCACGTGGCCTTGTCTGTTCCTTTGGTGTGCCAAGTTTGCTCCCATCTTAGATCCATGGGATTGTTGTTGGTAATGCTTAAGATGCTCTGTGAAGATTTCCTTCTGGCAGGCTCCTCAGTATTTAGGTCTCAGCTCTGAATTTTGCTCTGCAATGAAACCTTCCAAAGCTCAGTGGCTTCAAAACAGCAGTCATCTGTTTTGCTTATGTATCTGTAATTTGAGCAGGGCTTGATAAGAAGATGCATTTTTGCTCCCTGCAGCATCAACAGGGGCAAATCAACTGAGAACTGAGGATCTGCTTCCAAGACGGCTCACTCCCATGGCTGGCAAGCTGGTGCTGACAGTCACCTATGAGCTGAGCCAGGGCTGAAGGCTGGGAGCCTTGGTTGTTCATGAAGCTGGGTTCCTAGGAAAATGTCCCCAAAGGCCCAGGTGGAAGCTGTATTGTCTTTCATTACATAGCCTCAGAAGTAACAAAGCATCAATTCCATTGTACTTTATTAGTTGTGCAAGTCAAAAGACCTGTCCAAGTTCAGGTGCAGAGAACATAGAATCTACCACTTGAAGGGGGAGGGGCAGGGTTCTGCAATAGCACACTAAAATGGATATACTGCTTTTCTGGACAATTCTGGGTAATATTATTGCTATAGCTTCCTCTTCAGTGCAACCATCACTGACTACCTTAAATAAATTACTGCTCTTCCCCACCCCAAATAGTCATTCTTTATCATTTCAGCCTCTGGTTCTTTCACAGCACCTGTCATAGTCTTATGTTATCTTGTCCATTTATTTGTTTGATCAATTGTACAAAAATATAAGCTTGCTGAGAAGCCTTGCATAAAGTGAGGCCATGCAGGAGGCTGATGCACTAAATTCTGCAGGTTGCAGTCAGAGAGGTGATTGCCATTTAAAGATATATTAAGGGTGGAGACAATCATATTTGGTGATTGACTTGCTCTGGGGGATGAGGGGAGAAAGTAGGACACTGGGTTGCTGGTGCATCTCAGACGAAAGAACAGCATGGGACTGAGGGTATGCCTGGCTCGGGATTGTCTAGCAGAGGCCAGGCTGAGACCTGCACCATGGGAGGGTCAGTGGTGTTATGTGTGTGATAAGACTGGCTAGTTGCTCATCAAATACCTTTCCTGTTTTTCCCAAGCTTCCAGCCACATTTCCCAGCCCTCTTGCACTTAGGTAGGGGCCAGATGAAATTATGGCCAAAGAAATGCAAGTGGAAGCTGATGTGTACCACTTTCAGGGGTGGCCTGTTAAAAGCCAGCCTGCAGATCCTGCACACTCTCTTCCCCTTCCTTATAGGAGGCGTGTTAGTGACGGCAGCATCACAGATGGGAGAGGCCCGGGCTCCTGCATCACCATGTGGAGGAGACAAACACTTCTCTCCCAACCTTTTAGATTTCATGACACAGATTTGGTTTTAAGATTTTATTTACTTACTTTTGGAGAGAGGGGTAGGGAGGGAGAAAGAGAAGGAGAGAGACATCAATCGGTTGCCTCTCACACATGCTCCAATTGGGGACTGGGCCCTGCAACTCAGGCATGTGCCCTGATCAGGAATGGATCCGGTAACCCTTCACTTCGCAGGGATGACACTCAACCAACTGACCCACACTGGTGAGGGCATGACACAGACTTTTTAAAGAGACAAGTTGTAGACTGTCCCACACTCAGGATTTGTCTCAATGTTTCATCACGTTATTGAACTTCTTCCTCTATTTCTTGCCTCTCTTGCAAACTGAAAGTCAGCTCTATAGCCTGATTAGATTTGGGGTAACTTTTCTGGTAAGAAGTATTTCAGAGGTGTTGTTGTGCTTCATGTAGCCTCTTACCAGGAGGGAGATCAACAGCAGGTTGTCCCACCGTTGGTGATCTTATGGTTGAAGACAGAGTCCAGATGGTAGTTGCCCGATCTCTCCATTGTAAAGGCACTTCCCCCTTTTGCAGTTAGAATGTAAACTATGGGGTAACCTTTGGTCACCATTTTAACATCCTGTTCCTGAACAACATTTCACCTAATGTTGTTAGCACCCATTGTGGTCCTACCTCTCAGTTGTTTATATTTATTATTTTTTCAACATTTATTGAGCAACTTACTGTATACTGGGCACTCTTCTGAGAGTTTCACCTACATTTTCTCCTTTAATCATCACAATAACCTTATGAGATAATTTTGTTTTCCTCATTTGACAAGGAAATTGAGGTATAAAGAAGGTGTATTAGTTTTTTATTGCTGCTATAACAAAACACCACAAACTTAGTGGCTTAAAGCAACATACATTTTTATCTCAGTTCTAGAGGCCAGAAGTTTGAAATGGGCCTCTCTGGACTGAAATCAAGCAGTGATTGAGGCTGGTTCCTTTAGGGGCCCTACAGAAAAACTGTTTCCTTGCATTTTCCAGCTTTTAGAGGCTGCCTGCATTCCTGGGCTCATGGTTGCCTTCAAGCTTCCAAGTCAGTAATGATGAGTTCTCATATACCATCACTCTGATCCTTGCTTCTGCTGTCACATCTCCTTCTCTGACTCTAACTGAACGAATCTCTCTTCTGCCTCCCTGACCCACTTGTAAGGACCCTTGTGATTATATTAGCTTACCTGGATAACTCAGAACAATTTCCCTACCTTAAGGTCAGCTGATTAGTCACCTTAATGCCATTGGCAACCTTAATTCTCCTTTGTCGTACAACCTAATATCTTCACAGGTTCTGGAGGTTAGGACAAGGACATCTTCCGAGGGCTCCTTATTCTTTCTGCCTACCACAGAAGGGAACCTGCCTCGATCACACAGCCAGTCAGCGGCAGAGCTGGGATTTGAGCTCTGGCAGTCTGCTGCCAGGGCCCACATTTTTGATTCTTATGCTACACTTCTACAAACACACTAAGTCGTGGGGTTGAGATAGCCTATCATGACTAGTATAAAACATCCCTACAGCTTCCCTTTCCCCCTGATTTCATAAGGTATCATGAAGTTCTCTATTACAATTTGGCTTCTCACACTATGCTAGTGTCTAGATATAGAGTCTGGAGCTAGCTGTCTTGGGTTCAAATCCCAGTTAGGCCATTTACTTGCTACATGGTTTGAGCAAGTTATTAAAATTCTCTGTGGCTCAGTTTCCATAATGTAATGTGAGGAAATAATAGTATTTACCCCATAAGGATGTTTTTTAATCATTGAAATGCTCACATAGCAAATGTTATGTGCCAGGATTGTTATTTGTAGGTATTTCTGTGTATTCCTAAGGGATCGCCTGGCCAGTTGGCTTTCTGGCCCTCATCTTCCATTTGTCATCACCAAGTAAAGCTGTCACACAGGGAACAGTCCTGCCACGAAGAACACAAAATTTTAATAGAAGACAAAAATGGCCTATTACAGTGAACACCAGTGCTGGCATGAAGATCTAGTGTCAAATTTTCTTAGCATAAGTACCAGGATAGACTTGATCTTTTTTTGAAAAGATTCTGTTAACTTTTATACATTATGGGGAGAATGTTGACATCTGTGCAGCATTGGTGTTTTGTCATCTTTAAAAAATTTTTAAATAGACTATTTTTCAGAGTAGCTTTAGACTTATATAAAGAGTTCCCATACACCCCACTCCCAATTTCCTCTCTATTATTATTTTAGGTTAGTATAGTACATTTGTTCCAATTGCTGAACTAATATTGATAAATAATTATGAACTAAAGTCCATGTTTTATCCAGATATCCTTAATTTTTACCAAATGTCCTTTTTCTGATCCAGGATCCCGTTCGGGATACCACTACCACATTACACTGGGTTGCCATGTCTCCTTAGGATCTTCTCTGCTGTGAGAGGTTGTCAGACCATCCTTGGTTTTGATGGCTCAAGGAAACAGTCTTAACAATGTGCGGGGAAGTGGGAAAACTAAAAGTATTTGATGACGTTCACTAATGACTACCATACAATAATCCAGTATTTTTCTTTTGATGCCAGGAAGCTCAGAACTAAGTTTTATACACTATGGCAATAGTGAGATTAGACACCAAGAAATTTACATTGAAAAGACCTGGCAGGAGCCCTGGCTGGTGTGGCTCAGTGGATTGAGTGCTGATTTGTGAACCAAAGGGCCGCCAGTTCAATTCCCAGTCAGGGCATGTGCCTGGGTTGTGGGCCAGGTTACCAGTAGGGGGCGTGTGAGAGGCAACCACACATTGCTGTTTCTCTCCCTCTCTTTCTCCCTCCCTTTCCCTCTGTCTAAAAAATAAAGAAATAAAATCTTTAAAAAAAAACAAAACTGACAGGGAAAATGAGGTTGGGAGAGCTTCAGGCCATGTTGTAGGTCTTACCTGTGTAGAGGAGAGGGGAGGAAGGAAAATTCTAAGAAAGTTTTGGCTATGCCAATCAGGAGTCCTTGAGCCAAACTTGCCTGTCAGAGGAGTCCCAATCTCTTGGATAGGGGCCTGCCTTAGTGATCCTGTTGAGCTCAGCCGCCTGTGAGAGGTTGTGATGGTCAGATACTCCCACAGATGGAGATCTGAGGGGCATGTTCTTGTGGCTACTTCAGTTCATCCCCTTGTACTGCACAAATGCACTTTTCCACACAGGGTCAGGGAGCAGCTCCTCCACGGATCCTGAACACCTCTTTTTCTGAGGGGAAACAGAAGGAGGTTATTGGACAACTACAGCCCTCATTGCTGCTGCTGATCTCTGGGCTACAGCTGGTACTACCTTCTCTCTCCTTTACTGCTTACTCTAAATGCCCCTCATGGATTACCTCTGCAGGTTGTAGCTTACCTGGTGGTTTGATCATATCAGTTTCAGGCTGGGATTGCTACACATGTCCATTCATAGTTTTGAGGCACAGGAGTACCAGGGGGTACCTAAGTGGGTCACCTGGGTTCCATATGTGTTCCCCTTGTCCATTACATAAAAGCAGTTCTACCTCTATCTGGTTGGGGTCAATTACTCTTGCACCCTGACCTGCATTGTACACTGAACCTGCAACCCAGGCATGTGCCCTGACCAGGAATTGAACCGGCAACATTTTGCTTTGTGGGACAATACCCAGCCAACTGAGCCACACCTGTCAGGGCACCCAGAGTCAATTATTCTTGCCTCCTGTCATCAACAGGACCCTGGTAAGGAACTGTGACTTGTAGTTCAATGGGACTCTTGTATCCCCTGGCAAGAGTGCAGCCCCCTTGGGGACCAGAACCCCCAGCATTGCAGAAGTCAGTTGCAGACACTGGAAGAACAAAAGTGGATCATGGGAGCAATGGCAAATGGGCCTGCTGCCCCTTTGGTTCCCAGACCCAGGCTGACTTCCTGGCCCACTGCAGATCACCTTCTTCTCAGGCTTTGCTGACCTATTGTCTCTTGGCAATCAGCACCCCACTCTCACTTTGCAGTTCTCGGTCTCTTAACTCAGTATCCGGCTTGAATTAGTTTTGTCTCCTCCAGTTGCCTCTAGGCTCCTGTCACCAGGTCCCTGCCTTCCTACTTTGGGAAGTCTCATTGATGCTTCAGGATCAGGGCCCACCCAGCAGGCGGTCAGGAAGTTCAGACCAGCACCTCTCTGAGACCATAAGTCTAGTGTTATCAAATGCTTCCACAGGTCTTTGCTGAGACAAAATGTCCTGAGACAATACACATCACAAGAATAGGCAGACTTTGGGGGAGGGACCCTCCTGGCTGAGCTTATCCATCTGTCTAATCTCGTTCTGCTAATCCTTTGGTTAGAGTGTGGTATTTTGATAGGGCATACCGAGAGCCCTGCCAGGGCTGGCTGTTCCATTTGTTGTTTGTTTTGAATGGGTAATTATTCACAAGGTTCAAAATTCAAAAGACATAAAACAGTATTCAATAAAATATTTTCCTCCCACCTCTCTATTTTCCAGCCACCCAAGTTGCCCTTTTTAGGCACCACAAATTTTGTCGGTTTTTCCAGATATCGTAACACACACCTTTATGTTTGTTCATCCAGATGGTAATATACCATACACGTGTCCTGAATCTTGTTTCTTTGGTTTTAAAAAACCTATCAGTGTATCTTAGAGATCATTTTAAATCAATACCTAAAGAGAGTCCACACTCTATTTTGATTAATGCTTTGTTGTGTGTGTGTATGGATGTATGGTAATTTATTTAAACAGTGTACCAATAGATGGCCATTTTGTCTTTTCCTAATTGTTGAGATTACATTGTTGTGGGGAATAACTGTGTGCATCCAGGTGTGTGAGTACATCTGTAGAATAATTTTGTAACAGAACAGCTGGATCAAAGCCTATTTACATTTGTCATTTGAGAGACAACTGTCAAATCGCCTTCCATATGGGACAAATTAGCCCTCTGCTCTCAACGTCCCTGTTTCCCCAGAGTTTTGCCAACACAAGTTGTTAATAAACTTTTTAATCTTTGCCAATACAAAAGGATAAAACTAGTAGCTCAGTGCTTTAATTTGTATTAACATTAGCCATATGAAGTTGCTGTTTTATTTGATAAACTTAATTGTTGAATATCAACAACTTTATATCATTTTATTTCTCTCATTGTGGGACTCAGAATTTTTTTATTTTAAGGGTCATTTACCTATAGCTTTCTTTTCAGAGCTTTTGTTGTTTTTTTAATTTGGGGTTTAGTCTTTGTCGATACATAGGAGAAATTAAGCCCTTATTCTGTTAAATGAATTGAAAAATGTTTTCCCAGTTTGTTGTCTCCTGAATTTGCTTACAGTGATTTCTATAAACAAGTATTTAAACAATTTTTTATTTAGTTGAATTTACCAGTCTTATTTTATGGCTTCTTGACTTAGGCCATAGGTAGAAATGCCTTCTTTTTTTTTCCCCTCCAAGGTTATATAGGAATTTTGTTGTGATTTCTTCTCATGCCGGGACAGGTATAATGGGTGAGGTCAGTTCTGCTATCAGTTATTTCAGGAATGGGATGCTCCGGGACTGCAAACCTCAGCAGCAAGGGATCTACCTTTCTTCCTTCAAACTCCATGGACTTTAGGATATCAAGGGGGCAGCTCTGGTATTTGAGATAAGTGTGATCCTCTGCATAAAGATGGTCTGGGGGCCAAGATATATAGGGACCATGTAAGAAGCCTCACAAGATAAATGTGATCCAGGAAGCCCCAGGTGATAATCAGTACCTTCCCCTAGGCCACCTCCAAACTCTTGTGTCCTTAGTCTTCCAGAACACGCTCCTGCCGCTCAGCCTGCAGCACCAGCGGGGACCGAGCCGTGGGAGCCGGGGTTCTGCAGGCCCAGCAGTCTTGCAGGTCCGCGGAGCTCACCCTCCTGCACTGGGACTTGGCATCACTCCAAGGCTTTGCTCCGTCACATTCTGTCCTTCCTGTTTGTTGTGAGCTTCAGAGGAGACTGTCCCCTCACCTCCTCTTTGGCTGTGTGCTCAGTAAAGCTTGTCTTGTTCTGTACTGTACTGGGCACTGAGGTGGAGAGAATAACAAAGCAAAGTCCGATGGGTCCTGCCTCCAGGAGCTCAGGGCTGTGAGAGTGCATCTCCTGGGGGCCCTGGAGCAGCGCCCCCTCCTCTCAAATTCTTTTTTTTTTTCAAATTCTTCAGGACACTTATTGTGAAGGCCCATGGTTTTCTTCCTCTTTTTTTTTTTTTTTTATAATTGAGGAATATTTTACATACAACAAAATACACAAATCTTGAGTTTTCTGACTTTTGGTGATAGACACACCTTTATAACCCAAATATCAATCAAGACATGAAATTTTTCAGTCACCACAGAAAATTCCCTGGTGACCCCTAGGTGTTAGGTATTATTATTATTAGCTTAATTTCACAAGATGTGAAAGCTGGAGCACACAGGTAAATATTATTTCCAGGGTCCTAGAGCTGATAAGGGATGGGGCTAGTTAATACTCAGTTAATTTAGCTCCTGTACACCATACCCAAATGCCTGGTCTGGTGTCCCAGACTGAGGCTTTCGTTCAAAGGGTGACCACTTTTAAACTGTGGGCTGTTCCATTCTCTGGTTCCACCAGAGTGAGCTTAAAGGCCCTTTTTCCTTCCAAGGAAGTCTCTTTGATTTCCAGATCCTGACTGTAGGGGATATGGGAATGAAATACACCCAGAAAAAGGTCCAGCATGGAGCAGGTAGGTACCTGAGGACTGCTGACTAAAGGGATGGCTGAGTGCCTGGGTGGATAAAGGGGGACAGACAGGTATGAAGAGAGGGCACCTAGGCTGCATCAGAGAGGCCATCGCCCAGTGTGGTATTTTGTCTTAAAATATTTTGTCTTAAAAACTCACTCATCCCTGACCAGTGTGGCTCACTTGGTTGGGCATTGTCCCACAAAGTGAAAGGTCACTGGTTTGATTCCCAGTCTTGGCACATGCCTGGGTTGTGGGTTCAGGGTGTGTACGAGAGGCAACCTGATCTCATGGACTTCTCTCCCTGTCTTTCTCCCTCCTTTCCCCTCTCTCTAAAAATAAATAAATAAAATCTTCTTTTAAAAAATGCATCCATTTAATACAAGTGTGAAGTGTTCCTTGTTTTTGCTCTTATATCAGATAGCTTCTAGGCTGCCCTCACCCCTTCCTTCAGGCATCTGCTGAAGTATATCCCTCTGATAAGAGAGGCCTTGCCTGACACCCTGTGTAACATAAGCACTCTACTTTGTTTTGGTCCATACCATCTATCCCCTCTGATATCTACTTACTGGTTTTTACTACTTCTATTTTGTTTATTTCCTATCTCCCTTGCCTCCCTCACCGCCCCCATGACAGAATATAAACCTCAGATTAAAGACTTGAATTGTAAGACCTGAAACCATAAAACTCCTAGAAGAAAACAGGGAGTAGAGTTTTTGACATTGTCCTTAGTAATATCTGTTTGGATGTCTTCTTGGTCAAGGAAAACAAAATAAAATATAAATAAAGGGGACTACATCAAACTACAAAGTTTTCTCATAGTGAAGGAACCATCAACAAAATGAAAAGACAGCCTACTGACTGAGGGAAGATATTTACCAATGACACATCCAATAAGGGGCTATTGTCCAAGATATACAAGTTACTGATGAAACTTAACACCACACAAACAATTTAATTAAAAAACGGCCAGTGGACCTGAATAGATAGTTTTCCAAAGAGGATATACAGATGGCAAACAGACATGAAAAGATGCTCAACATCACTAATCATCAGAGAACTGCAAATTAAAACCATAATGAGATATTATTGATACCTCACACCTGTCAGAATCAATAGGCTATCATCAATAAATCAACAAGTAAGTTTTGGCAAGGATATAGAGAAAAGGAAACCCTCATACACTATTGATGGGATTATAAATTAGTGCAGCCACTATGGAAAAGATTATGGACGTTCTTCAAAGAATTAAAAAAAAAAAACTGTCATACAATCCAGCAATTCTACTTCTGGGCATTTGTTCAAAGAAAACAAAAACACTAATTTAAAAAGATATACGAGGTATGTCCAGAAAGTATCCATCCATAGAATACAAAAAATAAAGACATTTATTAAAGAAGATACAAGAAATATTGTACATAGGACAATGATGCCTCAGTCCCCTTTAAAGTAGGCACCTTGGGACCTCACACAGTTCTCCCAATTGCCATCAGCTGCCCTGTTTTGTTTTCCTGTCTCTCATTGAGTCTGAAATCTCTTCCTTTTCAAAGGTGATTTTAGCTATGGAAAAAAACAGAAGCTGCAGGGTGCCAAATCTGAGCTGTGGGGGGCTGAGTCACCCGGGTGATTTGACGTTTCACCAAAAAATTCTGCATGAGATATGATGCTTGAGCTGGAACATTGTTGTGATGAAGCTGCCAATCCCCAGTTGCTCATAGCTACAGCCTTCTGACTCATCTGAATAGTTTCTGTGGAGGAATGTTCAAGCTTGATGCAAAATTTGATGCATATTCATTGCTCTACTCACTCAGTCATTTTGAATGCAACAGTCACACAGTGCACATGCTCACTCAACAGCATCTACCACCCCCACTGACCAGTACAGTGAAGTCATCATTGTTCACACAATTGCATTCTAGTCCAGTCTCCTTGGCTGACAGGTTATATTGATGTGGCACAAACCACATCTTAACAATGGTTGTACTTTTTCAGGACACACTTCAAATGCAGCCCTATGTTCATTGCAGCATTACTAGTAATAGCCAAGATATGGAAGCAAACTAGATGTCCATCAGCAGATGAATAGAGAAAGAAGATGTGGTATATACATACAAATGGAACATTATTCTGCAATAAAAAAGGATGAAAGCTTGCCATTTGCAACAACATGGATGGACTCAGAAGATATTATGCTAAGTGAAATAAGTCAGACAGAGACAAATACCACATGATTTCACTTATATGTGGAATCTAAAAAAACAAGATGAATGAATAAACAAAACAGAAACAGATCCATATATATAGAAAACAAGCTGACAGTCGCTAAAGGGGAAGCAGGTGGGTAAAGTGGGGAAAATAAATAAATAATAAAATAAAATGAATAGCCCTGGTTGGTGTGGCTCAGTGGACTGAGTGCCAGCCTAGGAACTGAAAGGTCGCTGGTTTGATTCCCAGTTGGGGCACATGTCTGGCTTGCCGGCCAGGTCCCCAGTTGGGGGTGTGCGAGAGGCAACCAATCAATGTATCTCTCGCACATTGATGTTTCTCTCCCTCTCTTTCTCTCACCCTTCCCCTCTCTCTAAAAATAAATAACTAAAATCTTTAAAGAAAAGAAAATTAATAAATACATTAATGAAAAAGTTTAATAGAGATTAAATGGAGAAAGGATAGACTTGTATATTGAGGAAAATGAGCACAGTATTGTCAACTCTACAGAAGTATTAACTTGGAATACAATTTAGTCCTAAGGGGAAAAAAATTAAGTGCACAGTCCATTGAGTTTGACAGTTGTACACACCTGCAAAACCTCTGCCACAATAAAGATATTGGATATTTCTGTCATTCCACAAGTTCCCTTGTGCCCCTTTACAACCCATACCTCCCAGGCAACCAATGATCTGCTTTCTGTCATTCTAGATTTCCACTCTTTAAAAAAAGAAAAAAATAATATAAATCTCAGCAGCGCAGAGGCTTCATTTTGTTCACCAATTTCTCCCCAGTGCCAAAGACATTGCCTGGCCTTAGCAGGTGCTCCATCAATATTTGGTGACTAGAGGATGGGTTAAAAGGTTAAGGGATTTAACAAAACAAAATAAAACTCTACCAGAGGGAAAGGGGGTGGGGGAGGTTGAAGAGGGTGAAAGGGGGATAAATGGTGATGGAAGGAGACTTGATTTGGGGTGGTGAACACACAATACAATACACAGATGATGTATTACTGGTATATTGTAGAATTGTACACCTTATTAACGAATGTCACACCCACAAATTCAATGAAAATGTATTTAAAAAATTGGTGACTATGGCACCTATTTATTTATTCACCTTCCAAGGAGCTGGGGGTGGGTAGCAGCTGCCAGGTAAGAGAACGTGCCCAGGCGTAGGAGCCAGGAGAGTCTCTCCCGCCCCTGGGCTTCAGGTCACTTGGCCTAAGTCTAAACAGGGCAGAGAGCGGTTTCACGCGGCGCGGCCAGCCCGCCTCACAGCGACCTCTGGCGAGCCTCGCGCTTCCCTGCGGCCGAGTCGGCGCCGGGCTGGCTGGCCCTCCCTCCTGCGGGCGCTGGGAACCAGGACAGCTCCGGCCCGATGGTTTCCTCCGGACTCGGGCACACTTCTGCTTTTACCCGGAGAGGGAAGAGGAAGGAGGGGTGGGGGAGGGCGGAGCGGAGGGCAAGGTCATCTGGGAAGGGGGAAGAAGGTCGGGGTTCTGGAGCCCTCTCCTACAAGACACGCTTTTTCCCGTGCGAGGTCCCCTCATTTTTGGACAGTCTTGCTTACCCCCGCCCCCAGCTCCAGTGTCCCCTTACGCCCTTTCGGCCTGCGAGGTCGTAAGGAGGCGAGGGCCATGCCAACGTCCTCGCTGAAGTCCGTCGTCCCTTGGCCCATCTACTAGGAATTTGGGGGTCAAAGCAGCTAGTACCTCTCTGTTGTGACTGCGGATGCTAGGCGCATCCCCTTGGGCACGATGTGGATGGACGCCCTGCCCTGGGATCTGCCCCCAGGACCTGCCCTGGGACCTGCCCCCAGGACCTGCCCCGAGGGAAAAGCTGGCGGCCTCGCAAGCTGAAGTCAGGGCGCCCCCTGGCGGTCTCGGCAGGTAACCCAGACGCTCTTCGGGTGTTGGGACCTTCCCCGGCCCTGCCATTAATGCAAGATCCCGGCCCACTTCACTTATCAGTTGGTGTCCTTTATCATTGAAAATATGCAGAATGAAATGGAATCAAGTTTTGCAAAGTTGAGGAATGACGAAAACAGGGTGCTTCTTCTTAGTATTGGCTCTCAAATTTCCCATTTTTATGGATGGTGCAAGGCCTCCAAGTGGTCCTCATTTTCTTTCTAATCCTCCACCCCATCTATATTGTTCTTTTTATTCTGGTTTTGATAAGGCATGTTGTGTGATTATAAGAGGAATGCTTAGTCACTTTTTTTTAAGGGAGAAAATATTTATGGTTTCTGTTGGAAGTCCTCCTCTTCACTGGAACACAGGTCTGTACTCTTTGGCAGTGCAGATTTCCTGGCTCTTTTTCTTTGATCCTGGCAGGACCATGGTCAAGTCCATTCCCTTCCTCATGTTTGTGGGACTGGCCCATCCACCTCCAGAACTGCATCCACGCTGGAGGCAGCTTTTGAACTTGAAGAATCTGAAGGCAGACAGGAAGCAAGGAGCACCCCTCCCTCTGCCCAAGGTTACTCACTTTTCTTGTTGCATACCTTGATTATAATTTTTTTGTCCTTGTTAAGTTTTTGCCCACTCAAAGACCATTTTATTTTATTGTGGGAGATTTACCTCGATGTGTTAGTAGCCCCTCTTACCATAGGTGAGCCCTTATCTCAGTTGATCCAACCTTACAAAGGGCCACATCAATGATGAACCAGCGTCCCAGGCCTGTGTGCCAGAAAACAAGGTTTGTGGTTCACTCCTCCAGTTTAGTCAGGGATGTACAGTCCCTGACGTCCAGGTTCTGGTAGAAGCAAAGTTAATGTGTCCTCATTTTCTACCTTAATTAGAACAAAATTGTATTTATTTGCTCCTAATAAGTACCTGTAAATACCCAGTTAAACTATTCTGCCAATCATGCTCCAAAACATAGACATCCTCTTCAAAGAGCTGATGATCTGTGTGTGTCGTGTGATTTATTCAGGCAGCCCAGGGATGGACAGAGTGAGAACAAGTCTGGGTGCAGAAGCTGAGGTTCCCAGAGGTTCTCGCTCATATGAAGCCCCAGGCCATTGTCTGGTGTGGTGGTTCTTAGGCTTTTGGAGTTCATGAAGCCATGAAGTAGCCGCTGCAGTTAATGGGAAAAAAACACACTTATCAATTGTTACTTTAAAACATCAGGACATTAGCAAAACCACATTCTGTGATCAGTTCAGAAAAGAGGGGACATTTTAACACCAAGAGTCTCCAAATGTTTTATCATTTCACCAAGGACTAGTGGAAGAGGAAATGGGTCCCAGAGAGCACATGGGAGCCCTGGCTGATTCCTTTAAGAGGGGACTGGCTGCCACAAGCATGCTGAGGCCTTGATGAACAAGGGGGGATGTCCATTCATGGGGTAAGTCTCTGAAAACATAGGCTTCACAGTATCAAGCCCATTTTACTTGCCCAGTCTGTGGCTGGTCATCATCTCTAGACTCTGGGACCTTCGGGAAAGGTCTCTGTCATTGCAGTCTCCATATTGCTTGGAGGTTCTGACTGCCCACTGAATAGCTAGCTGGCAAAAGCGCTAACCTTGTTAGATCTGCTGCTGGCTGCCCGGCACGATGCCCAGCATTCAGCAATTGTTCACCAAATTCTTACTGCCTGAATGAATTATACTTAACTTCACTCTTTTGTATTTCCACTTAAATCATTAAGGAAGTACTCACTGTAAGCTACTTCAGAATGAGAGGGAAATTGCTAATTACATGCTGAGAGATAAAATATATTTGCTAGTTTCCTCACAGGCTATTTTATCACTACTTTATTTCCTTTTGGTTGTGTGTGTTCTGTAGGGCAATCCACACTCCGCAAAGAAGTACCATGCCTTTCACCACCTCGCCTCCTAGAACAGGGGTTCTCTCAGCCTTATTCACACTAGAATCACTTGGGGGAGGTTATAGTACTGATGCTGAGGGCACTGCCCTGGGAGTAGGGTCTGAATACTTGTTTTTGTTTGTGTTTTAAATCTGTTTTTCCCCATGATTCTAATGTGCATCAGTGACCAAGAACCTGTATCCTAGAAGCACCTTTTTTATGCTATAGCAACTGAACAAGAGGAAGTAGTGAGGCAGGGGAACTCATGAACAGGAGGGGAGAGACTGAGGTTCTAGGCTTGGTTCATGACTCTCTGTGGGCTTAAGCCCTTGGTTTTGTCTTCCATGGGGATGATAATGTCTGTCTCATATGGTGTTGCTGAGATTATCTGAGTGCCTAGCACAAACAAGGGCTTGTTCTTGTGATGGTTATTTTTATTTTTAAAGTTTCTACTTATTTATTTTTAGAGAGAGGGGAAGGGAGGGAGAAAGAGAGAAACATCAATGTGTAGTTGCCTCTTGCACGCCCCCTGTTGGGGACCTGGCCCACCACCTAGGCATGTGCCCTGACTGGGAATTGAATTGGTGACCCTTTGGTTTGCAGTCTGATGCTCAATCCACTGAGCCACACCAGCCTAGGCTGTGATGGTTAGTTTCATGTGTCATTTGTCTAGGTTATGGTACTCAGTTGTTTGTTTGGTCAAACACCAGTTGAGATGTTGATATGAAGTTATTTTTTTAGATGTGTGCAAGAGAAAAATTTTCTTCCAACCTTTTTAAGTTCTTCTGGTTGGATTAATAATCAAATAAACATGAGGCAGATTAATAGGAGAAAATGACCAAAATGGTTATATATGTACATACAGGAGTACTACAAGAGTATGGGACCCCAGGATAGATCTGGCAGGTAAGGCTTAAATGCCAGCTTGAGCTAAGGAGTAGTGGTTTGGGACTTCAAAGGGCAGGAAGGCAATTCACATGGAGAAGCAAATGTTTGGTAGATGCATGTTGGCTGGGCCATCTTTAACAATGGGACACAGAGAGTTCTGTGGTCAAGTGGGCCTTGTGAGGCTCCTCTCTGTCTATCACACACTAGTTCGTATTAAACTATAGTTATCTATGATAATGGCTCCCTTCCTGGAGCAGGTCCTCTATCTTTTTTTTTTTAAATTTTATTTTAATTGTTGTTCAAGTATAATTTTCCATCTTTTACTCCCCTCCCAGCCCACCCACCCAGCCCTCCACATCTCCCTCCCATTTCCACCCACCCCCCTAGTTTTTGTCCATGCGTCCTTTATTTATTTATTTTTTAATGTATTTTATTGATTATGCTATTTTTCCCATTACTCCCCCTTCATTCCCCTCCACCCTAAACACCCTCTCCCATCCACATTCCCCCCCTTTAGTTCATGTCCATGTGTCATAAATTCTTTAGTTTCTACATTTCCCATACTATTCTTGCCTTCCCCCTATTTTCTATCTACATTCATTGCTACTTATTCTTCGTACCTTTCCCCCCTCTC
>CM052544.1:31289541-31331369 GCA_028533065.1 Trachops cirrhosus
CAGTGCTTTGAATTGTGCATCTGATAGGTTGGCTATCTCTTGGTTGCTCAAAAGGATGGGTTCTGGGGCTTTCAATTCTTCTCCTGTTTGGGCCATCTCTTTGCTGTTTTTTTTTTTTTTTTGGTCTTGTGGAGCTCCTGTAGTGAGGGGCAGGGCCTTAGGAGTTCACCAGGGCAGGGCACCCCAGTCTCTGAGTTGTGACGCTGTATGTGGGGGTGGGGGCGAAGAAGGAACAATGGCACTAGCTCCACTCACCGTAGGACCCCAGACCCCTCTGCTGCTCTCTGTGAGCCAACTGGGCCCCTGTGGTGCCAATTCCGGTGTGGGTGGGCCTGTGCACCCCACGGGACCTTCCTTTTCAGTCAGTGACCCAAAGCTCTATTTCCCGGCACTGGGACCCTGAGTTGGGCACAGTGCCTTGCTTCACAATGGCCGCCTCGCTGGGTCTGCCGGTTGCCAACCCCCGGCCAGGCCTGTCAGCCACTGCTGCTTGTGCGCCCTAGGTCTGCCGGTTGCAGTCCTGTGCTCCTCCCGGGTTGCTCTGCTCTCCACTCCGCATCTGTCAGTCACCTGGCCCAACTCTGCCCCTCCTACCAGTCTGGATGAACGTGTCTAATTTTAACTCCTTGGGTGTCCGACTTCCATAGACTTCAATTTTCTGTCAGTTCTGGTTGTTATTTTGTTTCTATATCGTTGTTGTCCCTATCTTGTTTGTGCAAGGAGGCACGGTGTGTCTACCTATGCCTTCACCTTGGCCGGAAGTCAGCAGGTCCTCTATCTAAATTCTTTTAGGCAGGTAGAAGGAAGGTTAAAAGTTTTTCCTGAGTCTTTTGTTTCTTGAAACTAATCAGCTTAGAATCATCAATATCCCAAAAGGCATATTTTGGGGTGGCAAACCCTGCTTCCCCTCAGATGTGATTAATATTTAAATCAGTAGACCTTGAGTAAAGCAGTTATCTTCCGATTATGTGAGTGGGCCTCATCCAGATGACTGAAGCCCTTAGAGGAAGACTGAGGTCCCAGGAGAGGAAGGAATTCTGCCTCTAGACTGCCTTTGAAGTCAAGCCTGCAACATGTACTTTTGCTGGATGGCCAGCCTGCCAGCCTGCCTTGAAGACTTCAGGATTTTAGACTTGCCAGCTCCCATAATCATGTTGAGCCAATTCCTTAAAATAAATCTCTCTCTCTTTTTCTCTTCTGTTTCTTTGGAAAAGCCTGACTAATACAGTGCTTGATAAATGATGACTACTGCTGTTACCATCTATCTCAAAAGTAGCTGGGGCTATCTCAAAAGTGTTTGGGGCAATAAATGAGGCTGCAGCTTCATGGGGCAGGGCAATGGGCCTCATCCCAAGTGAGCGACAGGGATGAGCGCCCGCTATGAAATTCCAGAGTGTGAAGTCCAGGTGCAAAGATAATTGCGTGGCACAGAAATCCTTGTCCCTTTCTTCACCTGAAACATGGAGTTTCCCCACAGAACAGGGCACAGGGCCCCCCAGACCTGGGGTTGGGAGGCCTGGCTTTGGCTCCAGGCTGCATCACCAGCTCACTGTGGAACCTTGGGCAACTCCCTGCCTTCTCTGGTTTTTGGCTTCCTAAGGGGTTGGGCTGGGTGATGTGTGAGGAACTTTCCATCTCAGAACCTCTGAGTTTAGAGTTTCCTCTGGCACTTCCACTTGCAAAACAGGTTTCCCACCAGTCTGTTCACTTGCTGGAGTTTGGTTTCTGCTTTCCATGCGGTTGCAGGTTGGGGCACTTGTATTCATGCTCAAGAGAGGCCATGTGGCTGCCCCTGACCATGCCCACACCCCCCACCTTGAGAAGATGCCTCAGATCTCACGCCAGCTGCACCTAGGCTCCTAGGGACAGAGGCCCTGGGACATGGAAAAATCCAGACTACTACAGGTCTCTGCTGCTGGGATCCCCTTCCCAAGTCTGCTCAGGCACATGGGGACCTTTCCTGCCCTTCCAGCTTGCCCTGGAAAGAGCGGAGACCACACATGGGGGACTTCATGCTGTCCCACAAACTCAAGTGTGAAAGAAATAGCACAAGCTGTGGTCCTCTTCAAATGGCCATAATTCTGACTATTCCCCTGTCCCGTCTGATGTCGGGGGCCTTGGGATACTCATTCTCAGGCATTACTGCCAAACTGTTCACTGTCCCGGGTGCACAGTCCCTCAGGGCCTGACATCTCTTCTGTTTCAGTGCCAGGTTGTTGAAGCTGGAACCCCAGTTTCCAGGTCACTCACACAGCCTGTGGTCATCCCCTCTGAGCATCTGCCACCTCCCCAGGGCACCTTCGGGAAAACTGTTTGAAACTTAGATCCAATAAGACTTTCCTGTCCGTGAGTGCTAAGGGTATCCAGCTCTAACCCTAACTTCATTGGCTTCAGTCTCCATCTGTGGAATGCAAGACCTCAACTTGCTGCAAAACAGCCCCCTCCCCCCCTCAACATGCCCACCGCAGTGCTTCTGGAGTTTCCAGGAATATTTAATGAAAGCTCACCAACATTTTTCTCACCTTCTACGCTGGACTGCCCTGCCCCCTGGTGGCATGAGGCTGCCTGTGAAGCCACTCGAGTGTGGGGACTCTTCCCAGCCATTGCTGTGCAGGCCTGTGATGGCTGTGAGGCTGTCTTCCTGTCCAGGGGGCATTTGCCAGACTCAAAGCTGCAGTACTTGAGCATCCAGAGGGGGCACACAGTTGTAGTCTACCTGCAACCAGGACGTGACCTCAATGGAGATGGCAGAATGCCCCCTCCCTTGCTCAGGATTGCATCCAGTGTCTTAGGCACTGACGCAGTGCTACCTGGGGTGGTGGGGCTCAAAGGACCCTCCTGAGGAGGACTCTTCTCCTCAGGCTGTGATTCCATATGACCCTGACATATATCCATGATGATCTAACTCCTCAGATGGACCCCACATATTAGAAATGTGCTGTTTGCGGTTGATAAAAATTCTACTTAAGCTGCCTGTGATTTTTTTTTTAAGCAAATTTATTGGTTTATATCACTGAAAACTCATGGTAAGTCTCAGGTATGGTTGGAACCAGGAGCTCACACTGTGGTCAGAACTCAGCCTCTCTCCTGTCTGTTCTGCTTTCCTTTGGGTTGGCATTACTCTCAGGCAGACTTTTCGCATTTGGGTGCCCCCAGAACTTCCAGGTTTATGTCTTCCCTACACCTATCAGTCTGGGTGGAAAAAGCTTCTCTTTGCGTCTAGTCCCTATGAAAGTTCTAGAATTAGGTCTCCTTGGCTTAATTCACTGGCCTGTTATGGAAGCATTCCCTGTGGAAGGTGGAGGTAAAACATACATCCCTCCCTTGAGTGGGACATGGGGGTACGTGTGGTTCCATCTGAACTACCAGAATGAGATGGAAGGGGAGGTTGTTCTCCTGAAGAAAATCGAAGTTCTCTTAGAAGGGGAAAGGAGAAGAGAGGCCAGGCGGGAACAAAACTTTGGGTGTGTGTCACATCCAGGCACTCCCACATCCCTGCATGGAGAACAAGTGAGGCTCACGTCATTGGGAGCCCCACTGCAGCTAAAGGCCAGCACAGAGGGCGTGTGACCAGTCAGATGAAGGGCGTGCGCCGTGAGGGCTCAGAGGACAGAGTGAATGTTTAGACTGGAGCTGTATCACAGAGCAATGCTTCTCGTATTTTAATGTGCTTGCGAATCACCTACGACTTTGTATGTGGGTTCTGGTTCAAGGTCTTAGAGCCGTGGTGGTTCTCAACCGGGGGATATCAAACAGGGGGACTGGGTGTGGGTTTCTTTTAAAAAATATTCTCTTTATTAATATTTTATACTATTTTTGAAATGGAGACCAAACTAGGAGAAAAACAGGTGTACCACGATTCCCTGAGCCGCTGTGAGGGGCCGGCTCAGGTGCTGTGTAAACAGGTAACAGGAAAACATTTTCTTCTCTGATTCTACAAGAATCCCTGTGATGCTTTCCTCCTTGCACACTGCTTTTGGTAGGCCCAGGTCCTAAAGGCCAGAGCCCAGGGAACCAACTTCCCCTGAAGAGATGGGGCCTGCAAGTGCCTGCTCTTAGGGACAGAGTCTGACCCCAACCAAGGAGTGCCACTAACGCAGTAACGACAGGCACCATGGCAGCCAAGTAGTGGAGGTGAGTTCTTTGGACCACCAGGGCGGGTTCCAGCAATCCAGGGCTCAGAGGTGTGGGTCTCTGCGTGTCGCGGGGCAGAGGCGGGTCAGCTGCGTCCCGTTAGCCTGGACAGGCCTTGCGCGGGACGTGTGCATAATGGGGACCATGCCTGCGCTAATGGAAAGCAGCCGCCGCACCCGGCCAGCCTCATCCTCCCACTGAGCCCGAGAGCGCCGGAGATAAAACAGAAGCGCCGCGAGAGGCGCTTTGATTCCAATACGAAACAAATTATTATTCCTGGAATGGAGCAAAATAAGTCAGAGTGAAGACGCATGGTCGTCATGCCTCCCTGCAAGGCCACTGCCGGTGGCCCCAGGCCTGCCGACCCCGGGACGCTTGGCAAGGATGGTGCACTGGGGTGGCAGCTTTCTCATTGCGGTGGGGAGTCCCCAGGCTCTAGGCCAACCCCCCAGGGTGTCCTAATCCTTTAAGTCAGTTGGGTATCCCCCTGCTGCGCAGGCTCGTGATTGAGCCAGTCACCTCCCTGCCAGTGGTCTTCAAACTTGGGTGAGGGACCCTCAAAATCTCCAGAAGGACTTGTTAAAGTACAAATTGTTGAGAGCCACCCCCGAATTTTTGGTTCTGTTGGAGTGGGGTGGAGCCTGATAATTTACATCTGGTTCAGGAGCACACTTTGAGAGCCACCTGACAAACACACAGCAGGGGCAAGCTGGGCCCCACTGTCCCAACATTCCAAGGGCTGAGTCCCAGAGAGGTCTTCAGGTGGTAAACTACCCAGTAACTGCTCAAAGTCCCCACGAACTGATGGATATGCCTACCTTCGTTACATTTGGAGCCTGTTTCTGACTCATTACCTCTGTCCAATGGTGAGCCAATCCAGTCTCACTCCAAAGCTCAGGGACTGGAATTTCTCAGCAGCCTGTGCAGGTGATCAGGCAACTGCCAAAGGCCTTGGGACAACCAGTGTTGTCCCAAGTAGGTGATGCTTCTTTTCTGGCTCCCTGGCCGCTAAAGAGGTCCCTGGCTCTGTGCACCCTGCCTGGGCCAGATGTCTTTCTTGGCAAAGGGTAAGGGTGTGTGTAGAAGTGTAGGGGGAAGGTGGTGGGGGGACAGTGGCAGTAATTCTTGCTGGGGTGACATCTGAGGTCCAAGGAACTTGCTTAGGGATCTAAGAACCTAGAAGACTTACTATGTGTTTTAGGTGTGGGATGTCTGGGATGTGTGCCTTCCCTTCTTGCATCCGCTAGAGTGGACCATTGGTTCTCAAACTTGAGTGTGCATCGGAATCTCCTGGAGGCCTTGGGGTGCTTTCCCCACCCCCAGAGTTGCCCTTCAGTGGGTCTGAGAATTTGCGTTTCTAACAAGGTGATGGTCTGCGTTCCAAACTTTGAAAATCCCGACCTTGGCTGCGTTGGGCCTCTCCAAGCATTCAAGCCTAGCCTCACAGTGATCATGCTGTGTGGCCCTCCCTCTCCCTACATTCTCCCTGCGGTCACTGGCCTTTGCGTTGCCTGCCCTTCCTACTTTTCAGAAGGCAATGCTGGCAGTTTAAGATGGTTCAGGCTTGGGAAAAACAGCATCCACCAACCCATAACCCTCATTCCTGCATGCAGCCAGACATGATAACTCCCTTCTCCTTCCTGCCATCCCTCACCCTCTAGGTAATAGGGTCTCCTCACCCTCATATACTCCCTTTAATATGCTCCTTAGGGTCTGCAAAAGGCCAGGCCTAGAGGGGTTGCTGTTGGACTTCTGCCAGTGATGGTCTCTCTGGGGTAATACTTCTCTTTATTCTGTGCCTTGCACACCATCGCTATTTATGAAATATTTGCTGATTGGCTGAATATTCAGGGAAACCTACCAGAAGGGGAAACAAGACAAAACTAAATGAAGAGACTCCTCAAGCCTGCCATGGCCTCAGGCAAGGATTTGATCAGTGTGAGTCAACTTGGGTGAGGAGGTGATGTCTCTCCTCTTTGGTCTCATGTGGGAACCTCTGAGGGTGTGAGAAAGGAAGGTCCGAGTCATTCAGTGTTGGGAACTCTGAGGCTGCCCCAACAAGTTGGAAACCTTGGAAAAGAAGGGGCAGGTGGTCCATGGGGGGCTGGGGTCAACCAAGGCCATGGGGAGCCATCCTTTGTTCTAGTGTCTCGGGATCTTTAGAAAAGGCAAATTTCTTTAGGAATTTAACTGAATGTTTACACCAAGAGGTTTAGAAAATGTCAAAATGTGAATAATTACGGCCTTTTTTTTGGATTAGGATGTCAGCCTCCAAATTAGATGAAAATAAGCCATGTGCAACCCATTAGGTTTTTGTAATTTTCCTTTTAATTGGTTCTACTTTGACACTGTGTTTAGGGAATGGCTGAATTGGCTGCAGGTTCCTTACCTGGTTATTGCTATCATTCTCAGCTCCAGGTATATATTGTAAATACCAGGATTGCTTGGAAAAATCCTGATGCCCTGGCTACATCCAAGATGTGGAGCCTGAGCACATTATCTTTAAAACTTCCCAGGTGAGTTGTAGAGTACAGTTAGCATCAAGTACCTCTGAGCTACTAATTAAGTGTTTGGAGGGGACAAATGGAAGCAAATCAGATTCTTTGGGAGAATCTGCTTAGGCTTGACTGCACTCTCCACACAGAGAGACCATCAGAAGCAACTACGAGACCCTCCTCTTTACCGACAGCTCTATTATCCAGGGCCAGGGGTGGGTACCTGTTTCTCCCTCACAGGAAAATGGAATTGGGACTCAGAGATTATAGCTCTAGCTGGGCTCCTCATTTGAACACAGCAGGGGAGAGGCCTGCTCAGAGCAGCAAGAGAATTTAGCCTGCAGAGGGAAGCCGTCAGGGTTCTTGCCATCCCCCAACTCCCAGTCCAGCCCTTCAGGGGGTCTGGCTGCCAACCTGCCAAGCCTCAGGGTTCAGGGGTCATCTACAAATCCTTATAACAATCTCCCCCAACTCCATTGCATAGTTTAAGCCAGCTCTAGTGATACTGGTGACCAAAGAGGCCTAACATGTGTACAGACCGCAGCACAACAAAAGCATGCAAAAATAAACATGTATTCACCCCCATGCACACACACTCACACACATCCGGTGTTTGAACCAGGCTCTTTGTAACTCCATGTGGTCCCAATGGAAGATTCTTTGGAAGCCGTATTTTCCGGAATCCACTTGGAGAAACCTCAGCTTTCAATTCAATTGGGAACAGCAGTGGTTCCCTAATGTGGCTCCATGGCTTCATCAGAATCACCTGGAGGAACTGACTTACAGATTATAGATTGCTAAGCACCAGATCCAGAGAGGGAAAAGCTATCCAGTTTGAAGAAAATCTTGCAATCTGTGCTTTACCAACTTTCTGCATGAGATTTTCATGTACACTTGAGTCTACTGGGATAAGATTGGCTGAACTAATGTAATTTATGAAATTCCCCTTTAGCCTTTTTTTTTAGATGGAGGTGATGTTCTTATCAAGTCTGGGTAAGAGCCTAAGTGTGTGGAAACAGGAAGTAGAACCTGGTGAAGTTCAGGCTGGTTGGAGCACATGGAAACAAACAGTCAAGCCAAAGGGACCTTTCCAGGTTGGTTGCTTGAGGCGGTCAAATGAACCAGATCATTTGCTTTGCCTTCTCAGCTCTAGACACAACCCCCTCCCCCCTCCCCCCAAAAGTGTGTGTGAAGCAGCAAGTGTACCTTTTATTTTAGAAACAAAAATATCATATCTGATCCAACAATAGCCGGATCCCTGTGAATGAAGCGTTTGCATACTTTCCTGTTTTAATGGTTCTCACACAAGCAGCCCAAGCCCAGGCCTGACTGTCAGTAGGTCCTGAGCTGTCCAACTGGAGGGCTGGAAATGACCCCTGCAGCTCTGAGAGCCTGGATCGGGCCTAGTGCCAGGGTTCAGGCTTGTGTTTGACAGCAGCAGTGGGGTCAGGAGTTGAGGGAAAGGGCAACTGCAGTGTTCACCAAGACCAAAGCTAATACCAGAAGCAACAGCAATAGCAGCTGCAGAGGCAGTAGAAGCAGTAGCTATCATGAATTGAGGATTTCTTTGTACAGACACCAGGCTAAGTGATGTAATTATTTATTTGAATACTTTTTAAAAAAGCTCATTGTGGTAGTGTTATTATTCCAATTTTTAGAATGAGGTTCAGAGAGGTTTAGCAGCTTTTCTGAGGTCACACAGCTTCTAAGGGAAGATCCAGGGTTTAAATGAAGGCATGTTCAACTCCTAACTATTACGAGATACAGCACATACAGTCCCAGGTCACAGACACCATTTTGTGTGCCAGCTGGGAGTACAGGCCTTTGTTCCTAGACGCAGGCCAGACTCTTTGCTGCTCCCTGCTTTCTTTCAAGACATTTCTCTCAGCACCTGGCTCCACTGGTCTCCAACAAAGGGAGAGAGCTGTCAGCAGGGGCTGGAAGGCCTTCTCCCAGCTCAAAGCAATCCCTGAGAGTGGCACCGTGACTCTCCTTTGGGAGCTAGCTAAGGACTCAAGATACATTGATAAACTGCTGATTATATATTTGGCGACTCAGAGACATTCCTGGACTCGAAACAAAGAGAATTGTGTGTGTGTATACATATTATATACACATATATACATTTATATGTGTATATACATATTATATATATAATATGGTTCACTCATATGATAGATTTTTAAGCATTCACTGAAAATCATGTTTCAAAGAATAAAATATGGAGAAACCATCATAGTGTATGATTAAAAGAACAGCATACAAAATTGCAAATTCTACATAAATATATTCTTTTAATTATGGAAATTAGACTTACTTTCATTAAAATATACCAGTATAAATATAAGACCAGAGGAAAGTCACCAAAATGTTAACCATGGTTACTTCTTGGGGAAGGGATGGGATTACCTGTAATTTTTTTCTTAAAGTTTTTACTCAGTTTTCTTCCATTTGAATTGTCTTTGTAAATGGGAAAAAGGTGAACATGTAAAAAGTCTTAATATGTGGTCCTGGAGGTGCACAGCTATGGTTACTTGTGTTTACTCTGCAGTGGATTTTTGCATGCGGAAGTATCTTCTGGTCTCAGCGCTAGGGCCTATTTCAAGAGCAAGAATGGAGATGTCTTGAACCAGTACTGTCACAGCTAGACAGATCCTGGTCAAGGCCCTGTGTGGTGCGTGTAGGGGACCGGCCCCTTCTGAACCCTGAGGGACTTCTAGTTTGGTTGGGGAGACGAGCATTGCAACAAATGGAGATAGCCAAGTTCCAAGCCGACTATTAAGTACGGGTGGAAATGGATGCGCGGGGGAGGGCAGGGTTTTCTGGGCTTAAGCCATGTCCACTGCGGTGCCAATCAAGGCTACAGTACAGACAGTAAAGAGGTCTGAGTACAGCCTGGGGCTCTCCCTGGGGTCCCCAGGCGGTCCGTGGGCCGCCTACGGGGACACAGCTGGAGGATGCCTGCGAGTTGCGTCTTCCCAAGTCGGTCCCGTTTCTTCACGAGGCCAGGTCAGCGGGGAGTCCAGCGGAAGCGGCAGAGCAGCTGGACAACCAGCGCAGAGCTTTGACTCTTCTGAGCAGTCCCCTAGTCTGAGCGCCCGAAATCTCCAGTGCTTACCGGGGTGCAGGGCGGGAGCAGAAGATCAAGAAATAGCAGAGGGTCTCGGCAGTGGCTGAAGGTGTGGCTGCCACTCCTAGGGTCCAGCAAGAATGAGTTCACCTACTCTGCGCTGTGGTATCTCCTTGCTCAGTGCAAGCCTCTCTTGTGGGCACAGCTCCTGGGCTGCTGAGAGAGACAGTGATGATGTCGTTTGGTGCCAGCAGATGGCAGCCTCGTGGGTGCGCAGCCCGCAGGGCGACCTTGCTAAACTGTGGGCTCCCAGCTGGTTGGCGGCGGCTTTGGTGCCCAGAGCCCAGTGACCTTAGTCTGCAGGAGCCGGGCTTTGAGGCCCAAGGGCATCTGGTGAGATGCAGTCAAACTACAGCTCCTAGGCAACCTCAGCCTCGAAGAATGAGGGCTTAGGGAGAGGAAGCAAGGGGCAAAACCCAACACACGGCTGAATGTATATTTAAGCAACAGATGAATCTTAAAAAAAAAGACTTTTATTTATTTCTTTATTTAGAGGGGAAGGGAGGGGGAGAGAGAGGGAGAGAAACATCGACAGGTTGCTTCTCTTTCGCACCCTGGGCAGGGGCTGGACCACAGCCCAGGCATGTGCCCTGCACAGAATCGAACCATCGACCTTTTTTGCTTTGCAACCAACTGAGCCACGCCAGTCAAGGCCTGTAGGAACCGTTTTAATGATGCTGGTGAGAGCTAGGATCGTCTTCCCGTCTCTGGCAGGGGAAGGCAGAGCACAGGAGCCAGATAGCTCTGAGCAGCGCAGGGAAGACATTGTCCAAGGAGGGACCTGACCTTCCGTGTTGGGGGCAGAGGGGCCGCTGACTGGGGATTCCAACCCTGACCCTGGGCACTTCCTGCCTTTTGAATTTGGGGCAACTCACTGTACTGCTGTCGCCTCTGACTAATAACTTCTGTAAAATGGGCACGGTGGGCTCCAGTCTTTTAGAGATTCCAGACAGAAGTTCAATCAGTTCAAGTTTCGTCACTCCTTTGGTTCTGACGCGACATCCTGCTACTGGGTTTGTTACTAGGGTAAAAGGATCCTGTCAGTCGCATTTGACTGACCTAGCTGTCTTGGAGACGCAGGACCACCAGGCTTTGGGGCCAAGTAGTGCCGGGCGCGCCTCTGCCCTGGAACCTTCCGGTGCTCTTTCGTGTCATTGGTCGAGCCCGGAGCTCCCTTGCCCTGGGCAACCGGGTCACCGAGCTCCGGAAGAGTGCACTTATCAGCGAACGAATTGAAACCTGGCACTCCGCGTGTTGGGTCTCTGGGGAAGCCTGGCGAAGGGCCAAGACCAGCCGGACGGACGTGGGGTCACTTGGGCCGCTTAACAGGCCAACCACGGAGCACATGGGCAGGCACATCCACGTTCAACAGCCTGCGGGGTCTTTGGCAGGACTCGGTCTTTCACAAACTGTATGCAAACGAGCACTTGTTAACTTCTCTTAGTTTGTTTCTACCTTCCAAATTTCTAACAGAGCGCATTTCCCAGGGCAGTGTGAAAATCGTGATTGAAAACTGTAGATTTGGAGCCACTGGCTCCATCAGCCCCCAAACAGCATGGGGACAGGACGGAGGCAAGAGCAGTGTAAAGCGTGTGCACGTGCATATCATGCATGTGTAAATGTGCGTGCCTGTCTTCTTGGATGTATGACAAGTGCACACACCGATGGGTGTATGTGCACGTGGATACGGGACACCCTCGTGCAGAGGTGTGTGTGCACACTCTGCAAAGCGAACGTGTTTCTGCCTGAAGGCAGAGCATGCCCACTACTCAGCAGACCCATCTCTTTCTACCTGGGTCAGTGCCACCAGCGGAAGCAGGCTCTTACTTGTGCTGCTCCAGGGTGCAGGGAAGCCCGGATCCGGTCAGCGCCTGGGCACCGCTAGACTTCTTTATCTCTCATCTGCCGGCCGCGAGCTGCTCCAGTTTCAGTGGGTACCAAGATCCCCTGTCAGCTGGTGGGGGCAAAGGGCTAGAGAAGGAAGAGGTGGAGGGCGCTCCCCGCAGGCGAGGCTTCAGTTCCTCACTCCCTAGGTCTGTCGTTGTTTCTCCGTGTCCCTAGGTCGGGTCCTCAAGGAAAACGGGCCCTGACCGTCTCAGGGAAGGCGGCCCGGGACCCCTACTCTCAGAAGCCATCATGAAGGCAGGCGAAGCGCAGGGTGGCAGCTGCATCTCCCTGCATCTCCGCGCCGTTAGGTGGCTGGGATGGTCTTCTTTCTCTTCCTTAGGAAGGATTCTAAGTGCGGGCAGCATTCGCATCACCTGGGTGCATCTGCGGAGAAAAGGGCTCCATGTGTACTCTGGGAAATCCAAGGGCACCGCCAGGCAGAGGCAGCGCCGGGTTTCTAAATGACAGAAGGCGATAGGATATGCTTGCAGACTGTCTCCCGCTATCTCGGCAGACCCGTTCCTTCAACAGAAGGTTATTATGCAGTAAATTTGATGTCAAGCGTTGGAAGAGTCTCCAAGCGAGGAAGCACAGAGGCGCAGCTGCGACCGACATGGCACGAGTTCGGATGCCTTCAGCCAACGGAGCCCAGAGGCTGCGAAGGCGCGTCGCAGCCAAAGTTGCGCACAGTTCCACTTCTGAGGATCAGGTCAGGCATGGTCCGACGGGAAGCCACAGCCCCTCACGGCCCGGAGCCTTTGAGTAGGAAAACATAATGCTGGTGGGAACTGGGTCCAAGGAATTTAGTGACAAAACTTTCAGGCCAAGTCAGGACATGAGGATCGGTTCCTCAGCTGGGCCTGGGGGTGGAGGAGCAGCCCCTGGCCTTGTACGCCCCTTTCCAACAAGACCAGCCTGAGCCTCCGTTGCAAACGGAGGTGGGACAGCCTCGCTGCCCCTCCCTCGGGAATCCACAGGGCTGTGACCTGGCCTTTATCTCGGCACGGTCAGCGGTCGTGGGGGCTTCAGGAAAGAAGACAAAGGCCCCGCGTCACTGTGGGCAGGAGCTCGGTTTCCTGACTCGCTGCTCACACTCACTGCCTTTAGTCGTTGTTGGGGGGAGATTTTTAAAAGTATGTGTCGAATTTCCTCCCCCCGCCCCCCTCCAGATAGATACACACACGCAAAAGCAAAAAGCACATTCTCCTTCTCTCTTTAGCCCTAGAGATGAAAGTTCGCTGGGATCCTGCCCTTTTCTCTGCCTACCTAGAGAAGTCATCTTCCTCTGTACAGAGAGGAAAATCAGGAAAAGGTTTTGTTTTACTCAGTTTAACAGTAGTATTACTAAGGACTGAGTTCCCAACTGGGAGAGCCAGAGTTGGCTTCCCCACGTGGCGGGACGCGGACGGCCTCTGTACCCTGGGCTCAGCATCTTTGGGGAGGACCATGGCCTCCCGCGCTCCCTCTGCCCCGCCACAGGGAGCAGCACTCTGTGCTCGGACAGGACACAGCGATTTTCCCCGAATTTGGTTTAGAACCGCCAGGAGACCCAGCGTCCCCGTCTGAGCACCTTCTCTTGTAGCGCCGCCAACAGGCCTGCTGCGCCTGCGCCTGGTAGTTCTCCTGGTTCAGGCCGGGTCTTCCCAGCCGCTAGCCCCACACCCGCCGGCTCCCACCCTCGGGCGGCGCCTCTGCCCTCTCTAGCTCGGCCCAACCCGCTTCCTGCGTTTACCCCTCATGTTTCCAATTTCTCCACGAAGACCGAGGGTAGCCTCTACCACAAGCTGACCTCCGAAACCTCCCGCCTGATGGCCGCTTACTGCTTTTCTGAAAAGGTGCGGGTGGTACGGAGAGGGGAGTTTAAACAGCCCCATGTTCCAGGGGATAGCTCCCGAGGGCGGGAGTCGGCAGCCCAACAGCCTAGGATGGCGGCCTCCTCCCCCTCGTCCCCCCTCCCCGCCCCAAGGGCCTGGGTCGGTGTCGCTTTGCAGGTCAGCTGGGCCTTTCTTGGTGAGGACTGCCTTAGGAGAAGCGAGAGGGCAGTTGGAGGAGCCCCGGGCTGGGATATTCACCAGGATGGCGACAGAATGTACCTCACTCCCAGGTCAAAGGGCTGGGCAGGGTGGGCGCAATTGCCTAGTTCCCGACCTGGGAAGGTCGTCGTGGTCTGGGCTCTTGGGGCTCGAAGGAGTGGCTGTGGCCACTGGGTTAGGAGGTCAGACCCTGCAGTCTGACTTCTTTCCTTGGCTCCTTCCTTCCTTTCTCCCTTCTTTCTATAGGGGAAGGAAGAACCCCCTACTATATACCAGGCGCTTTGACATTAGAACATGTAATCTTTGTGATAAGACTCACAGTATTATAATTTGTTGTATTTTATAGATGAGAAAATGAATACCCGGCAGGGGTGCTTTGCCCAAGGCGTTGCTGGTTCCCATACCAGTTCTTTCCACGGCCTCTGGTCGTGCCCTATCCAACACTGGCCACAACCCTGGGGTGACATCGTCCCAGAACAATCTCGTCAGAACTCATTACAGAGCTGGCACTGTGCAGCAGCCATCACAGAAGTTCCCGGGCACAACCTGCCCTCCCCTGTTCTTCCTTCTCCTGGGCTGGCTCCCACTTCACCCACTGAGTGCTGCTAACATTGGGTGGCAGGCCAGAGCCCAAGTGGGCAGCGGGCCCAGCACTTTCAGGTCTCTCCTGAGCAATTCTGAGGTGGTTTGCCCCACACATGGCTAGGTGACCTCTGGCTGTCTCCTCTTCTCAGGACCCCAGTTTCTTTAGGTGTAAATGAAGAGATTTGGGGTTCCTGGGGCCCAGATATTATTATTATTATTTTTTTTTTGGTGATAGAATGGTACCTTCTCTCCAGAAAGAATATCGGTAAGACTGCTTGTTTTCAAGAATCCTTAATTTCTGGTCGTCCCTAAGGCAGAACTGGGGACATGAAGTTTGCTCCCAACTGCTCCATGCCTCTGGTCCCTATCACACAAGGAAGGTGTGGGATCCTGGTTCCATCCCTTCCTATAGATTCCACATACTACTCCAAGAACCAGGGGCTGCCCTATGGAGGCAGCAGGAATGACAAGGCATGGTCGCCACTAGCTTGGCTCCACAGAGTAGGGGCACCGCAAGGCTCCTGAGCCTGGCCCCGGGGTTCCGGTGCTCCAAGCTTCCATTACGGAATAAACTCATTCACTGGTAGACTTTCTTGGGTCTGACCTAGTTTCTTGGGTCTGGCTCATGCCTTCCTGCCCGACTGGCTGCAAGAAGCCCTGGTCCTCCCCTGATTTCCACCTACCACCAGGGGCCTCCTTGCATCCCAGAGCTCCATCCTCTGCTAGTGGGAGGCCCAGGCAAGGGCCAAGGGCTTCTAATCTCCAGTGAAACACGCCAGGCTTCATGCCCACCCAAAATGGGCATGCAGGGCCACAAACTCATTACTTACGCAAAGAGGAAACATGACCTGGACACCCTTTGAAGTAGGTTGTGAGGTCATCCCAGAGAATCCCCTAGGTCCATATCCCACAGTCCCTTGGAGCATGTACTAACTACACTGGCAAAGATTTCTCCAGGGTCCCCCTGAAAACAGGACACCCTCCCAACACAACCCAAGTATTCCTGCTGGTCAGTCTTAGGGGCAGGGGTGACCAAGAATTGGTGTGTAAATGTGAGGAGGGGGCTCATCTTGTCAGTGGTGAGGATGTTTATATGCGTATAAGCACACATACCCCTCATGCAATACCATGTACAGCAACTCACTATCTAGGACACACAGAATTTGGCAGGATATTTGTATCAAACTCTATTTACATTGTATTTATGGTATACCCTGGCAAACAGATACACATTTACCCATGCGGTCTGGTCATTTAGAACAGACTGTATAAGCGAAGGCATAACTGTTACATATCAGGGACTCTCTTGAACACTTTTGCTCTCACTTAGGGAATTCCTTAAGTCTTCTGTAACAGAAACTGGAAAGTGCAAAGAGGGAGGGGAGAGATGAAGAAAGTCAGCCATTGTCCTGAACTTTTAGCACTGGGGGAAAATGAGGAAACTATAGGGTTTTAAGAAACCCCTAGGGCTGGAATTGGAGACAGATGTCTTCCTGTGGGCATCCATGGGGAGGTGGGGTATGATTTGGCTCCTTTCTCTCACCTCCCAATCCCTGTGTAGACCAGGAATTCCACACTGATTCCTTAATTTCAGTACTTGGTGAGGCTGTCACTCTCCACAGCCTAGGGTGCCTCTTGCCTTTCAGTTATTGGGGGCAGAGAGAGGTTCTGTCATCCAGTGCTGGCCTAGGCAAACTTCTCCACCTCACCGAGGGCTCTGCCTCCTCTGCTTTATCTGCTGGGATAGCAGTTGGGAGGTACCAAGAGCCAGCCTTAGAACAGAGAGCCTCAACCAGCTGAAGCAAAGGCTCTGTATGTATTGTCTGCTATTCAGAAATCCAGGCTTACATTCCCAGAACAACTGCACACCTTGGCAATGACTTATGAATGCAACATACACTATGGTTTCAGTAAGCACTTTCCAAAGTGCTTACTCTGGGGCCCAGATATTATTGCTCTGCCCAAAGATATACACCTCCCACCCTGTCACTAGGATACTGACTTACACTGTACAGACACACTTGCAGCAAGCGAAGACTCCCCAGCTGCCCATGGGATACCTGTTTACACCACAGAAAGCACAACAGACAAGCATAGAGCGGTCCACTTTCTTTTCTGCAACTCCCCTTAGTCATCCAGACAAAGGCGCAACAGGTTGCCAGAAGCAACCAGACACCAGGCCTGACCAGTCGCTTGGGCTTCCCACCCCAGCTGAGTCTCTCTCTCCAGGTTGTTTTTTCCAGCTCCCTTGGCCCAAGCAGGCTCCAATCTCTGTCTCAGGGTGATGCTCCTCAGAACCTACATGGCTTCATCCTCTATCTTCCAGCTTCCCAGGGATGCACGAGGAAGGAGGGGGCTGCCCTGAGCTGAGCCAATTTCCCTTGGGCCCAACTATTCCAACAAGGATTCCACCCTGACATTCCCACGCTGGGACCACCAGTATAGGCTAAAGTGGGAGGTACAGGCTCGTTTCCTATGAGGTGTGTAGCTGCTTCGGGACCACTAGTCTACCTGGATCTGGAAGGTTCAGAGTAAGGGGCAGCATCCAACAGTTGGCCGGGTGTGGGGTGCCACCCAAGCCACACCAGGTCCTAGTGAGAGAGGT
Organism: Trachops cirrhosus; assembly: GCA_028533065.1. NCBI lineage: Eukaryota > Metazoa > Chordata > Mammalia > Chiroptera > Phyllostomidae > Trachops > Trachops cirrhosus. Next base: position 31,306,411 of record CM052544.1, read on the forward strand.
CTGATACCGGTTGTCCGATGGGAGGACTGAAGGCGGACCAGCCCTAGTCCTGCCTCTGGGCCCCGACTGCAGCCGGGTCAAACGCCCATGTCCCTGAGCCGCAGTACTGAAGCAACGGTCTTAACTCGTTATTTGAAGAGTCTCAGTAAAGGAAAAGAAAGAAAAAAGGTTAGATTTCTACAACCACGCAGTATATTCACCCCTTTCTAATACTCCCAAATCTTTTACGCAGCTCAAGGTGAGTGAGTTATTATTATGAAAAATAATAAGTCATTCGTTACATTGGTAACAGAAGTTTGCACCTTACAGAGCATTTTCACAAACAGGATTTTTATCTACTTGGAATAAATTTTTCTAGTCATTATATTTGACTGGAAAAACTTTAAAGGATGAGGACAATAAATGAAAACAGCCCACACACCTAGTCCGACTGTGTAAGGGGTGAAATACACACGTGTGTGGTTGCAAAAACCACCGCAAATCCTACCTACAGTCGCGCCGTGAGAGCGAACCGCGGTAAAGTCTCTGATGAGGTTCAACAGCCCCAACGCACCGGCGATGACACAGAAAACAAACAGTCCCCGACAAAATGAGGCGGCAGCAGCAACCATGAACGACCCCCTCTCTGGCTGCCGTCCTCGTGTGTTTATCTGAAAAAGGATAAAGTTTTTCTGAAAAGTTCCCTCTTTGAACTAGCTGCTGAACAAACACACAGGCACGACGGAAATAATAGAAGTCCGGGTTAAGAGAAAGAACAAGAAATTTATTCGGGAATTGACAAAACAACCAAAGTGCTCTAGTTCTCTCTAGAAAATTTGGTCCTCCAAACGACACTCGACAGAACAACCGGGTCTGGGGATTTCGGGCTCTGGGGCCCGTTAGGTCCGACCGCGGCCCAAGGTGCGAGAAGCAAGACGTTTGGAAAACAAAAATCAGGGACGAGCCTCCCCTGCAGCGCCCGCCAGGCGGGCCGTGACCTCCCGGCACTCTGGGCTTGCATCGGAAGATCCGGGAAAATTCGTTTTTGATTTTTGGTTAATAGGTAGAAGGGGGAAATCCCCTAATTTGTAGAGGAGACCACCTTTTACTGAGTATATTCTCCTACCTCTCTGAAGACAGCTTTTTGCAAGCCTAACAGACAGGAATTCTACTTCAAATTTCCTGCAAGAGATCTTCATGTTTTGCTTTAGCAAACTCCAAGGCCACAATACTTCACCGGTTTTCCCGGTGAGTTATTTTCCTTAACAAATATAGTTTAAAACATGATCTAAAATAGCCCTCCCGATCTTTTTAGCAAAACCTAGCCAGCTGCCCCGGCCTAGAGGGGCCCGAGGCGCCGGGATGGAGAGCGAAGGAAACACAGCCTTTCTCCGAGCCGGGATGTGGTGTAAACCCGGGCGTAGGCCGCCCAGCGAGGCGGCCCGGCTTCCTGCTCGGGCCCAGCCCCCCATCCTGCCCAGTGGGACCTGGGGAGCGACTTCTGAACAACTTCAAGAGGGTACGGAGCAAATACTCGTTCGTTCCTTTTCCCCGCGGCTCGGGGCTCGATGTCCGCCCAGACCCGCTCTCCTAGGGAAGGACAGCGCGGCAGCCCGGCGGGCAAAGCTGAGCGCGAAGCGCACCGACCTGCGAGAGATTGCCAAGCGGTCCGCGCCGCTGACGCCTGGCTGCGCCGCAGCCTGGGCACTTCTCTCCGCCTTGAATTTTGGCTTGGGGTGTCTAGCCCAGACTCTGGGGCGCCGCGAGGAGACGAGGCCTACAGAAAAAGTGCGCAGAGAGGCGGCCTGCAGGAGGGAGGAGAGAAAGGGCATAGAGGGCAGGGAGGCGAGCACAGGAGGAGAAACGGAGGAGACAAAGAGTAGAGAGAGGAATCGAGGTGAGCGAGGAGGCGAAGAGGGGCCGCGGGCGCTGGCTCGGGAGACAGCCCCCTCCGGGCGCGTGGTCCCGCTGCGGCTGTGGCTGCGGCCAAGGCCGGTGTCGCGCATCCTTGCATCCTCGCATCCGGCGTGCGCTGCGGGACTCTCACAGATCGAGGCGCGAGTGCAACGCGCCAGTCTTGCTGTCGTGGTCCCAGTAAGAGCAATGCATCATGGCGAGCTCGGGCTGCCGGGCGCAGGCGAACTGCAGGCCAGGGGCGTTGGTGGGCGCGGGTGCCGGGGGCGCGGCGGTAGCGGGGCTGGCAGGGCTGAGCTGGCCCGGGGGCGGTGCCGCGGCCCCGTGGTGCGGCGGGACTGGCGGGGGTGCGGCGGCCGCGTGTAGATGATGTGCGTGCGGGTGTGAGTGGGAGTGCGGCGGCGGAGGCGCGGCCGGCGGGCCCCCCAGGCCGTTGTACGAGTTCACTACTCCGGTTGGCAGCGCCATGCTCTGCACGCGTGAGTACGGCCCGTAAGAAGCGGCTGGGCCCGCCAGCCCCTTGACCACCGCAGCTGCGCCCGGACTGCCCGGGCCCGCGGCCGCCGCCGCCGCTGCGGCCGCCGCTGCAGCCGCTGCCATCTGGCAGGAGGCGTAGGGCATGGGCGAGGGCGGCTGCGGGAGCGGCCACGAGTTGTTGAGGAAGCCCGACTGCAGGTACTTGGGGGGCGCCAGGTAGCCGTAGCCATCGGCCCCGGCGCCCGCCACACCGCAGCCACCCGCGGCGCCTCCGGCCCCAAAGAGCCCCTTGCCGGGCTGGAAATGCGCGGGGGGCGGCCGGAAGGGCCGCTTCATGCGGCGGCGGCGCCGGTAGTTGCCCTTCTCGAACATGTCCTCGCAGGCCGGGTCCAGCGTCCAGTAGTTGCCCTTGCGCTCGCCGCCGCCCTCGCGCGGCACTTTGATGAAGCACTCGTTGAGGCTGAGGTTGTGGCGGATGCTATTCTGCCAGCCCTTCTTGTTCTTCTCATAGAACGGAAACTTGGCGATAATGTACTGGTAGATGCCGGACAGCGTGAGTCTCTTTTCGGCACTCTCGCGGATCGCCATGGCGATGAGCGCCACATACGAGTAAGGGGGCTTCTGCGCGGGGTCCGGCTTCTCCGGAGCCGTCCCAGCGCCACTGCTGCTCTTGCTTGGGCTCGGCGGCGGCGGTGCCTCGGGGTCCTTGGCTGCGTGGCCGGTCTCCGGGGCCAGCAGGGCCCCCGCGGCGTCCTCGGGCTCGGGGTAGCTGGCCATCATGACAAAGCCGGCACGCAGCGGCCGGGAAGCCCTCGCTCTCCTCTGCGGGCGCTGGCGCGGCGGGAGTCTGGGCGCTCAAGTCCGCTGGCGGCCGAATCTCAAACTTGTGGAGTCGGCCGATGCCGCGGCGCTCGCTCGCTGGTGGCCTCTCGCTCCTCTCCACTGTTCTTTCCCTTCCCCTGGGGAGCAGCCGGCGGGAGTAGAGCTCAGCCTCTGGCCATGGGGAGCCCTCCCAACAGAAGGGGCTCCGGCCTCGCTGCCCCTCCCCGCCAGGCCAGTCCCCGCCTTGGTGGGTTTTCTTCACTGCGCTTTCCCCCTCCCCCACGCTCCGGTTTTCGAAGCACGACCCGCGTCTCTGGCTGAGCTGCCGCCCGGAGTCCCTAGTGCGCCAGGAGCCTCGCTCTGTTCTGATTCGTATGGGCTCCGCCGAGTTCCGCTTGCGTCAGGCGCCTTCGCCCCTATAGCTGGGCGGCCAGTCTTGCACGGGAGAGTTCATCTCCAAGTCACTTTTTGTAAACGCGCCACACAGCCCGGACTGGCCTGCCCACTCCTTGCGAGCTTGGGGGCCCAGCGGATAGCCGAGCTCACGCTCTCACACGCCCTGGAAATCTGCCGGTGTTCGTTCTGCGGGTCTGTTCTCACTCGACCCCGTGTCCAGAGAGCTTGGGCCCTAGCGAGGAGAGGCGCGCCAAGTCTCCTCGCAGCTTTCAGGTGAAAGAAAAACGACTCCTTTGCTCTGCCCTTTGCTGCTATCTTGGGACTAAACTTGTAGCTCAGAGCTGGGGGAGGGGCGGGACAGCAAGGGGGCTGGACGGGGGTGGGGTGGAGAGAGCTGCGCGGTGGCTTTGGGAAAAATCAGCCCAGAAACGCGAGTCCCTGAAGGAAGAAACATCGGCTTGGCCTGTTCCTCGAGCTCGCAGTGTAACTTGGCCGGGTCTGGGCGAGGGAGAGGATCGCTGGGAAGAGGCGTCCAGGGGCTCTTCCTGAACCCCTCCGCCCTTCCTTGGGCTGCTCAAAACCTAGCAACCAGACCCCTCCTCAGAATGCATGCAGCGATCTACGGATTAGATATGTGCTTTAATACCAAGTAGACCCCATCCTGTCCCCGCTCCGACGCAGGCGAGAAGGTTGCCGCCGTGGATCTTTGGGGGGGGGGGGCGACTGTGTGTGTAAAGGCACCAGCAGCACATCTAGGAGTCAGGGCGAGGGTCTGCCTTTGTGACACTGCGATACCAGCCGCCCAGGTGCACGTGCATGTGCGTGTACAAGGTGCGAGATTTATGAGGTAAAACAGTTATAGATAGGTAATATGTGTATCACGGATCAGAGTAAATGTGGCTCAGGGAAATTACCTCTTCTTTGTTTTTCCTCTGTCCTCCGCTCTCTCCTTTCTTCATTCTTCCCTTCCCTTGGCCTTTTACCTGTTTTCTTTCTCAATTCTTCCCACCTCCATCGCTGCCAGTGTATATATTTCTATTACAGACTAGGAAGAAAAACAGGCTGTGAGGGAGGCACTTTTCCAAACCTCTCTCCTGATGAGCCATTTGTTCAGATCTCTCTCCAGGATTGAGGGGTGCCTCAATCATCTACTTTCAGCAGAAGTTTGATCGGGACCCAATTACATGTGCATGAACAAACATTGTCTCAAGGGGAAATCAGCGATGCCAAAAAAAAAAAAAAGTCAGGTGTGCCTTTTAACAGCCTTACAAGAATTCTGTAATCACAGTGTGAGAGAGATGGCCCATGTTTTGAGTCCTCATGCCCCGAACTCCGTGGTGCTGAGGGGGCAGGGATTCTCTGTAGAGGAAGGTGGACTGAATGGATGCCCTGCAGGTGTGTGTTCGTGATTGGCATGTCTGGAGTGGTTGGTCTAATGCCTGTCACCACCTCGTCGGCCCAGGCTGTCCAGCCTTTGAGGAAGTCACAGCCCACCTGCATGTGCTGCTTCTTCCCACTCAGGCCTGCGGTCTGCAGTGTGAGGTGAAAGGAAAGGAAGAGAGGGTGAGGAGGGCCCGGGGAGGTCAGCAGAAAAGCCTGGTCAGACCACTACAGTAAGAGGGCGCAGGGGTCTCCTAAACTCATCTCAGTGAATACCCTCTTCCACCTACCATCGAAAATATCTCATAATAGCATGGTGGTTTTCTCCCACGGCTCCTGACATACAGCAGGGCAAAGCGGCTCTTCTTCATACCCTCCACGCCTGCTTCCTGAGCAGGGGTGCAGGTGTTCTCCTTCCTCCTGGCTCCATGGGTGCCCAGGCGATGGGTGGGAGTTCTGTGTGGGCTGCTGCACAGGAACGGCAGTGCCTATGGTGCCCCAGAGCCTGGGCAAGGGGAAAGCCCAGCTCAGGTTGGCCCCACCTGGGGCTGCTGCCTTCGCCTCTCTTTTTCTGACCACCCAGGCTGGCTCCCTGTCCCTCTCTCCCCCTTTCAGGCATTTCCGCTCCTGGCCAGCAGCAGCCAGGTGTGACAGCATTGTTGTGTGTGTCATCACTTCCCCGGATTCCAAACTCGGCTCCCTTTTCAGCCTTTTAAGGCGTGTGTGTGTGAGAGAGTATGTGTGTGTGTGTGAGAGAGAGAGAGAGAGAGAGTGTGTAGGGCGGCGGTAAAGGAAGGAGAGCCTCTAAAGGATTTCTCTCAGTGAAAAAAAGAGGAGCCCTGCTCTCCCCAGGTATTGATCTCTCCAGGAAGCGGCGGGATGCGCCTTAGTTTACTTCTCAGCCCTCCTGGGCAGGCTGGGGAGGTCCCGCTTCCCGAGGCGGTCGCGGTCCCTTCTGGCAGGGCAGACCACTCTGAGGCGGGTGTGGGGCTCCTCTGCTGTCTCCCTCTCCCCGCCGGCGCCTCGGCGTCGCAGGGCCCGGACTCAGTGACCACCGCGGGCGGTGCCCACCTCCAAGGACCGGGCGGAGCTCCCAGCCTCTACCGCCCTGTTTCACGGGCCCGAGGCTGCAGCTCAGGCGCCTCCCGGCCGGAGCGTCTTCTGTGGACCCCGGGCCAGACAGAGACCTGCCGACGGAGCGCGGCCTCCCCTCCGGCGCTGCCGAGGCCTCGCACTGGCCCCCTGCCTCCGACGCCCCGACAGCCTGCTGGAGCAAAGCACTTTCCTCGGATGGAGGGAGCAGCTTCTCCCGCCTCTGCCGGGAATCCTGCCGGCGGTCGGGCCCGGCCAGGTGAGCGGCCCAGGGCCCCGGGGGCAGGCAGCCCTGACCCGGCGCGGCTCCGCTCGCCCTGCGCAGCCGGCCGCCTGAACCAAGTCCGGCGGCCCCCTTCCCTGGCAGGGCTCTGAACCGTCCCGGGAGGTGAGGCACCGAGCTGCAGGCCTCTCGTGTGGGCACGACCTCTGCGGCACGTACGCGGGAAAAGGGAAGCTGGACTGTGTTTCTTAGTACATTCCCACACAACGCCACACCCCAACTGTCAGCACTACCCCAGTCCCACCCCCGGCCTTCCCCCTCCCCCCGCGTCCACACGGACCCCAGGTCCCTCTACTCAGGTCACAAACCTCCATCCATTTCTGTCAGTCACCCGGGATCCCCTCCCCTTCTTTTCCCCACTGCTCTCTGACACTCACCTGTTGTACAATACATACTAATTTGCACATCTTGGTATAAAATATGTCAGTCTAATGCCCCAACTCTACGTCTCCTGGCGCACTGGCCACCCAGCCGTCTCATGACTCAGAGTCACCTCGTGGCTCCACCTATGCAAGGCCGAGTCCCAGGACCTGTTGACTCTCTGATGTCCTTGGTCTCTGGTTAGGGTGACTGGGTGGCCTCCTGGATGTTCCCGTGATGAGGTTACTGCTCAGAGTTCTTTTGAGAAGCTTAGGAAGAGAGCATACTCCTGATGTGCTGTAACACACACCGGCCACGCACACAGTCTTCGTCTCTGTTTTGTAGCCAAGCTGGCTGCTGCACGGTCAGTCTGCAGCCGGAGATGGTCCCACAGCTCTTCTGCACACACCCACACAGCTCCAGGCCCCAGGCCAGCCGGAATTATTCTGCCTGGATGGGATTAGCAGAGTCACTTACCCAAATATGTGCTTGGGAGAGAGTGAGAGAGAGTAGGGAAGGAGAGAGAGAGAGACAGGCAGGCAACACCACTGCCCATTCTGGGGAAGAACTCACAGATGACAGCTGTTTCCAGTTGGTAAGTATCTTTTTGAATCCCATACCCCTGACCTTGTGGTAGCTGGGCCGGGAGGCAGTAGGTCAGAGTTCTAGGCTCTCCTTACTTCACTGATGCTGGGTTCCACCAGCCCCTCTGTCCTAGGGAGTGTGTGCCCTGCCCTCTGCAAGGCAGAGGGCAGGGCAGTTGTTGTGGGCCTTTTTGCTGGTTGAGCCTAACTCAGGGAGAAAAGGCAGAGGGGGCTGGTTTCTGGGCCATTTGAGGGCATCCCCTCTCTGAAGACCTCTGGGATGATGCTCTGAGAGAGAATTCTGGGGTGGCAGGAGCTGCCAGCCAGCTTGCTTTGGTATCCCATGGCTATGATGCCAAAATGGCCCAAAGCCATTTTGTTCATTCCTGAACAGTGAATACCCTACAAGTAGGCCCCATCACATGCTGGAGAGTGTGATATGTTGTTGTTGAAAGTTGCCTGTTGCCTTTCTCCCTACTGAGACTGTAAGCCTTGATGGGGGAGACTCTGTCCTCCACTCCTCACTCAGTGCTGCCCCTAGGATGGGCTCAACACATTCTAGTGGAATTGGAAAATGGCCCTGCTCCACAGAGAGATTGAGAGATGCCACTTGCCTTGTAATGAAGCTGGAATTTCCAAGAAAGGGACTACAGGTGGGACACAGTGGCTAGACCATGGAGGGCCAGCTCAGGATCTGAGACTCCTCTGCCATTTGCGGCTCTCTCTTCATTGTGGCTGCACAGCCATGCTGCTGAATGGTAGGCAAGGACACAGGACACCTTCCTGGTTCCCTGATTATGGTAAGGACCTGTCTGAAATTTCAATAAAACTAAACTTCCTTAGACATAGAGAGGCCTCTGCATCTGTGGCTGCTGGCTTACAAGGTGTAAGACCTGCTGTCTGGAGCCCCAAGCAGGCCCATGAGGGGCTGCCTGAGAGAGCCCTTTCTCTTGGTCCTCATCCCACTTCAATTTTCCGTCCACAAATGGGCACCATCTAAAGAGCCTCCATGCAGGAGGGCAGTTTTAGATGCTTAGCTTTGATGAAGTTCAGAGGAACAGAGGGAGAATGGTCGAGTTTTGTGTTTCGTATTACTGGCCTTCTGAAGATTTCCCTTATAACAAATACCAAAATGTTGTATGTGTATGCTGCATAATTTATATATGGTAAACAATATATATCTCAAGTGCCCAGCTCAATGTATTTTTACATATAATGCGCCATGTAACCACCACCCTGATCCAGATATGAAACATGAAAACTTCTGTCACCTCAAAAGGTTCCCTTATATCTTTCCCTCATCAATACCTGTTCCCAAAGATAACGTATATTCTGATTTCTATCACCATCAATTAACTTTTCCTGCCTGCTTTGAATATCATATAAATTGGGCATATAACATGTACACTTATGTGCCTGATTTCTTCTGCAGAACATGTTTTTGATATTCATCCATCTTGTTACATGTGACATTCATTTCTTTATTGCTATGTGATATTCCACAGTATATATGCTTATCTCTTCACCTACATCATCTGATGGACATGTGTGTTGTTTTCAGTTTGAGGATATCATAAATAAAGTTGCTGTCAACATTTTTGTACATGTCTTTTTTGTCAAGGGCATTTCTTTCTTTTTCAATCCTCACTGGAGGACACTTTTCCCCCACTGCTTTTAAAGAGAGAGGAAGGGAGAGAGAAAGAAACATTGATTGGCTGCCTTCTCATATGCACCTCAACTAGGGATTGAATCGGCAACCTGAGCATGTGCCCTGACTGAGAATCAAACTCGTGACCCTTCAGTCCACAGGACAATGCTGCAACCAACTGAGCCACACGAGATGGGGCAAGGGCATTTCTTTACTCTTGAGCAAGTACCTAGGAAAGTAGGCATATGTTTAGTTTTATTAGATATCGCCAAACAGCTTTCCAAAGTGGCAGAACAAACTACAGCGCTAGACAGAGAGATAGATGGACAGACACACATGCTGTAATGGGGCCTTTTCCTTATAGATAGTGTTCTCTAAAAACCCCTGTGTACCCCCAACTGTTATTATTTTTATTAACATTATAAAGGAACAAAATAGCTATCCTTTATTAAGAACTTATTTTGAGCCAGAGACTTTACATGCAATGTCTCATTTCATTTTTCTACCAAGCCTAAGGGGTTGGTACTATTCTTATTTTATAGATGAAGAAACTGAGTCTCAGAGGAATTAAGCAACGTGCTGAAGGCCCCCAGTCAATAAGTGTCAGTTTGACTCTGGAGCCCTGAGTTTCAACTCTGCGCATGTGTCTGTCCCTGCGAGGTCAGGAGGTCCTGCCTTCTATCTGACCAAACCTAGCTGCTATTTATTAGACCCATTTCTTATAACTTCTGAGCCTCCCCACATGCACTGTCACACCTAGGCTTGAGATTTGTGTACACACATATGTACACAGTTTCACAGCCACACACACTCACTGGAAAGAAGAGCATGGGGGCCAGTTCAGTGAAAACCTCAAAGCTGACCAAGCCCTAGGCTCAGCAACCTCATGGTATTCTTCTCAGGGAATTTGTGGCAGAAGATTGGACCAATTTGTTTTTGGATGCTGCAGAGAAGAATTCAGAGTCCATCCTTTCCTGGGGGGGGGGAGTTGGGCATTTGGTTGTCCTCCCAACAAGTTGAGCCAAGCTCATAATCATGATGCTTTAAAGGCAGCCTGGGGCATAGCGCTTCATCTGCAGGGCTCAATCAAGGATGCTCATCTCCCAGAAGGAGATGATAGCCTGGAGATGGTGCACCTTGCCCCGGGGAAAGTGGTAAGCAGTAAGGATGTGTGTGGTCTGAGCAGGGGAAGAGCATGAAGTCTAGAGAAGGACACTTTAGGACAGAGTACTTGACTAGGCCCTGCTTGGAAGGATCACTCTGAGAAGGAGAGTCAACAGCCTTCTCCTCAGGATGTCCTGAGGATGTTACCAAGTATCCAAGCCCTTGGGCTTGATTGAGAGGATTATTCCCCATGGGTGGAGGCAATATGTGGGTGCTATACTCTGTGCAGCTGGCCCCTCCTCAGGCCTCTTTTTAGACTAATTGAGGCCTTTCTGGCTCCGGGTTTGTAATTGGGGGTAATTGCTGACAGGCTGCTGTGGTTGTACAAGCAAGCTTTTGTTGGGGAAACAGTGGTCAGGATTCTTGGGCTTTGGGTGGGAACAGTCCAGGATTCTGCTGTGCTCTGTTCCAGGCTGCTGGTCCTAGTCTTTTGCTGGGAGGCAGCACTCCTGGGGATGGAGGCTAGTAGCATATCTGAATAGAAAGGGACCCCCTCTTGTGGGTGATGGGAACTCAGGTCCAGACATATACAAGGTCTGCTCTAGGCCACAGAGGTAGTACAGACGGACTGGAAATCCTGGTGCTTGGTATTGTCATTGGTGCACACCGGCCCTGCCCTCACCCCCACCCCCATAGGTTGTAGGTAGTGTGGTGGAGTGGTTAAACAGACATCCGTCCAAATACTTATTGATGTCACCCTGGGAAATGATGGAACCTTGTTGAGCTTCAGAGTTTTACAACTTTGTCATTCTTTCAATAGGCAATATATTCACATATACCCAAATTAAAAAAATATAGAAGGCTTACAGCAAAAAGTCTCTCTCCCACTTCTGTCCCTAAGTTATCCTTCTCACAGGCCATGACCCTGCTTTCACATCTATCCTACTGGACATATTTCATGAATAAACAAACGTGCTGCGTATATTGCCCTGCCCTTCTCACTTTTTACACACGGCAGCATCTAATGCACAGTATTCTGCATCTTAGAAGTCTTTCCATATCTGTGCATTCTTTTTTTTCAAACTGCATGGTATTAGGTTATTTCCAGTCCTTAGTTTTTATAAACAATACTGTAATGTATAATGTAATGTAATACAATTACAATTGTATTGATACATTAGTACAATTACAATACAGTACATTACAATACTGTAATGTAATGTATATACCTAATTTTGTAGGTATGTGCATATATCTGTACAAAATTTCACAAAGTATAGAGTTGGGTCAAAGGGTATGCACATTTGAATCTTTGGTAGATGTTATCAAATTACCCGCCTTATAGATTGAAGCAGTGTACACTCCCACTAACAGTGTGTGGGATGCCTTTGTCTCCAGGGCCTCACTAACACACATATTTCTTTTTAGGGAATACATTGTACAGATATAGTTGAGGTCCCCTCTGCACATTATCTTGATGCCTCTCTGTCTCTCTTTCTCCTAAGGTGGTCACCATGGTAAATTTGATGCTAACTACTCCCATAGCGGTTTTTACACTTGTACTACATGTGTATCCACTCCTAGGCAATACTTAGTATTGTCTTGTGTTTCTTAAATTTAGATAAATGGTATCTGCTATTGCAGAAGGACACTTGTTTTTTCACTCAACCCGATGTTTGTGAAAAGTTTCTGGATGATATACAGACCAACGCCATTCATTTTCACTGTGTTGAATTGTTGCATTGTAAGATCACACCACAGTTTATTTATTCATGTTCCTGTTGAGGGACATTGGGTAGTCCTGCTGTGGATGTTCTTATACATGCCTGCTAGTGCTCAAGTGCTGCCGTTTGCCAAGACGTGGGTGGCGGCTGGGTCAGAAGGTACTGACATTTGCAACTTTACTGCAGAACAGAAGCTTAGCTTCTTCAGCTACGAGACAGAGTGACACTGTGCCCTGGGAAGTCAGTGTCAGTGAGTGTGAGATGGTAGAGGGTGGAGAACATGGGCTCTGATGCCAGCAGATCTAGACTTGAATTCTGGCTCTGTAATCTACTTGCTGTGTGACTTTGGTCCTGTTATCCAGCCTCTCTGTGCCTCAGTTCCCTCATCTGTAAAACGGTGAGGCTTGTATCTAGGTTTCACGGTTCTTGAGAAGATTAAATAAGACACTATGTGAGAAGTACTTAACACAGGGTCTGGCACAAAGGAAGCACTAAAAAGCCTAGAAATAATGATTAGTAATACTATTATTATTGTGTCTTTGACCTCTTTTTTTTGAACCTGTTACAGCACATTTCAAACCTATATATAAAATAGGAGAGAGAATCATGCAGTGAACCCCCACCTGGTTTTTTCTATATCTCCACAAGTTTTCTTCACCGTCCCCCACCAGATTCTTTTGAAGATAATCCCAGACATGTCTATTAATTACTCCACATAAACATATACTTTTATATCACTAAAATATAAGCATTTAAAATAGCCAATATACCATCATCATACCTAAAAATTGTGAGTGAATTTTTTAGTATATCAAATACACAGTTAATATTCAAATTTTCTCAATAGTTTCAGAAGGATTTTATAGTTGGTTTGTTTAAGGACATAAATAAGATCCATACGTTAAATTTGGTTAATATGTATCTTAAACCTCTTTTAAACTGGAGGTATCTCTCCGTTCTCTCTCTTTTTCTCCTTGCAATAGATCTTTCAAAGATACTGGGCCACTTGTCCCGTGCCGTTTCTCAGAGCCTTGGTTCTGCCGGTCGCGTCTCTGTGACACCCTCTGACGTGCTCCTCTGTCCTGTGCTCCTGGGTATCGGTAGGCCTAGGGGTTTGGTTAGATTACATTTGATAGTTTTGCAAAAACAATTCACCAGTGGTGTTGCATACTTCCATCAGGAGACACTAATGTTTAGGTTTTTTTCTTTTGAATTTTAACAGCCATGGATGATCACTGCCTAGAGCCATTATTCATTAGGGTTCATTAGCACGATGGTGATCTTCTAATCACTTTCTTCATTGATTAACTCTTTATCAACCATTTGACTGCCCTGAGGTAGGGTCTGTGAAGGACAGGCAGGATGAAAGATGGGTTCTTCTTATATTTAATGACAATGACAGTGAGACTCTAAGCGATCATCTAGGAAATGGCTGGTTTTGTGGGTCCTGAAATATGTTAGACAGTGTCTTCCACCCAAAAGAAGAAAAGAATGAATGAAGGAACAATCACATCATTTGTTTCTTCACACACATTTGTTGAACCCCTATTCTGTGCAGCACTGTTCTAGGTATAGGGATGAAGAGAGGAGCAATGTGTGATTTCTGCCCACAGGGAACTTCAGGTGACAAGTGTGCAACATGTACACAGCCCCCCAGCCCAAGACACAGGTGGCATTGGGGGAAAGAGGAAGAAAAGGGAGATTTCTGGCTGGGTGACCTGTGAAGACCTGGCAGGTAAAAGTCAAGTCTCCTAGGAGAGGCCACTGTAGGGCTGAGCTGCCCATCAATGTCACTGCGAGTGCTAGGGCAGGAGGACAGCGTGTTATTGCTTTAATCAAGGGCACTTTTAGCTGTGTACTTGTCAGGTGCCCAGGTATGTGCTAAGTTCTCTGGTGGATAAAAGAAAAGACTAGTTTTAACCCTTGAAGAGTTTTCTTCAGTCTGGGAACAAAGACGACATACTCTTGATCCACAATTGATCACAGACCAGCCTGGTATATGATTCAACAAACTTTGCTTACTGTGTGTGCTAGAAGCAGGGCTCTGAAGGGGAGTTGCATATGCCCCCTTCTTTTAACAGGCCACTGGCCATCTCAGCATGTCCATGTTTTGGGTGCTCTGCGTTCCTACACACCCCTCTCTCACTCCAAACCAGGGATGCATCCATGTTCATGTGGGCCTTCAGGCTGCCCTCCCTGGACATGGTAAAGGTGACTTGCCTATCAGCCTATTCTCAGCTGCTTGCTGTTTATCCTTTAGATCTGCTTCAGGCTCACCTTCTCTTGGAGCTCTTCCCTGCTCTAATACTCTATATCAGCAGGCTGAACTGGGTATTTGGGCTCCTATGGCCCCTTGTCTGTGCTTTGCCTATGTCTTTCTGCTAGACTGCAAGCTCTCTGAGGATAGTGGCTGTGTTCTTATCATTGTGCCTTAGTGCCTGTGGCATCTATAGGTCTAGCATGAAATGTTTGTTGAATGAATGTGTGGGATTGTACATTTAGGTTTTTTTTTCTTTTTCTTTTTTAGTGACAATTCAGTGTAGGAAAATAATTCATATATTAATCACTTACACTTTTGTATGAATCAGTCCAGGATTTAATTATAGTTCTGTGAGAAGTAGAGAGTGGGAGGGAGATAGGTGTTAGGAATCTGCCTGTGTGTGTTCTTGAATAGTAAAGCTTCAAGATGAAGAATAGGGGAGTTTAGGATACAGACAGCTCTAGAGGGCCCTAAGGCAAAGGCTGCTGGCAGTCTTGCCAGGCTCCTGGGTAGAGGAAGGCAGGCATGGCTTCTGGATGTGCCAGGTTGAAGGGGGCTGACTTGCCCAACTGGGGCAGAAGCAGGGTTTGCTGGAGTGGGGGGGGGTCTTCCTTGCTTTGAATGCATCACTTCCCCACCAAGGCCGGACCCTGGAAGCAGTGGCCAGTGGTTGAAGCCAGGGGCAGGGCCAGGGCAGGGGGCAGGGTGTTCTCCTTACCCTGAGTGACACAGGGAGCCCACAGGGAGCCTGCCTAGCTCAGTATGCAGGGCCTTTCCACACCCCTGCCCGCTGACCCCTGCACAGCATGTAGGCCACCAGGTTCACCAGTGATGGTGAACACACATGCATCCAGGGTGGCCAGGGCCAGCTGGGGTCCTGCACATGGGGCGCCTCCCTCTCTTCATGTCGTCTTGATATCCCCAGCGAGCCACCATGGCTGCTGGTTTTCCCATGCAGCCAGACCCTCAAGCTCTCACTGCCTGTGTCTAAGCCCTGCCTCGGATGCCTGTCCCAGGAAAGAGTAAAGGTTCCATTGAGCTGGTAGGACTGACTGCAACTTCCCTGTGGCCTTGAGAAGGCGTGGCAGAGGCATTCTTTATGTAGGGGCAGCACTGGAGACAAGGTAAAGTCCAGGTGAGGGGAACACCTTGTGTGGGGAGGCTGGCACTTCATTAAGGACAGGCAGGACTGCCTTGGCTCTAATGTTCGATGAGAAATGGGTGCCTATGGTTTTTGGGACTTGGCAAAGTCTTCTGGGACATTATTTTATGTTTTGAGATGGTCTTTCCTTAATTTGAAGAGTATATGAATAGAGGACACAATCATGTGAGCGTGGGCATGTGGCCACACAGTTGCACATACATGCCGCACACTGATGTGCCCACATGTTCACACAGTTGTGCACACATGCATATGTGTTCTTGCTTGTGTGTGTGCACCCCCTACCCCCACCCCTTTTCTCTCCAGGTTGAATTTTAGGAAAACTGCCCATCAAGAGTGACTCTTTTTTTTAAAGATTTTATTTATTTTATTTTTTACAGAGGGGAAGGGAGAGAGAGAGAGCGAAACATCAATGTGTGCCCCCCACTGGGGACCTGTTCTGCAACCCAGGCATGTACCCTGCCTAGGAATCGAACTGGTTACCCCTGGATTTACAGGCTGGGAAAGAGTGACTCTTATAGGACCTGCCCATGGGGGAGGGTGGGAACCAGGTAGAGGGAGGTCCAGTTCTGTCACTTACCCTTACCTGGATCCCCAGATGGACACAAACGAGGACCACTTTGAGACCCTGGAGGAGTCCCTGGAATCCACCCAGAGGAAGAAATTTTCGGACATAGAGGAGGGTTGGGATGCATCCTGCCTATGTGTAGGAGGAGCTGAGGCATTTTAAGGAGGAGCTGGCTGCCAGGGAGACAGAGATGAATGCCAAGGCCCAGCACCTCAGCCAGGAGGCTCTGGGGTGCTCCCAGAACTGCCTGGAGGCCCAGAAGAGAGAGCTGCACCAGGTTGTTCTGCCAATGGAACAGAGGAAACAGCAGAGCAAGGCTGCAATACCCCAGCCCCTGGCCCCAAGGAACAGCTCAAGTTTCACTCTCACAACACAGATGACACTCCTGTCCCAGCTCCAGCCTGTGACCAAAAGGATGTGGCTGCTTTGGAAAAGAAGGTTCCTGAATAGCCCCAGCTGGATTCCAGTGCCTGTGACCCTCTAGGATCATGGCACTCTGGTTCCTCCCACAGCTGATGGGAGGGTGGGGAAGCGTCCAAATCAACCTTCTGAAGACAGCATGTGTGGGCTCCTAGGGGAAGTGGGACAGGATGGCACTCCCCACACTGCTACCCAGGCCTCCTATCTGATGCCTGAGCTTCCATAGTTTCCCAGTCTGTGGCCCCTTCCTTCTGTCCCCCTTCCAGGGACCCATCTTCTCATGTTCAATTGTGCACTCACAGGGTTAGCCAGCTTAGGGGAGCCTCCTCCCTCCTGCTGTGTCCCTGCCTTCCTGGATGGATTGACCTCCTTGCCCCAGGTAGGGGCCACTCCAGCATCCTGCATCCCACAGCTGCTGGAATCCTGCCTGCTGCTCTGGGCCCCACTTCTATTGGCTTATGAGGCTTGGGTGGTCCCTTGAGACTGGTCTCTATTTTTTGTGAGACCAGCGATGCTTAGCAGACAGTATGTACCCTATGGCTGCGTCGGGGGCAGCAGAGTCCTCAGCAGAGCTGATCAACTCTGACACGAGGAGCCCTGACTCTACCTGACTCCTGGCTTTCAGCCACCTCAGCCTCAGCCTGCTCCCTAATGGCTCGGCCCCTAACCCCTTCCCCCTACAACCACAGAAGGGTCCCAGAGCTGACTCACCTCAGGATCAGCTTCCAGTCCCTCAGCCTCAGTGGGACGCTCATGCCCACCTTCCCAACCTTACACTGCTACGTGTCCTGCTGAGTACTCCAGTTCCATCCAAATATACTTTCTGCAGCAGCAACAATAAGTGTCTATTATATATGGCAGTCTGCTCACCAAATGCTTCCTGATATTTCTCCATTTTTTAGGTCTGGGAAGGCGTTTTTTGTTAAAGATCCCAGCAGATTTTTTTTTTTGACTCCTAGGGCTTCAGGACAAAAAAAGTGTTTGCAAACTTTAAACCTTATGAGCCAACTGGGAGGAGGAAGGTTCTACCACATATGTGGGTTTTCTTAAGACTGGTTGCCTGCCCCCTCCCAAAAGACTGCCTTTAGGTGCCACTCCATGAGGAGGTAGAATTTGTTACTCATTCATTCATGCACATATGGACATATCCAGGTGCCACCTCTGCACTGACCCCGTGCTAGGCCTGGGGATTTGTAGAAGAAGAACTTGTTCTTGCCCCTGGGAAAGTACAGTTTAGTGGGGAGTTAGGTAGGTAAACAGACAAGTGAGATTTAGTATGATAAATGCTGTGATGAGGGATGGTTGAGGCTGTGGAAGTGGTGGAAGAAGGCTTCCTGGAGGAGGTGATGCTGGGGCTAAGTCTTGAGGGATGAGGAAGAGCCAGGGGAGGTGAAGGGAATGCATTCCAGTAAGAAGAAGCATGTGTGTACAGGCCCAGAGCTGAGGCAGGGAGTGGTGCTCTCAGGGAACCACCAGTGGCTGGGTTTGGCAGTGCCCAGTGTGTGTGGGGGGGGTGGACAGTGGGCAATGAGGCTGGACAGGTTAACACAGTCTACATGACTGAGGGCCTAGGAGTCTCTCCCTGAGGCCATTTGGGCCGTCAAATGAGAGTGAAAGGGAGAGTTTGTGTGTTAGGAAGCTGATTCTGGCTGCAGGGAGGAGGATGGCTGGAGGCAGCCTCGGCTGAAGCTCATGGCATCCAAGTGAGAGACGATGGGCCTGAGCTAAGAAAGGAGCAGGTGGATGGAGAGAAGGGCACACCTTGAGATACATTTAGGAAGTGGAATCTGTGAGACTTGCTAACTGATTAGAGTAGCAGTGAGGGAGGAGTCAGAACAACTCCCAGGTTTCTGACTTGGTCAGCTGGATATAGGGTTTGCTCATTCCTGGAGGCAGGGAAGGCTTGGAGGCACAGGTTTCTTGAGTGCGATGATTACCTGTGTGGAATGTGTTATGATTGAGGTGCCTGAGGGGCTTCCAGGAGGAGGTGTCCAGAGCCACTTGGACAGGCAGATCTTGACTCAGGAGAGGGAGATGGGACTGGGTGAAGTCACCCAGGGAGGGTGTGAAGAAACGGAGAGAGGAGAACATTAAAGAAAAGAGATGGGTAGAGTTGGGGAACTGTAAAATGGCTGAAGCAGGAATAGCCAAAGAAGGGGGAGGTGACCAAGAAACCTTCAACAGACAGTGGTCAGGGCCTGGTCAGGGCCTGCTCAGGACCCTCCCCCAGGCCTCCATCTCTGGATTTGCAGGTCTGAGATGCTTTGCCTCTTATGGGGTGATTGGTATTTTAGTGGTGACAAAGTCTCTTTGACGGCGAAAATTCAGAGGGCACAGTAGACTAGTTGTGGGACAAAGGCGGGGGGGCTTCTTACATTCTTAAAAAACTCAGTTACTATTATGCAGCTATTATTAGGTGTTGGTTACATAGATTGTCTCATTTAATCTTCAAACAGCTCTTTTCAGAATAGATATCCTTTTCCCCACTTGACAAATGAGGAAACTGTGGCTCAGAGAGGTTAAGTGTCTTGCCCAAGGTCACACAGCTAGTTAGAACTGAAGCTGGGATGTAGAGTCATGTCTCTTTGCTTTACATATCCCAAGGGGTTTTTTTGTTGTTGTTGTTTTGCTTTTTTGTTTTTTACTACTCTGCTTTTTCTCTTAGCATACATTCAGTGGTGGCTGCCTCCTGGATTGGCGTCTGAGCCTGGCCTGGCTTGCCCACACCCTCCAAGCCTCCAGGTCACGGGGACATCAGAGGAGACCCGTATTCCAGATTAGCCCTAAAGACAACATGCTCTTGGAGAAGAAAGAGGAGGTCTAGGCACAGCTGAGGCCTGTGATGGGAAGGGCTTCCCGAGAATCAGTGGGGAACTTCCTCCTGGGAAAGCCATGAGGGAGGCAGTTCCTCTCCTGGGCCAGGCATCAGGGAGTCAGGGCCCCAGCTGTTCCTGCCCAGCCGCCCGCAGGCCTGAGTGCCCACCGCCCACCGGAGACAGGAGGCCCTGCCTGCTCACTGCCCATTGTCCCTGCACCACAGTGCCGTTTCCCATGTGCCTCCTGTTTATACAGGAAGCCCCTGCACTGGGATGCCACCTCCCTCTCCTGATGGTTGGCCCTTAGCTTTAATTCTTCACAGGCAACCTCAGTGACCGAGGACTAGAGTAAGTTATCACTGCTCTATAGTGACTATAAGAATTGATATAGCAGGGTGGGTAAAACCATTGCCTTGCCGTGTGGCTGTCCTGTATTTGAATCTGGCTGCTCATTAGCTGTATGAACTTGGGCATTCAGAATGACTCTATGAATGCGGGTTCCTCCTCTGTAAGATGGGGAATAGTATTCCTACCTTTCTTATAGGTTTGATGTAAGGATAAAGAAAATAAAGTGTCTGGAACATAATATGTGCTCAATAAATTATATAACTTGTTATTATCGTTACTTGTTCTTTTTTTAAAAGAGAAGATGCTTGTTTAAATAAAGATTTTATTCATTTATTTTTAGAGAGAGAGGGAGAGAAACATCGGTGTGTGGTTGCCTCTTGCACACCCCCAGCGGGGGGCCTGGGCCCACAACCCAGGCATGTGCCCTGACTGGTAATCAAACCAGTGACCCTTTGGTCTGCAGGCCGGCACTCAATCCACTGAACCACACCATCCAGGGCTGTTATGTGTTCTTTACCTCCCACTTTTAGTTGTGCCAAATCTCAGCTGTGTTCCAATTGCAGGTGACGGTTTTAAAATATGGCCTCCAAATTCTGTGACATTCCTTCTTTTGAGAGTTGGGGTTAATGTCCCGTCCCCTTGAATCTAGGTGAGCTTGTGACTATCTTGACTAATGTGACACTGTGTCAATTCTCAGGCTTGGAGTCCTGAGTCATCATGTAAGAATCTAACTGTTCTGGAGTTTGGCAGGTGATGGGGACCCTTCTTCCTGGGTGTACTACCAGAGAGGTGGGAAGAGTCTTTTCCGGTTCAATGCAAATTTATTGAGTAAACTTTCAATGCGGCGGACAAAACTCAAACTGAAATTCCCTCCTTTACCAAGAAAAGATGGCAAAGATTAAAAAGATAAAATAATAAACACAGAGTTGCACTTAAATTATGAAGGGATACTCTTTTTTTTTAGTTCTTTTATTTATTTATTTTGAAAGAAGTGACATTTTCATGAACACTTACTATATGGTAGGCAGTGTTATTTTTTTACATTTGTAGTATTTTGTATTAGTTTCAAGTGTGCAGCATAGTGGTTAGATAATCATATACTTTACAAAGTGATTCCCCAATATTTCCAGCATCCACCTGGCATCATATGCAGTTGTTACAATATTACTGACTATATTCTCTATGCTGTACTTTACATGTCCCTGACTATTCTGTAATTGCCAATTTGTACTTTTCCATCCTATGAAGGGATACTCTTGATAGCCCAGAAATGATAAACATTCCTGTAATAAAGAAGTAAATCAAATGTGACAGCCATATGCCCACAACAAAATGCAGAATTAATTATGTCTCAGAAGAGGTGCACTCAATCAAGAATTGCTGACCAAAAAACATTTGTCAAGCACTTATTATGTGCTAAGTCTGTATCACTATTATCTGTGTATTTTTATAGTCCATGCTTGTTTAGAGATACACATTTTCATTGTCTTTGCTTATCCATTCCTTCCCTTAGAGTTCAGTTTCTTTCTTCCTGAAGTATACAGTTTCTTAGTGCTTTTCCCAAAAGTCTGTGAGAAGTCTTTTTCTGAAATTTAGAGAATTCATTCTCCCTCTTAAATGTTAATAGCTGGATATAGAACACCGAAGGTAACAGTTATTTTTCCTCAATACATGGGAAATACTTGGGATATTCTATTACTTTCTGGCATCTGTGGTTGCTATTGAGAAGTCTGTGGTAAGCTTCATTGTTCTTTTGTAGTCACTGCGTCTGTTCTCTCTAGTTGCTTTTAAGATTTTATTTTGGTAATCTGCAATTTTAATATATTTATAGGCATGGAGTTATTTTTATATAATCTGCTTGGGGACTGGAGTTATTCTTTCTTATGAAGATTTGTATTTTCATCATTAATGAGAATTCTTGGCTCTTATATCTTTTAATATTACCTCTTCCCCATTATTTTTGTTCTTATGAGAAATTTGTTGAATCTCTTCATTCCCTCTTCCTTTTCTCTTAATTATGTTTCATACTTTTCATTGCTTTGCCTCTGTGTGAAACTTATTGGTGTTTTTCTAATAGCTATTGTCTAATTCAGTAATTCTGTCTTTTAAAATTATATTTTATTGATTGTTATTATAGTTGTCCCAATTTTTCCCCTTTTCCCCCTTCTGCCTGGTACCCTCTTCCCTCCAGCAATCTCCCTCTTGTAGTTCATGTCCATGGGTCATGCATATAAGTTCTTTGGCTTCTCCATTTCCTATGCTCTTCTTAACATTCCCCCTGTCTATTTTGTACCTACTGATTACGGTTTTTAATCCTTGTACCTTTTCCTCAATACACTCCCTTTACCATCCCAGCTGATAACCCTCCAAATGATCTCCATACCTATGGTTCTGTTCCTGTTCTGGTCATTTGCTTAGTTTATTTTTTAGATTAAGTTGTTGATAGTTGTGAATTTGTTGCCTTTGTAATGTTCATAGTTTTGATCTTCTTCTTTTTCTTAAATAAATCCTTTTAACATTTCATGTAATAATGTCTTGGTGTTGATAAATTCCTTTAGCTTTACCTTGTCTTGGAAGCACTTTATCTGCCCTTCCATGCTAAATGATAGCTTTGCTGGATAGAGTAACTTAAGTTTTAGGTCCTTGCTTTTCATCACTTTAAATACTTCTTGCCAGTCCCTTGTTGCCTGCAAATTTTCTTTTTAGAAATCAGCTGATAGTCTTGTGGGTCCTCCTTTGTAGGTAACTCATGGCTTGGACAGAGGATTGTGCTGCTGTCTGGCTTCAGGAGGTTTGCCCAACATTTGCCTTGTTTCCAGTTACTTCACCCACTTCTAGTATTCGACTGGCACCCTTCCAGCTGTTGGCTTGGTGTTGAATCTCAGAGTGCGTGGGTTTGCATATGTTTTAAGACCGGGAGGGCCCTTTAAGTGGAGTCTTCTGAAAATCCAACAGTTTCTTCCACTGCCCCAACCTCCAGTGGTTTTTACAGCTAGAAATTATGGGGGTGTATCTTCCCGGTGCTGGGTCCCTGGGCTGTGTTGCCTGGCCTGGGGCTAGGATCACTGGCCCCCAGGGTATCCCTCCCGATTTTTATCTACCACAGGTGAACGTGGGGCTGCCCATGCCCATTCTGTAGCCACCTTTCCACCCCAGTCCACGTTGCCTTGGCTCTGCCCTGTCTCCGCCCCTCCTACCCCTCTGGATAAATGTGTCTTCTTTAAATCCTTGGCTGTCAGACTTCTATACAGTTTGATTTTCTGAGAGTTCTGGGTATTATTTGTTCTGAGATTTAGTTATAATTCTTTTTGTGGTTGTGTGAAGAGGTGAAGCGTGTCTACTTATGTCTCCATCTTGTCCAGAAGTCTCTTAGTAATTCTCTTTTCAGTTCCATCTATTCTACAATTTTATCCATCTAATAAAATTTCAGTTTTGATGACTATATATTTTTATTTCTAGAAGTTCTATTTGTTTCTTTCAAAAACCTGCCAAAGATTTTATTATGTTTTTTGTTTCTTCCCTTTTTCTCTTTTATTATTTTAAATATAGTTGTAGTCTATCAGAATGTTCAATTATTAGAAGCTCTTGGGATGCCATTTCTCCTATTCATTGTTTTGGAAAACTCTTGCTCATGGTAAACCTTTGTTTGTATGGTTTGCCATTTCCCTTGGTGATTTCTTTCCCTGTTGGGATCCTGTACTGCCTGAGTTTTTGGAATCACTCTACAGAAAGGTTTTATTTTATTTTGGTTTTGCCAGGTTCCCTGGAGGTATCACCAGTTTGGGATCTATTTTATGTATATTTATTAAGTTTTCAACTTGGGTTTGCTGCATGATGTGGTTGGTGTAAGTCCAACTCTAAACCATCACCTGGTGCAAACTTGGTGTTTTGATTTCTTATGGGAGACCAGGAAGAGAGAGACAAGCTTTATTGCTATGTCTCTGGGCTGGTGGGAGAGTTTTTCTAACCATCTTTTCACTAAAGGCGCAGCTCTTCAAACATCCTGTCTTTATGCAGAATTCTCACTCCTGATTTAACTTGAGTGATCCCAAAGCTCTGTCTCTTGTCCCTGTAAGAGGATTAGAACTGAAGCTTCTCACCTGTAGAAATATTTTTCAGTCTATAAGCCTTCCACCCCCTAGTTAGGGATTCTTCAGTGTCAGCTCATGTGCTACTCTTCTGGCTTACAGTTCCCTCTCTTTCTGGTATGTATGAATTACTCTCTCTTGAGAGCTAGAATTGAAAACAATGGAAACCTTTTTTTTTTCCTTTGTAACTTCAGGTCACAGTGAACCTTTTCAAGCCCTTTGCATATGTTATCTCATATCATCCTCACAAGAACTCTGTGACACAGCGTTTTTAATCAACTTCTTTTTATGCACTATGATATTGAAACTTGGCAAATGTAAGTCTTTCCCTGATCAGACAGGCAGGAAATGGGCTTGTTAATATTAGAACTCAGGTTTCTTTGATTCCATTTAATGTGGTATTTAGGATGTTATTGATAATGATCCCCTCCCCTATCATTTTATTATACAAATTTTCACATATAATACACATACTATCCACAAGATTCTACAATTATTTTGTTATACTTGCTTATTATATATATATATGCACTTGCCCAGCCCTCTATTCATCCATCTATCCATCTTATATTTTGATACATTGCAAAATAAGTTGCAGACATTAGTGTACTTTATCCCCAAACAGTTCAGCATGCATATCACCAACTTGAGCTAAATATTTACGGTTTTTTCCCCCCAGGTACAAATAGTAACTCTACCATCCATGAATTTTGACTGTTGCATACATCTGTATGATGTAAATCTATATCAACATATAGAACGTTATCATTTCTGCAGGAAATTCCCTCCTGCTTTTTCCCAGTCAATCCCTGCCCTCACCCAGAGGCAGCCACTCTCCATGGACTAGTTTTGCCCATTGTAGAAATTCAATAAATGGATTCTTACCAAATGTACTCTTTTGGATAAATATTCTTTCAGTTAGCATAATGATCTTGTGATTCATTCATGTTGTGCATGTGCGTATCAGTAGTTTGCTTTTCTCTTGCTGAGTAGTATTTCATTGTTTGGCTATAACACAGTTTATCCATTCTCCTACTGTTAGACCCCTGAGCTGTGTTCTGTTTTTGCATATCATAATAAAGCTGCTATGAACATTTTTATAAATATTATCTTTTAACAGTTTCTATGACACAGAGGTGAGGGGAGTAGTATACCAGACAGATTGCAGTTAGTTGAGAGAAATGAAGAAGTGCAGAGAATAAACACACAGACAATTGTCTGAAGATGAGTAGATGAAAAGTGGGGAGAGAAAGAGTAGTAGCTAGAGAGATGTTCATGGGTCAGATTGATATATAGATATATACCATACATTACCTAAATAATATAAATATATATTTCATGTTATATACAATATATAAATATTACCATAAAATAAATATAAGGTACCTATATATAATATAGATATATTTATACATGTAGAAATTAAACATATATGTATATATGTTTATATAG
Source organism: Trachops cirrhosus (assembly GCA_028533065.1). NCBI lineage: Eukaryota > Metazoa > Chordata > Mammalia > Chiroptera > Phyllostomidae > Trachops > Trachops cirrhosus. The sequence continues at coordinate 31,331,288 of CM052544.1, forward strand.
ATACTTCTATTTAATGAGAATAATATAAGCATGTTTTTACAGGAGGAGAGGGAGAAGAGGGAGCGGATGGGGGTTTTTTTTT